>CAOLHI010000357.1:0-600000 GCA_948474755.1 Ctenosaura bakeri
TCACAAAATATATTGCTGATACTTACAGAACTTGGGACGCATAATTTTCTGTTCTAATCACAACCAGCAGAGGGTGCTTCCAGTACACAATTGTTAATTGCACAGAAGAGCCAAAACTATCTATATACAGTTTTTGTTTTGCATTAAAAGGACTATTCATGTTCTCCACCCCACACCCAGACTTTTGTACTATCACTGACATTGTGACAAATTTTAATTAGTTTAAGGTTGGGTCTACCAAATCTCCAGGCAAATCCTAAAGAAATGTGCCTGGAGAAGGTCCAGAGCCTCCCTCAGTCAACAGCAGTGTAGTCTGCAAATGAGCCCTAAAAGAACAAGCCTAGGAAAGCTTTGCCTTGGCTAAAAAGCTGTGTAATCCCCAGTGGGTCATAAAGGGATATACTGGAAGAATTTGCCTCATGTTTAGAGAACTATGCAGTCTTTGAACTAGGTGGCTCAAAGGCCTCGAAACTTCCCATTGTGCTTTCAAGTTCCCTACAGTGGGATGAGGCAAGGAAGTGCCCTAATGCTGGAGGGAAGGACAAGTCCATGCTCTTTCTTTAAATAAAAGAACTGCGTGCACTCTTGGAAGAAAGAGGGGGAAAGAGTTTCCCATTTTGTACAGTGCGCCATGCTCTTAACCGAAAGAACATAACGTTGACATCAGTCCCTGAACTGGAGTCTGAACGCCTTTCCAAGGAGAATATCAAATACAGAGGGAGGCAGAGACAGTTTCTTTAGCAAGAGGAACACATTCTTCTACAACACATCAATTCCATGGCAGAACTCTCTCTCTTTTTAGGAGAAATAAAAAAGGAAAAAAATGGGCTCCGCTCATTAGTCTAACAATGTATACATCACATGTGCTGGAGGGTTAATGCAATAACCTCATACTTTTAGAAGGACATGAGTGTCAGATATGGTAATAATGAGCATAAAGAAATAAAATAAGCAGAAAGAAAGAAAAAACATAAAAGAGACTTACTAAATACTAATTCTGCATAATGGCCAATAACTTACCAAGTCCAATTTAATTAAAAGAAAATTCTTCCCTTGTTGCATTAAAACACAGAGCTTGGAACAGATTCTTTCCTCCCTTCTCCTCCCTATTTGTTGCAGCAGGCGAATGTCAAATAAAGGGCTATTAATAAGCAGGAAAACACACATCTAAATACAAAGGAATATATATCCTTTGGCTTTTCCTGCCATTAAAGAACTGTCATAACTGAACCCCCAACAACCTAATCTGTTTTTATTGGCATTTAGAGTACTTCTAAAAATATGGTATGATTCTTGATTTGATTTTCTGCAACACTTTTTCAGTTTTGGAACAATGACAAAAGGCTTATTAGAGGGATAAATGAGAGATTCTGTGAATGACTCAGCTGGTGACAGAGACAAGATTAGGCTCTTTGGAGAAATTTAGATCTGAGTCTTTGCTTAATTAGAAAATTTATGGCAAAGAGACAAAGAGAAACTTCGAAAAGGAAAGACTTTCAACTTCAGAATGCCAAGATGTGCCTTCTGCTTGAGATCTGCTTGAGTCTAGAATAGAGCTATCAAACTTGGCAACAGGCCATAACTCAGAGTTAAAGAAAGGTGGCAGCTTGGTGATGGAGAAAATGTTTTCCACACAGGAAAAGTCTGAGATTCCATATTTGGCAATTCAAGATAGGTTTGGTAAAGACCTCTGCCACTGCAAGCAATAGTGATCTAGATCCTAGATGGACCAAGTATCTGATATGGAATAAAGCAACTTCCTACTTCCCAACCACCTCAAAAATGAATTCCTCTGTACAATACAATTCCCAAGAAATCATATTCCTATTGAACTCCAGCTGCTAGTTCAAAACACAGAGCTGGCTTTCGATTGCCAATACAGCGGTGATTGTTTTTCACAAGACGGATTACACTTTCACCAACCAGCTGCTTGTTCAGGATAGTTGTCTATAACAATAAACAATTGATTTTTCCCCTTAATTATTTCCATTATTTATAAGCCACCTTTCTAAAACGTGGCTATCAGCATAAGTGAACACGTTTAGAACAAGCTCAGCCCTGCACGGGACTTTACACAACTCTAGATGTCACCCATCCTGATTTTATATGGTCAATACAAGCACTCTCCCCTTTTCCATCGAATGGTACCGGGACATCTTACAAAACAGAATTAACCACATTCTTCTAACATGTCCAGAACATTACAATTTTTTGTAATGTATAAAAAATGTTGGTACTTATGAATTACTCTAGTAAAATGAATGATTAAAACGCCAGAGCCAAAATTTGCTTCTAAAATAATAAAATATTTAAATACCATGCTTGAGGCCCTTCATTTATAGAAACAAAGACAGTTTTCCCTGTTATGTTAACAGAAGTAGAGTCAACCCAGAAAGCCAGCATGGCATAGTAGTTTGAGTGTTAGACTACAACTCTGAAGACAAGGATTTGAATCCTTGCTCAGACATGCAAACTCACTGGGTGGCCTCGGACAAATCACACTCTCTCAGCCTCCAAATCTTGCCAAGAAAACTCCATGGTAAGTTTGCCTTAGTGTCACCATAAGTCAGAAACAACTTAAAAGCACACAACAAGAAGAGTCAACCCATTCAAGAATGGATCAGAATTTCTTCAGACATGAATAACATCATATGGGTCATCATGATAAGGAGGAAGGAAGGGTGGGTGTTGGTTTGGAAGCCTCATACCACCTTGGGCTATTTCTTCTTTCAGTTCACTGATGTTTACTGTGACTGCCAGCAGCTCCTTCATGGTCTCAAGCAGGACTCATATACTGTACAGCACCTGCTATGCAGTTCTTTTAACCTCAGATGCCAGAGACATTCTGCACATAGTACATGTGTCCTGCCAGGTGAGATATGGTGCCTTTCCCTCTATAAGTTATTTAAATCACAACTGAATTAACATAACCCACCATGTATCTGCATAGCTTTTTTTTTCCTTGTTAGGTATTAACTAGCCACTAGCAGCAGATATCTTCTACTACAGCTTATGGTTTTAGTTTCTGTAATCTTGCCACTATTACAAGGATGCACCATAATACAGCTGATCTTTTCCTCTCCAACAGGAGAATGGACAGTCACTGTTAGAATGTCAGTAGCAGCTCAGATCACCAGGGAGCCCTGGTGGCACAGTGGTTAAATGCCAGTACTGCAAGCCACAAGGTTGTGAGTTTGATCCTGCCCAGCTCCAAGGTTGACTCAGCCTTTCATCCTTACACAGGTTGGTAAAATGAGTACCCAGCTTGTTGGGGGCATGTATAGAAATGTTACGAAATACATGCTTATTTGTAAGTTGTTCGCTGCCTCGATCCATATGGAGAGGCGGGATACAAATAAATAATAATTAATAATAATAGATCACAAGATCACAAGTGTCAGCCTACAGAAAGTTGAAAACAATCTCACCTCCACTCACAGGATTCCAGCCCATTTTGATAGAAATTATTAGTTTTCCAATACTCAGTCCATTAATTCTGGACAATTTCAGCACTAAGCCCTATCATTCCATGTCCTTTAAAACCCAACAGAAAAATTAGCATTTAACTCACTGAATTTAAAAGAAAATGTTTGCATCAACCAACAGACTTCATCCTCTTCACGACATTACCATTCTACAGTATTTTTTTCTCTCCAAACCTCACCCACTCCTCATTTATTTGTAATGAAAGGATGACAGTTTTGATATTCCCCAAATTCTATTACTAATTTGGGCAGGGACTTATCTCAATGATTAATTATCCCAAGGGACTTATCTCAGATGATTAATGTTAATATAAGTAAGCTGATAAAAGCTGCAAGATTTGAGAGATGGGAGGGCTTAAAGGAGAGTCAGTGGGGGAAGGCAAACATGATTAAAATGAATGTTATACCCAGAATTGTTTATGTTATTTGTGGAATTGCTCTATTTATATCTTGCAAGTGTTTTCAAAAACACTTGCTTAGCAGATTTGAGGAGGGGATCATCTCCTCCTAGAATTTTAATGAAAAGAATGCAAACTCCAGTTAAAGAGGGAGTATTTAGCCTTCCAGATATTCTTACATTGGGCATATCTGTTATCTTGTATTAATGTTTGGGTATATCCACTTTAACTAACTAATCCACCATGGTTAACTTGGAGTCTTCATTTCTGGTACCTGTGTTCAAATGGACAGTATGTGGTTCTCATTTTATAATACAGATAAGTGTTTTGCCAACAATTTCAGCAGCTAGAACTGCACAGCAAATATTGTCTCATCAATTGCAATTTGACCCATACGCTTGTGCCAAATTGGCTTTATGGGGAATCTAGATTTGAAAACTGAGAAGTAAACATTTTTATGAAAGGTATGGACTGACATTGGGATTATTACCTTAAATCAGATACTCTGGATCATCAAAGCAAGCTATGAAGCATCTGATTCTGTGTGTATGAATTTGAATACTTCAGTTGTCAACACAGAACTTAGCTGCTCTAATGGAGATCCTACACTGGAGGAGGAAATGTTCATGCCATAGCCAATTTGGCTCCTATCAGCATGTTTTGCCTGACCCAACAGCTAAATTCATATTAACCTGATAATATAGAGACTTGGGAGGAACTTATCATACTCTTTACACAAAGGGACTTTGAACTTTGTATAGACGGACACAAATTTGACTTTTGAAGCAGAGTGCTTTGTGAGGACCACATGTTACTGCCTTTCTTTTACTATGTTTATTGCCACTTTGTTTATGGCTATTGGGTGTGTGGCCTATTTCTATAATCTACAGGCACTTCTTCCATACTGTCAGAAAGCACCATGCAGGCTTTTGTAGTTTTAAATTTGTCCCTTCTCTTCCCATTCTTTGCCTTCTTACCTTTTTGCTGCCTTTACCTGATGAAGAAGCCTGTGAGCTTCAAAAGCTAGCACAATGACTTCTCTGCTTTTGTAGCTGGACTAACAAAGAACTGCTTTTCAGGCTAGGTGATAGAAAAAGAAGGGTGTTTGGAAATGCCAAAACTCTAGCCAGGTGCTGAGGCCATGTGGTATTCAGTTCAATTCTGCTTCAAAATGAAGATCTGCAGAATGAATGAATTAGGTACCGGCAGATGTTGCACTTATTGGATTACATCTGATCGCTATTTCTGAAAACATAAAAGCTATTGTACTCAGATTTGTCTCTTGAAACAAACAGGTTCTGGAGTTAGTTTACAGCACATGTAAAGAGAAATATGACAGTCTTTATAAATAAACAACATTGGAGGTAAGTAATCTTTTTCCTCTACTGGTAGATTCTTCCCTAAATGGCTAAAGCTATGTTGGTCCAGAAGAAAAGGAACACTGAAATATGCAGTTGGGCAATACTTTTATTAGGACCAACCAAAATGTCACCAAATGTCACTTTCAAGTTGTGCAGGAGTCTTCATCATCTTTTGGGAGTGCTTTAGTTGTGTATTGCAACTTGGCAGGGGGTTGGATTAGATGGCTCTTGTGGTCGCTTCCAACTCCACGATTCTATGAACTGCGGTAGCATTTGCTGTAAAACTCAATGCAGAACTCATTTAAACAAGGGGGTAGAGCTGGTGAGTCCAACACTTTCCATAATCTGTTGAATCTACAATTACAGTATACCCATGACAAGAGAGAGATTTATGATGGATTAGCTTTACCCTGCTTTAAATTCAGAGAATTTTCAGACATTATTATATCCATGATGCAGGAGATAATTTCTGTCTAGGATGAATGTCACATATACAATGCAGCAGGAGTGAGCAACTGCAGTGGATCCGGAAGCCAATTTGCTGCCACTCGAAGCCTCTGAGCACCTCACAGACTGTCTCCCCAAACCAGAAGTGGCCAGAGGTCCATGCCTGGTTTTGAAAAATGAGTATTGTTCATGTTAAATAATGTGTGTGTGGGTAAGGGAGGGAAAACTGCAAGCTATTTAAGAAGATGGCAGGCAATTCACCTTTTGGGGGGGCAGATAGTGGGTGGTCCAGGGAGTCTGGAAGAGTCAAAGGGTGGAAAAGCTCATATGTAGTGCCAGGGTTGCACTTAGCTCACTCCTGCAGTATTCATATACAATACATGTAAGTGTAGCTTATTATGGTGGGTTACAACACTGAAAATTCTATCAAGAACCTTCCTTCTTCAATGTGCCCTTCTCTACCTAGCAACTTTTCTCAAAATATGCATGAACTGGATTTGCAAAGCCCTCTTTCTAAAAAGTCCAAGAGCTAATCCAGGAGCTATTACAAATCATGTTTTAATCATACTTTGCTTGCACTCCCCTCTCTTCATCTGCCACAGTGATTAGAAATCTACCTCTTCTGTATAATCATCCAAGATCCTGTAAAGAAAAGAGCGCACAACCTGTTTTCTCTTTGAGGGGAAGTACAACCTGGCATACCTATCAAAACCCCTTTTTCTTAGCACAAGTAAATTAGAAAAGTTAAGTTCAGCAGCAATTACAACTCTTAAATCATCTTTTTCATGCTCTTGCCAACATCAAACTGAAAAACTCTCTTAAAGTCAGCATGAAGGCAGATTTCATTCATAAGTGGGAAATCCAATCTGCAAGATTTTTGCTTTCTTATATTCATTCATTTATAAAACACATGCCTATTGAGAAAAATGCCCCACAGAGCTTATTAGGACATTTTCTCAGGTAAATTCACATAGTACTACAAGTTAAATATCAGAATTTTATGAGATGTTGCTGTTGACTTCAGACAAACCATCCTATACCTAGGCCATAGCATGAAATGGCTAGTGGACCCTCATATGCCATCTAATCCAACATCCAGTTTGATATGGTAAATGCAGAGTTATCCCCTACAAATGATTCCCTAGACTGTAGTTGGGCCTTTTGAAGAAGGCATAAAAACAGATACACCAGTAATAGTTCCACTGTCAAGCTACTCTTATCGCCAAGAGGATTTTCCTAATATTAAACCCCCTGAATTCCACAAAAACTTTCTACTGAAAGGATTGCAGGTTGGTCAATCTTATCACCACATCATAATTGCTATTTTACCAAGCTATTTTTTATTACCTTTAAAAAAAAAAACTTTAAAAACTTTTTTATTACTTTTTTTTTTTTAAATGACCTTTTTAGCAACACTGAGATTTCCTACTACATCATCTCAAAGGACTATGAATACAAAGAATCAAAATATTTAAAAAATGGTCAAAATGGTTATTTCAGTGTTGAGAAACCTCTATAAAAAGAATCCTAGATGTGTGAGAAAATTCACAATTTGTGATTTACTCTGCATGAAAAATGCATGTGGGCTTTTCCCCCCACAGAAATTGGGATGTGCAGGAAATTTGTCTTCTGCAAAGAAATATTTTCTTTCAATGAACTGCAAATAGTCTTTCTCACAGCAGGGAGGAAAATTGTAAATTTATTCTTTCTTGATTGCAAGAACAAAATTTACAAAGATTTAAATCTATATTCAAAACTGGTTCATGTTGTGCTTTTAAACATTCAAATTATTTTAAAAACATCTTGAAACTCTTACAAGTGTTTTATAAAGCAGGGCTCGTTATTATGTGGCCATCCAGATATTATTGGATGGCATCCTAGCGAGCATAACCAATGATGATGGGAATTAAAATCTAATGACACCTAGACAACCACAAATTTCTCATCCCTGCTGTAAAAGTCACTATTTTTATCCTCCTATTCCATGTAGGAGCCAAGAATGGCTTGCTTATGACCACCCTAGTAAGTTAATAGCAGAGCAATATTATAATGGAGGATATCTTGACTCATTTGGCTCAGTTTCTTAGCTACTATGTCACATCAGCTTATGATTCTAACTACTTTTGTGAACCTGTCCATCACTACCTTCTGAAGACTAAATGGACTGAAGCATTTGGTATTTGTTTTAATTCTGCTTAACTGCTGCTACTTGTTTTATGTTACTTATAGACATGGTTTGTTTTCTTGATTGTCTCAATCATATTCAGTTCAATGTTCCTTAAAGACTCACTGTTTTACCACCACAGACTGATCCAATATCATGCATACCCTTGATTATTTCAACTACTTCTATCTATTGATTAAGAAACTAAGCCAGTACCATTCTATCTATTGATTAAGAAACTAAGCCAGTACCATTCCTTTTGGTAAACCCGTAATTTGTTGATTTGATACTTAATATCATCAACTATCCTACTGAAAACATTCTGGCAAGCAGAACACATACTGCTTCCTTCTACTCTAATGGGAGGGGATGCTCCAGTCATTATCCATGTTCTTACAACTCTGTCGTGGGAAAAGGGGAATGTCTAGAACTGTCAGTTGGGAAAGGGAATCACACATTTTAATGATGAAGTGGTTTCTTGTACAGCAAAATTTCAAGCCACATGTGGGTGGAAGAGCTATAAATAAACTGTTCATGTTCTTGCATTTAAAAACAGAAATGAATTCTCTACCAGAGCGTATTATAATACTGTACAGTCCTGAAAGAGAAAGTCAAGAATACACAACAGGAAGTTTCTGTCTGCTTTACAGCTCTCATAATGGTTAGAAATGCTGCTGTGGGGCAGTTGGTGGCATCATATAAAGGCACAGAACTCTTTGTTCAGTGAATTTGTCACAGTAACATCTACCTCTCTGCGCTGACGCTCTTTTGTGCTGTACTGTTCTGAGACTGCAGCCAACATTGTTATGAGACTACTTTCCACCCACTTTCCAAGATGCTAGCTCCAAATGTTTAAAAAACTAATTCATATTCTTCCCAACATAACAATTAACATGATGTCTCTTAAAAGAAAGCCAGTTCTCTCACAAATTGGGAGTGCAGCAGAATTCTGAGTTAGCTAAACTTCCATCATTCATATATCTTTCTTTATATCCTTATTGGGACTTACATCTGCATTTGTATACTGATATTATGAAGGCCAAGAAATTAGACTGGCTCTGTCTCTGGGAAGCTCTGTGTCAACAGAGGTCAGCCTAATAAATCTGACCTAATCTTGTAATGTTCTTAGGATATAATAGGGTAGGTAAATACATCTAAAAGGATATCATAAAATACATGGCCAGATCTCTCACAAGGCTGGGTGCCTTGGGTGGAAAGATAGGGGAGTGCCAAATTGCGAGCCAGCATGTTTGGCTAGTAATTTCATTGGTGTAGACAGGACACCTGATGCTTTCTCACCACGCTTCCACTGCCAACAGGTCACCCTTCACCTCTGTGCACCACTGCTGATCTGCTAAAGCTGCCCTCTGCCCTCCCATTACTGCTGAAGTTGCCCTTTGCTCTCCTTCATTGCACAGCCACTTGCCTCTCCCCATCCCCAGTGTTTACCCACCTGGCTAGGGTTTGTGCCATTCTTAAGGTTTTTACAGAAGCATATACAAGACACACTGTGGAAAGACTAAGTACATCATTAAGGGAACAAACCTGAAGTAGAGCACTGACTGGTACAAGTTCTACAACAGTGCATGAACTAACCAACTCTCTCTCTCTCTCTCTCTCTCTCCACACACACACACACACACACGCACACAATTTTGTCATTTAAAACAATGGGGTTTAAAAATGCTTAACTTGTGCTGGATCATACCCATTTTTTTAAAAAAATACACCAGGTTCAGTGATCAGTCTTAATCAGATGCCAGTTCTTCAGATGTTGTTCACTGGATACAACATCAAACACTGCCCCTGAATTAAAAATCTACCTTTAAAAAAATGATCACCATCACATCGCTGAATACACAGAAAAACAGCAAGAGTGATGACACCACAGTAATCAGAACTGCTTTAAAGCACAAAGTAATCTGTTCTGATTAACAGCTCTAGGGAGGAGAAAAGAATTACAGTTCCAGACTAATTTCAAATGAAACTTCAAATCAAATTATGCAAATGACAGGGCATGGTTAAAGAATAAGTCCTACAGAATATCCTGAGGAAATACCATTACAAGAAAATGAAATTATTTAAAAACAGGGTTTTAAGGCATTATGCTGAGCTATATTTAAGTATCATTGTTTGAAGACCAGAATAATTTTATTTCGTTTCCTTGAGACAGTGGAGTATTTAATCCTTATTAACTACTCAGCTTGACACAGCTAGTTACCTGTAAGATATTCTTGGACGAGTGCCTTGGAATATTCACTGTTGTGCTCAACGTAGACTTATTCTTTTTTCCTATATGGAACCATGGATCTAAACACACCTTTTATGGAGTACAGTAAAACAAAACCCTAGATTTTATGGATAGATGTTTCAATATGAAAGCCAGTTTTCAACTTACTGAGAAACAAACTGTAGCTTATACCAGTCGCTGTAGTAATTATGTATTACACCTCATAACAGGAAACATAGTGCCTCTGTATTGGCAGATACAGAGCCAAAATGTAGCCATTGAGAAACAACCGTATAGAAATATGTTTGGATAGTCATAAGATCTGTACAAGTACAAGACATTAAAAACTGATTCACAATAACATACACAAAAATTGACAACCCCCAACAAATTCAAATAATGTTCAAGGGAATGTTGAGGGAGAGATAATTAGATTTCCTGGCTTCTACTATCTTATTATAGTATGCCAAGAGGAGGTTACTGGCTTGCTAGAGGCTTGAACAGGAACCCTACTGTTAGCAGGTGAGGACTAAATAGTTTTCACATCCTGATTCTGAAAATGTAAAATCATGACAGCACATACTGTCAATATACTTTCACTGTGAGTCTACTAGCTTCTATTTGTGATCATTATTTCAGTATTACTGAATCTTAACCAGTATGTCAAGATTGTGGTTCAGTGACTTTCTTTATTCTTGGAATGTCAAAGGAAAGAGTTGTATAACTTTCTGAGAGACTGTAGGTCTTCCCCCTGGAGTTCTCCCCAGCTTTTTACATATACTGGGATAGGCACACCAAATAGGAGCCATCATATTTATGGTCCCTCAAAGGAGATTTCTACACATACCTATACTTGGAGGAGAAGCAAAGAGATCTCTGTGACAATTTATTTAGATATAGTTCTGAACACTCAGCAGGAGACCTTTCAGACTAAGGATAGTGTTAGTGTACTGTCTACCATGCAGCACTGAGAGCCCCGACTAAACTGATCAAGACAGTTATTGCTATGGAGGAACTTATACAACCGGCACCAGAGGGAGAAGGGGTCAGTGATAATTTCAGGGAATTAGATTTACCTTTGCCCATCAGCCTTTAGTCACTGAGAAGGCAAAAGAGGGCAGCTCAGAAGGAAACCATTTTGCTGAGATTGAGAAGACAGGACCCTGGTTAAGTGTACCTGTTCCCCTGCTATTTAAGTTTGTTGGGATGGCTTGCCTTCTGCTTGTGGCAAATTGCTATCCCAATTCCTTTCACTCTTGTACTCCTGTTTCTCTTGTTGGCTCAGTGTTCTACTGGATTGATAGCTCTGGATACTCCCTGCTACCCCACCTCCTTGGGAAGTACTGTCACATTCTTTCCCTTGCTGGTAGATAAGCACAAGGTGGGAGTTAAACTTTGACAAGTGGGGCAGTGAATCCACTCCACGTTTTAGTCTAAACTTTAAAAAAGGCTACCCAAGGTGCTGAATCAGTTCACCAGACTGCACAATTTGTTGAAAGTCTGGACTCAAAGCCAGAACAGATTTATCACCTCAGTGATACTGGACTCATCAGCCACCCCTGAATATATCTTCACCTTAGGTTTTATCTCTGGGTGACAGAAAAATGGTTTGAATGACTTGAATGATCATGGTGAGACCATTTTCTGGTGATACTTGGACTTATGACATCAGCCTCCTTGTGAGACTACAAACTTCTTTCCCAATGTCTCTATTATATTGACACAATAGATCTGGGCCCCTGCTGTATATAAGCACAGTTTTTCATCAATAACAACTGTTTGATTTAGGTATAATATTTACTTGGTGATGACATGTTAAGTCTGTTTCATTCTGAGTGAATTAAGAAATAGGATCTTGCTCACAGATCAGATCCTAAATACGATTTCCCTACTTAAGGTTTTACAAAAAGTTGCTTTCTTTTCATTTTCCTGCTGAATAAGACCTCTACAGGCTGAAATGTACCTAGGCTACTGGCATTCATTGTATATGCATATCATTTAATATGATATCAAACTTAGGCATGTAAATCTTAATAAAGTTCATTCGCACAGATAAAAATGAATAATTTTACAAATTTTCTCCTTGCTGGGAGGAAGTTGTCAAAAATGTTACAGTTTTCAAAGACTATTCACACTTTCAGAAGCTGTTCAGTCCAAAAAGTTACTCTCTATATAGAAATCAATATTTCTGCAGAAAATACTGTTTTATGAAAAGAAAACTTGTTTTCTCGCAGAAAATATTTTCTCTGCAAATTAAAACAAAACACACACAAATGCATTTTTTTTCATGCAGAGTTAAGTCCCAGTCTGTGAAGATTCTTGCCTACCAACGAAATGTAGAAAAGTTAAATGACAAAATGTGGAAAAATCAAAAGGGTATGTGAATACTTTTGCATCAAGAGTTCTTTCTGTTGCCCTCTAGGGTCTCCCCACTCAATTTCTTTGGTACTCTTACAAATACATGAAGAAAAAAATATTATATGAAAACTTATAATTCCTACTTATGTAGAAATGTATGGAAACATGGCTGCTAAACCACTGGCAGCAATTTGGAGTAAGAAATACATGCACTGTGGCATCTATGCCTTCACAAAGACATGCATATCTTATTATAAGTTTAGTGTTAAGGGTTCAAAACTTAATCAATACAGTAAGTCAAAATACAAACATCTGTTCCTGCTTTCTGGAGAAACAAAGGCTATTTCCCTGCCACTGTATTTAGAAAAGATTAAAGACACATTTGCCAGGTTTCTTGAATCAATATTGGTTTCTGTGCTTCTTGTACATATTGGTTCTGCACGAAGACTCCCAAATGTGAACATCTACTTGCTGACAGAAGAAGCAGACAAGAGAACTGGGGAACGGAGAAGAAGATATTAGGCAGCTGTCAGAGCTGAAAGAATAGGTGTAGTCAGTACAAAGGGCAGCCAATGAGAATGAAAAAGATATTTAGAATTTTGTTGTATGTTTGAATGTTCAAAGTATGAAAAGGGGGAATGAAAAAGGAGCTTCAGATCCAACTGTCAAGATGCAACAGGAATTTCTTCCATTTCATAATTGCCAGCTATAAAAAAAATTGAATCCAAAACTGGAATAGGGATCCAATGTCATAAAAAAAAATAGCATTTCTACTATTTGGATATCTCTAATACCTTAGTTCTGTTTAAGAAGATCAAGTCATTTCAAATTCCAAAACCAAGAGCAAAATTCAGATGGAGAAAAAAAAATGTCTACCCTAACCTCCCTGAACACACCATGCACAATATCTGCAATCAGGCTTTCTGCAAACATTGCCCCCACCCCCACCCCCCACCCCGCCATATACACAAACACACCCTTCAGGAACAAAATGCACAGAAAATGCTGTAGTGAGGAAGGGCCCAATTCAGACCTCTGATCTAGTGAGGATTAGTTTTTTTTTGTTATTCCAATATATCAACAGAACTAAACCAACTTCTTTAAACAATTTCTGGCTCAGGATGTGCATACTCAACCGTCGTCACTTTTAATATCATGCAAGGATCAGGTGCTGAAATAGAGAGTTCACCAGTTCTTCTACAAATACTCTTTTCATACCCCCAAACAAAGTAAGTCTTGTTGTGCCTGCCTTCCACGGTTTTGTGAAGTAAGACTTTATCTGGATGAGACCAATGACTGCCCCAACATTTCTACGGTCTGCTAATTTCAGCAGCTGTGCCTCAGATTCTCACATTCTGGGAAAAAGTAAACAACCATTTCTAATTAACTTTTTACACAACATATACAATGCAGAAGTAATCTAGATAATATCACAGATAATATCACAAGGACATAAGTTATTTTACCATTGCGAGTACCTCCTTTGCCCCCTCGCCAGTAACTGTCCTTTAGACACACACAGTAGCTCTCATAGCCGTTATCTATTTACAAAGCCTTCAAAATCATTTCTGATTTTCAAAGGCTTTTCTATAGGTTACACAATAAATGGTGGCATCTCACATGACAAAAATAATTTAGATTTCAATGAACCAGCCTACACAGCATCTAGAATCAGTAAAATTGTTTTATGAAGTTTTCCAGATGAGTCTTCCTAGCCAGTTTTGGGGCTGGAATGGACTAGAATTACACTTTGTTTCATAAGTCTGAGATATTATATTACCTGTTGAACATCTTGCTGGAAAACACAAAGTTGAAGCCTCTGATGTAATCGGACCTTCCTGTGCTGCCAAATGCTCTCTAGGCGCCGTTGGTGATGTAAAACCTCATGGACCACATCCAAAACCTGGTGAACAGCCTTGGAATAATTAGCTGTGGCAGTGAGAGATTCTGAGTTTCCAGGACTCAAGGGACGCTGTAGGACATCCAGCAAAGCTTTCCCATCCTGACTCACCTGTAAGGTTAAAGAAGGACAGTCTATCAAGCATACATTTATGATTGTATGGATAGTTTTCCTTTATTTAGATATTTATGCATAACTCAGAAGGGATTTTCAGCCTTTCATATTTCACTGAAACTGCAAAAGATAACTGGATTTTTTAAATTTCCAGGATCCAGACACGGAACTCATATTTTCAAAACCATCTGTCTTGGTTTTAAACCAGTGCATGTCATCAGTAATGAAGTAGATAAGGGTGAACATATTGAAGCTTAATCCAGACAAGAAAGAGGTGCTTCTGGTCAGTCCAAAAGCAGATCAGAGAATAGAGATTCAGCTTGTTTTAGATGGGATTACATTCCCCACAAAGATACAAGAGTTCCACAATGGCTAGAGGTGCTTTTGCCCATTTAAAGCATGTATGACAACTGTACCTCTTCCTTCAGACATTGGATCTGGCCATGTTGATACATTCCTTAGTTACATCCCCTTTGGATTACTGTAGCACACTCGGGGCTGCCTTCGGAGAGTATTCAGAAACTTCAGCTGATCCAAAGGCTGCTCCTAGACTTTGGAACTCCTTTCCCAGGAAGGCCAGAATAGCAGGTTAAAACCTTTTCATTCTGACAGGCTTTTAAAACAGAAAGCTTTTAAAGAATGGGCTAGGGAGTTATGTTATTGTTTTAAATGAACTGTTCTTAATAGCTTTTTATCTTTTTAAAATTGCATTTTATTCTTTTTACTAGAAAGTGTTTTAATATAGTGACTAGTTTAATTCTGTTTTAACACTCATTTTTGGTAGATTTTGAACTGTACTGCTCTTTCAAACCATAAGCTACCTTCAGTCCCAATTCTGTGAGAAAAGTGAGATACAAATAAATATAACAAGTAAATAATAAATAAATTTCATCTTAGAGAAATATTTTAAATGTTTATACTTTTTAAAAATTTACCCATATGAAGGGGTAATTTTGGCAAATTCTGCAAATGGAAGAATGGAATTGACTTTACTAAAGCTAGGGAGCAAGATCAGATCCAAAATAGTATAGTCAAAAATATTTTCTTCTTTAAGTCTGTAATGAACACATCCATAATTATTCTGCAACATTCAATCATGCAATATTTCAGTGTTTTGAATAATACTGTAGAATCTATATTAGATTTAACAAGTTTTTCCCCCTATGGTTTAAGGATAATTTTGTTGTGATAATCCTTTTGTTATACATAACTGCAGAAACACAATGAGGACATGAATTCTGTGAGCCATGAATGTCTCTCTCAAGGAACCGTATTGAAAGAAACTGTTTTTTTAAAAAAAATAAAAAGGGACTAGTCACCATTTAAGTCTTCCACTGCTGCCTTGAGGAATGAAAAATAAGTCTGTATTATATGATTGCTTTGCATTTTTCAAAAACTGTTCAAGGTCAAAACAGATGTTTGTAGCAACTTTACAGCGTATATATCTAAAGTTGGAAAAGAATCTCCACACACAGGACTACTGGGTCACAGATTACAATCACCACTGGAAAATGGTTAAAAAAAGTTAACTTCTCCCAAGAAAAAAATAGCATTGTAGGTGAACATACACATGTGTATATAGGCATGTATAAATATACTGCTGCTTGAGATCTGTTTATTTATTATGAAGAAACTTATATCATGATTTATTGATGATTTTAAGGTGAATGGTAGTGCAACGGCTGAGAAAGGCAGTATGTTGCTTATGCAACTCTGCAAGATTCTTTTTCTTTCACATACATTGTAAAGTCTAGGGTTTTAAAATGTGCTAGGCTGGTATATTTATTTCTTTTCTAGTTTTTTTTTAAAACTTGTTTTGCAATTCTTTATGAATTATCAGCTTAGTATCTTAGTCAGCATGCCATTTTTTTAAAAAAACAAATAGCCTGGATTTCTTTTTGATTGGCAGGTTAGGAATAGGTATTTGTTTCTGAATGCTGTGTTCTGATCTCCAAGCAGGAAGCCATGGTCCTTAGCATGCTGGGTGTTGCAGCACTGAAGAGAGATGTAGTGAACCACAGTAATTCAGACAAAGCCCAGAGACCAGACCAGACTCTGATGCTTCAGTATGGAAGCCTTCCATCAGGTTCCATCTGTTTCCACAAAGTGAAAAGCTTTAAAGGGAGAAGTCTCTGGGCTGAAATGTACTACTCTGTATCATTGAGAACAAGGACATTATTGGTGTTGATGCATTAGCTTCCTGGACTGTGGAGCTCTTGGAGATGGGTGGGCTGGTCCATTGCTTGAGCTAGGCTTGGGGGCCATAGCTGTTCCAAACTCAAGTGTCACAAGCCTGGTGGTCTTTGGCATCTCAGGGGTCTTTAGCTCCACAGGGGTGCTTAACCTGGTGCTTCCCCTGGTTGACACCACTGGTTCCTGAGTGTCTGGCTCTGTGACCAGAATACTGGTTCTGACACTAAGAGTTGTGACAACCTGTCACGTTCTCTGTTTTATAAAAGTGCTTACGTACATGACACATTTCTTCTCCTTAGGAGTATAAGTGAGGAGCCATGGTACTGGTCTATAAATTACATATCCATTTCAAAAGATTTTGCCAATTTCATCAATAAGCAGCTTTTTGGTCATTTAGTTTGAAGAATACAGTCTGCATGGACAGAAAACTGCCTATAAACTTTTGACATTTTAAAGTTAAACTGTGAGCAGAAAACCATTTTCACAAGCAAAGGAGCTACACTTAAAATATACACACATGATATATGTGCACTGCAGGCTACTTATTAAAAAAACCTCAATACAATTGCTGTTCAGGATTGGAGAAGCACTCAGGGGACACTCAGAGACTTTTATTCACCACTTCCCAATGCAAAGTCCTATCTAGCTCCTGGTAAACTGAATGTAAAGTGAGGCAAGGAGAAACAGCACTGGAGGAAATATATGGTGATCTACAGAAAATAAGAAAAATAATGTAGCCTTTTCATTGTATAAACCAATGTGCAAGCTTGATTCAGAAGTATGTAGAGAGAGGAAGGAGTCTAATTTCACCCAGTCTGCCCTATTGATGTTAGTATGGCTAGTCTTCCTGAACAATTGTTAGTAAACAGGGTTAATCTCAGTTTGACCTTCTCAGTTTGCCAGCTCAAGACCAGCTTCAGCTTTGAGTTCTGTCATAAAGAGATGGTGTAAATTAAAAAGTTGTGTCTTTATTTTTTTCCAGTGTATCTCCATAAAGAACAAAACAAATCTTCACACTAACACTCACAAAGTGCATTTTTCCAGGACTCATGAAAATAAGAGAAACATGGAGCAGTACTGGACTAGGTATTCAGAAACTAGGGAGTGTTTTTCTATCCCTCTCTACCTCTCAAATTCTTTGCTACCAGGTCAATATCTCTTTCTTCTTGATTTCCATCACCCTTTTAAAGCACATATCAAAAATCTTTGTGCATCTGAAAAATTAATCATTATGAACAGAAATATAAATGTGTAATATATTTACATCAAACATCTCAAACACAGCGTTTGGACATCAGCAGGACAAAGTTGGATTTTTGATTTCTGCACAGATGACACATACTGTTAGTTACAGGCTTATATTTAAAGCTGAAAATGAACATGGTTGACTCTAATAGCTCACAGTTTCTCCTGATACGTGATCCAGTGCTTTAGGTTGCAGATGCCTAGGATCCCCACAATGTGGCATGGATTAGATGGCTGGACTAGGGGAAGCCAATTTAGTTAATTAGCCTTCACTAAATTCCAGCAAGGATAGGAACTCACACAGGGCATAGAAAATTCCAATGCACTACATCAATCAAATTCATTTTTATTTTATTACACAAACTTTGGCTAATCCTTTCCCTCTTTCCCTAAGAAGACTGCAGCTTATACAGAGTTTGAAGATGCTCATTCATTACACTGAGAAGAGATAAAAGAGAAGAAAGCAGAACTGAACACATACAGAACAATGAGAGCAGCCTAAGGAAACAGGCATCAATACCCATATTTACTATCCATCTTGAGGTGAGTCCCTTATGGGGTACTGGGTTTTTTGACGTTGCTTGCTGGATGTTATGTATAAACCTAACATCCAGCTAGCAATATTAAAAAACCTAGCACAGACAACTGTGGAATAGTCAACACTTTAACTTTTAAAAAAGGAGTAGTCAAAGAAAGAATAGATGTGATGCTGCCCATGCTACCTTAGAAAGTGTTGGACTGATGACTCTGAGGACAGCTTCCTATTTGACTTTCACCATTTCTGCACTACACTCCTATAGTGTGATTATTCCACTTTCAACATCCTATGGAATCCTGGGGTTTGCAGTTTCGGGAGGGGCTGCCTGGGATATCCATAGGATGTTGAAAATGGCATAATTGCACTATAACAGTGTAGTGCGGAAATGGCCATTGACTTGCAGGGTTTGCATCTTTCTGTATCTTATTACATTCCATTTTACTCTCATTCCCACAGCTGTGCAAATAAGCTTGATATTTTGAGGCCTGGATATCACTCTGTACTGCACCTGAAGAAGTGGGTTTATATCTATGAAAGTTCATGCTAAAATAAAATCCAATTAGTCTTAAAGGTGCTGTTACATCCCTTCCTCCCCAGCCTGCCCCACTTCCTCCTTTTTATGACTAACTCTGTGTTACCTTTTTGAATCACAGCAAATGATCCTGGACCAGATTTACTTAAGAGCTGTTAGGGCCAATAGCTCAGCACTAACTTTACAACATCATCTACACCTGTTTATTCAGAAGTCTCACAGAGTTTTCTTTCCCAGTAATTGTGCTTGCAATTGCAGCCCAGGGCTGCAATCCTATGTACACTTTCTTTGGAGTAAGCCAATGGGTTCCTTCTGAGTATAAATTTACAGTGTTACACTGTTAGTCTCTTCCATGAATAAAAAATTACATAGAGAAGACACATGAGCTGCAGCATAGTGCTCAAGCAGTCACATCAGCATGGCAGTGAAAGGACAGATAAATGTATTCTACAAATCATTCTGCTAATAACCCAACTGCACTCCAAAAGCACCCAACTATATCCAACTATCTCTATTAATTACACTATGTAACTTGCAAGCAGTTATTAAAATCTCTTCTGGAAATACTCACCTCTGTGTAAGCCTGGGTGACCTGTTCATAAAGGGATTGATGATGATGGATGGCCAGTTCCAGGTCTTGCATTTCTGATGGGAGGCCTCCTTCACTGCACATTTTGCACCAGGCATCCACACCAGAGAGGAACTGAAAGAGGAAATTACAAAAGGACTTCACTGGGTTGCAACAAACTGACAGCTAGCTGCACAAAGGAAATATTACCATCGTTTTAAAAGCACTGCACATGATAGAGGAATAAAAATAGATGGGATGGGACAATCAAAACACAGTCTTTTTTCTGAGCAAAAATCAAGCTTAGGATTCACAGAACTGGCCAATTTATTTTGTGTATCCAAGGAATCTCCAGGTTTATGCTTCTCAACCAGTGGAGGCAAGGGGGGTGGAGACACTTTCCAGTGCTGAATGGCAAACATTTTTGGACAACTCCCTAAGTTTCCATATCACCATGTCACAATAACTTGGAGGACAAAACCTCCAAGGAAAAAGCAATATAGCCCTTGGAAACATATAACTACCTGAAGATGGCTAAGTTGCTCTCCAGATCTTGTCCAAAGAGAACAAAGAATCCAAAGTAGGGCAGGAATGTTGGGCTTAATTGAATGCACAAACATCAACTTTAAAGAATCAGAATGGCAAACTGTGCCCATTAATATAACGCAACCTGCAGATCAATTTCCCTGAAATTGCACTCCTTATCTGAAGAGGCTTTATCTTTTTTATTATTATTGGTTTTTAGAAGATTTTACTGAAACAAACAGAATGAAAAAACATGTCAGGTAATTGACCTGATGTTTCCTGACTACCCAAATAAGAAATGTCCAGCTGACACTGCAACAATTATAACAGACTGTCTGTCCAAAAATGAACATGTGAGGAAGAGGGAGCAAGAAAACTGTCATTTTCATTTGCATAACTGATAAACTTGTACCAAGTCACATAGAATGTAGAATGGTCTTGGTTATCTCTAGTAGCCTTTACTTTTTTAGTTAATTTCTCCATCAGCGTGGGGTTTCAGACTCTATCTAACCACCAAGAAAGTGACAGAGCAATTAAGCCCTTCCAATTACATGTAGTCTCTAAGCGTGCTGTGAAACATAAATACACAATCAATTCTTTATGAGAAAGAGACTCAGTTGCATTAAACAAAAAAAGACAGGAGTCTTTAACTTTGGTGATAAGGAAACTGTCTGTGATACAATTTTACTGATTTCTGCAAATACCAAATTCCAGATATGAGGAATTCACAGGTGTGATCACCAGATATGGTGGTAAGACCCCCAACTCACTGTATTGTCACCAATTATACTCATTTGATCTTTTAGAAAATAATTTCATGCGAGGTAAATACTATTGATTTATCAATTTTATACAGTAGTCTTTGATATTTGAACACAGACATTTCATCAACCCTTTTAACCACAAATATTTCCAGTCATAATCTGGGATGATTGTTACCACATCTTTTTCCTAGATTTTGTTCCAAGATTATCAGAAAAAGTAACCAAGAACCAAGAACCAAGTAACATGTATATGGCCTGTGGAATTCTGGGGTTTATAGTTTCCTGAGGCCAAAGAGCTCTCTGGCTAAAAATTCTAAATGCCCCTCCCTAAATGGCAAACCCCAGGATTTCATAGGATGTTGGAAGTGGAATAATAGCACTATAACAGTGTAGTGTGGAAAGGCCCTAAGAAGCTGTTGTTGGATTGCAGAAGAAAATAGTTAAATGTCAGATTTTGCTCCTCTGTTTACCCTCATCTGAGTCTTACAACAGTTTAATTTGCTGGTATTTTGAATGCAGAAGCATTGGCAAGACCAATGCAACAATGGAACAGCTGCACTTCTTTACTTTTTAGTTAGATAATGATATGTAAAAATCCAGTTAAATCTGCTGTAAAAACACTATCTTTTCATTAAAGCATAGGATGAAGATCGCTCATTTTCAAATTGTGTAGTCACCTGATAGAAACATCTCCTTGTCTGTCAAAGCCAGACTAATTTTAAAAGGACAGAAAGAACTTGAAGCCAAGTATCCCAAATTGCTTGGCCAACCAATGGCAGCTGGTGGCCTCCATGTCAAAGAGGTAGTGTTGGAAAATCCCAGAATGGTGGGTCTAGGTACTTTGACCACCACCACTGATTTTTGTTGTTGGGTAGTCAAAATATGAACTGTATTTAGAAGAGTTCTCTGTGTCCCCGTCGTCATGCAGATATCATTTTCTTGTGCAAGCTAGACAGATGGTAGCTGAACTTTCCTGCAGGGATAAATAATAAAGTTGGCCTGCCTCAGAGGCTTAAGGTTGCTCACTGGTAGACCTAAAACCAGGTTGGTCAAGGGTAGACCTAAAACTGACCACATAACACCAATTCTAAAGTCTTTACATTGGCTGCCTATTAGTTTCCGAGCACAGTACAAGGTGTTGGTTCTTACCTTTAAAGCCCTTTATGGCTTGGGGCCAGCCTACCTGCGGGATCGCCTTCTTCCATATAATCCGCCCCGCACACTAAGGTTGTCTGGGAGGAATTTATTGCAGCCAGTCAGAACTAGGTTGGCTGCAGTTACCCAGAAGACCTTCTCTTCTATTGCTCCCAAGTTATGGAATTGGCATATTGCCAGTCTTGACTGCTTTAAAAAAGCAGTCAAGACTGTTCTCTTCCAACAGGCCTTCCCAGACTAGTACTCCACTGCCTCCCACTAACTGTCCTCCTGTTTTTAATAGTTGATAGTAGTTAATGTGTTTTAGGGAGTTGGTTTTAGATGGGTTGGTGGATGGGGAGGATCAGTTATGTTTTAATGCTTTTAATGTATTTAATGTATTGTTGTAGTATCGCCTCGATCCATGGGGAGAGGCGGGATATAAATAATAATAATTATTATTATTATTATTATTATTATTATGGAATCCAAGTAATTCCTCAAAGCTCTAAGGATATTCAGGCTAATAAAAGCTGTCATTTTCATTAAAGCCTTGGCCACATTATAGAATGGTGACATAGAATGGGCTATTCACACAATTGCACTTAAGTTCCCACTCCAATACTACAGAGCCCACAGTGCCCTTTGACTTACAGAACACTACAGGTAATGAAAAAGATTGGGCAACACCAATAGTGAAGGCGGCATAGGTCATGAAGGATGTATAAAAAAATAGCAAGATCTCTTTGTTGTGTGTAATGTGCAGCAGTAAGAAGAACAAATTAGTCTTATTTTGCTTTGTTATTTCATCTTTAACCTGTCATCAAGCCATGCTGTTCTGGCTAGTGAATAGCTTGTTGGGATCAGCTGCAGAGAAGCCAGGACTGGAACACTTGGTTGCATGCTGTGACAAATTTGCTAGGCACTTTGAGAAGATTTATTTATAGTAACTCAGAATATGGCAGTGTCTGGATAGGTATGCAGAGGCCTGTCAACTGTTGCAGTTTGATGATGTAAAAAAGATGCTTGATTTGGTAGGCCCTACTACATATAGATTTGACTCTTATCCATCCTGACAAGTAAGATCTAGCAGAAGTAGACTAACTGGTGAATCTAGGGGGTTGTCAATGCCTCCTTACATCAGAGTAGTGTCTGCTGCTTTAAAAGAAACAGTGGTACATTCTCTCCTGAAGAAGACCATTGTAGATCCAGATCTACATGAGCACTATCATACCTTCTAGAGCAAATATGCCTCCTGGACAAGATGCTGTGACCCACAATGGTCACAGGACTGGGGCTGAAAGTTAAAAAGCTGCTATCTCCATTCAGTTCATGCAGATGGATGGGAACCCAATGACTGGAGAGGGTAATCGATATCGCACATCCCTGGTGTGTGTGAAAGTGGGGAAGCATGAGGAAACCCAGTAGTTCATTTTGCCCCCCAAAGCTTTCTATGCAAATATGCTGGGACTAAACTGGCTTAGGAATTATAACTCTGAATTGATTGGGGAACTGAGGAGATAGAGTTCTGGAGTCCCAGGTGCCAGTCCCACCACCTAGATGTGCTCACAAGGCCCAAGCAGTTCGAGCTGGAGAGCCACCTGGTGGCATGACTAATAGCCTGTGGAGTGGCTCCTGAGCCAGAGGTCCAGAGCTGCCAGTCTATTATGCAGACCTAAAAGAGGTTTTTGAGGAAAAGGAGACAGACTCTTTGCCACTCACCCCATTGCACATTGAACTGTGCTACTGAACTAATTTCACAGGCAGAAATGTCTAAAGTTAAACTCCATTCTATGACTCCCAAAGAACAGGCAGCTTTGAGGGAGTTTATAAATAAAAAATTGGCCACATCCTCCATTGCCACCCCAGTGTTGTTCCAGCATAAGGAGGACAGCACACTGAGGCTCTGCATGCACTACTGAGGGTTGAATGCCATATGCACTTCCAATAAGTATCCCTTGCCCTTAATGAAAGATATGCTGGTTCACCTTGCCAAAGAGAAGGTGTTTACCAAACTGGACTTGAGAGAGGGTATTTTTTGAGTGAGAATTGAGGAAGGGCACAAGTGGAAAACTGATTGTAGCTGCCAGCTGGGGCCTTTTGATTATCTAGTTATGCACTTCAGATTAAGTGGGACATCAGATATATTTATGCACTTGATCAACAAGGCACTTCATGACTATTTACATAATGGGATGTTGGTATATTTGGATGACATCCAGGTGTACACAGAAGACTACTGGTCCCATGTAGAATTGGTGAAGAAGACACTGTGGAGATTGCTAGATAACCAGTTATATATGAAACTATCCAAATGTGAATTCACAAAGCCAAACTGGACTACTCAGACTATCACATTTTGGCTGGGAATTAAATGGTTCCTGCAAAGGTCCAAGATGTGGTGGGATGGGAAGCCCCCAGAAGAAGGAGAACTCCAAAGCTCCCTGGGATTTGCCAATTTCTAGAGACAAGTTATCCCCAACTTTGATCAAATAGCACTGCTGCTGACTGACTTGCTGAAGACAAATGGAAAAGGGAGTAATATTGATTTGAAAAAGCCCAGCTACCAAATCAAGTGGAACACAGATTGTCAAGTGGTATTTGAGCACCTGAAGCAGTTATTCACCTGTGAGCCTACTTTTAAACACTCAGACCCTTCACGACTCTTTGTGGTACAGGTGGATGCAATAGATGTGGCCATAGGAGCCATCCTACTGCAGAAGGATGGGACTGGTCAGCTATGGTCGTGTGCCTGTTTATCCAAAAAGTTCTCAGAGACTGAATGGAACTGGCCTGTATGAGAGAAGGAAGCTGCCACCATCCAGCATGCTTTGATAACTTGGAGGCACCTGTTAGAAGGAGCTTCCTCTCCTTTTGAGGTCTGGATTGATCACAGAAATTCAGAGGCACTTAGAAATCCAAGGAAATTGGGTCCCAAATTAGATGGGCACAGTTATTTTACAAATCTAATTTCCAGATAAAATACTTCAGGGCCGAGAAGAATTTCCTAGCTGATGCCTTGTGTAGATTGCCATAACATAACAACCAGCATAAGGAGGTGGTATACACTGTGTTTTATCTCGCAGCAGTTGGGATTAGCTGAGATGACACACAGTCGGTCCACATATCAAGTTTTGCAACCCCTGTTGGATCTTGATTTACAGCAGAGCATGAAGGAGGAGCTGGACGATTATGAAAGATTATGGGGATAAGATAGTCTTGAAGGACTATCTGGCTGAAAGATTATGAGGATATGATAGGCTTGAAGGACAGTGTCCCCTGCAAGAGAAACAGAATTTATGTACCAAAGATTTTAAGGGGTAAAATCTTGAGGCAATGCCACA
The DNA here is from genome assembly GCA_948474755.1 of Ctenosaura bakeri. Classification (NCBI taxonomy): domain Eukaryota; kingdom Metazoa; phylum Chordata; class Lepidosauria; order Squamata; family Iguanidae; genus Ctenosaura; species Ctenosaura bakeri. Next base: position 25,301 of record CAOLHI010000357.1, read on the forward strand.
ATGTAAGGACAGCAGGTCATTCTAGGTTTGTTAAGACTTTACATTTGGTCAGATATCAATTCTGGTGGCCTTAGACCAAATGTAGAAGCTGTCAGAGTTCAACTCCCTGCCTGTGCCTACCTGCCAGCAAGGGAAGGAAGGCAATAGTAGTTGCCCAACAGGAAGAGGCAGTGGGGGAGGGTGTCCAATGCAAACAATCAAGGAGAAATGCTGAGCCAAGCCAAAGTCAAGGTCAAATCCAAAAGATCCAGAACGCCGAAGGTCAGTCCAAAAGGTTCAAGAGAGCTGGAACACAAGGGTCGTGGGCTTGAGTAGGGATTTGCTACAAGCAAACAGTAAGCCATGCTGACTGACTTACATGCATACAAAAAACAGATGTTACTCTTCATTGTTCTGTTTATTCAACCTTGCCCAAAAAGTTTCCCTCTCAGCTGCTTGTTTCAGTCTCCTCTGTGATTGAGCGCTAGGGGGCAAAGGTGAATCTAATTCCTCTAAATCATTGCTGGCCCCTTCTCTCATTGGCACTGGTTGCAGCAACTCAGGCTCAGCTTGTCTTTCAGCTGATGGGGGTGTTTCCAAGATAGTTTGGTGAATCACTGGCTCTATTTCTGGCACAATCAATTGCTCATTGACCTCAGAGCCATCATCTATCACAGAAGCCTACCTTAAAAGCTGCCCAGTGTGTGTGAGGCCTAAGTGAGTGGGAGGGAAACTATGAGGACTGTTGCAGTCCCTTCCCACTCCCCCTTACCCTTGGGCTGAAATCAGCATGGACTTTATAGTAGATCTGCCTGAGAGTAGGAAAAAGACAGTGATTTGGATAGTGATTGTCCTGTTTCCAAGTAAACCCATTTTGTGCACTGCATTTTTGTCCCAATGGCTCCTCAACTGGCCAAGATGTCTGCACAACATATTTATAGACTTCACAGGGTCCCCAACAAGATCACTTCTGCCCAAATGGCCTAGTTCACTTCCCAGTTTTGAAGAGCTTTCCTAAAATTTCCAGGTATCAAGCAATGGCTGAGCTCAGTGTATCATCCCCAAACTGACAAACTGAGAGGGTTAATCAGATTCTTGAGCAGTACCTAAGGTGTTACCTTCATTTCCAATAAGATGATTGCCCTTTGCTGAAGTGACTTATAACAATTTGGTACATAAGAGCACAGGACACTCACCATTTTCAGTGGTCTACAGACAAGACCTTAAGCCTTACCAAGTTTAATAGTGGGGAAAGATGACACCGTAGCTTTAACTGAGCAGGTCACATGAATCAAAACCATGTGGCCTGGGATTGAAACTGCTTTGGAGCATGCTAAGGATTCATATAAAAGCATGCTGACAAAAAGAGAGCCCCCTAAATAGAACTTTTAAGGTTGGGGACTTGGTTCACAACCAAGCATTTGCAGTGTCAGCAATCTTCGAAGAAGCTGGGTCCAAAATATGCAGGACCTTTCCCCATAAAGAGAATATTTAATTCAGTGACTGTTGAACTGGTGTTACTCAAAAACTATTGTCATGTGCACCCTGTTTTCCATTCCAACTTACTGAAGCCTGTGGCTACCCCAGATGTGTGGCATCTGGTGAAACTTGTTCCAAGCACTGTGATGATAGACAATCAGCAACATTTTGAAGTCAGACACATCTAGACTCTAGACATCATAAGGGCCACCATCAATATTTTGTCCAGCAGAAGAATTTTCCTATGGGAGAGTCTGAGTGGTTTGACTGTCAGTGTATTCGGGCTCCAAAATTGATCTGGGACTTTCACAAAAGCACCCTGGAGGAATGTTGAGGGGCCACTGAGTAAAATTCCTCTGCAACGCTTAGCTGCTCTGTTGCAATATTGCTCAGATCACTCAGACATTTGGGTATTGGTTATTGAGTTAGATTAAGACAGAACATTACATTATATCCTATTGGATTGGCTTTATGGAATAGGAGTACAGTGACTCTGCCCCTACCAGAAGGTCTGGTTCCAGATACTGACAATGGGAAATCCTGCCCTATGGTTATTAAGTTGCCAAGTGTTATAGGGTTCCATTCTATATCTCAAGCTGTTTAATATCTTTATAAAGCCTGTGTGTGAAGCCATGAGGAGCTTTGGAACTGGTGCCATCAACTGGTTGCCAATATACTTCAAGTACAAATCCAAGCTGTTGGTGATAACATTTAAAGTACTAAATGGCTAAGGACTTTGACACTTGGAGAACCTCTCCTTATATATACTTGCCTGACCAATGAGACCTCCCACAGAGGACATACTCTAAGTTCACTAGAAGCAAAGTATTATGTGGCAACACAGGAAAGGGCCTTCACTGCTGTAACATCCTGCATGTAGAATGCCTGTCTCACAGAAGTTGTCTGGAAACACCTCAGTGCCAAATTGAAACATGGTGTTTCACCAGAGCTTTAGGATCTTGGTGATTAGAGCTTGGCTAAGTTACATATTAAAAGCCAGTGTGGTGTAGTGGTTTAAGCACTGGACTATGACCCTGGAGACCAGGATTCACTTCTCCATTCAGTCACAGAAACCCACTGGTTTCTCACACGCTCAGGTCCATTTCTCACATGCTTAGGTCCACAATCTCACATGCTCAGGCCCAGAAAAAAACCATGATAGGTTCACCTTGGGGTTGCCGTAAGTCAGAAATGACTTGAAGGCACATAACAACAATGAAGTTACAACGCCTTGGTATAGTACATGCCATATACACTGATTTAAATTGTTCTGGACTATGTTAAATTGTTTCATCATATTTTAGACCGCTTTAAATTGTTCATAGCCTGTACCCTGCACTGAGATATTTTGATATTAGGTGAGATATATTTAAATGAAGAGAGCCAGCGTGATATAGTGATTTGAGAGCTGGACTAGGACTCTGGGAGATCAGGGTTAAAATCTCTGCTCGGCCATGGAAACCCACTGGGTGATCTTGGGCAAGTCACACTCTCTCATTTTCAGAAGAAAGCAAACGCAAACCCCCTCAAAACAAATCTTGCCAAGAAAACCCCATGATAAGATCACGTTAGGGTCGCCATAAATTGGAAATGAGTTGAAGGCTCACAATATTTAAATAAATAAAGAAGAAACAACACACATACACACACATACCCTTTTAATAGTCTTGTAAATGGAGGGATAAAATGTGAAATGATTCAGCCTTTTTTATAGTCTGTGGCAAACTCTTTTTTCTACACACTGTTAAAGGTATAAAAACTCTACCATTTTTGCATCTGGGCACCACAGAACTTAATTATACCAGGGACAAGCTCCCTTCTAGCCAGGGAAAAACACTTTTTAACTGATTCAGTATGAATCACTTACTATGAACAATACTAAAAAACCCTTTCAAAGTGAAATTTTATCCCTAAATTTCTCATAAACATATTATATTATTACATTTCCCCCCTGTCCTTCAAAATTGTATCTGTTTCTGTTTCTGTGATGGGCACTAACTGCAGCTCATACAGAATTAAGAGAATACCCTGCAGAGACAGTTTTTATGATTCCACAGGACAATGATAAGCAACAGGAACAAGTGAAATGTACAATTCATGACCTTGTCTGATTAACTGGAGGCAAGTTACCCAACACAGCTGAGGCAAAGTATATACAGAATCTATTTATATCCTCACTAGAAGAGTTTATTTCTGTCCTCTCCTAGACTCTAGTTTCTTGGTGAGTCCTATAGTTGCCATCCCCAGACCTCAGTGTTACTTGCAAATTATATTGATACAGAAAGGTCAATAAGTGACTGTAACGCATAACTAAAGTAGAACCATGATCAAGAAAAAGGTCTGCTTAGTAATTTTTTTATTTCTTTATTTATATTTTATTTTTTATTTTCCAAGCTTTAAATATTCCAAGTTAAGGCCATTTTGATCCATATCCTTAAACTCTCAAAGCATTCTACTAACAGGGGATACCAATTAGAACACCAGTATGTTGCAAAACAAGTCTCATACGTGTAGTTTGGAAACAGTGTTTGCTCATTATCAGTTAGTTTATATTAATGTCATAGTTTTTTTAATTACTGTTGCTGTGTAGTTTTGCAAGAACATATTATACTTGACACTTGGAGAATATATACTTGCAGGCTTAACTCCCTGTTTGCAGGTAGACTCTGCCCAGTGCTGTATCTGTCTAAACAAACTGTTGCTTCAATCCACTAAGCCTCCATTTACTGAACCCTAAAGGGGCAATTTCCCCAACAACACAAAAAGATCATTGTGTCAGTTGTCCTGCCTTTTGCTATTCCCACAGCTTCTAGCAGATAGGTACAAGGTTCTATAATAAGATTTTATTTAAGTGTCTCCTGCTTGAGTCTCACTAGAGGAAGGTATGTACCAGACTTGAGTACCTGTTTTGATGCAGGAGTTGGGTAGGATCTGCAAAGAGACCCAATTTGCCACCTGCTATGAGAGGATCCTGTATTCCTACCTGCTACACCTACTATATCCATTATTCACAAATAAAGCCCATTTGTATCAATGGTTCTGTTTCAGCTTGATGTTCCATTAATCTTGCCTTGGTATAGTAGCCCTGATCTGGTTCCAATCCACAGCAGTGACATAAAGAGCTTGCAGGGAAGATGCTATTACTGTAACATCAAGATCCCACAAGACCATCACGACCCCACAAAACTACCAAGCCACGCTGCACTGGTTAACTACATGACAGCAAACATACTCTATGTTATCCATCAGACTCCAAAAGCTAACAGATCAGTTGCAGCAAGGCTACTTCACACATTAAGGAGCAGGACAGCTTTTAAAAATAAACTAAGACATCTTGAAGTTTTGAACATAGTAAAGCACACTACACTTCATTTATATTTCCTGGAACAAGAGCACCATCTGATTTTTAAAAAAATAATTTAACTGAATATACTTTCTTTGGTTGCTAGCATAGCCATATAGGCTTCCCTGACCTATAAGGAGGTGCACAGCCTCCCCTCTCCTGAAAAGTACAATGGAGTCTCTTTCTGTTCCAGGACTTCTGCAAATGGGAAAAACTGTGAATGCTTGCATCCTATATTATTAAATGGTGATGATGTGTGGACAGATGCTTTAGCACATCCATACACACAGCTGCCATTTTTGGTGTAATATGTGACACTCCATGACTGCTTAAAGTCTAAATCTAGAGGTCATTTCTATTGAGGGTTCACTGGATTCCTGCTCATGTCTGCTCAAACCTGAAAGCATTTCATTCAAACCTGAAAGCTATCATGGTTGGTTTGCACTGAGGCCTTCTCGGCTTGCCTCTTAAAGAGGGAGTGCACAACAGACAACAAATTTTGAGTTTGAACTATACAACTTTGTGAAAATGTGAAAACTAAATAAATGTGAAAAAACTAATTAAACCATAATGACAAAATGAGGTTAACATACGATGGGGCAACATGACTTATTAGAAAAGATAATAACACTGGGCAAAGTAGAAGGGAGTAGGAAAAAAGGAAGATTCCAATATAGGTAAACATCCTCAATCAAGGAAGCTCTATTAAGATCTTGCTAACTCAGGGGAGTTAGCAAGATCTTAACAGGGTATTAATAACAAGGTTTCTTGAAAGTCTCTCATTTGTAGGCCATAAGTCAAAACTGGCTTGACAGCAAATCCCTGGAATAAGAAATCTCTCAGTTACCTCAGGAGTCCTAAGCTCATGAAGCTTGCTCATTTTTAGCAAGCCTATCCCGACTTTCCCTTCTCTGTACACAAAGTACTCTGATCTCTTGCTGCTGGCTTTTTTATTCAAATAGAATCGGACATAGCAACGTAACTTTCAGTATGCTCACATTTTTGGCTAATTCTGTGCACCTAATTACCTCTTACTAATGTACCCATTTCTATTAGTCTTTTAAATTATGTCCTGTGCATTCAACAATGTTTAAAGAGCCTAAAAATCCATCAGCACAAACAACAGCTAATTATACAGTAGCTACACAACTTCATTTGGGTAATTAAAAAAAAATACCTCTGCACTTCCAACTTCATGAACCACTTCTGAAGTGTTCCACCTACATCTTGTTGGCAAAATGTTTGCTTTGAATGTTGAACCTTCTGAGTTTTACCAGTTCAAAAGTTCCTGTTCTAAACATATCTGTTGTCAGCTTGCTACTTTTATTAGGGTAATCAACAGAACAATGGGTCTGAAAAAACAGACAAAGGTCACATTCCCTAACGCCTTTTCAGTTCTACATGGGGATACATTTCTGTTCAATATCAGCACATTTTAAGAGAGGTAGCACAGATCAACATGTGTCATTCTACAACAGCTCAAGAGTAAGGCAACAAGTTTACCACAATGCACACACATGGATCTGTTTAACTACCTGAGTGAACTATAATGCATCCCAGATTCTGAGATTTCAGGGCCAAAAACTGAAACCAAAGGATAGCCTCTGGTGATGTCAGATTGGGGTGAGCCCTGATAATGTCATTCAGTATGATAAATCAGTCATGAAGCACAATAATTCAGAGCACACCATTCAAATAAAAACAAAGTTGGTTTAAGAAATGGGAAAATATTTGTATGGTTGGTAATTAAGTTTTCCCAAGCTCCATGTTGAACAAAAGCAAATAAAGAAAATATTTTCCTAGTTCCATTTTCACACCACTGGAAGTACTGTTGTAGTGCAACAAAAGGAAGCTTGCCAAGCTCTGCTTTGAACAACAATAAAATTTTTCTGATCTCTTTTTAAAACACTTATTTCTAAGCACTGATTTTAATACACAAGATCTGTAGTTCAATCAAACAAGCATTCCAAGTTTCCCAAACTGCTTTTGATTTGGCTGCAATAGGGGAATCCTAAACAAGAGGGAACAAAAGGACTAGAACTTAATTCCTTTAAGTTTTCTACTTCCAACAAAGTTAAAACACTTTTATCAGGCTACAATTTGGGACCACAATTTGGCAAGTTTTACCTATATAGCAACTATTTTTTTTCCAGATGTAACAGTATGAAGAACTCCTTGAGAAGTTCAGTGTTTCCTGCCAGAGAAAGGAGCAGGTAGCTTTGCACAGGACAGGGGAGCTGGATCACAAAAGAAGTTAGTTTCTGTTGTTAATGGAGTTGAAATTTGTCTTTCATTACTCTTTATCCCTAGTCGGCACATGGAGTAGCCTCCGCCTGCATTAAAATCCCACAATAGCACCTTAATTGACAAGATCTCAGATAGGCCTGTGACTCCAACACCATGACCATTTCTCTCATATAGGTTTAAAAAATATTTTTATTAAACATAAAATTTTAATATCTCTAAAACTACATATATGGATTATAACATCAACAAAAACACACACAAAAAACTGACTGGAGACACACTGATACACTATTTTTCTTCCTAACAACTATTAATTTAAACACACAAAACTACATTAAAAACATCAAGGGGATACACTACTAGTTGACTTCCAACTCTACTTAGTATGGATATAATTTCAAATAATATGTACTTATTGTAGGTATATATAAAAATTTAAAAAGAAATCGAAAAGAAGATCAGAAATTGCAAAAGGAGAGGAAATCAGAGCTGCAAGTTAATGGGAACTACTAATTTTCCAAATCAGAAGTGGAAAAAATTCCCCAATAATTCCTCAAATGTGTCATCACTGCTCCCTAATCTTTCATAAATGTACTCAAATTCCTATCTATAATCAGGGTAGTTAGTTCATCCATTTCAGCAAAATCTAACACTTTCAACACTTTCAACAATCATTCTTCTTGTAATGATATTTAGCAATAGCATGTGCATTTCTATACCCCTTATCAGCTAAGCAGTTTACAATGTGTTAGCTAATTGCCCCCAACAAGCTGGGTACTCATTTTACTGACTGCAGAAGGATGGAAAGCTCAGTCAACCTGGAGCCTGGCAGGATCAAACTCACAACCTTGTTGCTGCAGTACCATCATATAAACACTGTGCCACCAGGGCGCAGTGTGATTCTTTCCATTATAGAGCAAATAGTTACTCTAGCAGCTGTAATCATATACTGAAATATTTTTTCTTGAATTCTTCTCAAATTTATCATCTATCAGACCCAATAAAGAACAGTTCAGGATTCAGATGAATTCAGGTGATGATGATGATTTTCTGTTCAACACTATTGTTCTTTTCACCAAAAAGTGCAGAATTGTAAAAAAAAGTATTAATTTAAATGGATCCTATCATCTCACTGAGCAGGAAGAAAACTTTTGAAATTCCTCAGCTTTGCATAAGAGATGTGCTAAGCAAAGATCTATATTTGTAATCAGAACGTATGACGGCTATAGTGGATGTTCCTTCAAGATAGCTAATGCCCATCCAGGACTGGATTCTCACATATTCATCACTCAGAAACAAAAAGAAACAAAACCTGTTTTACACTGCATTGTTATCAATACTTGACCTCTGGATTCTCACATCTGGTGAAGCAGCACCAGACTTCCAGATATTACAGGACTGCAATGTGTCACTCTTGGCAGACTTGGAAGGCTAAATGGAAATCACTGCATCTTGTCTCTCCTTTAGTGCAATGGAGTTGTTTTTAGACAGACTAAACAATTATAATGAAGACCGTCAAACTGTACTTACTGAAAGTATGGGACAAAGTTTCTAACAATGCAGCAGTTGCTGGTATGATATACGTTTCTGACTAATTTTGGCCGGACTCACTTGACCAGACTCACTTGGACAACGGAATACTGTTGCATTATTTGATCGCTTTTCTAGTATCCTCAGGTTTCTGACATTCCATATGGAATAGATACTTGAGAACTGAACCCATATAGCAAGATAAAAATATACAGATCTGTAAAATAAACAGTGTGTCCCAATTGAGATCATTGTTAGCATATGCTACTAGGTGTGCAAAGCTCTCCTGTAAATATAGTTCTCTGTTTATAACAGGGCCATCAATGAGAAGAAGAGGGAATCCGCAAGAAACTCTTGCATTCAGAATACGGTCTGAAAGAGGGGGCGGGTAGGATGCAACAGGTGGCTGGAATTAGCACAAAACATTTTCAAGACATTAATGAAATATTATATATTGGATTTAGGGCTTCCATGTCAGTCACCAGCAACCACCCTATTACTTTTTCATACAACATGCTCTTTGGAAGTCACAGCTTCATGTTGCATATGAACAGTGCACCTGTTTATTACTGTTTGGTTGACTGACATATGAGAGGTGAATCCCTGTCTCCAAAGTTCTTGCAGTCTAGTTTATGAGGAAATGTAGGAATAGCTAGACTGTAAACCTATACATCAAACTAAAAATGAAATCTGAGGTCTCTCATGCTGCTATCCCTTTCCTTTGATTAAAGCTTTTGCTGATAACATACCCTCCTCCAATCCAAATCTGTTTCAAATTACACTTCTATACAGGAATCCAATATAGACAAACAAGTGAATAACTATGTACATATTCCTAATTATATCTCATGCATAGTTGATCCATGTTTTTATCTATCAAATTTTACACATTGTTGATGACAGTCCTGGAGGCAATAGCGAGCAGTGCAGAGTTAAAATAACAATAACATTAAAGTGAATGAACCATTAGGCTATGATGGTGGAAAGTCTTACCTTCAAAACTTAACAGTAGAAAAATAATTCAGGCCACAAACTCACAAGGCACATCAATTATTTGATATAGTGCCAGAACTCTTGACTGGACTCAAGCAGAACTTAATGCAATAGATAGAACAACATGGAAGATTAACACAGCTAACCATCCTTCTGTCCTTGAACTGACATTGATCATCTATATTTACCACATTGGCAGCTGGAGGTTGTTACAAGTGAAATAAACTGCTGAAGAAGAGAAACGTTCTTTGAGTGAATACATTTAAAAAAACCAAAGAAATATTAATAGATATATAGAGAGAGAATTTATTGAATTTACTGAGAAAACAATATAGGTGTATAGAAAGAAAATTATGAAAAGCTGTCCTGAAGCCTAGCTGAACAAACCACTACATCGTCAGTGCATTAGAAGGAAAAGTTGAAAAGGAGAACATTTGGAAATAGTTTCAAAATGGGATGCTGAAAAAAGAAGCTGAAGGACTTATATTTGCGGCTCAAGAACAGGCAAATAGCATTAAGGCAAATATTTTTTAAAAAATATGGATAGTAAATGTCCTCTGTGCAAAGGAAAAGATGAAACCAGACTACTTAATTAGTTCATGCAGCACGACTGCAAAAATGGAATGTAAGAAACACCATGATAAAGTAGCTGCAATGATAGATTGGAACCTCTGTAGAAAAAAGAAAACAACATGATTTACCATCTGCAAATAACTGGTGGAAACATAGGTGAAAAATTGTCAAAAATGCTGATGTACAAATCTCTTAATAGTCAGACTGATAAACAATTAGAACATAGTATGCCAGATATAACGGTGGTTGAGAAAAACAAGTTTGGTTTATAGATTTGGCAATCCACGTGAATAGCAAAACTGAAGACAAAGATGAGGAAAAGTTTGGGAAATATTGAGACAAAGAGACACCCAATGTCTCTGGGAAAAGAAAACAACTGCGCTTCCAATGGTGATAGCTGTTCTGGGAGCAATTGCTGACTTACAGAACTTGTGAATGAAACTGCCATAGATAGGACGACAATAGCACCGTTACAAAAACTGACATTATTTGAAACATGTCACATTATCCAACAATACCTCACTGACTCCTAGATTCTTGGATAGAATATGAATCATTGATGGTCCAGAACTCCAGTCAATAATATCCAATAGACAGTGAAAACAAGGAGAGAGCGAGGAGTTGGAGGAGGAGGAGGAGGATGGCGGCAGTCATGATAATGTTATCATTAAATTTAAATATCCAGTAAAGAAAATCTATCACATACTATCTAAGCCTGCTCTCTTTTAGATGAGTTAAATAGTTCCTGGATGTTCCTGGATGCTCAAAATTCTACAAGCCACCCAATTAAGCAAAATTTAAACAAAACTGCTTAAATAAAACTGTCCACATTATAATGTTTAGATTCCTTCCCTCCACTAAGGTCCTAATCAGTCACATGCCTATGCACTTATGCACATATGATACAGAAACAGCATTTATCAAGCACTTTGTTCTATTCTCTCCTATGGTCACAACTATCAAGTCATTTCCCCCTTAGATTTCTCCATAGAGAAGAACAGTTATGTGCTTGAGGAAGGTTTATGAAGAGCTTCTCCAGAGCTCAATGAGAATTCAGGTTTTATTTGGCTTAGACAAACTGCAGCTGCTACAATTTCTAAACTGTATATATGTGTCTGCAAATATCAAGTCCTGGAAATTATGGTTGCAGATTTTGAGTAGGAATCATGCAGACTTTCAGCTATTATTTTACTGCAACTCCCAGCACCCCTGATGACTGGCTGTGCTGGCTAGAACATGTGGGAGATACAGTTCAATAACATCTGGAGGGCTTCTCCTCTAAATAGGAGGTTTAAACCTGTTTTGCAACCCTGTCGTAGGGTTTGAATTAGTAGTCTGCAAAGAGCAGTAGAATATTTTGGTTACTAAACAAGAGAATAGAGGCAAGGCAGCATATGTTTGGCTAAAACACAGCAGATAAAAGTGTAATGGAAATATGAAATATACTTTTATTAACATGAAACAACAATACTATATGCAAGACTGTATCTGCTATCTGTAGCACATCTAATAAACATGGTCCAAGTCCCATTTATCTCTTTAGAAGTTACTTTTCAGTAACATGCTTGTAAGAACATCCTATATTTTTAGGCTTGCTCTGTTCTAAGAGAATCATCTTCTGGAAATTCTGTTTAGCTCCTGCTTTAATTTCATAGCATACCAGAGAGTTTAATTTTCTAAATTATAAGATAATGACTCAACAGGATATCTCATGAGAATGAAAGCAGACTACATTGTTCAGTCCCAGCAGATGGAAATGCAAGTCTAGTTTGCAAGCCCACACCCCTGGCATTTGGAGTTTACTGGCTCTGCATCAATACTCACTTCCTACTATGTTTCTCCAAGTCCAACCGAATAGCAAGTTCCATTCAGATTCCCCTGCCCCCTCTAAATTCCTGTTTGCTTAGTCCTGAGAGACTCTGGTAACTGTTTGGCAGCCTCTCTCTTAAGAAAGAGATACTGCATTTTTTCAGTTGTTTTCTTACAGGCTGGAGCAAGGGGGCATTAGAAACCAGTTATGTTAATATGGTTTATACAGCTTAGCCTACATATTTCTCTCCATTTGTTCCCTTATGGTTTCTGAGGATGTGCCACTATGTGGAGTGATTTTACATGACTTTACAGTAATGGCTCTAAAAGTCCAAGTTGCTTCTCCTTTGGCTGTATGAAAGTCTGATACTGAGCAGAAAGCATAAATGCAATGAAGTTTCTTGTCAAAGCGAGATTCCAAAAGCCATTCCCAGCTGGCAGATGTTAGACAGAATAGTGCTGCTCAGAGTGGTGGTCTGCAGTCTAGTCTAGTGCTACTCCATGAGTCATCAGCTTCCTGTCCACAGTCAGCTTCTAGGAAATGATGTACGTATGATAATATGGAACAAACATAGCAGCAATCCCTGATATATTAGGAAAAAAATAGCCAGGCTTTAGCTTTTCACAGCAGATAATGAAGCACTGAGCTAGAGCCTTTTAATTTTTTTAGGGGCTTTATTTAGGTTCAGTCTGATCCTATGCAGGATTAGTAGTTGTAGCTCCAACTATTATAGATCTAAATGGGACTTAAATCCAAATTAGGATGGGAGGACTACAGTGTCTCAATGTATTACAAATTTTAAAACCAAGGAAACGTAGGTAGTTGTGGTTCCATATACATACTGATTAATATATGGAATAAAATGTAAGTTTGTAAGAGAGTGGAGGCTAAAAGCCACAGTGCCAAACACTGGTCCCCCAGCATCATCTGGTAGACATGGGCCATTTCTGCATTACACGCTTATAGCACGATTATTCCACTTTCAACATCCTATGGAATCCTGGGGTTTGCAGTTTTGGGAGGGGCCAGCCAGCCCCTCCCGAAACTGCAAACCCCAGAATTCCATAGGATGTTGAAAGTGGAATAATTGCGCTATAAGAGTGTAGTGCGGAAATGGCCACGATCTTTGCAGAGAATGCTGAAACCACTGCAATAAACTGCCCTTGATGTCAAATCCCTCCAGTTCAGGGGTGATGATGGTGATGCCCACAGTCACATACAGCTCCCCTTTGTGGCTTCCAAGAATTCACAGAATGCTCCATTTTTTTTAATTTTTGGATTTTTTCCCCTCATTAGTCCAGACACCTCATTCACACCCTCAAAATCTAGTGGCTAAAAAAAAAGAATCCCATACAAGTAGATAAGGCTGTCAAAATTGCACCAACCTGCTATGTCCTGATACTGGAGTCCAGTACTAAGGTGGAACCAAGAGACTTTAAAATAATATGAAAATAAGGAAGCAAACTATTTCTTCATGCTTGAAGAGTTCTCTTCAGAGGAAAACAGCTGGAAAGGTTTATATCACAGATTGGGGACTTAAGACATTTCCAATTGTCTAGATGAAGAGTTTGAGTCCTCCAGAAAGGACCCACCCCCCTCTAGAGGAGAGTGAGCTCTGTGTCTGATTCCAAAACAGAATTATCCCAAAGCCCCAGGGAACGATGGCATCTGAAAATACAGGGCCCAGCCAAGACAGAATGCAAGGATAGATGTCTCAGGAATAAGCTGTCAGCAGCAGTCACAAAGAGTCGCCCAGCTGTATCTATATAAGAAAGTGCCCTGCTCCAGCAATTAGTACAGAGAACTTCTCTTTTTTTGTCCATCTCATCTCTTGCTCCTACCTTTCTTTTGATTCCTAACTCACATCCTGGCAACCTGATTTTGGCATAATGCACTGACTCATTTTCTGACTGCTCCCTATTTCTTGCATCATAAATCTATTCTATTCTTCTGCCTCAGTTTGTGTTTTGACTATCTCCTTAGTCCTTTTCTTTGAACTCCTGTGCTACTGTCTCTTCCATGCTCTGATTCCAGCCATCTCTCTCTTCCTCTGCTCTTCCACCACTCTCAATGGACTGCTTACTCACTTTAAGATGAACTGGACCTCTTGAATACTCACAGTCCCAAACCAGGACATCCAATCTGACCTCTCCCCACCATACCTTATTTTTTTTTAATTTTAAAAATAGATTTTATTAATATATCAACTTCATACATAGCCATATACACAACATACATAATATATACAAAATAATAAAGAAAAAAAGGAAACAAAAAAGACAATACAATACAATAAGAAAAACAAAACAAAACAAAAAAATCAATCAAAAAGAAAATAACAATACATAAACACACATATAATTCAATATACAGTACCTTACTCCCCATCTTAATGGGTTAAATTCATTCACTTCAATCACTTGGTTAATTGATTAACACACATATTCTATCTTTCTTCCAGTCAAAAATACCTTCTTTCTTCCATCTTCCAATCACACAACATATCTTGACTTCATTCATTATGACCTTGGGTATGCTAACAACTTCCTAATACACTCCTTAGTACTCTATCTATTACTATTACTTTTACTGGCTTATCCATTGTACTCTGCTACTCTCTATTTCTCTCTAGTCTATAAAACCTCGAATCTAAACTTCACCCTAGAATTCCCTTATCTTCTTCTTTCCCCACCCTTAATCCTTCCACCATCCCTTCCTTCCATATCAGGTTATATATTCTAATCAAACATGCCTATTAAAGCCGATTCTCCCCATTCTTCTTCCCATAATAACTTCAATATTTTCCAATCTTGAAGAAATACATCCTTGGATTTATTCCGTAAAGTTAAAGTTAATTTATCCATTTCAGCAAGCTCATAAACTTTAAACTTTAAACCACACCTTATTGACAGTGGCAGTACAGAAAAGCAACACTGGCCTATTCTGCACAGATGAAATGGCAGTAGAAGAGTGACCTCATAATGACAATACGAATCCTCAATTGGTCTTTAACCCAACTGGACTCTAACAATTAGACCACCAATGGAGATAAAATCTGGACCCTGTTTTGTCCAGAGATTTTCTCAATTATTCCTTTAATTGGCATATCTCCTGTTAACCAGTTAACCAATATTTAGATTAAAGTGAGCATTTCAAATACAGAAGGAGTAGGGCTCTACCAGTTAGTTATTTACACAGAATAGCAATACATGGATTTTAAGTGTGAATTATTATGTGTTAAGGAGGATGACAGTGGAATAGCTTGTGAGGTATTGACTTTGATAGCACTCCAGCGACTAAGTAGCTAAAGATTTCAGCTGAAAGTTGGGGGATTTTCATGCAGATAATCACCTTGTCCAACTTGGCCCCAGAAATGAGTCTTGAATCCTAGTAGTAAAGGCTCATCCAAGAACAGGAGAGGGAGCCCAAAAAAACACAAGAGAAGAAGATTGGAATACACTGCCTCCGAGTGTAGTGGAGTTTCCTTCTTTGGAGGTTTTTAAACAGAGGCTGGATGGCCATCTGTCGGGAGTGCTTTGAGGGTGTTCCTGAATGGCAGGGGGTTGGACTGGATGGCCCTTGTGGTCTCTTCCAACTCTACATTTCTATGATTCCCAAAAAACATCAAAAAGGAATTTTCAGACAAAAAAGATTGCCAAGCTTCTAAAGACTGGCACAAACAGCTCATGAACGTTACACACCAACAAAATGAATCAAAAAATGAAGGAGAACATTTTCGGATGCAGCAGATAAAAGCAGAGTTAAATTAATATCTGAAGACTAAGATATATAATAAAGATGCATCCAAAAAGTACAACTCTCCTAGGTTAAAAAAAATACAAATGAATTAAAAACACTTTCTTTTAACTGTAGTTCTTTAAGGGGTCATCAGTGCAGTAACACATCTGAATTCTGGAACATGCCCCTTACCTTCTTACCTTTTTCCTAAAAGAAAAAAAAAAGTGGAGACATATGATGTAGTACCAGGGAGAATTCCTTGTTACATTTACAACTAAGTGACATACTTTTTCTTCTTCATGGTCTTTGTCAAGTTACACGTATGGAAATTTATCAAACTAACCTCAGATGCATGGAAAGTAGTTATAAGGCCATGAAGCTTAGCATAGACCTTCAGAAAAAAATCACCTGCTTACTTCAAAAGGCAAATCTGCAGTTCTAGACAAACATAAGACTGCTGGGACCAAGAAGCAGCCTAGAAATTCTCTGCTAAAAGCATCCCCTTGGAAAAAAAATGCTGAGGAAATGATGACTTTAGTGAAGTGCACACAAATCCCTCTGGGAGCAAGGAATAACAAAATTTCTAACTGCAGAATAGCTATTGGGAATTTTTTAGGACCTCTCATAGGTAGAGACAGAAGATCTGCTTCCCATTCATAATCCTGCTACACAGAAATCAACAGCCTTCTGGACATGGTTATGCAAAGACAAATCTAGGGAAGAGGGAGAGCTGGGAGAGATGCCAGCAAGCAAGTTTGAGATGCAGTGGAGTGTCTTGTTGTGCAGAGAGCTTCACAACAAGACACTCCACTTGTAACACCACAGATGTGTCTGCTCAATGGTTGGAGAGAGCCAGTTAGAAATAAAGAAATGGTCATAGCTAGTGACAGATCGGACCAGCAGAGAGGATAGAGCAACAATAAAGGCTAGGAACAAATAGAGACAGTAAGTGAGAGAGGGAACTTTGTTTTGATTGGAGCTGAGCATGCAGAAAGAGTTCAGAGAGAAGAGTTAACTTTGTTTTAGAAGAGCTGTTAACATCATTCTGTTTACAGGGTTAGCCTCAAGCTACATGTTTAACTCACTTGCTATGCAATAATTATTTTATTTTTTTTATTATTTTCTATCTCTCTGTTTGGTTATCTTCATATAAGAATAAGGAGGACCAGTCATGCATTACCATACCAAATCCAATGACCAACACATCTGCTTGTCTGTTATGTGTCACCTAGATTCAGACCCAGGAAGGGGTTTTAAGAGTAAAAAGGCCGGTTGAGTGATAAAGACCTTAAGATTTGTAACTGGGGTCCAAGCTGCATATGAGATCCACCACACTCATTTTTTCCAAACCCAGTGTACACAAGTCAAAAGAATGGAAACCATATAGCTTTTTACAGAAAGGAGATACCCAGCATTGAAGCAGCAGTATCACCTCTCATTTTCTCCTTATTCATTGTAGGCACTGCCAAAATCAATGAAAGGACTTTTCTGATTTTGATGTCTTGGCAGACAACAACAGGACAAATCTTGTTCTATATAGGTGGCACAGGTATGGCAATGTAAGACTCATTTATAATTTGGGCTCATAGACAGGAGGTCATAACTAAGTTCCAGCAGGACATGAATAATTTCTGCATACCATCAACTTAAGCCTTGGTCAGCCCACACTTTCCAGAAACTACAATGGTATTACATCATAGATCCATTAGTACCATTGTATCTCAGAGAGCTACAGACTTGCCACATTTACTTACATCCTTACAATTTCCACCCAGGACATGCCACAAAATCCATTGCCTACAGTCAAGTCATACCAAACATCTCAATAGACCTATCAGACTCACAATTTGAGAGTTTACATCTGATTAAAATACTCATTCACCAATGCAGAAAAAAAATATTTCTCAAGCAAACAAATCAACAGAGCCATATTTGGAACCTGTGACAAACTCAGAAGAAAGATAGCAACAGAGTACCAAACAACAGAATACCACCTTTTGTAACTTACAGTTTCTAACTCTAAACACACAGATATATAGCACACTCTTTTCTGGTGTGACCTCTGCACACATGAATGCAAGGTCGCACAAAGCATCCTATTATAGTCAATGGAGGCAACAGGTGTGTGCCATTCACAATTTTTCTTTTACACGAGAATTCCTGGAACAGAACACCCACATATACACAGGGCACACTCTATCACTGGTTAGCTACAACTCATCCTATATTATTCTACTTTTCCTTCACTGGCCTTGAGTGATAGGCTAGTACTTGCTTGTAGACAGCTGCCCAATCTAAAGAGCAACAACAGACCTTGCAACAGATATACCCAGCAGCCAGTAGCTGAATCAGATGCAAGCAAAAAATCATGGAACCAAACACTTCCCTTGATAATATTGGATGGTATGACATGTATTCATCTTCAAAAGTAATATATGCTATTGTTTATCAGCAATGCTTTGCTACATTGTAAATGAGAAAAACCAGGCCATTCAAAGTGAAAATAGACACAATTTTGATATCAGAAATGACAGTATTCAAAATATTCAAAAAACAGGAACACTTCAACCTCCCAAGAAAATCTATCGATGATCATAAGACAGGCATTCTTAGATAACGGAGGTTCAAAAACAGATAGGAACAGAGAATCACTACCAATTAAACATGACTTTTCAGCCCTATGTTCTGTGGTTTGAACAAGGACAACGGATTTTTAAAAAATCACATGTGCAGCGGTATCTGTGTTACTACCCAGCTCCTTTTTTAAAATGAATTGCAAGCGGCAAGATAATTATTGCTGCCTGTATATTTTTCATTTCCAGTTCCTCTGCTCTCACTGTGTACAATCCATCCATCCACCCAAGGACATGTTTAGAAATATGTCCAACATTTCATGCACCTAATGAAAGAGACAATATTCATAAGAATTTATACAGGGGTTGGAGAACCATTTTTTGGAAGAAGAGATAAATTCCAAATTATTGAATTTATCGAATTCTATCTGTATTGAACTCTATGAAGGCTCCAAAAGCATGCTGACGAGGTGGAAAGGAAAATAACAAGTGGCACTGGCTGCAGGGGCCTCAGGGGAAGGGGAAGGGGTTCCCACCAAAAAGCTAGGCCTAGAGCTCTAGAATGTTCTACGCAGGCACAGACAACCCATTTGTGTGAATCACAGAGACCACAAAGAAGAAGAATCTGAGAGTTTTCACTGAAGCAGTGGTCACATGTCAGGGCACAGAAAGGGGCCAGATACAATTATTTCCAATTTGGACATTTGCTCATTAGACATACAAAAGAGCCGCTCAATTCTCTGTATGTCTACTCAGCAGTAAACCAGTGCAAAAGCTTAGCAGACAGCAAAGCATAACACAGTTCTATTCAATAGCTTCACAAGCTGCAAAGCAGCAGCCATTTCCAGGCAACAGCATTCCAGGCTTTAAACAGTCACTGTTATTTCTCAGCAGTGAATTCAACCATGGAGGGAGATTTCTCCTTAATAAAATGTGCTAGTCTTTAAAGTCCGAAAGCCTCTTTGTTTGTTTGTTTTTTCTACAATTAGGCTGGACCTCTGAAACTTGGGCATGTTTACACTGAAGTAATTCTGGTACAACTTTCCCCTAGATGTGTAGGACTGCAGGTACACAGAAAGGGAGGATTGTAGGTACACAGAACTGCAGCCTACAACCACTGGAAGTTGGCAGTCTCAGCTACACTAGACCAATACAATCAATAAGACTAAGCTTGTACAAATTTCACTGTCTCACTGAGTCTAGTATAGAGGGGACTACCAAGTAGATTCAAGTTGATGTGTCCTGGACCACACTAAGAACGTAGACAGGTATAATTTTTCCTTTCTGCCATAAGAACTGAATCACCCTAAGAAATTCTCTGACAGTAGATTCTAGACAGACAAAAAGGCATTATTTTTGCACACAGTAGATGACTTAGCAGCAGCGAATGTGATGAAAGCCACAGGTTGAGATGGCATTGAAACAAACTGATGAGTACAGTGATCAATGCCTGCTATTTATGGTAGCTACATGGAATTTCCATATCCAGAAAGAGATTGTGTTTTAGGGGGGCGAGGTATGAGCCATGTAGGCAATAATGTTAGTTGTCCAGAAAGTAACTTTTCTGAGCTCTGATTCAGAAACAGTAGAACAACCAGTTACTGGAGGAACAATAGCAGGAACAATAGCTACCGCTTTAATGTTCTCCTAGTAGGCTTCCCAGAATCATGTTTGTGTATGGTGAGAAAGAGGATATTGGACTAGAGGAATCTTTGATCTGTTCTATCAGGGCCCTTCTTTTGTTCTTACGTTAATAGACTTCTAAAATTAGAGCCAATTTCCATATCTCATGCATAGTTCATTTTCAGAATATCCATTCTGAACCGTAGCCATGTATGTATACAGAAAGAATAATGATGTGTCCGCATCACTGGCCCTTTGCCTACTGCTTTTTGTTTAACATCTCACTGTCTGTTGTATTGTATAACTTCCACCGTTTTATATTTGTCTCTCTGGTTCTTGTACTATATATTCTAGATGAATGCTACACACATGCAAAATGAATGCCATCCAGGGACGAACAGCAAGCTGCACCACCTAATTGCTGGACTGATCTATCCATCCATATTTGCAGCACATTAAAAAGAAAAGAGCCACGACATACCAATTCTATTAATGATGTTGATAATTACCTTAACCAGACAAATATCCCAAAGCCCCCCAGAGGGCATGGATTTATCAAACCCATTAAAAATTACACACCTGTTCAGCCTTCTGGTGAAACACAGCAGACATGGCCAGGATGGTGCTGCGCTCATCCAGTGCTGCAGCAAAGCTTTTCCACTCTTGATCTAGCTGCATAGAGATCTGCTTAATTTGCTGAGAAGCATAATGGCCAGCCTCTGAAAGTCTGGATGCGACGGACATGATGCGGTTTATATTCACATAAGCATTCTGGGGAGAGAATAGTTATGTGTGAGAATCATAACCTTCTTTAGTACTCTTCATAAACTTACCCCCCCCCCGCAACACATACAAAAAGACTAGACAAGAAAAGACAAGACAAGAAAAAGCAATGAAACTTTGGATGTTAGGAGACAGACCACATGCACAATATAATCTAGCAGCGATTGAAAGAATCTCACAGCAAACATAAATGACCAGCAGAATACTACGGTATGTATCTCATTATTTTGTACCGCTTTACCCTGAACAGCGGTGCTAGTATGACATGTCAGAAAGGGGTGGTTAAACTGCAAGCTGGTCACATGTGCTGTCCAGGGAAATTTCTGTGGCTTTAACACCACCACCAACCACAAATTTGAAATGAAAGTTTCCCTCAAACCTGTAAATTGCCACTCCTAGAGAGCCTTAAGAGGCTTTGAGGAGTAGTACAGACCTAGTCGCCCCACCCAACCCCCCCACCAAAAAAACCCAATTAAAATTGACCACAAATGACCAAATATAGAAGCTAGAAGTCACTTCTAGTTTTGTTTTCAGATGAGTAGCAGTTGATTTGGGGACAGATACAGATAATCAGTGGGGTGTCAGGACAAAAAAAGTGAACAAAAACTTATTTTCACAATTGAGTTGGCTTCTGTCCTTTCTTTCCCCTCCCCCTGAAACATTTGTTCATTTGGGGTGACAAAAAAGGTGATGTACAGCCAATCAAATTTGATTTTCACCTTGATTCTTCACTCTAAAGTGTATATATGACTGTTCACCTCTGTGTCAGTTTGCATCCTGAAGTCATGCCACTGCAGTTCATCAGAGTGATGACCACACACACACACACACAAAATTTTTCCTACTGTGACTGGGGGTGACCATTCTAGCCAGGGTCAAATTAGATGCTAAGAGACAGCCAAGCATCTTTCACTATGTGAGGAGATCCCTCTTCTAAACACATGCTAAATGTATACCAGGAACACAAGAATATTGTTATCTGTCCTTTATGTGCTACATGGTTCAACCCAAAAACTTCAGGTCATAAAAAAGACTTCCTCAGAAAAATTTATGATATATGCTGAAATTTTCTACTTTCACAAAGACCCATTACTAGAATGAAGTGTATGGAGAGAAAGAGAGAGTATTCTTCATGCTAATTGTGTAGTATTCATCTGTGATCCAGTTTCTACATGAAAATAGGACTATTCAGTTGCTTTTTTCAACTCTCTCTCTCTCTCCTCACCCAGGAGAAGACCACCCTGATTCCGTCCACTTCACGGAATTAGAAAACCTTAACCAGAGGCCATGTCTATCTGCTAAAAACAAAGTCAAAGTTTTGATCTTGCAGAGAATGAAGGTTTACTCTCAAAATCCTGTCCAATAATTGTAAAAAATTCTAAGAACAAGTTGTTTCCATATGATCTCTTCAAGAACTTGATTCCCATGGTTGCATCTTTAAGAAGCCTGTGACCTGATGCATTCTTTAATTGAGGTACATACTATATTGTCATAACATGAAGAAACAAATGATAAGGTCTTATTGCAGAAAGATATAATTAGGGGATATTTGTAATATGTTTCTTACTCATTTTAACTGTAGAAAGAGAGAGCGACTTGCCCTAGTTTTTGGCAATTAGTTCCTTAACAACGGGTAGCCTGATGTAGCCATGTTGGAAAATAGGTTTGCACATTTCTCTGAAGTCATGACTCAGCCTTGTAAGGGGTCACATACAAAGCATAAACCAATTTCAGTGAAGCAGTTATGAGTAGCTTCAATTAGAATAAGCAGCATGTGCACTGGGCTATTCTAATATAAATCAGCAATCAGAGTGATTTGTCCCCATTTAAGTAGGACAATGCAGCTTGGTTTAGAAATGTAATGAGATTAATGGGATCATTGGATAGACTTTAAAGACAATTCTCTCTTTTAATGAGGCATACTAATATATAGACATAAACAATGCAGGACTGTAATAAAAGAATTATTAAGGTTTTTAAAGACTTGTATAAAATGTTACTGCCAATTTAGTTTGTGTTATATAATATTTATTTAATTTATGACCAAAATTGCCATTTGAAATAAATGTTATCACTGTTCCTATTATCCCAATACACATCTGACAGTGACTTATTCAAAGCTTTCAGCTCTAATTTCAATTGCCTGAATCCAGCATCTGCAATCCATGTGCTTTATCTACTGTAGCAGAAACAAAAAAAACTGTGATATGCTGAACCAACTCAGTCTATATCCCTGCAGCCCTGACTGTGCACCTAGCACAGCTGTGAAGAATTAAAGTCATCCTGTTACCACTGTATTATCTTGCTCTGGTCTCTGTGTTGCCCTGTTTGCCCTTTGGTTTAATTTGGACAGTTTATGGAATTTATTTTCAAATTGGCACATATGCCAATTGTTGGAGTTTTAACTTCATGTTTATTTCTTCCCTTCCAAGTTATAGATGAGAGCCAGTAGAGAAGCATCTTGATTAAATCTCAGTGAAAAACAGTACTGATGTGACTGCAAGACATAATGAGATTTTTTTAAAAATGTTAATTTAATTAAAGCAGTTGTTTGCTGTTGCATATTAGCAACTTGTGTATGGGATGCATGAAATGAATGACATGATGGACTGAAAACTAGAGCAATCAGTCACTACAGTCTCAGAAAACTGAAATCTGGAAGAATGGCATGTTGTTGGTACCACTTTGAAAATCTCCTATATTCAAATAGGAATAATTTTGTGAATTTGGTGCTTAGCCATAATAGCTCCACATCATGAGCAACTTCTGAATAGTGTTCCAGTTACAGGCGCAGAAGACAACGGGAGGTATTTCACTGATTCAGAAAGAATAATGTCATAATGCTGATCTACTGTTGGGAGACTAGGAAGGAGAAAGAGAAAACAAACCTGTTATTCAGGTGCCCTCTTTCTCAGGTTTTTGTAAGTCTTAACAAGATATCACATCTATGGCAGAGGACCTGTATTCTGCATTATAAATTATTCTTAAGGAATGGAAGCATATTTTGTACCCCAAAAATGGTTCACCAACAATGGAGATACCTTTGCATTCTAATTAATTTAACTGGAATCAGAAAAATTAAAATGATATCAAGCAATGCCTTGAATATTTAAGTCAAATTAACAATACACAAGCGTATATTTCTTCTTATATCCCACGGGCTGCAAAATATGACCCTTGAACATGCTTTTTTGTGTCTGTTTCTCCACACAGCCTCAAGGCAAAGCTCCAAAACAAATTGTTATAATGTGAATAACCTTTTCATAGCAGCCTTCAGTCACTGGAGGATCAAGTTCAGTGTAAAAAATTGAGAAGCCAATTGTGCAGGTATGAGGGATTCTTGAAATCAGTCTTTTGATTTAAGTGCTATATCTCAATTCTGTTGCCATGGCATTTTAGTACCTTTTCTGATGTGTAGATACAGGAAAGAGTTAACCTTCAACAGCGAAAGATATGTTCAGAAATAAATCATAAGCAATAGCTGACCCATGTCACATTACATGCAGTCACTGGCTATTTCTGCACTAGATTGTTATAGTGTTATTATTCCACTTTCAACATCCTATGGAATCTTGGGGTTTGCAGTTTAGGGAGGGCACTTGAGGCATCTTGAGGCCCCTTCCTAAACTGCAAAGCCCAGGATTCCATAGGATGTTGAAAGTGGAATAATAGCACTATAACAGTCTAGTGCGGAAATGGCCACTGTTACCAGCTTACAACACTTTGTGCACTATGATGCACGACATGCAGAAGCAGGCTTCTTGATTTAAGATAAAAAAAAATAGATAACTTTGATGTACGGACATTTGTTTATTTTGTGTACAACAGGTATCCCTCAAAGACTATATCTTTGGCACCTCTTTGGTGATTTCTTGATTACCATATTATTCTAAATGGTAATTGGGAGAAATGTAAACATTTTTTTAAAAAGCACTCTTTAAATCTTCTACAAAATTGTATTATTTGAATTTTAATTCTTTTAAACATTCTTATTTTTTCTTATTTTCTGTTTTCCTGCATGTGTAATATGAAGTAACACATTTTAACAAGTTTGCAAATGTTAAAATTATATAGCTAACTAAAAAAAAAAGATAAGATTTTCCGGATTCTAATATACCTCAGCAAAACACACAAGCAATAGCAGGTATGTCAGTAAATGACAATAATTCTGTCTTGTCCTTACAGTTACATTTTGTGAAAGGTCTGTGTACTGAGACTTACTTTTCCAACATTATGACAATGAATGTAACAGCTGGACCTTACTTGTAAAATCTGTGAGGAAGCTGATGGAGAAGGAACATGCAGAAAAATAGTGTTCAGAAAATAAGAAAAGAGAAAACATTTAGAGAACTACACAGTGCCATTTTCCTTTAACAGTTTTTCATCTGTTGTTTGTTACAATGAAAGGAAAGATAATTGGAAAGCTGTTAAGACCCCGTGGGGACTGGAATTCAGCTGTAGCTATTACTAGCATACATGCTGTGTAAAACTAGGCATTACTGATCAATACACAGCTAGTGATGGTCCTCTGTGAAACTCAGATGTTAAATATTCAAAGCAATACTCAAGAATCACATAATAATCTTATTACTGTGAAGAGCCAGTAAATAAAACCCCTTTTCTTTCAGGCCCTCCATCCAAGCTACTGCTTCATGGTTCTCTGAGTCTGTGCATATTCAGGAAAAAGGCTTGGAGAGAACAAGTCAAGTAGTCTAGATGTAATAAAGGGAGTGGTGGTTGGTGAATTCAGCCTAGGTTTCATTCTGGGACAATGAATTCACCCAGGGTTTCATTCTGAACTTTAAAGGAAATATCCAAGGTGCTAAACCTAAATAGTTAATAGATTAGTTGATTAGAGGTCCCTTGTTAGGATACAGAATATAGATATAGAAACAAATCCCAAGTTTGAAAAGGTTTTAATAAAAAGGACTGAACTCTGCTTTTAACAGCTCTGATAGCAAGTATTACACCCTAATCATCCCACTCATACTTTTAAAGATAGACTTGTTTGTAAATAAAGAAAATTCCCAGCTATCACACTCAGAACAGACAAAGTAATACCTCCGAGGGGAAAAAAGTGCCGCTGACAAATGATCAGTCCAATTTTTTGTTCACCAAGCAACAAGATTGTTCTCTCAAGGTTGGTGGTTCTTCCCTCATCATCTTCTCGTCTCTGTGCCATACATGTCCTGAGATAAAAACTTTATGTACTCACCATGGAATTCATAGCAAAGTGGTTATGCTGTGTCTGTAGATCTAGGGCATGTTGGTAGCTCACTCCAATTTCAGTGTGACTCTGCAGAAACAACTCTTTGTTGTGGCTGATCCAGTCAAACATCTGGAAAAGAAAGGAAATGTCATGGCTAAAAGGAAAGAGAAAAACCCAGCACAGTCAGAGAGCTGCAAGGGATGGCAGAAGAGTATTTTTTTTCTCAGAATTGACACTGAGACAGAAGTTGTGATACACTTGTCTAATAAAAGCCAAAAGGGATGGATTGTGCCGGATTTATTCCATTTGAAATTTTTGCCATGTGGTGGCAAATTTCCCTGTAGTGTTCAGTCACTCATTTTTATGACTGCTGAAAAACCTATCCATAAACGGATAAGTAGACAAACTGCAAAAGCTAATGAGAGATACTTTCTGGTCTACCAATTAATAGGTCCACATTAAAATTTGTAGGAAATTGGCAGAAGAACTGCTATAGTATAAAGTCATGAAGAAAACTACTAAGCTTTGTAGGGAATGACAGGGAATTCAACGGAATTTAGGTGACAGGTATTTCTTTGAGATCCACATTACAAGTCTGCAAGCCATGTTCCTATGCTGTTTACACCTCTTAAGGGTTTTGTTGTTGTTGTTGTTTTTTGCCTTCAAGTAGTAAAGTCTCAAAGTTTTGGACTGTTGTGGGTTTTTCCAACTATGAGGCTGTGTTCTAGAAGTATTTGCTCCTGACATTTCATCTGCAGCTGACATCTTCAGAGGATCTGGAGACATGGAGGTGGAGTGGAGTATATATACTTGTGTGATCCCTGGGTGGGACGGATTTGCATTTGTGATAAATTAGTGATGCAGCTGGCCTGTGAGATAGCCCATTGTTGAGTGGACTAGCCTCCAGGATTGCGTTGTTAGTCAGGGGATATGCATAACAGTTGTATGTGCATTTAAGTACTCGTTACCAACCCATTGTATTGTTTCCTGTAGAGAGAACTCCTGAGTCTGGGTGGTGTTCATTGGCATATTTTTCAGTCTTGATTTTAGTGTTTTTAAATACTGGTAGCCAACTTTTGTTTACTTTACGAGTTTCTTCTTTCCTGTAAAAATTGTCCAGGTGTTTGTGGATTTCAATGGCCTCTCTGTGTAGTCTGACATAGTAGTGGTCAGAATGGTCCTGAATTTCCGTGCTTTCAAATAGCATTCTGTGTCCAGGTTGGTTTATGACATGTTCTGCTACCGCTGATTTTTCTGGCTGGATCAGTCTGCAGTGTCTTTCGTGTTCTTTGATTCGTGTTTGGACACTGCTTTTTGCAGTCCCTATGTAGATCTGCCCACAGCTGCAAGGTATGTGGTAAACTCCAGGAGAAGTTAGAGGATCCCTCTTGTCCTTTGCTGAACATAGCATTTGTTGAATTTTCTTGGTCAGTCTGTAGATTGTTTGGGGTTATGCTTCTTCATCAGTTTCCCTATTTGGTCAGTGACTCTGATGTATGGGAAAAACACGTTCCCTTTGGGTGGCTGTTTATCCTCATCCCGTGGTTTTTTCTGAGTCTTGAGGCTCTTCTGATGTCCGAACTGGAGTAACCGCTGGCCTGTAGAGTCCAGTTTAGATGATTCAGTTCGTCTTTCAGAAGGTGGGGCTCACAGATTCTTTTCACATGGTCTACCAGAGTTTTTATTGTGCTCCGTTTTTGTCTGGGGTGATGGTTGGAGTTTTTGTGTATATATCTGTCAGTGTGTGTAGGTTTTCTGTAAATTGTGTGGCCCAATTGTTGGTTAGGTTTGCAGATGACTAGGACATCCAGAAATGGTAGCCTTCCTTCATTTTCTTTTTCTATAGTAAATTGGACGTTCGGGTGGATGTTGTTCAGATACAATACAATGGATTGCTAATGAGTACTTAAATGCACACACAACTGTTATGCATATCCCCTGACTAACAACGCAACCCTGGGGCTAGTCCACTCAACAATGGGCTATCTCACAGGCCAGCTGCATCACTAATGCATCACAAATGCAAATTCTTCCCACCTGGGGAATCACACAAGTACATATACTCCATTCCACCCCTATGTCTCCAGATCCTCTGAAGATGCCGGCCACAGATGTAGGCGAAATGTCAGGAAAAAATACTACTAGAACACAGCCTTATAGCCCAAAAAACCCACAACAACCCATGGATCCCAGCCGTGAAAGCCTTCAACTTTACATCTTAAAGTTTTACCATTTCCCTTTTTTTAAATCAGCAAGACAGTAGACATTTTGGTCAACCTTATCATTACTACATATTTTTTTATTTCAGGTCCACATATCAGAAAAGGGCAGTCCAACAAAGGCCATTTCCTCACCCCACTGTTATAGTGCTATTATTCCACTTTCAACATCTTGTGGAATCCTGGGGTTTGCAGTTTAGGGGGGGCATTTAGAATTCTCAGCCAGAGAGCTCTTTGACTCAGTGAACTACAAACCCCAAAATTCAACAGGATATTGAAAGTGGAATAATAGCACTATAACAGTGTCAGGCAGAAATGGCCAAACTTCCTAATTAGAAACTAAAAACTGTTGCATGCCTGGATACAACTGCTACATAAAAGAACAACCAGCACCTTTTATGTTTTTTGATAGACTACTCATTCTACTAAATCCACTGTCCCCATTCTACTATCTGTATTTGAAGCTACATCCTGCATGTTGTGATATTTGGCAACAGAGATGCCTGTTCATGGAGGATAATGTTACCCAAGAGAATCAGAGTGGTTTAGTGCTTTGAGCATTGGGCTACAGCCCTGGAGACCAGGATTTGAATTCCTGCTCATCAAATCCCACTGGATGATCTTGGACAAATTACATTCTCTGGGCCTCAGAGAAAGGCAAAGACATTCCCCCCTGAACAAATCTTGCCAAGAAAATCCCATTATAGGGTCACCTTTGGGATGCTGTAAGTAGGAAACAACTTGAAGACACACAACAACAAGGTTAGCCATGTCTATTAGGGGTGGTAGCTATATGCCACTTCCAGTATCAGAGAAGGTGCTTACATCCTGCTTCTGGACTTCTCATAGACTTCCTGTCGACCACAATGGAGACATAAAAACAAACAAAGCCTGCTTTTCCCTCCAGAATTCACCTGCCCCATTACTGCCTCTTCCCTCTTCTAGCCTCCCACTACTGCGGCCTCAACTTTTTCCCCCTGTCTTTTACCCATCGCTCTGTGATTATCTGCCTTTCTTTAACCCAAAACAAAACAATAAAGTGAGTGAGCCTAAGCACAATCAAGCGACCAAGGTTCATTCTCAATCCCTTCCAAAGAAGTGTCACCACCAATCAGTATGGAAAAGTGTGTTTTCAGCAAAAGTCAAGCACGAATAGCAAACAGAGATTGGGTGGACCATTTTAGTTGGGCTAGAGATAGTGATCTGGTGCAGAGGGATGCACAGAATTTCAGTGATTAAATGG
Source organism: Ctenosaura bakeri (assembly GCA_948474755.1). Taxonomy (NCBI): domain Eukaryota; kingdom Metazoa; phylum Chordata; class Lepidosauria; order Squamata; family Iguanidae; genus Ctenosaura; species Ctenosaura bakeri. The sequence continues at coordinate 54,643 of CAOLHI010000357.1, forward strand.
AAACAGGGGATGGATAACTAATTACTCTAATTTAACTTAAAGGTCTCTTGCTTCATTCCTTCTCTTATTTCCTCATTAAGAGGTAACGTGTAATTTAAGTCAGAAAAGCTTAACACAGAAGAAGTGCTATTAGTAAAGAGAGAGCAAAGTTTGTCTGTGTTTTAAGAATCAGCAGAGATCCATCTTGCTAAGTAGTTACATGCTAGACGCGAGCATTTTACAAACCAAGGTTAAGCCACTGAAGAAAGCAAGAGCTGTGCAACAATACGACTTAGAAAATAAACAGTAGATCTAGGAATGTTCAAGCAGCATGTCTAGAATCAATCTGATGGTAAGCAATAAAAGAACAACAATGCATTAGTACTTTTCTTTCTAATTTTTACAATAAGTAACCTGGAAGAACAGCGAATGACATTTGGGTAAACTAAGACCCTTCATGGACTTTTGTAGAATTAATTTTGGACTGTTGTGGACTCAATCAACAGCTTCTTTATATTTTCCCCTCCTACTGTTTTAGATTTATTTGCCAGGTTATACTGGCCTTCTGGCCAGGAGGTTGTCATATCCAAGAAATTGCCAGCACTCTCTGATCTGGTCTTCATTATTTCTAAAGGGTTGCCAAAATAATTGAAGCAAAACTGATTTTCTGTGCAAGGTAGCATAGAATTATTAGCACAATTATAAAATGATTAGATTTTGTAAGGTGCCTCTCAAGGTTTGTCCAGATATAATCTTGGCAACTGCCCCAAAGAAATGTACGGCAGCATTTCTTCATATGGCCCACCTGGATAAAGCTGTTCAATAGTAGAATGGATTTCCTCAGAGAGTGATGGGATCTCTTTGAAACAAAGGGGCAATGGCCATATTTTGGGAGTGCATTTGTTATGTGTTACTGCCTGGGAGGTGGTTAGGCTAAATGGTCCTTGGAGCCCCTTCCAACTCTCTATTATCTTTTTGGTTTGTTTTGGCATTTACACATCAGGGAGAAGGATTGTTTTCAAAATGCAGGGACAATTTGCTATGATTGTTTATTCTAACAAGTGTTCCCCCCTACACACATTCCCAGGTGAAACTGGTTTAAAGCAGAACCGATTCACTTTGTTCTAATTGCACCATAAATAATCCTGTCAGCAAGTGATGAGGAAAGGTTGTGGAAAGCAGGTGAAACTTATATTAAAGCTCACCATTAAGATCGACAGTCAGATAGATAGATAGATAGATAGATAGTAGGATGATGAGAAAGAAATAACAAAAGGTTTCCTGCACTTTTAATGGTTGTGTAAAAGACAGAAATACAGCAGGTATAGAACTGGCCACTCATGCTTTCTGTGTGTTTATCTAGTGATACAACCAATATTTTGAAACTTTGACATGCACACTGTGGCATTATTTACATCAATAGTCCTTAAGCTATTGTGGGGAACCAGCAGGGTTTTTCCCCCCAATATACCAGTGACCAGCACAATACTCTTTTTATCTTTCCTGGATGCCTGTCACAGATAGGCAGCCAATAGCTCTCAGACCAGAATTGGTCCGCCACTTTGAACAGCACTACAGTAGGACCTCTCTATCTGCGGATTCATTATCCGCTGATTCAGTTATCCACGATTGGCCACCATCGGGCAAACCACAGATAACTGGGCCCAGGGTCTGTGGCTGGCAGTGGGTGTGTGATAGATGATGGATCTGAGGTTGAGGAACAACTGATTGTGCCAGGAATAGAACCAGTGATTGACCAAACCAACTTGCAAACATTCCCAGCAGCTGAAGGACAAATGGAGGCAGAGTTGCCCCAACCAGCTCCAAAGGAACCAGCAGTGATTTGGAAGAATTACAGTCACCTGAGCCCCTTAGCCCCCAGTCACGGAGGAGGCTGAAATGGGCAGCTCAGAGGGAAGCTGCGTTGACTAGATTAAGGAAGCATGACAAGTAAAACCTGTTCCCTGTGGCTAGTTAGGTTTGTCAGTGTGGCTTGCTCTTTGTTTGTAGCAAATTACTTGCAAGCCTCACAACTCTTGTGTTCTGGCTACCTTGACCCCTCTGGACAGACCTCTGCTTTCTAGACTGTTGGACTGGACTTTGACCTGGCTCGGCTCTGCGGTTCCCTTAATAGTTGTTGTATCGGAATTCCTTGCTGCCTTCTCCTCCTCCTTGCAAGTATTCTCTCCTCCTCCCCTTTGCTGGCAGTGAGGCACAGGCAGGGAGTTGGATTCTGACAGGGAGGTGGCGAGGAGTGTGGGATCGCGCCCCTCGCCAACTCCCATCACCCACCCCAGGCCCGATCCAAGCAGTGGGAAAAGAGCAAGGAGTGCAAGATCATGCTCCTCACCAACTCCTGTTGCCCCTCCTTGCCAACTTCCATCACCCACCCTGGTGGATCTGCTCTTCTCCCACCAGCTGCTGCCATGATGGGGCCAGGGCTGGCAGCAGGATAGGGCATTCCCTACTATCCGCGGATTTCAGTATCCATGGGGTGTGTGTGGAACCAATCCGTGTGGATACGGAGGTCTTACTGTAGTTTGCAGCATGTAGAATAGCAATGGTGTGCTCTCTGCATCAACAAGGTGGCTGGTGGCTTCTATGTCAGTGGGGAATGAATCTGCTCTATGTTTTAGTCAAAACTTTAAAAGGGATGTTAAAGGGCTGAATCTCTTTTGGGGATAAGAGTCAAGATAGCTCCTTTAAAACTGAGACACTCCCCTCGCCCTGTGGATTCACCACTCTACTGACATGGATGTCACCAGCCATCACTGTGACAGTCATTTCAGCCGTATCTCCATATCAGACATTATTATCCAATAGTATAATGTAATACCATGTGAAAGAAATGCAATATCAAAGAAAGACAAGTGACTAGCATTATAAATGTGAGAATATTAATTGCATATTAATCTGCATTTCTAATACTTATTTCCCTCACATTCTCAGATTTCCTCCAGCAAGTGTGAGAACCATAAATGTACTCTTTGACATTTGCTAGGATATCTATAGTCTAATAAGACTGTGGTAGCCACACTTGATATATCCATCTTTCCCGTAGCCTAAAACTGGAAATTTATAGCAGCTATGGAAAATTAATAACTGATTGACAAAGCTTGTCAATGATGGCCACAACACCTGTGTTAAAATTATCAGTACTGTGATGTTAGCGAGTCTTTAAAAACAATTAAAAAATACAGACAAACAAACAAACAAGGTAGTTCTTACTAGCAATGATTTCCAGAGTCTGCCAATTTTTCTTTCTATAACCATGGAGCTGCATGTGAAATCATAGCAATTTTTTTTTTTTTTGGTAAAAAAATCAAGACAGTCAACAACAAATGTGTAGAACAAGCAAGTTGATACTGTAGATGTCTCCCAGATTCGCACACCTCCACACAGTCTCCAAATGACCAGGGGGAGCCATTAATCGTTTATAATTTCCTGGTGATTTTTAAAAAATCTTCTAAATTATTTCACAGATAAATGTCTCCCAAAGATGATTATCTCCCTAGCTCATTATCTCTGGTGTTCCATGAATGAAAAGCAAAGGCACACACTGAACAGTACAACTAAGTGCTACAAAATTACATTTAATTTAGGGAATTATTCCTTCCTGAAAAATCAAACACGCTGTGCGCAGGCTTCTTCTACACAAGGTTTTGCTAAATTATCCAGCAAGGCCTGAGGCCTCTCTTCAGCTGATAAATACAATATTCATTACCAGAAACCTGATCAAGGCACCCTACACATTTATTTTCATTTTGGAGCTTGGATTTAAAACTATGTCTTTGCTTGCTCAAGTAACCTTCTAGCAGTAGTTTTATTTCTTTCTGCTTAAAGAAAGATTCAGGGCATATACAAACTGTCTACAAGGTGCACTGTTGACAAGAGTTCCAACTTAAATAGAGGGCCAAGCCCCAAGAAGCAAACATGGTACAATTTATGAAGGAGGTGAACAAGAGAGCTTCCCATTTGTTTCCAAACCTGCTGGTGAACTCCTGCAATGCCTGCAGGGCTTGAGCAATAAAAAATGTATCTGACTAACGATGGAGGCAATCAGGGATGCCCTCAATTATTGTACTGTAAAACATCCTGTGAAATCCATCCAGTTTACTATTGGCAGCTCTTCAAATATTCATCAAATCAAATAGGGGAGGGGGGGAAAGAAAATTAAAAAAACTCACCATGTTGACTTTTAGATCTCTTCTATTGACATAAATACTTAGATTATGTCCCGGAAGGCTTTCTAATAGCTATATATTTTGGCAAGTCTATTCATTCTCTGTAATACTTTAATGAAACAGAAATAGGCACCATGATACAAAGATAACAAAGCTTTTCCATCTTTTCTTCAAGCCACTCTTTTCTTCTCTTCAAAGTCTATTTCTTCCAAAAAATAAAGTAAAATAAAGTAATAAAATAAAATTCTGAACTATCATAACTTTGCCTTCCCCATTATGTTTTCTGCTGTCAGGTTAGCTCTTTCCAAGTTCACCACTCTTTCTCTTCACCCTTTTGCTCTCCATCCTATTTATCTTAGAATGTTACTCAAAAGTAGCTCCTGCTGTGTTGAATGGGGTTTACCCCCAGGGAAGTGCAGTGAATTGCAACTTCAACCCATAATTCTTTTGGGATGGATTCATGTCATTTCTTTGTACAGCACCACACTTAACACAACAAGAAGCACTGATAGTTGTTGCTGTCATTATCATAAATAGAGTACATAGTAAAACATTGGAAGTGAAAACAGGAAAGCACTACTCAGATATCACAAAACTGTTGTCTTTGTAATTTGCTCTGTTTTTGAGATGCCTGGAGGTCTCTGAGGACCAAGCCAGGCCTGCACGTGTGTTTATTCAATACATGCGCCTTAGTGTAGCTGTTAAGAAAGCATTCTAGACTAAACAGAGCATGCAGGGAATGGGGAGAGTGCCTCTCCTTGCCTTTCTTTCCCGCACTCTACTCCCCTCCCCATCCAACTGCAGAATTAAAAATGGGCCAGCTAGAAGAAAATGTGTTAAAGCACTGGGGAGTGGAAAGTAACTAGGGGGAAGGATGGATTTTCTAACCTGCTCTCATGCACGCAGTTCAGTCAAAAAATGCATTTTAAGGTAATTTCTTTATTTAAAGTTTTTACTAGTTTTTTAACACATCAAAAGAAGAAGAGGAGGAAGAGGAAGACAACCATTATCCCCAATCCTCCCACCTTTACCCTCCCAAACTTTCAGTCATAACTCTAATGTGTAACCACGTACAAAAATAGTACAACAGACGCAAAAGACAGGGAGGGAAAAACAGGAGGGGAGGGTACAAGAAAGGCAACATCTGAACTGTACAAATTATTGTGGATGCAAGTGGTTTCATCTTCTCTTGCCTCATATATTAATGCTTTATTATTCTGTTACAAATATGTATAATAAAATCATATACAGCTGGCTTGGGTCAGATTGGACTCTGCTAATGACAGTTTCCAGGCAGGCTTATTGAATAGGGCAGTTCTTGTATGACAGCAGTACCACAGAAGCACCATACTTCATGACATTACAGTGGCATAGTGATGTGGGGGTGAGTAGGTTGTGTACCCTGGGTGGCACTTTTTTTGGGGTGCAACCATTCCTTACCTGCCCCCCCGCATGCCGTTGTCCCTCCCCTGCACACCATCACCCCTCCCCATTTGCCGTCACCCTGACCTACGTGTGCCGTTCCCCCATCCCTGCCCATCCCTGCCCCTACCCTACTCGCACCACTGCGACATTATCTGAAAGTTCCCTGGACTCCAAAGTTATAAACCTTCAGATTTACTAAATTTGTTATTAGGTCTTACTTCATCTGAAGTATGAAACTAGCACATATTGAATTTTACCTCAGCGCAGAATACAATCTATTCCATTTATGGAAGAATTATTTATTTGTACAAACCAATTGGTATTTCATATCATTATCACCTTTGTGCTTAAAAAGTGAAGTTATCAAAGAATGCTCAGGTAAGTAATCGTTTCTTGTATAATCAGTTAACAGATTAGTCAACTGCACTGAAATAAACTTTCATATTACAAAAAAGTGCTATAAACACGTTTTGGAGAATATTGAACAACATGTAAGAACTTTAAACTCATATAAAATCTACCAGGCCTGGATTAATGGATTGCTTAGGGCCTTCGTTACATGTCACAACCAAAACAGCTATCCCATATAAACTACTGTATCCCGAACTCTCAGTGTCATCAATTCAAATCTGTATTTACTGGTTTGGCCTCCAATGTTTTATTGCTTAATCTGCTAATTAGAATTTGGAGCCCTATTTGAAAATGTTGGTTGTTTAATTAAGTCCACGTAATCAATCCATCCATATACAGAGTGGCTGGAAAGAAATGTATTAATTTTTATTGCTGTACTCTCTAATTCTCTGTGTCCCTCAGAACCACTAACAAACTTTAGTCTCCCTAAGCTTTAAAGCACCCCTGCTCTGATTCAGACATATTTCAAATCTCTGTGAACAAGTCTGACTTGATTCAGGATTTGGCACACTCTTTAATGTAGACCTATCGTATGTGGCAGCTGCTACTATGCAATCACCAGGCAAAAAGCCTGGCACATTCTGTTCATGTAAAAAGGTTTTCTGCCCTGTTGGGACTGTCACAGTAATTTATTCCCCTGGTTTGTGCCTGCAGTTTTCAGATTGGAATTGTCACACCTGCACTGTTTCCTGACCAGAATTTCAAATCCTTCTTTTGCAGTGATCTGAATTCAAAGTTTGAAGTCCACTTCTATGCTGGAGCATGACAATGAAGCAAGCTTGAAAAATTTTCAGAAGGCATGGAAGGCTCACTTTTCTATAGCACATTTTGCCTTTACTAAAAGATGACCTATATATCTATAATTACTGAAATTCTATAAAGTCATTTAACACAAATTGCCTTCTCAAACAAATACAGCCACTTAAAAAATTGTCCAGAAATCCTGTGCTGAGTACAGAGAACAGAAAATCTATCCAAAATTTTAGTCTTAAAATATTGAAACTTCAAATAGTAATGGACTGTATTTTTAAGTATCACTTGATGACTTCAGGAAACTGGGGGGCGGGCAAGGCGGGGGAATATTTAGTACACAGTGTTCCAGATCAGCGTTCAATCTACAGGTTGATTACTCAGTGCTACTGGTAGAAAACTGTGAACAGAGACTACAGCTGTGAGTTTAAAAACATGGAGCAGGAAATACAAAGTTCTTTCCATTAATACTGTTCTCTTTTGCTCCAAGAGGTTACTCATGTTCTAAACTTTCCCTTTCATAGATAATAGTAATCACTTAAAATTGCACAACACTATACTTGGAAAGTGTATAGCTACCAGAAACAAGCTCAAAGTTTATGGACATTTGCAGGGCAGGAAAAGAGACTGGAGAAAAGTCAAAGGTAGCAGGAAAGGATTTGGAAAGCAAGTTGTGATTATGGATTCATACAGCATCTAGTTACATGGAGCATAGGAAGGCTAGATATTTCTTGGCTCAAGGTGTTTTGTTTTGTTCTTGGTCAGCATGAGCATATTCTCTGTGCCTCTCAACTGTTCTCTTCTCTTGCCTACTGGGCTCCGCACTACACAATGTTTTCCTGGTTCTGGATAAGAAGGGACATATGCATGAACTAAGAGAAGAAACTGGACATGAAGATGGCCTTATACCTTTGTGTGTGCATGCGCTTGTTGACTTAGGGTGACCCCATGAGTCTCAAAGTGTTTTCTTATGGAAAGAATACTCAGAGGTGGTTTTGCCAGTTCCTTCCTCTGAAATATAGCCTACAATATGCCTGGGCAGTCTCTGATCCAAGTACTAACCTATGCATTTAGTCAACTAAACATTCAAAGGATTTCCTGGTGGTGGACACATAAATAGCTGATGTGTAAGGGATGACCCTGCTATATCTTACCTCCTTGCAAATACAAAACCTGAGAGTGAGGTACAGTAGGGACAGTACAATGGATGACAATGCAAACATATTTGTCATTAAGAATGGAATCTTTTGCTCATTTCCTTCCCGATGGAATCAGTGAGAAATTTTAGCAATCTCTTTGCTGCAAGACAGTCTTAGGAAAGTGCATTTTTTTGAAGACTATTTGCAGCTTGAGACTTATTCTGTGCAAAATTCACATTTCTTGCATAGAAAATGATATTTTCTGCGCAAAACAGCAATTTGCAAATTTTGCACAGAACAATTTCTGAACCCAGAAGTTTCTCACTAGTGCAAGATTCTTCTCATCAGAGTTCCTTGACATTCAAGGAAAACATTTTTGATAATTTTTCAAATATTTTTGAATATTCCTCCTATCCCTATTTATACTGAAGTAAGGCACACTACAATTCATAGGATTCACACCTAAATAAGTGAACTTAAGTATGTGGCTATAACAAGGCAACAGTCTAGGTCAACACAATCCCCTCAGACGTTGTTGGACCCAGCTGTCTCCCCTAAAAGGGAGGGCAAGGACTCTAATATCTGTGGGGTAGTTCAGTGAGGGCTCCAATCAGTCCTAGCCAGAACAGTCCATGGTGAAAAATGCTATGGACTGAAGTCTGGAAATGTCTGGTGAACTGCACTTTGCTCAGTTCTGGTTCAGGCACACAGTTCTCTATGTTATGTGAACACCATCCTCTCCAAATTAAAGCAAAGACCCATCTGGAAGAATCTGGCTAGCTGGCTATTTTAGAGGCACACACCAAGTTCTTTACAGATAGCTAGAAGATGGGAAGTCATTGTTCACAATGCTAATGATACTCAAAGGAATAAGATAATATTTTGGATAGCTGTTCAGGAAAGCAACAGCATCCAAACCTGCTACAGTCTGAGAGATCTCCAGGCCATTTGGCACATCCAAAGAGTGTTTAGATTTTACAATCCACTTAGCAGTCTGAGATCTGCAAATGATTTGAAAGGAATCTGGACTACTAAAACTACAAGGGTGAGCTGGGGGAAGGAGAGAGAATACATGTTTTTGAGAAGGAAAAAATATATATGAGTAGATTATAAGTTGTTAATGTGTCAATTCACAGTCACATGATGCATCTCAAATGTCTTTACGGATACATTCATATGGGATACATTCATAAACAAGTTACCTAGGTCGTCAGCACAAACTGCAACAGCTTTTCAGCAGTACCTCCCCTCCCCACCATTGTGTGGTTGTAGGAATCTCTTCTGTCAAACATTTGCATCTGTGAAGGAGCCAGAGCACACATGGGTCTGAATTGTATTATTAGTGCTGACTTGAGTAGACCCATTGGATCAATAAGATTTACCAATGAGAATTACCTACTACTCTTGATTCAATAAAGTTTCCTTGTACTGGGACAGATTCTAGCCAGTAATGTTCTCCATGTGAATTAATCATAGAATTAATAGAGTTGGAAGAGACCCCAGGCGCCATCAAGTCCAACCCCCTGCTATGAAGGAACATCCATCAAAGCATTCCCAACAGATGGCCATCCAGCCTCTGCTTAAAAACCTCCAAAGAAGGAGACTCTACCACACTATGAGGCAGCATATTCCACTGCCAGACAGCTCTGACCGTCAGGAAGCTCTTCCTGAGGTTCAAGTGGAACCTCCTTTTTTGCAGCTTGAATCCATTGCTCCTTATCCTAGTCTCTGGAGCAGCAGAAAACAAGCCCGCTCCCTCCTTGACATGACATCCTTCAAATATTTAAACATGGCTATCATGTCCCCTCTTAACCTTCTCTTCTGCAGACTAAACATACCCAGCTTCCTAAGTCGTTCCTCATAGGGCATGGCTTCCAGACCCTTCACCATTTTGGTCGCCCTCCCTGGACACGCTCCAGCTTGTTGATATCCTTCTTGAATTGAGGTGCCCAGAACTGGATACAGTATTCCAAATGAGGCCTAACCAATGCAGAATAGAGTGGTACCATTACCTCCCTCGATCTAGACACCATACTCCTATTGATGCAACCAAAAATCGCGTTGGCTTTCTTGGCTGCCGCATCACACTGCTCACTCATGTTCAGCTTGTGATCTACCAAGACTCCTAGATCCCTTTCACATGTACTGCTATCCAGCCACGTATCCCCCATCCTATATTTGTGCATTCCATTTTTTTTTCTTTTTCTTTTCTCTCTGTTGAAATTCACTTTGTTAGCTTTGGCCCAGCTCTCCAATCTGTCAAGGTGATTTTGAATTTGATCCTGTCCTCTGGGGTATTAGCAACCCCTCCCAATTTGGTGTCATCTGCAAATCTGATCAGTATGTCCTCCACATCCAAGTCATTGATGAAGATATTGAATAGCACTGGGCCCAGGACAGAACCCTGTGCCATCCCACTTGCCACTTCTCTCCAGGATGAAAAGCAGCCATTAATGATCACCCTTTGGGTTCGGGCGGTCAATCAATTACCAATCCACTTAACAGCAGCCCTGTCCAGCCTGCATTTTACTAGCTTCTTTGCAAGAATGTCATGGGGAACTTTGCCAAAGGCCTTACATGAAGTCAAGATATGCCACGTCTACAGCATTCCCTTCACATATCAAGCTTTTAACCCTATCTTAAAAGAAGATAAGATTAGTCTGGCACTACTTATTTCTGAGAACTTTTAGTGATTACGGCATTGCTTTCTAAGTAATTACAAACTGACTGTTTAATGATCTGCTCTAGGATTTTTCCTGGTATTGAGGTCAGGCTGACTGGGCGATAATTATTTGGGTCCTCTTTTTTCCCCTTCTTGAAGATGGGGATGACATTTGCCCTCCTCCAGTCTGCTGGGACTTCTCCTGTTCTCCAAGAATTCTCAAAGATTATTGCAAGTGGTTCAGAAATGACTTCTGCCAATTCTTTTAATATCCTTGGATGTAATTCATCTGGTCCTGAATTCATTTAGTTTAGCCAGATATTTCTGTACTACTACTCTACTTATTCTGTGCTGTATTTCCCTCACTTCCTCACCTGCTCCCCACACCCCCCAGGTTGAGTACTTCTATCCTTTTGGGAGAAAACTGAGGCAAAGAAAGTGTTGAGTAGTTCTGCCTTCTCTCTTCCCCCCGTTATTAATTGGCCATCTTCTCCACTCATCGACCCTATCATTTCCTTGTTTTTCCTTTTGCTGCGCACATATCTAAAACAGCCCTTTTTATTGTTTTTAATGTCTCTAGCAAGGCTGAGTTCATTCTATGCTTTAGCTTCTCCCTACATCTCCCGGCTATTTGCTTGAATTTCTCTTTGGTGGTTTCACCATTCTTCCATTTCCTGTATATGTTTCTTTTAACACTTAGCTCAGCTGAGAGTTCTTTAGTCAACCATTCCAGTTTCTTTAGACACCTGACATTTTTCCTCTTTATTGGCACAGTTTCCAATTGTGCCTTCAATATCTCACTTTTAAGAAACTCCCATCCATCATGAACTCCTTTCTCTTTTAGTATTCTTGACCATGGGATTTCAGCAAGTAACTCCCTAAGTTTACAGAAATCAGCTTTCTTAAAGTTTAGGATGCGTGTCTGGCTACACTTGGCTTCTCCTTCCCACTGAATGACAAACTCCAAAAGAGCATGGTCACTCCCCCCTAAGGATCCCACCACCTCCACCTCATTGACTAGGTCTTCCCTGTTGGTCAGGATCAGATCTAAAATAGCTGATCCCCTTGTTGCCTCTTCCACCTTCTGGACCATGAAATTGTCTGCAAGGCAAGCGAGGAACCTGTTGGACCTTGCGGTCCTGGCAGAGTTTGACTGCCAACAAACATCAGGATAATTGAAATCTCCCATTAACATGGCATCTCTCCTTTTTGAATGTGTGGTTATCTGCTTCAGGAAGGCCTCATCCAAGTCCTCAGGCTGGCCCAGAGGCCTGTAGCAAACCTCCACAACCACATCTTTATTGTTTCTCATTCCCTTAATTCTTACCCAGATGCTCTTGATTTGGCTTCCTAGATTTAAGTCATGGATCTCTTCACAGGTGAAAACATCCTTGACATATAATGCTCCTCCTCCTCCTTTCTTGTTTGGTCTATTTCTGCGAAATAGGTTATACCCCCCTATTCCTACATTCCAATCATGAGATTCATCCCACCAGGTTTCAGTGATGCCTATTAAATCATATTTATTTTGTTGTACTAAGAGTTGTAGTTCATCTTGCTTATTTCCCATGCTCTGTGCATTAGTGTAGAAACACTTGAGACCATGTGCTCTTCCTGGAAGTCCTGTACTTAAGTTACTTTCCCACCCTGTTGGTCTCTAGTTCTACTTGGCCTGCCCTATCTATATCATTTGGGCTATTTTTCGCAGCACTCTCTGAATCCTTGCCCAGAATAATACTGTCTCTCTCCCCAGTCAAACTCAAGTTTAAAGACCCCCTGATCCATTTTGCAAGACAGTTAGCAAAAACGTTCCAGGCAACAGTTGTGAGGTGCAGGCCGTCCCTTGCCAGAAGACCATCTTCATGGAAATGGAGGCCATGATCCAAAAACGCGAATTGCTCCCAGTGGCACCATCTTCGGAGCAAGTTGTTGATCTCCACTATTTTTTTTTCCCTTTGTGGGCCATGTCCCTTCTGTCGGCGGCTGGGTGGGGCCGGGCAGGCTTGGGTCTGGCTCAGGCCGAGGCTGGCGTCCCGGAAGCCTCAGCCAGCAGAGTCACCGCAAAACTAAAGCAAGCCTTACTTCAGGCGGTAAACAGGAATGAAAAGAAAGGGTTTTCCTCACCCGGGCAACAAAGGGTTAAGCTGGCTGGCAAGGCTTCCGAGCAGAGTCTCGGCAGGAACAAGGCGGGACCACAGCAGGGGCAAGGCAGGCAGGAACAAAGCAGGAACAAGGCAGGAACAAGGCAGCAGCACTGACGGGCAACACACGGAGAGCCGTTGGTTGTTGCTCCGTGCTGAACTTGGCTCCCTCTGGCTCTAAAGTAGGAGCCTGGCGCCGGCGCCGGCCAATCCTGAAGCTGCTGCACAGCTGGGAGGCCTCAGCCGGGCTCACAGCTGAGCGTCCTTAGCCAGCTGCAAGCCCTCAGCCTGCCGCTGACGCTCCAGCAACCGGCGGGAGCGACGGGCAGCCTCCTTGGCCTGCCGCCGCTGCGAGAACGTGGGAGGGAGGCCGTCAGGCTCCTCCGGATCGGGCCCGCGGGTGAGCGGCAGCCCAGCGACCTCCGGGCGACTCTCTTCCGCAGCGCCGGCTCCGTCGGTGTCTTCAGTGGCGTCAGGGCAGGCAGGCTCGGGACGACCTCCCGTAGCGGCAGGTGGCTCCATAGCCTCCTCTGCGGCGGCGGCGGCCTCAACGGCGTCCGGGCAGCTGTTCCCGGCGCCGGAGGCCTCCGCCGCTACTCGCGAGGGGACCTCCGCCGCTACTCACGAGGAGACCTCCGCCGCTACTCGTGAGGAGACCTCCGCCGCTACTCGCGAGGAGACCGGATCGTCCTCCTCCTCGGGTGCTGCGTCTGGGGCCGCGGAGGTCCCGACATCACTCCCCTCCCCAGGGATGCTCCTCCCCCGGGCGGCCGGGGCTTGGCGGGATAGCGGCGGTGGAAGGCCTGCACCAGCCGGGGCGCGTGGACGTCGTCGGCGTCTTCCCAGGACCGCTCCTCTGGACCGTGGCCGCGCCAGTCGACCAGGTACTGGAGGCGGCCACGGCGGCGGCGGGAGTCCAGAATATCAGCCACCTCGTACTCCTCCTGTCCGTCGACCGTGACAGGACCGGGGGGCGTACCCGGCCCGGCGTCAGGCCGCACCCCCGTTGCCGGTTGGAGCAGCGAACGGTGAAACACGGGGTGGATCCGGAGCGATCGTGGAAGCTGCAGGTGGAAGGCGACAGGGTTGACCTGGGCCGTGATGGTGAAGGGGCCGATGAAGCGGGCGTCTAACTTCCGGTTTGGGTGAGCGGAGGGGAGGTAGCGGGTGGACAGCCACACTCTATCTCCGACCTGTAGCGGAGCCCCCGGCTGACGGTGTGCGTCCGCCGTCCGCTTGTACTGCTCCTTGGCCTCCTCCAGCTGGGATCGCAGAACGGCTTGCAGGGCACGCAGTACCTGCAGCCATTGGTCGGCTGCCGGCACAGCCGACGGAGCTCCGACGGGCGGGAACCATCTCGGGTGGTAGCCATAGGTGGCCATAAATGGCGACTGCCGCGTGGAGGCGTGTACGGCGTTGTTGTATGCGAACTCGGCCAACAGAAGGAGTTCGCTCCAGGTGTCCTGCTGGTAGCAGCTGTAGCAGCGCAGGTACTGCTCCAGGGTCGCGTTGGTCCGCTCGGTCTGGCCGTCCGTCTGCGGGTGGTGCGCCGAGGACAGGTGTGGCTTGACGTCTAGGAGCTGCAGGAGGTTCTGCCAGAAGCGAGCGGTGAACTGCGCCCCCCGATCAGTCACCACACCTTCTGGCAGGCCGTGTAGCCGAAAGACATGCTGCAGGACGAGACGAGCTGTCTCCTTGGCGGAGGGTAGAGCCGGGCATGGCACGAAGTGGGCCATCTTTGAGAACAGATCCACTACCACCAGGATGGTGGTGTGGCCTCGGGACGGCGGCAGCTCCGTCACAAAGTCCATGGAGATTAGCCGCCAGGGCCCTGCAGGAGTCGGCAGAGGCTGCAGTAGCCTGGCGGGCTTCCCAGGCGGGTCTTTGGCCCGGCGACACACTGGACAGGACCGGATGTAGCGATCCACGTCGCTCCGCACCCGCGGCCACCAAAACTCTCGCAGGATCAGATGAAGAGTCTTGAAGAGGCCAAAGTGCCCGGCTGGCCTCCCATCATGGCAGAGACGAAGGACTTCCTCCCGGCAGGGCCCCGCCGGGATGAACAGCCTGCCCCGGTGGTACAACAGACCCTCTCGGCGGGACCAAGGGGACGCGGGGTCCTCCGCTTGCAACCGCTGCTGGAACGGCTCCCCGGCCTGAGCCGCACGGATGCGCCGCGACAGGTCCGCCACATCGACGGCGGCGGCGAAGTTCTCGGGTCGGAGGATCGTGGACCGGACGTCAGCCTCGGCCGTGGCGGCGTACTCCGGCTTCCGCGACAAGGCGTCCGCGCGTCGGTTGCGGGCCCGGGGGACGTATTGCAGCTGGAAGTCAAAGCGGGCGAAGAACTGGGCCCAGCGCATCTGCCGCGGGGTTAGCTTTCGGGCGGTCTGCAAAAACTCCAGGTTGCGGTGGTCCGTCCGCACCTGGACCGGATGCTGGGCCCCTTCCAGGAGGTGGCGCCACGCCTCAAACGCCACCTTGACCGCCAGGAGCTCCTTCTCCCAGATGGTATAGTTCTGTTCGGGAGGAGTGAGCTGCCGGGAGTGGTACGCACACGGCAAGAGCTGGCCCTCCGGTCCGGACGCCTGGAGCAGGACCGCGCCGACCGCCACATCTGACGCGTCCGTCTCCAGCACAAACAGACGGTTGGGGTCCGGAAGCTGCAGGATCGGCTGGGAGACGAACCGGGCCTTGAGGCGCTCGAAGGTCTGCTGCGCCTCGGGAGTCCACCGGAATGGCGCCTTGCCTCGGAGGATGCTAGTGATGGGCGCCGCCAGCTCTGCGTACTCCGGGATGAACTTCCGGTAAAAGTTCGCGAATCCCAGGAAGCGCTGCACGTCCTTGCGGCACCCCGGTGGCCGCCACAACACTATCGCCTCCACTTTGGCCGGGTCCATCTCAATACCCCTCTGCGTCACCCGGTAGCCCAAGAAGTCGACTTCGCGGAGGTCGAAGGCGCACTTCTCGAGCTTGGCGTAGAGGCGGTGCTCCCGCAGCCGCTGCAGGACGGTCCGGACGTGGGCTTCGTGTACTCGCTGGTTCGGCGAGTAGATGAGAAAATCATCTAGATAGATGATCACGAAGCGATCGAGCAGGTCCCGAAACACGTCGTTGACGAAGTGCTGGAAGACGGCCGGGGCATTGCACAGACCGAACGGCATCACGGTGTACTCGTAGTGCCCGTATCGCGTCTGGAACGCCGTCTTCCACTCGTCCCCCGCCCGGATGCGCACCAGGTTGTAAGCCCCCCGCAAGTCCAACTTGGTGAACACCTTCGCGTGCCGTAAGCGCTCCAACAGTTCCGGGATTAGCGGCAGCGGATACCGGTTCCGGATAGTGATCCGGTTTAGGGCGCGGTAGTCATTACAGAGCCGGAGTTCGCCCGATTTTTTGCGCACAAACAGCACGGGGGCCCCGGCAGGCGATGTGGAGGGCCGCACAAACCCCCGGCGCAGGTTCTTTTCCAAGAACTCTCGCAAGGCCGCCAGCTCCGGCTCAGACAAGGCGTAGATCCGTCCTGCGGGGATCGGGGCACCCGGGACCAGGTCTATGGCGCAGTCGTAAACCCGGTGTGGCGGCAGGCGGTCCGCCTCCTTTGGATCAAAGACATCCGCATAATCCCGGTACTTATGCGGCAGCTCCACTGTGGAGTCGGGCCCCGGGGACTCCAATGCAGCCATCAGCCGCTCCGGCCAACAGTGTTCTTGGCAGTAGTGGGAAGCGAACAGCACCTCGCGCCGTGACCAAGAGATGTGCGGGTCATGGCGCGAGAGCCATGGCATTCCCAAAACCACTGGGAAATAGGGCACCGCCGTCACCAGGAACCGGATCCGCTCGACGTGCCCCTGGATCTCTAGCACCACCTCGGCTGTCTGGTGAGTGACAGGCCCCGACCGCAGCAGACGCCCATCAATGGTCTCCACTGGTCGGGACTCGGGCAGCGGCTCCAGAGGAATGCAGTGGTCTCGGGGGAACTGGGCGTCGAGGAAGTTGTTAGATGCCCCAGAATCAATCATCGCCCCCACCGGGGCGGGCGCAGCATTGCCGTGGCTCACCATCGCGGCAACCAACAGTGGGTCACGTTTAGGTGCAGGCGAATCCTCAGGCCCTTGGCCGCCAGGCTCCCCCAGGCCTCGCAGGCCATCTAGGTCTGGGGGGGTGGCGTTTCCCGGTCTCCCAGCCGGGGCGGACTTGGCGGGACACACCCGGGCAAAATGTCCACCGAGGCCACAATACAAACAGAGTCCACCGCACCGTTGGCGCTCTCTCTCCTCCGGAGTCAGCCGAGGACGGGCCCCTCCCAGCTGCATCGGCTCCTCCATGTCTGTAGCGCCACCGGACGCGCTGCCGGCGGGCCGAGCCGCAGGCGAGTCTCGTGGAGCAGCTGTCCCGGAGCGCGCTCCCACCACTGGCCGCGGGCCAGGGGCTGCCGCCCGACGGGCCTGCCTACGGGCTTCCAGGCGCCCGTCGATGCGGAGGGCCAGCTGTATCAGCCGCTCCAGGGTAGGAGGCGGCGAGCTGCGGGCCAGCTCGTCCAGGATCTCCGGCGACAGCCCGGCCCGGAACTGGTCTCGGAGGGCGGCATCATTGTAGCCCAGGTCTTGGGTGAGCAAGCGGAAAGCAGTGGTGTATTCCCGCACGGAACCTCGCCCTTGCTGCAGCTGCCGAAGCTGCCGGCTCGCTGTTTCCACACGCACCGGGTCGCCCCAGACCTCCCGGAAGGCCTGCAGGAACGCCGCCATACTGTCCAGGACCGCGCTGTTCTGTTGCAGCAACGGCGTGGTCCACTAGCGGGCGAGCCTGACAACAGGCTGATGATAAACGCCACCTGGGCCCGCTCAGTAGGAAAGTCCTGGCCGCGTACCTGTATGTAGAGGCGGCAGTTTGCTAGGAAAGTCTCTAGGTCCGCTGGATCCCCAGAAAAACGCTGCGGCACAACAATGGGGATTTTAGCTGCAGGGGCCCGGGCTACCCGCAGCTGTCCCACCTGGAATTGCAAATTTTGCAGGGCCTGGGTCATCTGGTCCGTTTGGGCTCGCAGGCTCTGATTTTCCTGCGCTAGGGCTGCTACCTGAGCCCTCAAGGCGGCGTTCTCCCCCTCCATCCTGCCCGGCAGGGACGGAGCAACAATCTGTCGGCGGCTGGGCGGGGCCGGGCAGGCTTGGGTCTGGCTCAGGCCGAGGCTGGCGTCCCGGAAGCCTCAGCCAGCAGAGTCACCGCAAAACTAAAGCAAGCCTTACTTCAGGCGGTAAACAGGAACGAAAAGAAAGGGTTTTCCTCACCCGGGCAACAAAGGGTTAAGCTGGCTGGCAAGGCTTCCGAGCAGAGTCTCGGCAGGAACAAGGCGGGACCACAGCAGGGGCAAGGCAGGCAGGAACAAAGCAGGAACAAGGCAGGAACAAGGCAGCAGCACTGACGGGCAACACACGGAGAGCCGTTGGTTGTTGCTCCGTGCTGAACTTGGCTCCCTCTGGCTCTAAAGTAGGAGCCTGGCGCCGGCGCCGACCAATCCTGAAGCTGCTGCACAGCTGGGAGCCCTCAGCCGGGCTCACAGCTGAGCGTCCTTAGCCAGCTGCAAGCCCTCAGCCTGCCGCTGACGCTCCAGCAACTGGCGGGAGCGACGGGCAGCCTCCTTGGCCTGCCGCCGCTGCGAGAACGTGGGAGGGAGGCCGTCAGGCTCCTCCGGATCGGGCCCGCGGGTGAGCGGCAGCCCAGCGACCTCCGGGCGACTCTCTTCCGCAGCGCCGGCTCCGTCGGTGTCTTCAGTGGCGTCAGGGCAGGCAGGCTCGGGACGACCTCCCGTAGCGGCAGGTGGCTCCATAGCCTCCTCTGCGGCGGCGGTGGCCTCGACGGCGTCCGGACAGCTGTTCCCGGCGCCGGAGGCCTCCGCCGCTACTCGCGAGGAGACCTCCGCCGCTACTCGCGAGGAGACCTCCGCCGCTACTCGCGAGGAGACCTCCGCCGCTACTCGCGAGGAGACCGGATCGTCCTCCTCCTCGGGTGCTGCGTCTGGGGCCGCGGAGGTCCCGACACCTTCACAGGGAGAAGAGATGAAATGACAACCTGTGCACAAAGGTCCTTCAGCTTCCTACCCATAAGCTCGTAATCCTTTGTGATGCAGTGAAAGCTGCGCTTCGTCGTGTTGTTGGTTCTGACGTGAACCAAGAGGAGGGGGTTATGGCCAGTGGGCTTGACCAGTCTCATTAGTCTCTCCATTATGTCATTGATTTTGGCCCCAAAGAGACAGCACACCTCACGACTGATCTTGTCCGCGTTGCAAATGGTCAGTTCCGTTCCTCTCAGCAGAGTTCCCAACCACTAGAACTCGTCTCTTCTGAGGCTTGTCCAGGGTTACTTGACGAGCAGATTCTGTCATGGCTGCATGAACCTTCTGTTTGTACTGAGACTGTTGGTGCTGCTGCTGCTGGATGTTGCTCTGCTGACGTTGGGGTTCCTGTTGCTGATGTTGGATTTCCTCTCAATGACGAGATGCTGTTCCACTTCGTCATTAATAAGGTCAAGAATTCGGAAATGATTCTGTAGCTCGAGAGTCTCCATATGGCACCTTGCCTTTCCACTCCTGCGTGTCACATTCGTTCAAGCATCCATCTGCCGGTTTCGAGAACCAACTTCCTCATCTGCTAGCTCCTCCGTGCACTCCATTTTCAAAAAGGTCCTCTCAGTCCTATCCAAGAACTCCTCTCCCTCCCTAATAATACGAAGATTTGAAATGTGTGCCTCCAGCTGTTGAATCTTCTCCTTCAAGAGGGCGACCAGCTTGCATTTGCTGCAGGTGTACCAACAACATCTTGCGGCAGGAAAAGAAACATGCCACAGCTGTGGCAGGTGACTGCAGCAGCTCCCTCCCCCTCCATACTTGATAGTCTAGATAGTTGAATTGGAAAAGGTAAAACTGTGCTTTGCCTTCAAAGTCCCCTGGTAAAACCTATGTCAACTCCCCTGTTGTTCAACCTATCAAAAGAAAGGGTGCAAATCTATAGTGCTTACAGTTACTCCCTCAAGGCGCAAGCCTACCTAGATGGCAGATTGACTCTGGATGGCTTCAAGGAAGCAGCAATTAAGTCTTGCTAAGCTTTGGTAGTAAAAGACGCAGCTCACCTTCCACTCTCTCCTATGGAAATGAGCTTGAAGGCCACTGGGAGCAAATATAAAGAGCTGCTAGCTCCTCCCCCTATCTCGTCAGCGAGTCAGCTAGGACTAACTATCCTTTAAGATAGTTTGAGTTTCATTGCATTAAATAGATAGAGACTCTCAAGTTGCTCTCCAAGGTATTTCCAGACAGCTGTTGGACTGATCTTAATGTGAGAGATGTCCTAGGTGCAGCTATTAGTTGTTAACACAAACAAACAACAGACAATTCTTGTAAGTAGAATTAAAGCAGAATCAGAGGACTGTAGAGGTGGAACAGTTACATGGGCATCTAGTAGAACTCCTTATTAATGTTGTAAATCTACAGCTAAAACATATCTGACAGATGGTCAACCAACAACTGTTAGAAAGCATCAAAAGTGAGACCAACACTTTCCACGGAAATCTCCTGAACAGCTCCTACCTCTGGGAAGTTCCTTGTAATGTTTAGCTGAAATCTTCTTTCTTTTTAAGATAAATCCTTTGCATCAATTCCCATCCTCTGCAGCAGCAGAAAACAAGCATACTCTGTTTCCCACTCGACACTCATTTAATATCTGAAGAGGGGTTATTGTATCACCTTTTCCGTCCTCGTCAGGTTCACCATACGCAACTGCCCAACAGTTCCTCATAGCACTTGGTTTCCAGACTCTCTGCTATATTTGGGGTCCTCTTCTTATCCCTAGCCCTAATCCTTAACGTGCTTGCCTCTGTTTTTATACATTGCTGTTGGATCACGCCGTGGTCTATTTGGGCACTGCACTAGCATATTCATTACTTGCACAAGCAGTTGCACTTTCTCAGTGATTGTGTAAGTACACTCAATCATTCCACAAGGGCATGGACACAGTTCTCTCACACACTTTTGACTAGGTGGGGAGGGAGCTAATAATCTGTTGGACAAGTGATCATCTCAAGGCCCTGTGTTCATTGTGCAATTGGTTGCACAATTGTGGAGCCCACCATAAAACCATTGACTTGTTGTTGTTGCTCTTGCTCTTGCTGCTGTTGTTACATAGTTCTCCCAGAGTGGAATCTTGATAAATTAAAAGTCCACCTGCTTACTTATTGAAGTTGATAAAAGAATGATTATTTGTAAATATTGTTTGTTATAACTTTAATAAAAATAATTTTTTAAAAAAAAGACTGCTTAAATAAGAATGTTTTGCCTGCTGGTGAAAGGAGAGCAAAGAGGACAGCAGCCTAGCTTCCTGATGAAGGGAATTCCAGAGCAGCCACTGGGAAGGCTCTCTCCCACATCCTCACCAGAGGAACCTGTAACACTAGTGGGACTGAGAGAAAGCCTTCCCCTGCGTATCTTAGAGCTTTGGCATCTTTGTATAGGGAGATACGGACTTTCAAAATCTGGACCTAAGCTATACAGGGCTTTATTAGACCATGACCATTAGATGTTAAACAGCATGGAGGACAAAACAGAATCTGAGGGACTCCAGAGGCTGACAGCCAGGAAGTCAAACAGGAATCCCCCAACACCACCCTCTGAGTTCATCCCTCCAGGAACAAGTAGAACTGTTGCACAACAGTGCCCCTAAGTCCCATCCCAGAGAGTCAACTCAGAAGGATACCATGATCAATGGTATTGAAAGCCACTGACAGGTCTGGTAGAACCAACAGTGTAGGTCATCCACCAAGGCAACTAAAGCTGTCTTCATCCCATAAAGAGGTCTGAAGCCAGATCATGTTTACAATATGCTAAAAGTATGGAGGATCTTTGCTCATGTGAGTTACTACTACGAAAAGTGAAGGTTTACACTGTGGAAATCAAATAAAGCCTAATGAAGAGTAGAATATACTTCATCCTGAAGTTGGGTATAAGACATAAAAATAGCTTTGTCCAGAAACCCTGGAACCACTCTTGCTACTACTCTTTAGACTGCCCTTGTACTCACAGGGCATTTCCACAGAAGAATGGGAAACTGTTTTACTAAAAGACTTCAGGAAGAAGATCTCTCTATGGAAGAGAATGGAACAGATTATATTACACCCTCGTTCTCTTTAAAATCCAGAATCACAACTAGGAGGATTTCAGGAGTGGAAGGGTTTCTTGAATTTGAATTTACCACTCCAGTATTACAAAAAAACTCTAAAGTTTTTCTCAGTTTTCATCTACAATATTTCTCATCTTTATGGGCACATTAAAAACAAAACAAAACATTGAAGGCATTTTGGCAACTCTCTCACAAATGTAATTATCACAAGGTGAGCATAGCAAAAAAAAAAAAAAAAGTTCAAACAGCTTCACATATGACCAAGACAAAGCAAAGAAGGATGGTTTGCCAGTGCCAACACTCACACTTGTCCTTTGCCGGGGGCAAACAGATCAAAGATCTGCCTCCTGCATATTTTAAGCCCCGAAGGGAAGAACCCTTAGGAAGCAAAACCAACAGAGGGCTGCTTCATGCACAAACAGCATTAATAAGCAACTTGAGGTGCATGGCCCTCTGGCTGAAATAGAATGAAATACAAGAATTTGCCTATCAAATAGATACTGACAATAGACATTGAAAATATGGCAACTGCTTCATCAATACATATACTGGAATATATTAGGAACAAGAAAAGCTCAAGTGGCAAGTGTGTACATATTCCTCAGATAGATTAATTTACACACCGAGGGCAGCTGTGCCAGTGGAACCAGAAGAGTTACTGCTTTCAAAGAATTTTCCTATAGATGCTAAGTCCTCAATGTATTTTCTCACCAGAGGCTTACAGTTTATTTTCATGACAGAAAAGTTCATTTATACTGCACTTCAGTGGTTCAACTATGAATTTCACAGTTGGGAAGAAGGCTGCTATTGTTATTTGTTGTTTATGCTGCCAGTAACTTACAATCCAAGATTGCTGTATTGTTATGCAGCTGGTATCATTACATTGGATGTATGTTATTACATTGGATGTATGTTAACAACATAACCTGTTGTTTGATACATGGAGAATGCTGGGGCCAATTAAATCCTACACCTCATTCTTGTATGTGTCCTGTACTGTGTGTACATGCATCTGTGTCTTCAAGTTGCCTGTCAGCCTATGGTGATCCCATGAATTTCATAGAGTTTTGTTAGACAAGGAATACTCAGAGGTGGTTTGGCCAGTTCCTTTCTCTGAAATATAGCCTACAGCACCTTGTATTCATTGGTGGTATCTCCCAGATGGGATCTGATACCTTTAGGGCATTTAGGCCCTGTCCTCTACTTTATACTGTTTATGCTTATTAATCTACATGACCCCTTTGCAACTGTATGGTTTTTTACTAAAAATGGAAAGTTCTGGAGGAAGGTGCAGCATTAAGAGTGAAAATGGTATCTTTCCCAGGTATTTTATTTGGCCTCCAAACAAGCTGACATAGCAAATTTGTCTCTCCATTGAGGGTAACATTTGGAACACAAACCAATGGGGGGCTTTAATTTTTCCCAATCTCCTACTTCTCTATTTCAAATTTCAGTCTCCAAGACCTATTTTTTGTGTTGCATTGCTGAAAATCCCTTACATGATGTAGAGAAATCTGTGTTAAGGGAGTCCCTAAGTTCATGACAAAGGCTTGATTTTGCAAAGCAAAAGTTGTAATACCAACTCCAAGACATTTCTAAGATGGCCCAGATTTTAAATCAGTGGTGGACAAAATGTTGGACAACATGTCCCGGCATTCCTCACTATCTTATGTCAACTAGATTTAATGGGAGTTATAGTTCAACAACATTGGAGAGTTACATTTTGTCCTACCCCATGCTAGATCACTACTACTTAAGCTACCTGATGTGGGAAACTGGCACACTTTGCCCCCTAATGTGTCAGGGGGAAAATACTGGTGCCCATTGCCTACAATTGTTTCTTTCTTTCCTGGAACCTCTCCTCAGACTGGCAGCCTACAGACCAGCATTGGTCCAAGGGCCACTGTATTGAGTAATACTCCTTTAGAAGTTTGAAAGACTCTGGGCCTTTCAGTGCTGTTGCAATTCTTATTTAAAAAACAAACAAAACCTGAATATGCTGAAAAGCAACCAAAATGATTTCTTTAATCACTACCATACCACCTCTTCTAATGAAGGCTCCTAGTAAGTGAGAAGACATCATTGTCTTTCATGTGCACAGAAGCCTGGCAGGGAGTGCTCAAATAATTTTAGTTGGGGAGGGAGTTATCTCAAAAGCTGCAATTTGAATAAGCAGAAAATGAGAATGCAAGCTGTCAAAGTGATGAAAGACATAAATTACTGAAGTGCACTTTTAGACTTCATCTGTCTTATTACAGCTCCTTTATTTCAATATGGATGGGAAAAACAGATTAAAAAAACACAGTTGGATCTAGAAGGTGCTAGTTTGGAGTATACACTGTAGACACATATATATGTGCATACACCCACCTACATATACATTTGGGTATCTTAGCCCATGAAGTCTGGCTTTTGGTCCTAGGACACTGACAAATTTGCTTAGAAAGTACTATATCTATTTATAGATCGAGGCAGAGATAGGACTACAAACATTGGATTTAGATTTAGCTGAGGGTAGGGTTAGGAAAAATTTATGCCCCCAGAGCCATTTTGGTGGCCATTGGGTGCCCCATAGGAGGTATGGGGGCATTTCTGCCGTACTTTTTATACCCAGGACTTTTCTTTTTCTTCTTCTTTTTTTTTTTTGAATCAGGAAGTGAGCAGAAGTCACATCCCAGTCACTTCTTATTGTTTAAAAAAGACTTTCCTGGGCCTAAAATGTCTGACGACAAAAATGCTCCTTGGGAGGGGGCTGGGAGGCATTTGAAGACAAAATGTTTTTGATTTTTTTTTCAGTCTGTGTGTTCAGCCCTCCAACATTTCACGGAGGTGGGCTAATTCTTTCAGAAGGATAATACTTTCTTCTTTGTTTTCTCACTGTCTATGAAGATAGGCATTGGTCTGACTTGTAGAGGCTGTAGAAGAGAATATATCCACAAAAATAGAGGGGTATTGTGCAATCATCTTAGATCAAACTTATCACCAAAACAAAAGTCACATAAAGTGGCATAACCAATAGCCATCTGTGGCTTGTGATTACTGCTACCTTTGTTTGAGTAACAGTGGTGGCAGAGTGATGAAAGCAACTGTCATATGGAAGCAATTTCATGACCAAAGTCAGATGTGAGGCAGGGTGTAGAATGGGAAAGAAGCAAGGGAAAAAGCTTTGTATCAGGAAGTTAAGGAGAAAATGCTACTAAGAAAGAAGACCAATTGAGGCAAATGAAGTTAAAAACACTGCCTATGAACAGCACAGAAAAAAGAGAGATTGAGAAGACAGCTGTTAATTATGCATTTTGTTACAGAGAAGACTTTCAGTTGCCAGAAAGGCCAAAGTATCAGTTTTTCTCACAAGGTAACAGAATCATCATTTTACATACTAAATATTGTAGAAGTTGCTAGTTGCCTTGAGAGAGTTTCTGCAGTTAGTGCAATAATTATAAACAAACATTGTGGAAAGGCAGCATCTCTTTGGTACTGGACTGCAAAGTAAATTAAAACTAGTTTACAGAGCAAGCATCCCTTTCTTGTAAGTGATCTTGATCCTTGTTTTGCCCACTATGAACCTCCGATGATGTAAACCTGATTCATATAAATAAAGCTGTGAACAGGTATTGCTGAAGCTATTTTCATGATAATAGACACTTGAAAACTGCTATAACAATTGTTTGTGGCCATTTCCATTCAGCCTACCTACTGAGTTGGGATTTGAAACAGATTCCTATAGGATTGGCCTGTAACTTTTAAAAATAGCCAGGATACAAGCTATGCCATGTAGATCACAGCCTGATTCCAGAATAACTAGCCAGTCCACTACATATTGCACAACTGTCATTTCATTTCCCACAATTCTGGCAAGGAATGTACCTTTTGTGTGAGTGGTTTCTTACATAATGATTCTTTTAAAAAATTCAGTTAGGTCATAACATAGTTTATTGCTAAATGAATGAGTCATAGCAAGCCTCAAGCTTGTCCTTACAGCCCATGCATATCCTTCTCTTTAACATTTGAAAGCTACCTTGGGTCCTATATCATGAGAAAGACTGAATAAGAAAGAAAGAAATTTTGGTTCTCCCTCCACATTTGCAGGTCTCACATTCACGAATTTGATTATTTGTGAGTCTGCATGCTCCCCACAAATTCTCCTCCTCCCTTTCTCTGGCTGGAGGAAGTGGGCCACAGTATAGCCCAGGGAGAGGGCTGCTGGCCTCCCTCCTGGGGGTGATCCTGGGCTGTCCCTGCTGTGGCCCTGCACACTTTGTGGTGGGTGATCACGTGGCAGATTACCTCCATTCCTGAGATCGCCACCCAGAAGGGACACCCACGATTTGAGCCTCACTAAGCCTTGCTCAGATCACCAGCCACTCTTCCAGGCAGATATAATAGGAAAGGGCCTAACCTGCCCCGCGATCGCCACCCAGAAGGGACACCTGTGACTGCCAGCCTCCCTTCCAGACAGGGATCGTGGGAAAGGACCTAAGCTGCCCTGTGATCGCCAGCCAGAAGGGACGCCTGTGATTGCTGGTCAGTCTCCCTTCCAGGTGGTGACCACGGGAAAGAGCCTAAGCTGCCGTGCAATCACTGCCCAGTAGGGACGCCTGCGGTCGCAGCCCTCTGCAGGAACATGCAGGATGGGCTATTACCCATTGCCTACATGCCCTGGGCATGCGGTCCACAGGCGGCCGGCAGAATCGTGCAGGGCAGGCAATCCCCCATTCCCTGCACTCTCTTGACTGCCGCCTGCACCCAGGTGCCACAGAAGCATCCAAGGAAGGCAGTCACCCCTTCCATGCATGCCCCTGGCTGTCCCCTGCGTGGGCATGCTGGGGCAGGAGGGTGAAGAGAAGGAGTGAGTTATTCCCTTTTTTGACATTCGCAAGGGTGCTGTGTCCCTATCCCTCACGAATGTGGAAGACCTACTGTAACTCCCAGTGTTGAACAAAACACAGTTCCCTGTGATATTTGAATTTCCAACAATGGTTCTCGAAAAAGCCACGATCTGAAAGTATAGTTTGAGTTTTGCTTGCTCTCACTAACTATAGTTTAAGTGAGAGGGAATTATGAAACCCTCCAGATACTGTTGCGCTGTAAGTCTCTGCACTCACAACTATCTTACCTAATAGTGAGGAATGCTATGAGCTGCAGCCCAACAACATCTAGAAGACGGAATGATTCCCACTCTGGTTCTGTAAACTAAACTAAGACGCAACACAGACAAACATTTAGAAGAGAAAACTTCTAAAATTAGAAGAGAAAACTAATGTTCTTCTTGCAACGACAAGAGGAGGAGGTGGGGAATACATACAAGTCCAAGGTTGGTATGGTTCATATAGACTGCAGAAAACCATGCTTTCCTCTTAAGTCTGAACAAGACTTTTAAGTTTTTTCAAATGCCTGTTGCTCCAGTTATTAATGTATATGATTCTAAAACAAATGACAAGCAAAACTACAACATATACCAATAGGGATAGGCATAAAAATCTTAATTTTAAAGAAATACTTACAAATAACTACTTAAGAATTACTTAGAAATACAATGAATAGCTTTAAATAACACAAAAATAAGATGAGAAGCCAAGCCCATACTTAATATAAATATATGGGAAACAGGTATTTCCTGAAGGAAACACTGGATTAAAACTGTGTGAGAAAGTAACCTAAATCGGGAGATAACACAAAAATTATTTTCCATGTTATTGCTTAGGTAAAAATAGATTATTTTCAGATTATGTGTATGTTTTATTTTCAGTGGATTTTTAAAGTAAGATTACAAAGAAAAGGAAAAGAGAAAAGGAGAAAAAGGAGGAAAATGAAAGAGAAAACCACAAGATATGAACATGAGCTAATCATGTATTAATATAAACTGACCATATTTCCAAGAATGCTTCTTCTCAGGACCTTTTCGCACTTTACCTTTTCACAGCGATGGGGTGCGGGGATCACACGAGCAGCCTCTTGCGAGAGGCTCTCGCATCCCCGCTGATTCACCTCCGCAGCCGCTGCCTGTTGGTGAGCAGGCAATGTGATGGCTCCTCCTCTTCCTTCCGCAGCACAGCCTGGGATTTTCCCAGCCTGCGCTAGGGCAGGAAGCGTGAGCGCCACAGCTCTGGAGGCTCCGCACGCACGGTAAGTGTGTGCAGGGCCCTGGAGCAATGCGCGATCACGTACCATTTATGGCTACAAGTCAAAAATGAAATAGTGTGTGACCGGTGCCTGCCAGCCCTGGGAGCATCATGCAATTGCAAGGACATCGTGTGGATGGCTCCTCGCAATTGTGTGTCGCTCCAGAGGCCCTTTCGCATGGCAAATGTCATGCGAAAAAGGCCTCAGTGTTGGCATCTATAAAATACATGTTCATGCACAGGTAAAGCAGTAAGATTGACCATTGAACAACATTTTGTTAATGTTTATCTTATCAAATTTGGATTGCAAGTAAAACTACACAGGATCCAATCACAGTGAGTTACAGTTAGATTCTGTCTTTCAGGAATATAATTTAGAAGAGCTGCCATGCGTGCCACTCTGAGATACAGATGGTATATAAATAAAATATATAAGTAAGAAGAGCATTTGCATCTACAAGTTCCAAAGATCTGTCTAATGCAAAATTGACATGTTGCAATACATTTAACCAAAAAGGGATAACCACTGAAAAACATTTTTGCTGGATCAAATCTAGTTTTAGATCTAAAGGAAGTTAAGACCTTGAAGCTAAGTTAGTTTTTCCATTGATTGATTTCCTTTCCAACAAACACTTATAACTAGACTTGCTGATTTCAGTTTCTCTGAGTATGTAACTAATGCATCCCACACAGCAGAGTACAGATACCAAAAACGAAAATATTGCCTATAGCGCAGGATCAAAACGACCTTGCCAGATTAGATTGGGCTAAAACTAACAAAATGAATTTAAACAGGGGCAAATGTAAGGTATTACACTTAGGCAGAAAAAATGAAAGTCAACAGTGTGATGCAGCAGCTAAAAAAGCCAATGTGATTCTAGACTGCATCAATAGAAGTGAAGTGTTTAGATAGATGCAAGTAACAGTACCACTTTATTCTGCTTTGTGTCCAGTACTGGGCACCACAATCCAATCATACTGACATGCTGGAAAGTGTCCAGAGGAGGGCAACCAAAATGATAAAAGGCCTGAAAACCATGTACTATGAGGAGTGGCTTAGGGAGGGGGTATGTTTACCCTGGAGAAGAGAAGGTTAAGAGGGCATGAAAGGATCTCATTTGGAAGATGGGAAAAGGTTATTTTCTGCTGTTCCAGAGACTAGAAGCAATGGCTCCAAACTGCATGAAAAGAGACTCTACCTAAACATTAGGAAGAGCTTTCTGACAGTAAAAGCAGTTCAATAATGGAATATGCTGCCTCGGAGTGTGGTGGAGTCTCCTTCTTTGAAGGTTTTTAAAGAGAGGCTAGATGGTCATTTGTTGGGATTGCTTTGATTGCAAATTCCTGCGTGACAGGGGGAAGGACTAGATGGACCTTGTGGTCTCTTCCAACTTTATGATTCTATAGGTGCACCTGTGAAACATGGAACTGCATAATGAGAATAGCAAAAAAAATCTTGGTCTCCAAAAAATATGAATTCCATGGCAAGCCATTTGTTCCATTAAAAGGGTTGTCTTCCATTTAAAATTATCCCATACAGTTGTTAGTATGACCACATAGATCAAATTGTAATTGACAAGAGATCACACTGTAATTAACATTTGCCAGGCCTCCATCTCTGTGTGGCTAAATAGGCCCAGAATTTTCACAGAAGTGTCTATAAGGAAAAAAGAACACTTTCTCTCAGTAGATTTGCCAGAAAATTGTTATAAATTAATAACCCAGAAGAATATTATCTCTCTAAAATGTATGTCAAATTTATGGCAACACAGTAGTCATTACATCACCCTCACATGGAAAACATGTGCCCTAGCGCTAATCTTTGCTGGCCACACTGCTTGATTCTAAGTTAATAGGGAGGTAGTGAACAGAGTGACTTAATGCATTAACAAGCTCTGTATATTCACAGACAGGATCTCCAGACAGAGTAAATGTTATCCTTGTCTGGTGTATTTGCTGCTGTAGCTCTGTTGTTGTTGTTTTAAAATTACCATAAGACAAAATTCAGCAACAATTCCTAGCACCAACAGCAATACTTTATTCCCCCTGAGGTTGTTTTTGTAAAAATTCCAGGATATAAAAATAAAAACAACCTCCCAAACAAAAACAAAGAAACAACAGCAAAGAATTTGTATGCTTCAGTACTTATGATTCATGGTGGGTTCTTTGGTCATTCTTCTTCCTCAGTAGACGGGAGAAGGAATACAGACAGCTTACAGTAAATATCTCATAATAAGATATTTGGAACATTGTTCCTTTAAAAAAGAAGGCACGCCCATCCAGGTCTCAACAGCCAATAATGGGCAAAAACACTGAAGAGATCTGATGAATGGCCAATTGCCTAGAGTGTTACAGGATCAGAGTCACAGGCCCTTTCCACACGCGGGCGGAGAAACGGGGAAGCCACGCTGAAACGGAGCTTACCTTAGTCCGTCGCCGCGTGGAGCAGCGCGTTTTGCTGCTCCACACTCGTCGGCGTCCCGCAGCATCCGGCAGCGCCCCAAATGGCGGCTTACGACTGGCGGAGACTCTCCACCAACCGGAGAAGCTCGCCAGCCGGAAATCCCGCCCCCCGCCCAATCTGCAGGCACGCCCTTGCGCACACCTGCAAATCCACACATAAAAAGTGGTTTTTAAAAAGCACACGGCGCCACTCTAAAGTAATCCACCCAATCCACTTTACGGTGTAGACGACCTCCCACGGAGGTCGCGCTACCACGTGTTATTTCCTCGTGTGGAAAGGGCCATAATCAGACAAGTTCTCAGCACCATGCAGCTTCTTCCTCTCTCCTTCCATTCCCTGTTGCCTTTTATAGACTGTGTGTGAATGCTTAAATGGCATCAAAAGGTGCCACCCATTAATATTTGCTATGAGAGTTCTTGTTTCTTTGCATTACTATGAATGAACACAGAGGGACTCAAAATATTTTTAGTTATGGATTCCCCCTCCTTGCTTCATGAACTGTTCTCTCTAGCCACTTGCTGTTGCTTATACACTTGTATTGCACAGGATTTATCTCCTTCATTCCAGTTATTCATTTCTTATTCACAATTTCCCATGAAGACCAGCAATCCACAAAGCTTGAATGGTGAACAAACAGCAGACAATTTGGTGTGGGCGAGTAAGAGTGGAAAGGAGAGAGGAAAGATAAAACTTCGTGATAAAGCTTAAGTAAACAAGTTCTTAAATTCCACTTTAGGACAGCTTTCCCAAGCCTGGCAGTTTCCAGGAGCTCTGCATTAAAAATCCCATCATCCTCTGCCATCAATCAGATTGTGGTGACTGTAGTCCAAAATATCTGGAAAGTTCCAGGGTAGCAACTTAAAAACTATAAAAAGAGAAAATTTAAAGTACTTAAAAATAAAATGCCTCACTTAAGGATAATAATGACAACCCAACATTCCGTTGTCTCCCATATCTTCTTTAAAAACCTAACCATTTTATTAGTTTTAGATGTAACTGATAACTATTCTGCCTTCCCAGCACCATTAACAACAAATTAATCTTTCCTTTCAATCAATGTTAACACTAATTTTTAAACCTAAAGAGAAAAGAGAGAGAATAGGTGGCATATATAATAGCATAAATGAACAGACTCTAGGCAAAACACTGGAGTCAGAGTAAATTTCCACATTGCATAATAGGGAGATAGATACAGATATTTCTACCATGTTTAAAGAATTAAATCTATCCATCTATCTTTCTAGGGCTATTTTAGATTATGGGACAAAGCATGCTTTAAACTTTAGCAGCCTGTTGTGATTAGAAATAGGGCCCTGCAGAGAAATTGTCTGGAAATTGTCTTTGCTGCCTGAAGCCACATGATGATCAGCCTGTTCTTGATATGGAGCATCCCAGTATCCAGTCCCATGTTATTAAGAAGGATATTCTCCTGGCCAAACCAGAGATACTTTTCAGGAGTGCGGTGGGGCAGCAGGGGGAATCTTCTGTTCCGAAGTAAAGTTTCTTAAGTAAACTGACAATCCAAGCAAAAATAGATAAAAATAAAATTTAAGAAACAAAAAGAAACAATCTTACTAATTACTGATTGGAGAAATAAAAATTAGCTGTTTTTAAAAACCTTATTATTTTATCCTGTCGCTTATGATGATTTCTGTATTTTGCAAGTGTGATAAGTGGCAAATATCCATAAGATACACAGCTAATTTAAATCAGGCTAGGAATTGTGGAGCCTTCCAGATGTTGCTGAAATGCAACCCCCAGCATTCCTCATGGCTAGAGCCACTGGGAGTTGCAGTGCAACAACATCTGGAAAGTCTCATAATCCCCAACCCCTGATTTAAATGATAAGATAAAAAATTCCAAGTCACAATATTCCAGGCATCAAAGAGTGTAATCAGCAAGCACATACAAACACATAGGAAAGCTCCTGTACACATGATGGCTCATCTCAATTATTTTAGCACTCTTAAAGGAAGGAAGACATAAGAGAATGAGGAAGAAAGCTAACTGTGCACCTTGGAAAGTGTTAGGGGATGCTTGCTGCTCCACAAAGTCAGCTGAGATCTATATCAAGGAATCCTCTTTTTCACACACGGGCTTTCACTCACTTATTCACTATCAGCTCAGGAGTATTTACTACTGCTGCACTTAAAGGACAGTAATAAAATAAACTGCTCCCTAGTACCACCACAGAGAATCATCTCATCAGCTTTGTACTAACATTTTATCACACTTCATACAGAATTTGCATTTCATAGCATACCCAAAAGGAAGTAATATTTGACATTGTTTAGGTCAAAGAGTATTATTATTCTCTTGCCTCTAGTCCTCTGAATCTCTGACTCAAAAACAAGAAATTACAACAAAACATTGCTTACTTGTATGCTACTCCCTCCATATGATGAATCCTCATATCTGCCATTTATATTTCACTGTTTCAGATGGCCACAGCCTTTCTTTTGGGTAGCCCTTTGCTCTCTGTAATATTCTGGCTGAAAAGTGGAATCCCACAAAAATTACAGAGAGCATACGAGTACAGAAAAAGGTGGCACCATAAATTTTTTGCTACCCATGGCCCTGGTAAAGTTGTCAGAACATGCTTCGCTGCTTCTGATAGGTTTATGTGGAACACAGTCAATCTGATAACTCTATTGAGAGTTATAGAATCCTGTTGGTACAGTATGCTAGTATGAGAGTTCCTTATACTAGTTGGAGGATTTTTGGCAGGGCTGCCCACAACAGTGGAGGAAAGCAAAGAATGTTGTCATCATGAGGGAAGGCTGCCACCTTTGAGCAACCAGGCTTTGCAATGCCTGACTTCTGGTTGGGCCCTTCAAATCTGGATGCTTTGGAAACACTGGGAAGATTTCCTATGCTATCCTCACCAAGCATAAAAAGCACAGCTCAATTCTATGTTCATCAGATTAGGAGTAACCTCCAGCACAACAGCATTTCTGCCTGCAAGCCACAGGTCTAGATACCACGTTATTTCTAATCAATCAATAACAGAAGGAACTTGCTTGATGGTGGGCAGTCTATCTGAAGCAGAAGTGATCCATCTGTCTTCCAAGGGCCCTATCATGCCCTGCTTCCAGAACATGGACTCTGACTTCAGACTCAGAGTCTGAAACAGGGCGTATACCAGACGCTGAGACAGGGGGCATGCCAGGACCTGCGGTACAGAGAGAGGTTACAGTGCCACAAACAGAAGAGGGGACAGTGCCAGCTCTAGCAGAGAGTTCTGCCTCTTCAGACATAGGAGAGCACTTACCTGTACCCAGCTTTGCAGAGCACAAACAGCAAAGAGAGACCTGGCATTGCTGTCTCAGAATTTATAACCGGTAACAATTAATCAAGCCTCAGCTGCACTAGGCTTCAGATCTATACAGTTGATGTCCTTCCCCTTCAGGAGCTGTCAGAGCTTATCTGACCTTCTAACCTGCTGGATACCTTGATGAACACCTTAGATACTCCCTTGCCTTGCAAAGCTGTTGGATTTTATTTACGACTCTGTGCCTACCGCCTGAAAGTAAATAACAAGCTGGGAGTTATTCAGTTTTGTTTTTTTTATCAGCTGCGCCGGGACTGAGATAGGACAGGCCCCATCACACTATCCAATTATAGCACTACAGTCCACTTTTAACTGCCTTGGCAATATCACCTGGAATCCTGGAATCTGCAGTTTCTGCAATTTAGAGAGAGGCATTTAGAATACTCAGCCAGAGAAATCATGGGCCTCACTGAACTAGAAACCCCACAATTCCACAGAATGTTGCCATGGCAGTTAAAGTAGAATATAGTGCTACAGCAGTGTAGTTGATAGGGCCCCAGGAGATTGCATCAGCTTTGTTTTCTCCATGGACAGGCATAATCTGCCCTCTCCTGTCTTCAGTATTCTCCTAGCTCCTGTCTCCTTCACCTTGGGACTTTTTGAATGGCTTCAACAGGCATGAATATGCCTGTTTTAAAAAACTTCAACACCTTTGATCTCCAGGCTTCTATGTGGGAAAAGCTAGAGCTAGATCCTCCCTGGTCATTTAACACTAGGAATATTATGCACAGTCCCTTCATCTCTCACAGATCCTTTAGGTCAGGTTTTCTCCACCAAGATTCCACAAGAGATTACTAGTGATTCTGTGTGAGAGAGAGACCATGAATGGGGAAAAAAAACCTATAATTTTAGCTGTGCATATAATTGTTATGCAGGGATTCCCTGAGACCTGAAAATTATTTCAAGAGTTTCTCCAGGATAAATGAGTGACATACAGGAAGAACACAATGAGCCCCCATCCTCCTCCAGCAAAAGAATGTTGATGCAGTGGGGCCGATGGTAGTTGCATCACAAGCTCTGGAATTAAAAACTGAGATGAATGGAAAGTGATAGTCACAATGAAATAAACTTTTTCAAAAAAATCCTTTGAGACTCACTGCAAGAAGGAATGCATCTTGCCCCAAGTATCTGTACCTTTTTAAGACTTACAGGAAATTTCAAAAGATTAAAGCAAACACAAAACAGTGTGAATGGCATGGAATTTAAGGGAAAGTGCCTAAATAGGAAAATTCTTTACATTCGTTAAAATGCATAAGTAAATGCACGTAGGAAAAATGCCCCTAAAAGTATACATGAATGTCCCCATAAAGTCTTACAACTCAATGTGAAACAAAGACAGAAAACGAATGTAGATCATTTTCAGAGAAACCAAAAGAAACTGATACAGAAAAAATTATTCATTTTTAGTTAAGATCCAGTATCAGTCCAAAAATAGCGGTTGTGGCCAACTTCCAGAGACAAGAAGTCAAATATACTATTTTATGAAACATCACACTAGCTCACTAGCTCCTAAGATTCTGCAAACTGTACAAAGTTGAGATTGAGTATTTTAAAAAGCCCACTTTTATCCCATCACTTCCACAATGACCATGGAGTAACATCCGTGGTCCTTTCTTCCTCCCATACACATTTCCCTCACAACAATCCTGGAGTTAGTTTAGCCTTACAGTTAATGACTGACCCAAGTGAGCTTCCCAAGTGGTAGTAGTAGAGATAGTAGTAGAGATAGGTAGTAGGGGTTTCCTGCCACCATCACAGTCTAGCACCAAAGGCCGAGGATTTTACAACTCTATTACTTACACCATGCTGTCTGGCTTTATTAATTCCTTTAAGTTCTTTTTCAGCATAATTCCCTTTATTGACTTCCTTAAATCTAACCCTCTATTTACATCAAGTTAATATAAAATAAGGGCAAAACATGCAAAATGAATGTGTTTTTATCAGGCTGCATCATAGGACCACGTTAATACTACTATACAACACATACACTAGTACAGTAGGTCCCCCACAACCATGTGACTAGTACCCACAGTTTCACTTACACACAATGCACTCCAGGGTCATGCCTGCCACAGCCAGTCAGAATCCCTGCTTTGTGCAGCCAGCCAAGAGAGGCACATGGTTGAGGCACAGTTGGTCTTCCTGTGCCTCTTTTGGCAAAGAAAGACTCCTTCCTCAGCAGAGAGAGGTGCTCAAAGCCTGGCATGGTTCTGCCCAGTCCTTCTCTGCACCAAGGAAGAGACGGACACTCCTTCCACAGCAGAAAGAGGAATATGAAACCAGGCTTCCCCCACACCCCATGTTTTTCTCTGCTGAGGGAAAGACAGACACTCCTTCCTTAGAGGAAGGAGGCACACAAAGCTCAGTATGGCTCCTCTCTCCAGACCTCTCTCAGCCGAGGAAGGAGACGGATATTCCTTCCTTGATGGAGAGAAACATGCAAGCCCCAGTACAACTCCTCCCTCTCGTGGTTATCTGTGTTTCTCACCATACATGTTAAGTCTGGGAATGTATCCCTTGTAGATATGGGGGGCAGGGGCTACTGTATTTGTATTATTAGTAGTAATACTGTTATATGAACTGGTTGTTCACTGCCACACAGTAAATGTTCCTAGCTCAGCTGCACCAGGATAACATACTTTCAAAGATTTGAGACTGAATGAGCACTCATTCACACACACATACCTACTCCTGCCATTGCTGCCTCCAAAGCTGAAGAAAGAAAAACTGCTGCAGCAACCAGTTCTCCAGTATAGAGTTGGCCATTTCCTGAATGGGTCCTCACAGAAAATTCTGTGAGAGGGACAAGGTTGTGACACAAGCAGCCTCTGCATTTATCCAATTCACCTTCCAAACAGCCTAGTGCTAAAGACTCAGGCATTCAGGAAGCAAGCAGCTGTGTTTCTCCATTTGATTTGGTGGCAGGGAAGGGAAAGAAGAAAAGAGTTAGTAACAAAAGAGTGATTACCACATGGCAGACACTGGAGGTGGTGACTCATACATCTTCACCATCACCACTGCTTTGCAAGCTTTTTTTCCTCCCTCCTGGATGATTCTGTTCTTATTTTTGCTGGGCTTATTTTTTTCCATTTTGAAAGGAAAGCGGAGCTGCTAGGAGCTAAGAAGACTAGGGAAGTGAAGCAACAGTAGTGTCAGGAACAGTTGCTACAGTTGCCACCTCTGCTGCCACCATTGTCACTCTCCTTGTCCTCCCCTCTTCCTTCCAAGATGTGGAGGCAGGGCTTGAGAAGAAGGAGGGAGGGCACTGGCAATTTGCAGCAACTGATAGCAACAATAACAACAAAAGCAAGCAATGCACTGGCTGACAGAGGAACACTAACAATCAGTAAAAAAAACCATGAAAGCAGAGAGTGAAGCATGGATGTCCTGGCTGGTGTGTGGCACTTGGAGACTTTGGAACAATAACATTGACATGGGCCTGTGTGGAATAACCGAGAAATTTCTACCTAAAAAAAAAGAAAAGGAAGACCAGGATAGATGCCAAGTTTAAGTATTTCCAGAAGGTCTACAGACAGAATGTAGGCTGATAAATATTTTCTGTCTTTAGTGTGGTTGTTCCAGTACAGTATGTAGTATCCACCCTGCCTTCCCCTTTACATTTTTTTAAATATCTAACTACTCATTAGCATTTCTCAGATATTTCCAATAGTTTGTTTTATGTTGAGATTATTATGCTGACAGTGGGTTGCATTACCACAGTATCTGATACAGACAATGCTGTACTTGTTTAAATAACCTTACTTTCTTCAGCTGTCCAACAGAGACACAATCAAGGTCTGCTGTTATCTGTCTTTATATTAGGCATAGAATTAATTTGAACAGCAAAGACCAGAGACTTTATCCCAAAGATCCAAATGTGATTTAATCAGGCCATCACTGCCACTGGGGTGCACACTATGTGAACTGCCTCCTGTTGTTCAGCCAACATACCCCACACAGTTGACCTAATTGAATCACAGTCTGCAGGTCTGAGCAACAAGAAGATTACAGCCTTTCTCTAAATTCATTTTCCCTGCACATATGAAATCTAAAAGGCCCCATGTCTTTTCTTCTTTTCATACTAAAGGGGAAATGGCAAAACCTAACCAAGGTAAGCACACACTAAATTTTTGTATGAGGTCTGGGTGACAGAAACTTCATGTAAGATTATTACTTCCCCATTTCTTCATTTTACCAAAAGCTTCCACTGCTCAATAGATGAGTACTTGCCAGACTGTCTGATTAAAGTCTGCAGTCTCTAATCATTCCTTTGGAAAATTGCAAGTAATTTTTCTTACTGCTATCTTGCTGGAATAAAATGAATCTCAGCTACCACCACCACCACCACCACCCCAGCATCTATCAAAGCCTAGAAATCTTGCAGTGTAGCTGACTTCATTGCTAGGAAAACAGACTACCCCAACTGAATATGTACTGAATAGGTGGTGTAAAGCAGTGCTACTCAACATGGCGGTTTCTGGACCAGTGCTGGTCCATAAGCCACTGAGTACTCATCTGCAGCAAGCATCCAGGACAGAAACAATCAAACATCTATCAGTGATCAAATTGGTGATACTGGAATGACTTGATAACATTATTCACTCGAGTCAAACTCCTCTCTCATTAGATAGTCCTGATAACGTCAGTAAAATATATAAGCATGCCTCAACTGTGCATGCAGAGGTCTTGAGAAATCTGTAGATATACAGGAAACTCAAAGAAGAACGGGTCAGAGAGGTGCCTGCTTGAAAAAGCCTAAGTATCATTCCCACTAGATAAAACACTAGTCTTCGCAATAGTCCCAGAACAACTGGAATGAATAGTTTGTGCCTGAGGGAAGGTCCAACTCTCTCTTTAAAGGTCCTTGTCAAAGACAGAATACGTAATGGCACAGTTCTGCCACTCTAAAACAGGAGGGGGAAAAGAAAGAAAAAGAAAAAAGGGATTTTATGTGGCAGTAACAAGCAATAAGCTTGGCTATTTCCCCTTCCTCTCCTTCTCTTGCATGCTTGTGTTAAAAAGAGACTCCCCTGTTCCTGAAGAGAGATCTCTAGAACTTATTCATGCTACAACAAACTATGGCCATTGGAATGGCAGCAGGACCAGGATCTGGTTTAAGCAGGTCTTCAGCACAGTGTCACTAATAAACTCCACTAGCCCCAACTATTCCCTTGGCTTTGCCAATATTAAATGCTGGCAGATGAAACACAAGAGGCATCCAACTGATTGGAGTCAAAAGGCTGCTCAGTTTCCAGCTCATTACAGCATTGTTTGCAGTGCTGAATAAGCCTGCTGAGAAGGGAGGATATGGCTAGAAGCTATACCACTGTCAGAGTCAGCACCAATGCTATGTGGAAGAGAAAGGGAGACAAGACATTAGCCAGCTGTGGTGCATGGGCCCTAATGGGTACCCAAGTATACTAAGTGCTGAAGGCCTACATAGGATTATGTAGTAGTGTTATCCCTGAACTGGGATGTTGAAAGCATACTTGTCCTAACTCCTGAGAGGGAACAGTGCTACAAGGGACTAAATTCATTTACAATTTCACAGTAGAATGTAGTATTTACAAAATTATTTATATATAGTTCTATGACCATCCTTACACGAAAACATATCAAAAATTTTTCTAGTACAATATTATTGGTCCTGACTATCAGTACGATTCTTGCTCACTCCAGTTACCTGAGATGACCAACTCTGATGTTGATGTTGCTGACTCTTATAGTTAAAAGGCATGATTACACAACTGTACTATCTACCACTTAGTGGCTGTGACAACACTGCATTGATTACGTTCCTGTTACATTTAGCCTACTACAATGTAGACTAGCAATAGAATACATGTGGGCCAATTTCCTCAATAGGTAAACAGTTCGCTTACCACTCCCCCTTAAATGCCTGCTTTTTCTATCTTCACCCAAGTGGAAACTGTTCCACTGGTCTGATTTTTGGTGGCCCGTAGTTCTCAACACATCATCCAGTTCTGCTAGAAAGCCTGTTGGAAAGCAACAAGGCTTAATTTGGGGTGCCTCGTGTCTACTTGAGTATACTCAAAGCAGATCAGCTTTCATAAGAACAGCCAGAGGTGAGTTATTCTTGGCTCTCATGCTGCTTGCTACTTCCAACAATTAGTTCAGTGATTTTACTTTACAACTCACATAAAATACATTTGCTAGCAACTTGAGGTTTATATCCCCGATTAATTCCTCATGTTGCTAATTGCAGAAACTTATATATTTGGCTAGAATGTTAGAGTTGCTGTGAGATTTCATAGTAATGCTCTGAGTTAAAACGCTATGCCTTACCTTTTCTGCATCCTGCTCAAAAAGTCGAAGTTGAAAGCACTGATCCAGTTTCAGTTTCCGGACATGCCACATCTGATGCAAGTGTTGTCGTGTGGAATGCAGCTTGTCCAAAAGGCTGGTGATCTTTGGCACAAGACTTTGGAAATCTGCACTGCCAGGAATGCAGTTCCTACCAGAAAAACCATCACTGCACCTTATGCACTGTAACAACCTCTGACCCTCACGGTCCAGTTCTTCTACTGGAGCTTTAATTACTTTCTTCTTGAGCTGTGTATGTTCATCTATCAGTCTTCTAGAGCCCTCCACATCCACTGGAAATTCCTTCCTAGCCAACATTTCCTGAAGGTCCTCCAATCTGGATAACAAATGGATAGCGCTGTTAAAAAACTCTTCCAAGGAGACTCTTAGCTCTATCCATTCATCATGATTGTAATCCAAAGATCCTTCAAACTCTTCGGTGAGTTGGGAGGGATCCACCAGTTTTGCTAGGCCTTCCACAGAGACCATGCTTGTCTAAGGGCAGAAAAAGATGCTGAAGTAAGTTTTCATTTTCAGGGAAAGAAACACACATTCTTTAATATTGGAATCCCTTTTTATCAGGCAGCACCATAGGGAGGCAATAAGGAGGAACTTTGCAACTCAGATACAGCAAAGAACTTCCTTTCTTTGGCCTATGATTCTATCACCACAAAAGCATCCTTTTGGCAGCACATTTCCCAGTTTCTTAGCCTAGATGTGTTTATTTTCATTTATTAAACTATTTCTACCCCACCCTAAATCAAAAAGATCTCACGACAGCTATAAATAACATTAAAACAACAGGTTAAAGGGTTTTAAACAATAACAAATACTTTAAATAAACTAAAAACATATTAAACTTAATAATAGGTTAAAAACAAATTTAAAAGAATAAAAAGTGTTTAAAACTGTGTATATCAGTCCTTGTGATAAATCAATCAGTGAGGTCCAAAGGCCTTGATGAACAGCCAAGTTTTCACTTGACTCTTAAATTAAATGATTGTTGGCACTAGTCAGGCCTCCAATGGGAGGGCATTCCACATTTCGGGTGCTATGGCTGAGAAAGCCCTCTCCCATGTCCCAGCATAGTGTTTTGACCTTGCTGCTAGGACACAGAGAAGGTCCACTCCCTTCAGTAGACTTCAGTCCTTGGGCAGGCACAAATATTGTGATCTTAAGTCATTTGGGGCTTCAAATGTCATCACAAGCAGCTTGAATTCAGACTGGAAATCTATTGGCAGCCATGCAATTCCTTTAAGATTGCCATTATGTGCTGTCAATACGGTATTCCAACTAGCACTCAAGCTGCTGCATTTCAGACTAACTGAAGCTTTTAAGTCTTCTTCACATACAGCAAAGACCCATATAGAGCACATTATAATATACTATAATATGTCATTGATTATTTCTTCATAATCCACAGAAAGAAGAATGAATTTCAAATACTGACTCAACTATATTCTTCTACATAGCTTTATACAAGAACATGGAAAAATTGTGCTGCTGTCAGATTCTGGGAACTGCAGTTCAAAAAACTAATTTTTCCAGGTTTTCATTACAATAGCACTACTACCCTTTCCACCTTAGATAGCCTAAGGCCTAATTTTGATGACAAATTTATACATTACTTTTAGAAGATACAATCATTTGCATTACTGTAGTATAGATTTTCCACTGATTCTTTCTACTGGAATGTAGACACCTTACAGTGTTTTCTAAAACATTTCTCCCAAGAATGTATGCATGCAAACTTTCCATTTTACAGTTGGAGAGCTTGACGAATATCCGGTTAGGATTAATTATTTTTCAGTGCCACTGCCAAGTGTAAATAACTAAGCATTCAAAGGCACAGCCCATGTGAATCCTGCTTATGAATAGTACCATGTGGGCAACATAAATCTACACAGAAAAGAATGTACCAAGTCCTGCACAATATGCTACCCATTTGTTCAAAGCAGAGCTCCCTGGGCTCCTATTTTCTCTACAGACCTTTCTGTGGAAACATGCCTTTAGAAGGCAATATGTGACTTGGTCAAGTCAACCCATGTAGCAGGATGTGAAAGCTGGCTTCTCCATATCCAACATTTCATTCCAGCCAATGGCTTGGCATCACATACTGGTGTTTTATGAGAAGGATGCTGTGTTAATGGGTTCCTTTTAAACTTATACATTTCACTGAGAGAGTCTCTTTAGAGAGCATTGGGGACTATGTTTATTACACATTCCTTGCACAAGGGTTAAGAATGTATGCTTTCGTTTCATTTACAGGAGCAACGTTCCTTGAGTTGCTGGCACTTTTGAAGCTGAAAGTAGCCATTAGAAACATACTTCTGGAAGGCAGGATGAAGTTTCTGCTGTGTATCATTTTAACCTGAAGTGTGTAGTGTGTATCATCCTAAATATAAATCTTCTCCATTGCCCTTAGCTATTCTGGCATGAATACTCTCCTAAGTGGATATGTGATATTACACTGGGTTCTGCTATTTGAATTATATAGCCATTATACTGGTTTCAGGCATGCGACTGGAAGCAGGTGTCTTATCCTGCCAAAATACACATCTACTGCTCCTTATTTTCTTTCAGATTATTCCAACTGACTTTTCCCACAGGCAGAGCACATGCTTCCATATGGCTGTTATTTTTCAGCCCTTCTTAACTATGATTAAGCTAAATTAATGTAAAAGCTAAATGCCACATGGGTATTTACATGAGAACCTACCATGGATATAAAGAGCCACCTACAAGTTACAATGAAAAAGATTACAACTATTGTTTTTTATTACAATTGGAATCATGCCATTCTCTAGACACTGTTGAACTGTAACTCCCAGCAACCAATCAATCTAGTGAGGAAGGTCCTGGTAGGTGCGCTCCATCAACCTCTGGAGAACCATATGTTTTCTATTCCTGCTCTACATGGAACTTCTAATCCATAACATGCTTTCCAACTGCTTTCTTGTTTCTTCTCAACAATCCTGGGAGGTACTTGATTTTTATCTCCATTTTAGAGGTAGGGAACTGAGACATTAAGACAGGAATGTGTTGCATAAAACCACCCAGTGATATTGGGGAGGGAGGGTGAAGTTTAAGCAAGAATTTGAACTAAATTTTCCCATGATACAGCTTCAGTGCTTTAGGCTCTCTATCACACTGACTAATATCCCATAAACAACACCCATTATTTGGGCTTTGTTTAGGCAGGAAAACACAGACTGATGATTTTCATAGAACTGAATTCCCTCTGCAAAAAGCAGTACAGAATTCACCATGGAGGAAAATCCTGATACAGATAGTTTGCAGACAAAAACAAGAGTCTATCCAGGGCCCACTCCCCATGTATCATGTTTTCTCTTAAAGTACTTCATGGCCACTGAAACAATCCTCTTTATCCTGGATGCTGCTTTTTAAAATACCTGTACCCTCCTGATTCCTGATAGAATAAATATGGGGGATGTGTCTCTAGTATTCTCTAATTTAACCATTCCTACATTCCTTTTTCATGTTTAAAACCTTAGAAGTGACATTGTTTGCTTTTGAAACTGTGGTTATTCAACAGAGAGTTGAATTCAGCTACTAAGTGAAAAGCACATTCCCATTTGTACAGCATATATCTCCCTGATAGCCACACCATGCAGAAAGATGACGTGTGCTTGTCAGGACCTCAGCCACCACAGAATCTAGAAAGGATGACCTGCTTAAATAGGATAGGTCACAGTAGGTAGGAATTCCTCCTGGGTGCCAATACCAAGCTCTGTTTCAGGATACGTTTGTACTGGCAGTATACAGAGGTGATCAGAGGTGAAAAACAATGGACAGAGGAACAAAATATGAGATTTCCTTGTGGTAACTTAGAGAGAACCTACACCCATCCAATTCTCATTGTGCTTCAGAGCAAGAGGTCTGCACAGACCATTGTCTCAGAGGGCAAAATCTCTGCAAGGAGCAGGACCCTTTTTTAAAATGATGGCATCTCTTTTTAATGAATGAGCTTGCCTGGGAACATTTGCTAGGTACCATTATCTATAGAACAGTTGAAATCATATTATTTCCAAAAAGTTTTAAATTCTTCTTTGTTCTTGCTGTTCTTATTGTGACCTTGCTGTTTGTTTCTGTTATTGCTGTTGTGCTATTCCTGGTGATTTTCACGATACTTTAATTAATTTTTTAAATGGGTTGCCTTTAATATTGCTAAATTGCTCTGCATTGCCTAGATCTTTGAAGGAAGGGGAATCTGAGAAACCATGTAAATGAAATGAAAGCAGACTCTGGTTTTGTTTCCATGCTCAAAACAGATAAATATCCTGTGCCATTGTTTCTTAGGTAGAATTCAGTCTTATGGAAGTCTTGGAGAGGTCACTTTGGGTTCCTCAACACCACCAGTATTAGCCAATCAAATTAAGTGCAGATAGAGGGAGGAATTCAACATTCTGTGATTGAAAGGATGCTTACCCAATGGAACTGTCCCCCTTCCGCTATAGCTCCCTGCACTCTGGGATGCCCTCTGGAGCAGATTATGAAAGAACACAGAGGACTCAAGGAAGAGTAAGAATTGCCCCACTCCCATATTTTCTGATGGACCGAGTTAACTGGGTTC
Organism: Ctenosaura bakeri; assembly: GCA_948474755.1. Lineage (NCBI taxonomy): Eukaryota > Metazoa > Chordata > Lepidosauria > Squamata > Iguanidae > Ctenosaura > Ctenosaura bakeri. The sequence continues at coordinate 99,330 of CAOLHI010000357.1, forward strand.
CACTTACAGTTCATCACAGCATAATAATATTGTCTAACAAGATGACTTCTGTTAAGTATCTGCTGAAGGGGAAAATAGAAACTGGAGCACAATTTTTCGTGACTATAGTCTGCCCTCAGATTTGACATCTATTACTGTCAAAAAGCACAGAAATCTCAAAAATATTGAGATCATGCTTTGCTGAAAGCATCTTGAGATTACTGAGGTAGGTGATAGGAAGGAACTTTAGAATGAGTGTAAGATGATGTTTCACTGTACTGTCTTTCCATTATTGAGGGGTTAGTTACAGACAGTAACCGGAAGCTCCTAGGGCCTGCCAACTTAACAGTGATCCTTTAAAGTTTCAAGAAGATCATTAAATTTGGCATAGAATATGTCAATGCAGGCTGACGATTCCCCACCTGGTTTTTAAATCTACTTCAGAAATATTCTCTTCCTGTCACAGTTTGCTTTTTCAACACAAAGATATGACAGGAGGCTTTTTTGTTTAAAACATTCTACAGATACCTTTATTATTCAGATGGGATTCTCCCTGGAGAACTGGAGATGAATAGGAATACATTATCAGACTTCATCAGGAAGAGAGAAGGGATGTGCAAAGACAAGGCGAGAGCCTATCAGCTGTCATAGTTCTTTCTATTTCTAATGCCACCAATCAAAATTAGAGCTTGCTCATTCAGTCTTTTCAGGAGAAATGAAAAATAATTTGCAAAAGCATCTCTGAATTAATGACAAGGAGGCTTGTTGGGTCATCTCTCTTGTTGACAGCAAGCTCCTGGAATCCACATTAGTCAGTCAAGTGTCAACCCTGCTCTTTTTTTGCTTACCAACAACTTGTGACTGACTGCCCTCTAGGGAAAATATAAGTGTAAACCTGGCTACTGTTGGAGCTGCTGAAGTGTCAAAAGAATCAACAAAGGAGCAGGCTTTTCTGCAGGAGCCGCCACCATAGCAACACAGTTTCCATGGGCATCCCTCCCTCATCACCTAAGGACAGTATCTTGTTTTCAAGTCAGTGTGAGCAGTCATCAGTAATTGTGTGTGTGTGTGAGTGCATGCATGTGTGTGGCCATACAAGCTAAATTGCTTAGCTGTTCACAAATCTAATTTGACTATAACTTATGCCACTGATATTCCTCACTATAAACAAAGAATAATGTCCCTGCCAAAGATATATATTTACTATACTTAATTTTTGATTCAATATAGGAGGTTGCGCTAGATGTTTGTGGCGTTCATATGATCTTCCCAAATTCTGTATCTCCCACAGAGTACATAAGGCTGCCCATCTTACCTCAAAGATAAATTTCGAGCTTCCAAAATTTGTCTTTTGCTTCTGCCAGAAGTTATCAGGCTTGATTATCAGGGCAACATGGATTTCTGCAGGGAAGGCCTCCTGAAGAGTCTTCAAGAGAGGCTTGATCAGGTCCCATTTAGACCCCCTCATATCAATGATGACAGTGAACCCTCTTTTGCAGACATCTTCACTGCAGGAATAAAGCACAGGATAAATAAGATACCTTCAGATGCACACAGTATTACTCACAGAAATGTGACGCTACAATCAAACAGAAATGTTATCCTTTCTGACTTGCTCCTTTTCTGATTCAGTACAGAGTCTACTCAGATGATGGTAGCTGTCCTGTTCCTAAATATCTCCATTTAATTGAGCTGTGCTATTTTCCTGTGCAATTTGGTCCTCAACTGTTGCCAGTAAAATTGTGAGCACACAGCCATTCACCTTCAAACTAACCCTCTGGCATAGCTCATTATGATTTACAGTATGAAATGATTAAGAACTAGTTTGCTGAAGGTCATGCAATGAACCTCTGGCTGAGTATGGATTTTACCTTAAACATCTTCCTGAAAGGAAACCCACAAATATATTACAGATCTAAAAATAGCAACAACATGCAGCTATCAGTTGCAATTCCCCCGGTTCCTATGATGCATGTGTATGGGAAAATGGTGAATGTTTGTACAGTGAAATACTGTATTATAAAGAGATAGACTTGCTGTTGCATACAAAGAACTATTTTTAAAGCTTCAAAATGCAGCTGCCATTTGCTGGAAATTTGCTCAGTATCATTGCCATCATAGACACTACTTAACATGTGCCTATGCATATGCCTATCCATGCAGCAAACAAAATGCTAGTGGAGCAAATTGTACTCACTGAGGAACAGTAAGTGGAAGCCTTAATGCTTAATTGCTGTTTTAAATGGCTAAATCCAATGTTATGGGACTGGAGTTCCAAAGGAAGTATGTGCAGAGGTTGTAGAGAGCAGTGCGGGAAGCAGGAGAATTTGGTCTACCAACGATTCTGCTCAGGACACCATTCAACAGGCGTGAAACTGATCTGTGATACTATCATGGTAGTGTTGCAGTGGTTGTTTTGTTATGCTTTTGTTCGCCTTAATGCTTATTTGTTTGCTTTTAATCAACTATAGGGCAGCCTACAAATTTTATAATAAAGATAAAATAACCTTTCACCACCACCATAAGCACTACTTGGGGAAAGGAGGTTGTATATGTGATTCATTTCTGTATGAGACAAAAAGTCTATGTACTACTTAGCAAAATAAAATAAAATAGGGTGGTTAGTTTTGCACATAACAATAGATTTGGCACTTTTGCATTGTAATTTATTCCTAGATCTCAAGGACCAGACAATAATTACTCGGTTTCTTTCCATGTTGCACAAGTATCAGGCATTTGCATAGGCCAGCTAAATAACAAAATCTTGTGTAATAAATGTATAATGTAATAGCTAAAAACTGCAAAATGCATATTTGATTTTTTTTTTAAATGGCCAGAATTTTGCTTCATCTATGGGTTTTTGCTGTTCTGTGCCTTCAAATTATATAGATGACTATAAGGTGAACCTTTCACAGGGTTTTCTTGGCAAGACTTGTTCAGAGCAGGTTTGCCTTTGCCTTCTTTGAGGCTGTGTCCAAGGTATCCAAGGTCACCCAATGGGTTTCCGTGGCTGAGTGGGAATTCAAATACGGGTCTCCAGAATCATAGTCCAAAGTTCAAACCACTACATCACAATGGCTGTCCTATGAATTGTAGCACAGTCTAAAAGTCTTTTTTATTAGTCCTTTTAAATATATTTTACTTTTTATTGTTCTATACATATATAGAAATATTAGTACAACATTCTTTTACATATTTTACTCTGATATAATCTCAGGCATTCTTCTATAATTAGACCTCTTGAGACAGTCCTGAGTATATTAGTGCTCGTTGACTGTTACACATTTCAACGAAGTAACAAAACAAAGCAAATGTTTACAGTATGATTACTTAATCGATTAAATTCCTGAATTAAAAGCAAAGAGATTAGTTCCATTTAAACCTTGTTCACAATAAGTTTATAAAAGTTTGCGTAATAATTTGATGTCTTTAAATTCCAGAATGCTAAAAAAGATCACAAAGAACTATGATTAAAAGATATAAATGGCTCTCTTCTTAAAGTTTATATCTGTTAATGTTAGTTGTTTCCTTTATTATCTTCAGTGAATTATGAATGTGTTTCTGTTTTATACTGCTTCTTATATTTGGAGGTTGTATCTAATTTTTGGTATGAAATCTTATTTTTACTGTTAATTTTTAAAAAGCCTTTTTTAAAAAACTGTATGAGGATCTCCTACTCCCTCAGTTAATTTTGCACTTTAATATTTACACCAGCTAGCATGTTGAATAAGGCTACTGAAGTTTGCTCTGACTTTGCAATTTGTTACTCTCCCATCAGCGATGCATTTTCTCTACTTAAGTAACTAATATTATAGCAACTTCACTACAGCTGAAAATCTTGCTTACTTACATATAAGAAAAGTAAGTTGCTAAGTCACATCCTATGAATATGCAAAAGCACAAATGAGCAATAAAAAGAAAAACTTTAAATCCCCTTTGTGCATCTTGTATTTGAAGTTTTCAAGTGGGATGTTAATTCACATTTACATTCAAATTCACAGTTTGTGAAACGTGTGGAGTTTTTAGAAAGCACACTTTCTCTTCAGTGATCCAGCTGCAATTGCAGATATGAAGGAAGCTATGCCTTGCAGTACTTGGGATCAAAACAGAACAGCCTTGGTTTAACTGAATAGCCTGAGGAAGAGTGGAAATATTATACTGATCAAAAGTGCTAAGGGTGGAAGGAACTACCGCAGGAATACTATTTACATATAAGCATTGTATTGATATGCAGCCACATCATGCCACAATAGAATGGTTGTTGCTATCAAGAGCTGATATCCTCCATCCATTTACTGATGCTCAGTCCTGTAAGAAGGTGTAATGAAACCTTAACTATATGTAATTTTTTTAAAAAATCTGTAAACATGGAAGCACCATGACCCCATTTGATGCTCAGCCATCTTCTCACGACAGTTATCCCAGCACGTGTACCCCTCTAAACAACATACTCAGTCTTCTAAATAAGTTGTAATTAGCAGGAAGCTATTTGGCTCGTGGCAGATTACTCAGAATTAACTAATAGCATCTGACAAGTAGCTTCAGATGTTGGATGCTAAAATTTGTACAAAAGCAGCATGCAATTATCATAATGCCAGACAGTTCACAGTCAGTGGATGAAATACAAGACCTGGAGGCTCTTCTAGGTGAATGCCATTAACCTAATTAAAGAATTAAGAGGAAAGAAAAGTGAATTTCTGAAATGGGGAGAGGGAGATGGAAAGAGAGAGGTGAGGAGGGAGTGAGGGAAGGAAGGATGGATGGAGAGGGGGAGGGAAAGGGAAAGAGAGAAAGAGACCCTTTATTCAGAAACAATGTCTAGGTTAGTCAGAAGTAAGCATTATAATTATAAATATTATAAAATTGTTTAAAGCATTAAATTAATATTGAAATGAAAGGGAAAATACACAGAAGCCTGTTAAGTGAATGAGAAGATGTCATAGATGACTCTATGGCTATAAAGTCTCCTCTGGTGCACTATTATAAGTGCAAAACCTGCGGAGGTATGTTAGGATACACATGATTGAAGACAAAACTCTGGGGGAGGGCGTAAAACATGTATGTGCACCAAGTTTCAGATAATATATGAGATTATAATATCAGATTATGAAGAGCACCAAAGAGATTATGAAGAGCTCCAAATGGTATTTCCAAACTGAAGGAATAAATATTAAAATAGCAAATGAAAATTCTATTTCAACAAGTATAAAGTAAAGCACAGTGGGGCAGCCTCCACCCCACCTTCCCATATATACTGATGGGATCTGAGTTGGCAGCAACTGATCTAGGGGTTATGGTGTATAGCTCAAAGGAAACATTGACTAAGTGTGCAACTGTGCAAAAAATTGAAAATTCCATGCTTGGCATAATTAGAAAAGGAATCAGAAATAAAGCTGCCAATACCATACTGCTCCTGTTTTGGTTGATCATGATGTCTCTACAAAACAAGCTAATTAATTTTTTTGGACTACACAAATTTACAGTACAATATTTTTCAGCATATATCATGCAGAGCAAGACCACTAAGAACAGAGGACTGCTTTGGAGCAGGATGGACTCTCCTTTGTTGGAGGTTTTAAAGCTGAGGTTGGATGGCCATCATCCAGGAATGCTTTAGCTGTGGAGTCCCACACTGGGAGGGGCTTAGATTAGATGATACTTTTCAGCTCTATGATTCTATGATTCAAACAGAAACTGTTGGTGTCAGAAAGCTCTAAAGTATTGAAAGGAAGTAACCCCAGATTACAAATGAATAGAGAAAAAAGAACATATATTGTCAATGATACTAACTCAAAGACACCTCTTAAGTCACAATACTATAGTAGACCTTTCTTCTTTAACTCTTAGGAAAATGGCTACTGAAAGCTCACCTGCTCCAAGAAGTAACCTTACACTTGGTTCAGTGAAATAATTAAAGAGCACAGATAAAGCTACTGAAGAGGAGGCAGTCTACTTCCAGCTGTGATTGGGAATATCCAGTCAGACTACTACAACTTCTATCACTGTGCCTGAATACACAGTCAAGAGGAAAGGAAAATTACTTTTTCCACCGTAAAGTCAAAGGCTTTCTCAGCCGGAATTCATAAGCTGTTGTGGGTTTTACGGGCTTTGAGGCCATGTTCTATCAGTATTTTCTCCTGATGTTTCACCTGCATCTGTGGCTGGCATCTTCAGAGGATCTGGTGGCATGGAAGTAAGACAGAGTATATATACTTGTGTAGACCCCAGGTGGGAGGAAGCAATTTGCATATGTCACACAGGCCAGCTTAACATATGCGAATTGCTTCCTTCTACCCAGGGACTACACAAGTATATATACTCTGTCTCACTTCCATGCCACCAGATTGTCTGAAGATGCCAGCCACAGATGCAGGCGAAATGTCAGGAGAAAATACGAACAGAACATGGCCTCAAAGCCCAGAAAACCCACAACATCTATTATCCATTCAAACACAATGTCTACCTAGAAGTCCCTTCTATGTGTTTAAGTGTGCATGCAGTTGATTGCATACAGCAGCCTTTGGTACACAACTACAGTAACTGTCTTAATATTTTTGATGTGTCTGTGCTCGATTACTGATGCCACTTCAAACTGATTCCTCAAGGAGTTCAACTGCATAATAATTTTGGTGTTCCAACTGTGCCTCCCCAATGCGGGGGTGGGGGGGTCAGTTCCCAAAACCTAGACTTAGGCAGGCTCCAGCTTGCTCTGCCACCCCCCCCCCATTCTGGAGTCTATGATTCTGACTAAGGGTAAGCAAACTTTTAAACTTCTGGGCTATGTGATGATTCTATGTATGGAAATGCCCTGTCCTTGCTGAAATCCGAAAATGGCACCTTCATTTTATTCTCAATTTAATTACTAATACCCTTTCCTACACTGACCATGTTTCACTACTAAGGTCTTGGTCAGCGCACAGACAGAAATATTTTCTTTGGTACATCAGACTGTATTCTGCAGGTGAGGAAGAAAGCCTTAAAATATTCAGCCCAGTAGTAGCAACTTGGGAAAATGAAACAGCTTCTGAAATAGAATGTCTGCTTGTCTACATAATACATTATATTTCAGTGCCAGTAAAGACATAAATTAACAAAGGATACATACAACAGGCATCAGTGAGATAATATTTGTCCAAGTCTCAGATAGGTGTATATTATACATGTTATACGTACTTGGTTTTCTTGTCAACAAAAACTGTTAGAAGATTAATTTACTGTCTGAAAATGTTAAATTTTCCTCTACGTATAATAACTTGCCTCCTTTTGCTAAATCTTTAACTCATAAATGTACAAGTCACCTAGGACATATTTATATCACATAGCAACTACTGCCTGGTAACTGGACAGGTTCACAGAAATGTTTAAGATGAGATAATGAAGTATAATGGGGAACCTCGTACTTTTCAACCCTTTTTAAAGGGTTAAAGTAAGAAAAGTTAAGGATAGGTGTTAAGTATTTGTTAATAACTTTTTGAGGAGCTATTAATTTGTCTACAATTCCAATGACATTTAAGGGAGAAACAAAATACTTCTTAGCATCTACAGGTTGTTCTTACTTCTTATCAAAACCTCAGACAGTAGGCTTCCACAGGCATGAAAATAAGGAACACGTTTGGGTTTCAGAGCAGGGTTCAGTTCTTTAGGTATTGAAAATTACCTTCTGCATTGCTCTTGACAGTAGCATACAGTATGAATGTCTTATGTCCCAACCTGACCTCTCTTTCCTGTGTTTTTTTGGTTCACTTTCCTTGACTGCTGTCTCCTTAAGAGAATCTGTCTCACTTACTGAGCATAGCTGCTTCTGAATAGCAAACATGATTAAGAAGGGAACAGGGTTGTGCTGTGGAAGAGAGGAAACACATACTTTCAGAATCAGTTCTTTAGGAGCAGGTGGTGCACTCCTCCTCAAAATGATAGAGAAAGTGACAAATATACATGATCCATGTCTGTAGAGTTTAAGTTCTAAACTTGGGAATTACGAAGCTTTGAAATTTATCAGGAAACAAAAAGAGTCATGGAGGAGGAGGGAAACAACAAGTTCTATAATTTATTGTAACTGTTGGCTTTGGTTTTCTTTTGGAAAGGGTCTGAAAGTTTCAAGCATATTCCACCTCTTAGATATTTTAAACGGTTTTAATGGCGGCACTTGGGCAATGCAGTATATTAAATAAGCCCACATACTAACAATTGTGATTTCCCTTTGAGACACCATAGAAAGCCTGTGGGAATCAGTATAGTTTTTCAAGAAATACATACACATTCAAGGAGGTTAAGGAGAACAAATTCCACTGGAAATTAATTACAGACTATGGGTCAAAGTATATATTTAGGACTATGTACTCCCTTCATCATCCAAAGCATTAATTCAACTTGTACTTGTGGGAGGGCTTGCATGAAGATTAAGGATAACAGATCACTCTTGAATGGTAATCAAAGCTTGCTGTTGTCACTATCTATTATCTGTTCATACTACATTGTCATAATTTCCATTACTCAGTGCAAATATATGCTTAGTTCCAGGACCACCAACATTCCTGCTTTGCTCTTTCTGGTTCTTCATGTGCATATTCTTTTTTTTTTTTTTAATAATGCACTTTCTTCCTCTATGCAATATTATTAATGTTAAGCTCTATGTTGTCCTCTGGTATATCCCCAGCATAGCATTGAAACTCACAGCACTTGGGTATGTTGGTAAGTATTGCAAATACATTGATGATAATTTCACATATTTGGCTATACTCATGTGTTGACTTCACCCATGTGTGCACATACAAGTATGGGGTTGCATATGCTCTCAATAAGCTGTGTATGTGTGAATGCACACACACATGGTACTGAGAGGCATGGAGGGAAGTAGTTTAGTGCAATCCTAATGTCAGAATTACTTAAAAACTCTCCACAAAGAAGTCCAGTCCCTATTTAGACAGACAAGCAACAAGTGAGTTCATCATTGCAACAGTCCAGTCATGTGTGTATGGAATTACTCCTTAGGGACACTTGTCATGACATGATGCCACCACATTGAAAGGCCCTTGGTTATGACAACTTATGACAAGTACCAGAAAATTTTTTTAAAAAAGTGACATTGTGTCCTGTGGCAAACATTCTTAAATATTAGAAAGGGATTGGGACACCATTAATTCAGGGAGATCTCTGTGGCCAGTATAATATCTGCTTGCACTTTTAGACATTTCAAAAATTGATTTCAAATGCAACTTAGATTTAAAAAATTTCACAGAGAAATGTGAGATCCTGTAAAACTTCTTTTAAAGATCCAACAAAGAAGCCAAAAGCTTAATTAGAAAGCAAAAGTTAATCTTATTCGTTTTTTTGTGTCAGGTGGATGGACGAAGCAAAAAGGAGAATATGATGGATGAAAATAACCCAAAAGCTTCTTGGGCAACATCCAATGCTTTCATAGCCAAATATGGGATTACTCACCTGGCATCTTGCCAACATTTAGCTAAGGACAGTCAAACCTAATTTTGGTCTGCCTTCATTCCCCATGTTTCTAATCTTTCAGCTTGTTTCACCTTGTTTCTACATTGATTTGCAATTTTTAAAAAAATTTACGCAACAAGATATACACAATTCTTTGTGCATTTCTCTTAATATATGACATTGTATATGCAAATTCCCAAACACACACATTTTTGCAAGCAATTTCCTCTAAACTTTTGTGTTATTTTCATTTGTTCCTTCATTTCTATGTAATACATTCTAATACATTTTAAAAAATTGAAAAACTGCACTGCAAAATTTTAAGTATGAATACCAAATAATAGCTGCATTCCAGTTTGTGTACTGGTTCAGGAAGTGTGAATTATAAAAATTGACATTAAAACTGACGTGCGAACTGAGCAATCCCTCCCCACTTCTGCCATCTCTATATTTAACAGGGACATCTGTCCTTTTAAAGGAGTGTAGGTTGAATCTTGTAAGCATAGCTTCTAGTGGTGCCTATACTAATTCCCAGCTGTTTTTTTAAGTATAGAAATGGTGGGGGGGTGCGCAGGAGAGAGGAGGAAAGAAGGCTATTCATTTTAACTCAGCTAAACAAACTTATACCTAAGACAAATGTCATTTTAGAATCACTTCTGTAAGGTTATATTTTTACAGGATATATCCTCTTACATCTATAGATAATTTGACCATGTTGCTATCGCTCATGTATTTTTACTAGAAGAAACTAGCTTAACGTCAAACAACTTACTGAATCCTTTCACATTTCTGATACCTGCTAACAGTTAACGTGTTATCTTCTGTACTCCACAGTTTGTTCTAAGGCTTGTGACATTTTGAATACTCCGTAATGATTAAATGAAATTATTTGATATTTTTCACCATCCTAAAATAAACATGAGTGGATGGCGAGCATGCTATTTTATGATTTCTTAGGTTTCAAACTTTTTCCTGTCACTTCTTAACTAAGCATTAAAAAAAAATAGACTTTATTGGCATTTGTCTGGCCAATATAATAGCCAGTATGTTTTCTTGGCAACAGAACTCACATCTTTGCTAAGTAGAAATCAAACTCCAAAAAACCTGATCCTAAACTTTGGATCCATCATTTGCATGTGAACTGACAGGTTTGTCCTGAGACTGTGGTCAGCAAATAAGCTTATTTTGAGCACTTCAGGTTCGTGCCATCCTAACAACATAAAGAAGTCACAGGATCTATCACAGTTTCCCCACCCCATCAGTCTCTTGAGAAATCCAGGAATTGCAACAGCACCTCTTCTTAGTTAGCTCTTGCTGAATAAGGACAGTGGGGAAGGTTTTGGCTGTTCTTCCGCTGTTATTCAACGACATGTTTCAAATTCCCTTATAATCAGTGACATGTTTGTGACACCTGCCACCCAAAAATGTTCATTAATGTAACGGTTATTTTGTCTGGCGGGTTGGGAATGCTAAGCACTCTTAGCTTCCATCACCACTTCAAATGAAAAATATAATAATAATTTTAATTCCATTCTAATATTTCCAACCTTTCACAAGCCATCAGACAATTGTTGTATGTATGTGTTTGTGCATGTGTTATATAGAAGAAAGAAGATGAGAAACACAAAGAAGAAACCTCTGCTCTTAGCTTTCATTTACTGATGAATTTCTTGCTTTTGGGGGAGGGTATAAGATAGGTCATCTTTCTGCAGAACTGAAAAACTGACAATGTTGTCTCTCCTTCTCACCCACAAAAAATCTAAAGCTATTTTTAATTTGATTAGAACTAGACTTAACAGACTATATGCTAACTCCTATTGTTAGTATTGATCAGAGTAGTACCACTGAGTCAACATGATTTACCTACTCATCATTCAGCAACTGACTGAATATGTTGACTGTGCTGGGATTAACCACAAGGATTCCACACATTCATTGGTACTTGTAAAGAGAATTGTGATCAGCAAAAAGTGGACAATGAGATCCTACTCTGCTCAAGAGCCACTCAAAGCTAAAGGGCACAAGAAACAAGAATGCAGATGTGAAACTGCACAGTGTCTGGACCCATTTAGCCAAACATGCTGGCCAAAAGCCAAGAGGTGAGAAAACAAAAACAGCTGAGAAAGTAAAATGTAAGTCTGGCAACAAAGCTGAACTGATAGAGAAAGCACCCATGCTGTTTCAAAAAATTGCTATAGTATGTGGCAAATGAAGGCTCAGCCCATTAAATTTAACTGTACATATTGAAAACCCACATAAATTTCTTTAAAGAGTTACATTTTTTATTTTTATGTTATTGACTTTTTTTCTTGCCATCTTTTGGATGACTGAGTGAATAATGAAGAATATACATGAAGTCTTTCCCCCACTCCTTATCCATATGCCACAGATACAGAGTTCATGCATATGAATATATCGTAATTTTTGTGAATGTTTGTTTTAAGATTCTGAACAACATTCAGCATTCTTGGTTTTGAAACTATATTCTCATATGTCTGGTAGCATGTCTAATAGCACTTTTTTCAATTTTTACCATGGAAGCAGCTTCCCAAAACCCAATGTCATCCAGATGTGTTTAACACAATGTCCATAAGCTGTAGCCACTGTGGTCATTGGCCAGTGCGTAACAGGAAAGGTAGCATGAAACATCTGAGGACACTAAGTTCACAGTATGGTGACAAAGGGTGTTACAGGCCAGAAGTATTGGTTGCCATCTTTTGAGGCTTCATAATATACTTATAAAGTATAGAGTGTAACCTAGTATAATCTACATATAGCAGAAGATATAAGAAATAACAGAGGGATCCGGCTGTATTAGGATGTCTGTATGTATTAGTGAGAACTTGGCTTTAGCTTAAGACTGGGAAAACACGTACTCAAATGTCAACAAAGCATGATTGGAAATAATTTCATGCTGTGGGTGTGAGCAGATGTGACTTATAATAACCTTTAGCAGATGTAATCAGCTCAATTGTGATCAAAAAGATTTCCAGTAGGTGTGACCAAGAATAACTTCATAGTAGGTACTGTGATGGTTGATGTAATTGTGGGGGGGTAGCCAAAGATTACAGTTGCATCGGAGGTACCCTCATATCTAAAGATCTTTGTTTTGGTTAGATAAAGTATAGTCAGCACTTTTGTTTTGATTTATTTTGATTGGACAACTGATATTCTGGGTGAAGCTGAGGAGCAATTTAAGCCAAGATAGAACCACAGATCAACCTGCCTTTGGACATGTCTCCACTGACTAAGACCTCTGTCTCGGATAGTTAGGCTGTTCCTGATAGACTGATATTCTGATTAATAGCTTGATAGTCTGCTCAAAGATGGTATTGGTAAAATATATATCTAGGCTGTGCTAAAATAGATATATATCCCATTATTATTGCAGTGGATGCCCATTAAGATTTGTATGGCTATGTGAATGCTGTTAAAATTTAGCAATGCTTAAGGAGATTAACCCTTGAATACCTGTGGGTCACAGATGCTATTTAGAGATGTGTAGTGCATACATATGAGATTGTATTTCTTGATGGATAGGTGGTTGTAGACATGATAGAAGGGACAGAGTTCTGTAAATGTGAAAGTCTTTATGAAACACCTGTATATTGCCTTAAGAAACACTGTGGAACGTATGAAAGAACCTGATAATGATGATGGATATATGGCTGAATTATACTGTTTAAGATGATAATAAAACTATTGCAAAGCCTGTTAAAAAGATGCAGAGAGATATATGTTCAGTCCTTATCAAAGACCTTACAGAAGTGTAACGCCTTAATGGCCATATGATGTAATGTAATGAATGTATGCTGCTTTACATGCAACATAATGTAATGTGATGAAGCAAGCACCCAGACATTGATATGTGTGTGTTTCTCCCTAATATATGTTTGTATATCCCTGAGTGCATATAATAAATAGCCGAAAAGATACCAAAGAGTCTGTTCATTTCCCATGTAAATATCCTGAGATTCTAAAGCTTAAGAATGCTTACATGAAATGTTGATGTTAATTCTGCCTGGTTTAACCACTATCAGAAATTGAACACTCCAGTGGCCAGAAGGTGATAATCGAATCCCAGGCAGCATCAGAATTAGCTGTCATGTAGCAAGGACACTTATTCCTCAGTTTTAAGAGACAGGAGTGGAGAACAATGCTTTATTTCCCCAGCCTATAGAATCTAAACATAATTAACGCTACTTTAAAGATAATACGCCTTGTTATGTACTATTTGTGGATCACAACCGCAAAGCAATGGCAATCTCCTGTTACTACAATGCTCATCTCCTGCAAAGGAATATTCATCCTATCAGATAAGAAACAGAATATTGTTCCCTTCATTGCCATAAAATAAAATTCATCTTTTATATGAATCCATGAAAATCCAAATTTCACCGCATTCCTTCCTTCCCTGAAACTCCCTCTTCTTTTGTTAAAATCTCTCCCCCTCCACAAAAAAAATTAAATTTAAATTTAAAAATTTAAAAATTTTAAAAAATGCAAAAGCAGAAGAATACAGCAGGCAGTGAAGGGCTCCCTAGACACTAAAGAGGTTGAACAGAGCATTTGCCTTACCTAAGAACATAATGAACAGGTTGCTTACCTGTAACTGTAGTTCTTCGAGTGGTCATTTGTGCCTCATACATTAGGAACTTTTGCACCTGCGCGGTAGCGTTCGGAAGATTCAAGAGCTCATTGGCTTGGCGGGGAGCCCCTCCCCACGGTCGTACTGCGCATGCTCCTCCCGCCGAGCAATGGTCTCTCTTCAGTTCTGGTCCGCCGAAGAACATGGGACCTGAGAGAGAGGGGAAGGAAGGGCGGGTGTGTATGAGGCACAGATGACCACTCGAAGAACTACAGTTACAGGTAAGCAACCTGTTCTTCTTCTTCGTGGTCTCTGTGCCTCATACATTAGGAAACTGTATAGCTCACCTGTAGGATGGTGGGTCAGGTCCCAGACCCTAGAGGACAGAAGCCAGCACAGCACGGCCGAAACGGGCATCACGCCTGGCCCGGCAGTCAAGCCTGTAGTGGCGGATGAAGGGGGATGGTTGGGCCCAGGTCGCCACACGACAGAGTTCTGGTAGGTCAACCCCTCGCAGGAGGGCCACAGACGTGGCCATGGCCCTGGTGGAGTGAGCCTGAAGAAAGTCCAGCGGGGGCTTCCCAGCCATCTGGTAAGTCAAGTGGATGGTCTGCGCGACCCACTTGGAGAGGCGTTGGGCCGAGATCTTGTGGCCTCTTCTACGCCTGCTGTAGCAGAAGAAAAGATGCGGTGTCTGTCAGTAGGATGTCGTCCTATCCGTGTAGAAGGCGAGGGCCCAACGGACGTCCAAGGAGTGCAGGGCACACTCCAGCGACAAGGTTGGTTCAGGGTAAAAGGTCGGGAGCACGATGTCCTGGTTGAGATGGAAGGTGGAGACCATCTTCGGTAGGAAAGAAACATCGGGCCGGAGGATCACCTTGTTGCGATGGAAGACCAGGAATGGGTCAGCACAGCGCAGCACCACCAGTTCCCCGGCTCACCTGGCAGAGGTGATCGCCACCAAGAACGCCGTCTTCATCGCCAGGAGCCTGTCGTCCGTTGTCGCCATCGGCTCAAAGGGCGGTCTCGTGAGCTGCGACAGCACCAAAGATAACAACCACGACGGTAGTGGGGGCGATACCGGTGGATAGAAGTGTTGAAGGCCCTTCAGGAATCGCTTAACGGTATCGTCCCTGAAGAACGCCGCAGAGGGGGACCGCGGTGGCTGGTACGCCACGATCGCAGCGAGGTAAACCTTGATCGACAGGAAGGCGAGGTCTTGCTGTCATAGGTGTAGGAGGAAGTGAAGAACGGTTCGGAGGGCAGCGGGGGACGCCGGTTCCCGCCGCTCCTCAGCAAAGGCAACAAACTGCTGCCATTTGTAGTGGTAGTTCCTCCGCGTCGATTCTTTTCTGGCCGCAACCAGGACGTTACCGATGGCTGGGTCGTCTATGGCGATATCCTCCAGGCATGGAGGGCCAATACTGGGAGGTCCGGGTGTAGCACCTGGCCGTCGGAGTGGGAGAGCAGGTCCGGTACCGGCGGGAACCTGAGGATCCTCCCCCGGGAGGCCTCGATCAGGGGACCGAACCAGTGTTGCCTCGGCCAGTACGGTGCTACGAGGATCGTGTCCGCTCCGTCCACGATGATCTTCGATATGACTCGACCCAGAAGCGGGAATGGCGGGAAGGCGTAGAGGAGTTTCTCGTCCCACGGGATCTGGAACGCGTCACCGATGGAGCGGGGATCGTGTCCGGCCCTGGAGCAAAAGCGTCGGCACTTCGCGTTCTGGCTGGTCGTGAAGAGGTCGACGGTCGGTTCGCCCCACCGATGTCGGAGCATCCGGAAGGCATCGTCGGCCAGGGATCACTCGTGGTAGGAGGAAGTGTCCCTGCTGAGGGCATCCGCCATGGTGTTCTCCTGCCCCGCCAGGTGAACCACCAGCGGGTGGGTCCTCAGCGAGACGCACCAGTTCCAGAGGGCGAGCGCGATGGTGAGGAGTGTGGTGGAGTGGGTTCCGCCTTGCCTGTTCACGTAGCAGACCGCAGTCGTGTTGTCGGTGAGGATCAGCACAGAGCGACCCGCCACCAGGTGTCGGAATGCCATCAGGGTCTTGTGGATGGCCAGGAGTTCGAGAGCGTTGATGTGGAGAGACGTCTCGCCGTCCATCCAGGTGCCCTTGACTCGTAGGTCGCCGGCGTGGGCTCCCCAGCCGAGGAGCGACGCATCCGTCGTTATCGTGACCGAGGGTTTGGGTTCGCAGAACGGCATTCCTGACATCAGGTTCCGATGGGACTGCCACCACAGGAGGGTCTGGCGGATCTCGGGGGGAATACCTTACCAGCGGGACTGCTCGTCCTGGCGTGGGTCGAAAACCCTGACGAACCAGTGCTGTAGGGGCCGCGCTCGTAGTCTGGAGAGGTAGGTGACGGCCGTGGTCGCCGCCATGTAGTCGAGCAGCTGTTGCAGTGTCCTGGCCGATACCGTCGGGGCCTGGGCAGTCATCCGCGCCGCCCGGGTGAGCGTCCGGGCCCTGTCTGTCGGTAGGTGGGCTCTCGCCGACACGGTGTCAAGGGTCGCCCCGACGAAGTTGAGGAGGTGAGAGGGCTCGATGTGGGACTTCTTGCGGTTTACCTTGAGACCGAGTCGAGTGAGCCACGTCAAGGTGAGGTGTATGTCTTTGTACAGTTTGTCTTTGCAGAACGCCACCAAAAGCCAGTCGTCGAGGTAGGGGTAGACCGAGACGCCTCTCGTCCGCAGGAAGGAGACAACAGGGGCCATGCACTTCGTGAACACGCGGGGTGCGGTAGACAGGCCGAACGGCAAGACGCGATACTGGTAGCTGGTACCGTCGATCGCGAAGCGCAGGTACCGCCTGTGCTGGGGGCGGATCGAGATGTGGAAGTAGGCGTCCTTGAGGTCTATGTATGCCAGCCAGTCTCCTCGACAGAGGAAGGGGAGGATCGACGGCAGCGTGACCATCTTGAACCTCTTGGGGGGATGTATTCGTTCACTCCCCGGAGGTCTAGGATGGGGCGGAGGGAGCCGTCCGGCTTCGGTACGGTGAAGTACCTGGAATAGAAACCGGTGGTCCTGGCCGAAGGCGGAAGCCTCTCGATCGCTCCTTTGTCGAGCAGGGACTGGATCACCTCCAGCAGAGCCGGGGTGGCCGGGGTGGAGTAGTAGACGCCCCGTGGTGGAATATCCCGGAATTCGATGGCGTACCCCGGGCGGACGATGGTAAGTACCCAGGAATCCGTGGTGATCTCGCGCCATCGGTCGAGGTGTCTGGCCAAGTTTGGGTGGTGGATGAGATCTGCTGGAGGGGGGAAGGACGGCATGGGTGGTGTCCTGCGGAAGGCATCAAAAACGGGCCTTCCCTCCGGAAGAAGGCTTCTTCGACGACAGAGGCTGTCGTCGTTGGAACCTCCTCGGGGCAGACGATGTCGACAGTCTCGAGGCGGTCGAGCTCGGGGACAGTGGCTGGTACGCCGAGGACGAGGAAGACCTCCGCCATGACGATCTTGACTGGAAGGACCGGCGAGGCTGGGGAGGCTGGTTGATCCCTATCTTCCTCGCCGTCAACCGGGCCTTGACTAGGTGGTCCATGGCCTTGTCCGTGGACGTGTGGAAGAGCCCTTCTCCGTCGAAGGGGAGGTCTTCTATTCTTCAACGGCTGTCCTCCTGGAGCCCGGAGGAGCGGAGCCACGCGTGGCGCCGGAGGGCTACAGCCCCAACCATCACCCTCGAGGTGGCCTCCACGGCGTGCCTCGAGGTAGCCAGTTGCTGGGTGGCCATGGCCACAGCCTCCCCGAAGATCTGCGTGGCCGATGCGCGCGACTCTTCGGGAAGATCAGCGAGGAGAGGAGCCAGGCGGTCGAAGAGGTTCCGGTGGTAAGCCGCCAGGCAGGCCATGGTGTTGACCATCCTGGACACCAAGGACGCCGCCGAGTAGAACCTCCGACTGAACCCATCCAGTTTCCGGCCTTCGCAGTCAGGCGGGGTGGTGTGGGCCCGGTTGCCGCCCCATGTCTGGGCTGACTCCATCACCACGGAGTTCGGCACAGGGTGGTTAAACAGGAACTCCACCCCCTCTCTCTGGGTCCTGTAGAGGTGTTTGAGCCTATGCGGGATAGGCTGCGCGGACGCCGGCTTCGCCCAAGGCTGTTTAAGCGCGTCCGCCAGGGTCGGCAGGAACGGGAGCGGTGCGGTCGACGGCGGGCGGGCTTCCAGGTACTGGAAGACCGGGTCCTGCGCTTGCGGGGCGGGCTCCGCCACCTTCAGGCCGAGGGCCGTGGCCATTCTTAGGAGGATGGCGGAAAACTGGCGCACGTCCTCCAGAGCCGATTCCAGGAGCGGTTCCCCGAAACCCAGCGGTGGCGACTCGTGGGAGGAGGGTGTGGACTCTGCAGAGTCCGAGTCCGTTTCGTATGACTCACCGGATGGAGATGGTGAGCGTCCCCTGCCTTCTCCTGTGTACTCGCCGGTGCCAGAGAGGCCGCATGAACTGCAGGCTGCGTCAACAGAGCGGCCGGCGTGGTCGTCGGTGTCAGCACGGTCTCCGGGGGCGGTACCGACGGCTTCGGGTGTACCACCGCCTGCGTTGTCGACGTGCCGGTTGTTCCCGCCCGTGCCGGAGTGGCTTGAGGGGTCGGCCTGGTCACGGTGGCCGTTGTCCGCGGGGGCGGTGAGGCCAGCCTGTGGCGGGGTGATGGCTCCTGGCCTGCGTGGGAGCTCGAAAACCCGTGCCACGGAGAGCGCTCGTAGCGGGAGTATCGGCGCTCTCAAGGAGGCGAACGGGAGCGTGGTCTTGGAGACCAGTACCTCGGGTCGGGATGGTAACAATCCCTGTAGAAGGGCGAGTAGGAGTAATAAGAGCCCGGAGGCTCGTGCCATCCTTGCTCCAGCGCATATCTCCCCAAGTAGCCGGGGGAGTGAGCGCTCTCACCCGCACGCACGCTCTCCAGGCGCATCTCCCAATATCGCGGGGATGGAGGCCTGGCCCAATGGCCTGGGGACCGGGACTCGCCGCACTGGGGGGAGGGACGTCTCCGGCCCGGGGTGTCCACGTGGCGCTCCTCTGGAGATGGACGGCGACTCGGCAGCACAGTCTCTACCACCAACTTCGGAGGCTGGGAGGGTGCGGCCTGCGTAGGTTGGTCGTCGTCCGAGAGCTCCAAGATCTCCTGGACATGCGGTGTCTCCTCCTCTGGGAGGTCGGAGAGGGTCGACCCTTCAGCGGGCTGGGTAGGCGGCGGGGTCGGAGGCCAAGCAGTCTCCGCTGGAGAGTGCTGCTTTTCCTTCCTCTTCTTCTTTTTCTCCCGGGTTACCTCCTCGGTAGCGGGGCGCTTCTTCTGGGCCGAAGTTAGCGGTTACAAGGAGGAGGAGAGGGCCGCAGGGTCGTTGCGCACCCGGCTCGCCGACACTTTTGGGATCCTTGGCAGCTTCATCACCGGTACCGAGGGCTGCGATACCGACGGTACCGAGGTCCCGGCGGCCGTCGGAGAAGAGGAGGAAGGCGAAGAAAGGCGTTTCTCCATTGAAGTAGTCTCAGTCCTCTGGGCACGGAGGGACTGCTCCCAACAAAAAGACTTCAACCTTGCCGCCCGGTTTCGAAGCGTTTGGTGGGTGAACTCCCTACACACGGGGCAAGCCTGAACGTTATGCCCCTCACCCAAACAAAAAAGACACTTCGTGTGTCAGTCAGAAAGGGCGACCTTCCTTCCACAGGAGGCGCAGGCCTTGAACAACGCCGACATAAAACGCAGGGCGAGGGCGAGGAGAAGGGGAGAGTCCGAAGACGCCGCACCGAGCTGAGAACCGAGTAGAGAGAAACAGCCGAAAAGGAGTCAAAAACCATGAAAAAACGTACCGAAATCAGATGGAAGTCCGTAGGGAGGGTCAAAAAACAGTCCGAGGTCAATTCCGAAAATCCAAGCGATGATGTAGAAAAAAAACACAAGCCAACAAGAAGAACCTTCTGTACGCTGAGGCAGACAAGAAAGAACTGAAGAGAGACCGTTGCTCGGCGGGAGGAGCATGCGCAGTACGACCATGGGGAGGGGCTCCCCGCCAAGCCAACAAGCTCTTGAACCTTCCGAACGCGACCGCGCAGGCGCAAAAGTTCCTAACGTATGAGGCACAGAGACCACGAAGAAGAACAAATGTTATATATCACTTGCCTAAATATACCCATACATGTGTATAGTCTACATTCTAGTATTGTTTTCCCAGTAATTCTATTGACTTTCCTAGAACTGACCCGGATGGAAGTCTCACATTTTTATACAATCAAGTTACTTCAAAATTTCAAGGTCTTCTCTTTAGCATAATGATTGACACACAGTGTTCAGCTGCTCACCTGTATGGCTGAAAGGCTGAATGTTACTGGTAGCAAGAACCAAAAATGTTGGTCTGGACATAGTTATAATGTACAAACACCTTTTATGTGTACTACATATCACCCATCGAGTCTGTGTGTATTGAATTCTCTCTTTGAAAAGCAGTGTGGATAAACATAGTGTTCAATAGAATCATAGAGTTGGAAGAGACCCCAGGGGCCATCAAGTCCAACCCCCTGCTATGCAGGAACACCCATGAAAGCATTCCCAATAGATGGCCATCCAGCCCCTGCTTAAAAACCTCCACAGAAGGAGACTCTACCACATTCTGAGGCAGCACATTCCACTGCCAGACAGCTCTGACCGTCACTAAGTTCCTCCTGAGGTTCAAGTGGAATCTCCTTTCCCGCAGCTTGAATCCATTGCTCCTTGTCCTAGTCTCTGGAGCAGCAGAGAACAAGCCCGCTCTCTCCTTAATATGGCATCCCTTCAAATATTTAAACATGGCCATCATGTCCCCTCTTAACCTTCTCTTCTGCAGACTAAACATACCCAGCTCCCTAAGCCATATTTCATAGGGCATGGCTTCCAGACCCTTCACCATTTTCGTTGCCCTCCTCCTCCAGCTTGTCGATACCCTTCTTAAATTGAGGTGCCCAGAACTGGACACGCTATTCCAAATGAGGCCTAACCAATGCAGAATAAAGTATTACCATTACCTCCCTTGATCTAGACACCATACTCCTACTGATGCAACCAAGAATTGTGTTGGCTTTCTTGGCTGCTGCATCACACTGCTGACTCATGTTCAGCTTGTGATCTACCAAGACTCCTAGATCCCTTTCACACATACTGCTATCCAGCCACGCGTCCCCCATCCTATTCCTTAGCTCTCTTTTAATTAATAATTAATAATTCATTAATAAAATGAAATATCAAAAAATTTAACTCTATTACTGATGCTCAGCTAGTAAGTCTGAGTTCATACCTACATCATATACCAACTTAAATTGTTTACTGATTTTTAGAGTTTCTGAAGAGAAGGAGAAATCTGGGGAGAAAAAGAGAAGATGAAAGCAGAGGCAAGAAGTGGAGGGAAAAAAATAAAAATCAAATCTTATGTTACAGACTGAGATTAAAAATAGGTTCCAGATCTAGAAATAGTAGAAGTCAAGGGGATATATATTATTGCATCTCTCTGGCAACTAATCAAGGCACCCCAGCAGGAACTTTATTCATCCTTTATTGTCACCAACCTCTAGCAACTGAAGATATGTGGTGGAGGATGTGCAGTGCACGTGTGCGCATGCGCGTGCGTGTGCGTGCATGTATGTGCATGTGAAGTACCCAACAAGTCACAATAAATAGCTAGTGGGCTGCATTCAACTTGGTATGTCACAGTTTTGTGGGCCTACCCTATTAATCATAAGTTATCTAATCTATTAAAGCAGAACTAGGGGGAACCTTGCTTCAGGAGACTATCATAGATTTGTGGATATGATCCAGAAATAGTACATAAGAAACTATTATCTTAACACAGCAACATAAAGCAGACATGTGCTCAGGTTCCAATAAGCATGTATAATCAGAGTTGTAAAAAAGCCAAAACTAATGGAAGCTCCTTGTTATTGTTCAGATCTGTTTTTAAACTTGGCTAATGTCTGACAATTTTGCATCACTCTCACTTGCCCTGTTCTGCTGATGTTATCACAGATTTACTGCACTCAGCAGTTATCTGTCAGGTGCTCTACTGAAAGTGGAAAATTTAGTATTAATCAGGTCTTCCTTCTTTTTAATAAAATAAAAAATCCAACATCAAAAGGTAATGTAGTACACACATTAACTTATCTCTGTTACAAGCCTGGCTCTTCTCTATCTAGTGAGAGGTAGCTTGTGGATCCTTCTGATCTCAGACGGTGTTTTCTTACCACCCCCAGAGGTTTCTGGAGGCATCTAATATGGAAACTACTCATTTAATTCAGAGGTAGCCATGTGGCAAGCTGCACAATATAATTCAGAAGTCTAAGAGGGTCATCGTCTGTATACTTCTAGGCAAGCAGATAAGGTAATGTACATCTAAATTTTCTAGTTATTTTGTAGGAACGTTGATATGACATTGACATACTTCTCTAGTGACTGCTGCCCTATTATCTCCATTCCCATCTAGTATCTTTTTCCTCCTAGTCATTTGGAAGCAATAAAAAGAAGCTTGATTGAATGATAATCAATACAGAATTGCTACTTGCTGGGAAATTAACTGCTAGAACTATCATGTCCTTCACAGAAAGACACTGATGGACATAGGGTTACCTGAGAGCATTTCAGAGGATGCAGCTGAGCACGTCTGAGGATGCAACTCCTGCTGCCATCAATAAATGCATTCTTGGAATAGCAAAGCTAGATATCATAAGGAAAATAATCTCATATCTTAGATATCGACTCTGAACACAGTGGCCAAATGTGCTGATAGAAGAGGCAATCACAATAAAATTTTATCATAAAACAAAATCCAGTGAACTAGGCATTCCCATGTTTCTTCAATACTAGGTAAAGTATTGACTAGCACTACACTAGTAGTGCTACAAGGTAGTGCTAGTCATAGACCATAATACTGACTGACTGACGGATTGATTGATTAATTGAAGTAGAGTTTGAATGTAAAAACCTAGATAGTAAACATTTTAAAAGAAAGTAGCACCAGATGTTACAGAAAGACATAGAAAAAAATGTTGTATGTGTGATAAAAGGTAATCAATATGTTGAATTATTGTTATACTGAACAGCTGCCATGTTTG
The DNA here is from genome assembly GCA_948474755.1 of Ctenosaura bakeri. Classification (NCBI taxonomy): domain Eukaryota; kingdom Metazoa; phylum Chordata; class Lepidosauria; order Squamata; family Iguanidae; genus Ctenosaura; species Ctenosaura bakeri. The sequence goes on from CAOLHI010000357.1 coordinate 122,414, forward strand.
ATTTTTGTTCTAATAAGTAACCTTTGGGGAGAGAAGTGTTCAATAATTTTTAAACAATTTCTGTACTGAAAAATCAATGGAATTGCATGTTTCATTCTATCGTTTAGTACTATACTTCCAGTAATGTTTTTCCTTCTCCACTGAGATTAGACATGCAAGATTTATGTGCACAAATATTATATTGTCATAATAGTTCTTACTCCAATGGAAACACAACTAAAAGGAAAAGATAAGTCATTTCACTTTTGTGGTTCTACAACTTGACATTTTTTCCCCTACTGAATGAAATTACATTGGCCAAGACAACAAGATGCAATGTTTTTACTAAATCATGTCATTCTGAATGTGTTGTCAATATTACTCAAAATGCAGATGACGATGAAAATGTTGAGTTGTCTGCCTCTCAAATACCAAGAGCAGCATGAATTTCTGGCAACAGTAAAAATCAATGGGAACACGGTGTGTCAATGGCACTTCTGCTTTTTTGCAACTTTCATTCATGTCTTTAAAAGTTAACATCAAAATTAAACATGTTAGGGTTTGCCCAATGAGGTTATAGTCTGACAGATATGCACAGAACAAGATTCAAACAGAGTTCAAGGTCTGCTGAGGTGACAGAAGTTTGGGAGAAGGTGAGGTGTAGTTCATTGCAGTGAAGCATGGGTTACTTTATGGTGATCAGCATCCTCTTCCCAAATCACATATGTTTTGGAGAATATCATAAAAAAGAGAGACCTGAATTCATGGATAGAAATACAATAGGACTCCCATATCCTCGAGGGATTGGTTTCACACACACATACCCGCAGATACTGAAATCCACAGATAGTAGAGAACACCCTGTCCCGCTGGCTGTCCCGGCCCGATTGCAGTGGCAGTGGGCAGGAAAAAAGCAAATCCGGCCCGGGGTGGCCAGCGGGAGTGCCAAAGAGTGTGATCCCTTGCTCCTCACTCTTTTCCTGCCAGCCACCGCCGGAATGACTGCAATCCCAGTGGCAGCTGGTGGGAAAAGAGCGAGGAGTGCAGGATCGTGTTCCACGCCCCGTCCCGTCATCCACCCCGGGCCTGATCCTGGCAGCAGCAGGCAGGAAAAGAGCGAGGAGTGTGGGATCATGCTCCTCACCACCTCCTGTCACTGGCCCCAGGCCTGATCTGCTCTTTTCCTGCCCGCCACTGCTGCGATCAGGCCCAGTTATCTGCAGGTTGGCCCAATTGTGGCCAACCATGGATAACTGAATCAGCGGACAATGAATCAGCGGATATGGGGGTCCTACTGTATGTAGAAAAAAGGCCTATTGAAAAAGTCAAATGCAGTTCTCTGCAACGTATCTGGACCTGTCAAGCATTTTCCAACTGTCTGTTTTTATTGTCCTCAGATTAGCAAAAAATCCTAATTGTAAGAACTCATAAGGCAGACAAGCAAGTTGCTAGGACAAATTGCAAGGAGTAATTTGAAATCATCTCAAAACCAGCTATTCTATAGGAAAAGATGGGTCCCAAGCAATGATTTTTTCAGTAGTTCCAGCATATGAAGCCTAAATACCTTAATAAAGGCACCAGATCCCATCTGATCTTGAAAGCTAAGCAAGGTAAACCCTTGTTCATACTTGGATGAGGGACCACCGACAAATACCATATTATATTTCTGAAGAAGGAATTGGCAAAACCACTCTGAGTATTCCTTGCCTAAGAAAACCCTATGCAATTAATGGAGCCACAATAAGTCCACAGGCAACTTGACGGCATATACACATACACACACACCAGAGGCTGGAGGATCATCCACCCATCTATTTTATTTCCTTTGCTAACAGACACAGCTTGTCCAAATGGACTGTGAAAGGTACAGTTCCAGTCAGTGGGAAAGATTTAGATTGCACAAATAGGCCTACGAGATCATATTTGACATTTTGTTTGGGTATAATTTCAAGTGTGACTAATGTGGAAGCTAAAACAGTTGCTAGGATTTGTTGATTAAACCCTAAATGTCTAAAGAGAACAAACTAAACTCTGTTTTAATGAAAATGGGTATACCATGGGATATCTCTCAGTGGAACCATTTAGCACCCTAGGCAAAGAATTACTAAGGAATGGTCTCATTACTTGCATCTATGAGCTTCTTGGTTCAGGCTGCTTCATTCTCACTCAACCCATCTACTTCCTTCTCTGTAATCCTAACAGCTCTACCAGAGATTTTTTTACTGTGTCTCAGATCAGTCTTCCTTCATTCCTTTCAAGGTTCCAGAGAATGAAATAATATTTGTTCTTAATCATTTTTAGGTCACAAAACAGGTTTCCTGACAGTAGGGAAATCCTCTTAGGAAGAATAATAGACCAGTGAGAATCTTGTGCAATTTTCACCCAGAATTTGAATGCCCTGAAGTGTTGCAGAGGAATTATTCTCTGTAGAAAAACACAATGTGTGTGTGTGTGCGCAAAAACCACCAATACTAGGATAACAGGATTTTTACACAAAAAGCTGACTTTTTTTTCTACACCAAATAATTTCTCCACAACACTTTGAGACATTTCAAGTATGAGAAGAATATTGCAGAGGTTGTTTTCCCCACAGCAGAAAAAAAAAAACCACAGTTTTTATTTATCCTCTCATGCCATAGTTGAGGATTTACATCCCTGTTCAACTCCCATCACACAGGAACAAATTGCTGCTGCTGACCAAGCTACACATGTCCATCCCAGTACTTTCAGAAGCACTTTCTTTCTCCCTGCCCTTCCCTTGTCTCCCATTATCACCTTTCTCTATCCTGAAGAGCAGCAGCGGAGTTTGGAGTGTGTGGAAGGGGAGTGGGAGGGGGGCATGGTCATGGTGCATGGGGGTGTGGCTGCAGTGCACGGGGTGTGTGGCTACAAGTTGGAATGTCCCAAAAACATTGCCTCTGGGGGTGAATTGCCCCCATCGCCCCCCCATCGCCCCCCCCCATCGATACGCAACTGCTGAAGAGCACATCTCTGCTTGAAAGAAGCATGGTGAATGTAACAACATTAGCAGTCTCTTGAATTTCAAAGTAGATTGCGAAAAGTGTTCTATGTCTAGATCTTGCCAGTAATCAGAATAAGCTGGATCAACTGTGTCAAATGAGCTTAAATTTCTCAAACATACAAATCTAGACAATAAGTTGCGGTGTTCTCAAAAGTCTACTGCTCTTCTTTTCTGCTGCTACAACATGTTTCATTGCCCTGATGACAGCAGCCTTCCTAGTTGTCCTAGTGGACTGCGACCACTAGTTTTTCTCCCAGAATTCACTAAATAATGGCATTGCAATAGTGGCCCTCCAGATGTTTTTTGAGTGCAGTTCTCATAATCCTTCACCACTGAGTATTCTGAGGAACTGAAGGGAACTGGAGACCCAAAGGATGTGGAGGTCCATATTTGTCCATTCCTGCCCTGTTAGGACAGACAGCTGCACTACCCTTACTCTGGCTGTGCAATGGTACAGCATCATTCTGACACTCATCAAAGACAATGGTCTGCATTCATTCCAGGCTGGGGTATATCAGTCTTGAGTCCTCCAGAGGTGTTTGAATACAACTCTCACATCCCCTAGCCCACTGGTCATGCTGATTGGGGATGACAGGAGTTTGCAACGACACATCTGGAGGGCATTTGTTACATATCATTGTTCTATAGATGTGGGGACAAATTCCAGGGAATGATCTCAATGTTGATGGCAAATTTATCACCAAGTTGGCCCCCTTACTCCTAGATGAAAAAACATTAAAAAATGACCCCAGCTTTAAACAGTGGGGTAGACAGAGCTCTGAAAAGCAAATGAAATGTGTATTCTGCATACCTGAGGAAGTTTATTTTGCATTTATTCTGAGGAAATGTTGTTTTATTATAATACACCCGAGCATAACACCTAAGTCCACGTTATCAAGTTTTAAGGAAGATCAATAAAAGAGCCTCAGTTTCTAACATTTCTTGTAATTAGGACATGTTGGATTTCTCATCTAGTGAATGTATAAAATATAAATACTTTAAACTGAATGCTTCATTTGATCATTGTAACAACCATAAAGCAAGTTGTTTTTGTTTCTCTAAATAGCTGTTTCTACACCAAGGTGTTAACAAATTCATAAAGCAGTTCCAACTTTCATCACTGGGTGGTCAACTCATAACACTTCAGAGATGCAGTCTAGAAATCTAAGTATATTTCCATTTTCCATTCTAGTCTTCAGAGTATATTTTATACATGTCCAGATTTTACATAAGTATTGCTTACTACTCTGCACATATACTTTGTTAAATTTTGTTATATTTTGTTTTTTTTCAGTTTGTAACTAAGCAAATTTATTGTTTGTCAGTCTTCTTGAATGATGATGTTTATTTATAAATCTGAAAGTAAAATTGAACTAACTTAGAGGATCTTGCTACTTTTTCAAAATCAAAGCTCTGAGGATTTCAAATTAGACTTCCAGACCATATTATTGAAAAGAAAACTAACATAATATATGTTAACACACATCTGTCTCACAAGAGTGTTAACAAGGGTTAATTTTTTATCCTTTATTTTAATTTTAATGTGTCTCTATTTATTTTTATTTATGTTTTAATTTATTTTTTTTAACTCTTTGGTAGCTAAGTGTACTGCTTGGTTCTCAAAGCTGTAAAATTCAGATTGTTTGTTTGTTTGGTTTGGAAGGTTTACAAGGTCTCATAGCACTGGTTGAAATCTTAGGGATCACTATGTTTCCCAACATCTCCAGGTAAGGAGATAAATCTTTGGTTAAATTGTACTGGAAAAGTAAGGTTTTTGACTTCTCATGAAATGGCTTTAAAGCTTGGACAACAATCTCTAGCCTAGGGGCTGACTTGGCACTAGAGCTCACTATCTCAGCACAAAGACGTCTGTATTTCTTTGCACTTGTACATATGACAGCACATCAAAAAGCCAGCAGTAAGAGGAGAAAGAGATGGTGGGTTCATGCACTTAAGCCCATTGTGCTGTTTGGAACAAGCCCTCTTCATGAGCCTTCTTGTAGCACAGCCATAGGCATTAGCAGTGCAGGGCCTGGAAAAAAACTGCTTGTGAGCTAGTATCAAGACAGTGAAACAGCACAGGGCCCAGAAAAACTCCCTATGTGTCATCTGTATAGTACTTAAAGCCACCTGGGATGTATGTTCTAGTGGGAATGGCAGTAACTGCTGGACACATTTTGCCATTTGCCTGGCTGTCCAAAAACAAAACAAAACAAAGCACTCGAATTTTTTATCAGTCTGAACACATTTCCCTGGATTGCTCATGTGCCTTTTCTGATAATCAGGTGGGTCAGAAGTAGTTCCTAGCTCTCAACTCTTGCCTAGCTCACCTCTGTGACAACAAAATGACCCCATCTTTGTGACATCACAAGGGTCTACCCTTTCACCTCAGTTTTTAGCCCTGAAATTTCAGGGAGTGAGATGCTGAAGCCTTAACGTATATAGAAAGCAGTCCATAAAATCCTTGCACTGATCATATCATTTTATACAACAATGCCCAGTCCTGAACCCATGGTTTGATCCTGGTTTGCTTAAACCAAGTTTGCTTATAGCAAGCAATCATTCCACAAGTTTATGTAAACTGGATATGTGATTTATTATTAAAGTAAAAGTGGAAATTTCACTCTTCTTCATATGCAAAGAAATGGGGAGAGTAGTGCACAAACCAAGTCCTGCCATGAATTCTTTATTGCTTAAACCACAGTTTAGTGTAACTGACAACCTCCCATTGAGATTTTTTTTTAAAAAAGTCATGGTTAAAGGAAACTCAAAGTAAACATTTCCAAACTGATACAGCTAAGTTACCTGTAACATATAACTTTGGGGGAAAATGAGGGCATAAACACCTACATTTTTAAAATAATGAAACACCTGATAAAACTGTTAAATAAGTATGTGTATGTGCACATATATGTCTGTAACAAGGAAAATGTTTATTTATTCATTACTTTTGCAGTAAAGGGGTTAGTGGCTAAAATGCTTTCTTGGACTATTTTTTCAAAAGGCAATTTTCTCAAAGAATCTCACTCAAATTTCTCTGGATTCCCCCCTCCTCAAAAACAGAACTAAAAAGTAACAAAAAGTTAACTAACAAACAACATGTAACATACTATAATATTTTGTAGTATTGATGGTAATGTGTTACTTTTGGGGATCCTGCAACAAATTACACAATGGATCCCTTTTTAAAAGTACCCTTCTGAGCTCTTTGTATATATTCCACCATGGCTATCTTTATGCTTAATTTAACAGAAAGTTATTTAGTTGTGAAGCAATACATGCCAGTACAAAACCTCTCAAAGACTCAGGAATTGTTTTATTTTTCTCATAGTAGATTCATGCTTCTTAGTTTACAGAGAAATGCGCTACTAAGCTAAATACTGAGGTTGTGAAAAGCCCTCTAGGAAGCATCTGCAATAATAAAAGGGTCTATTGGATCAGAACAAGGCTCCTTCTCTTCTTCCCAATGTTGGCTATAGTGACCAACCAGATGCTTCTGAGAGCTTGCCAATAAAGCATCAATGTGACAGCTAACTCCTACTGCTGCCATACAACACAAGACAATTAGAAGCCATTTAACTTTCTTGACCAACAGCAAGAATAAAACCTCTTCTCTCCAAATATGTTCAAACCCTATTAATATCATTGAAGATAGCAGCCAACATCCCATGCTTTTGTAGTGGATTCCAAAAATTAAGTACACATTACTTAAAGAAAGGCTTTTTGCAACAGGATACCACTGGAACCTGACACTCAGAAAGAAGATGGCACAGAATTCTCACTCTCCAAGGAAGAAAAAAAATCAGAGGTGGACCTACCAAAGCTTGTGGCTGGGCTGTTGTGCACCTGCTGGCCAACATAACCCTGCCATCATCTCCCACAAGATCACAGTGGAACATCTGAGTCCGGTTGAAACAAGAATAAAGATAAAGAGCAGGGCAATAGAGATTTTATAACAGTGGGCTATATGTGTGGGTGGGTGGGTGTATATGTGTATATAGAGAGAGAAGTTGGGGAGGGAGGGAGAGAGAAAGAGGGGCAAACTAGGTAGATGGTAAATCTTACTTGAACATTGTTACAAGTCAGTGTCCTTCTTCAGAATAAGCTAGTTTAGGGGGATCAGTGGACTAGTTTAGGGACACACCTCTATTCTCTAAGGGAAAGGAATGATCGGAGGTATGATTGTGTATCTGTCTGCTCACCACATCTGCCACTGAGGCGATGTGCCTTATTTTGCCTAAAGACAGTACAGCTGCCAGGGGCTGGAAACTGCAGAGCCAATTAGAAAGCAGCACGAAAGCAGGAAAGGGGTACACAAACAACAAACCTCTCTCCACCCCAGCATGAAGGATTCATTTATTTAATTCAGGCATGACTGTTGCAGTGGGAGATTTCCACAGTAGTGGAAGCCTACTTGATCCAAACCCAACTCAAGAGAATCACCAGGCAGGGAAGAAACAGTCGTCTGCTTCCATCTGTTGGAGCACAACAGACAAGTCATTATGTTTGCTCTCTATGGAACAACATTCTCTGTTAATTTTTATTCTAGAAGGGGGCTTTGCTTATTTAATCCCCCAAACAGTGGGAAAAAGCCTGGAACACTGCATTTATGTTACTGTATTTTGAATTATACTTTAGTTCAATTCCAAGCACTGTAAAAAGCCAAAGGGAAAATGGTCAGTTAGTATTTTGTAGGCACTCCCTATTGGTCTATTCCCAGCACCAAGAGGAGACACATTATGTTTTGTGTCCTGAACTGAGTGCCAATGGATTTTATATTTAGAATAAATGATGCAGTAAGAATAAAACAGCCCAGAACAGGTAAAGAAGTAGTAAAGGAATACTTAGCTAATCTAAACAAATTCAGTTCTCCAGAGCAAGATGAACTGCAACCAAGAGTAATTAAAGAACTTGCATGTGTACTCTCAGAGCCACTGCCAATCACCTTTAAGAATTCTTAAAGAAGAGGAGAGGTCCCAGCAGATTGGAGCAGGGTAAGTGTTGCCTCCATCTTTAAAGGACAAAAAAGAGGACTTGAGCTACTTAGTGACTAGTTAGTTTGACGTTAATACCAGGAAAGGTTCTAAAAGAGATAATTGAACAGTTTGTGCATACTTAGAAAGGGATGCTGTGTATACTAAGAGTCAGCATGAGTTTCTCAAAAGCAGGTCATGTCAAAGTAATCTTATCTCCTTTCTTTGAGAGTTGCAAGCTTGGTCAACCAGAGGAGTGCTGAGGATATAGCACAGCCCGATTTCAGTAAGGCTTTTGACAAGGTCCCCCATGATGTTCTTGAAGTATGCTGGTGAATAGTGGGTTAGACAGTGTCACTATTAGCTGGATAGTTCGTTGCTGACAGACTGAAACCAGAGAGTGCTCACCAATGGTTACTCTTCATCCTGGAAGGAAGTGTCTAGTATAATGCCTCAGTATTCTGTCCTGGACCTAATTCTGTTAGAACAACTTCATAAATGACTTAGATGATGAAATAGAAGGCACGCTTATCAAATTTGCAGATAACACCAAATTTGGGGAAGTAGCTCCAGAGGAGAGGACCAGAATTCAAAATTCCCTTGACATATGGAAATGCCAGGCCAAAACTAATAAACTGAATTTCAACAGAAATACACCTGGGCAGGAAAAATTAAATGCACAAATTTAAGATGAGTGACAGTTGGCTTGAAAGCAGTGGAAGTAAAAAAAGTCTGGGAGTTTTAGCAGACCACAAGCCTAACATGAGTCAACTGTGTGATGGGCAGCCAAAAAACCCCAATGCAATTCTGGAATACATAAACAGGAGTATAGCGTCCAGATCACAGGAAGTAGTAGTGGTTCTATTATGCTTTCATGAGACCTCACTTGGAGTACTAGGTCTATTTCTGGGCTAGAACATGTCCAGTACAGGGCAACCAAGACAATCAAAGGTCTGGATACCAAGATTTATGTGGAATGACTTAGGGAGCTGGGCATGTTTATCAGGTCACCTCTCAGTCTTTTCTTCTCCATGCTAGCTATCTTTAAATATCTGTATGGGCATCATATAGAAAATGAGATGAGCTTGTTTTCTGACACTCCAGAGAATAGGATATGATCCAATGGATACAAATTACAAGAAAAAAGATCCTACCTAAACATTAGGAACAATTGATTTTACTGTAAGAGCTGTTCCACAGTGGAATAAGGTAGTGGATTCTCCAACCCTGGAAGTTTTAAACGGAGGTTGGAGTGGTATCTTTTAGGAGTGCTTTAGTTCTATATTCCTGCATGCCACAAGGTTGGACTAGACAACCCTTGTGATCCTTTCCAACTCTAAAATTCTTTGATTCCATGTGTGATCTCTATGTTTTAGTACTGAAAATGCTAAAGAAATTCTATCAGCTTTCCTCATATTATGCATAATGTCACAAACCTCTAGCAGTTTTAATCCCCACACCCCGCCAACCCCAGAAGTCTTGCTGCACTGAGGATGCTGCAACTTTTTCATCTTTTGGTTGTCCTGCTCCCCCGCCCTTTTTGAGATAGGGGAATCAGAACAGTAGAAAGCATTCCCATTCAAAAGCTGCACCGTATATTTGAAAGTATAATACAGGTTGAGTATCCCTTATCTGAAAATCTGAAATCCTGAACTTTTGAAAAGCAGAACCCAGTCTTTTTCCTGTATGGAACATGCGGGAATTACAGAGGCCTGCTTGGGACCATTAGCATTACTTGCAAAATCTCTCAGTTGGCTTGGCATCTTTTTTCCTCTCTCAGTTCACTTTGCAAGCAGTGCATCTGCATATGCTCCAAAGTGAGATGAAAGGAGAGGGGGAAAGGCACCACACGCCTTTGCAAGCATATGTGAGCTCCCAAGCAAGACTCTGTAATTCCCTCATATTCTCTTCTGGAAGAAGGCAAGAGGAGAAGGACTGACAAAAGTGAGGACCCTGCATCAAAAGAATGGCACAATATTTAAAATATTATATAAGATTGCCTTCAGGCTATATGTATCAGGTGTATATGAAGAATAAATGAGTTTTGTGTTTAGACTTGGGTCCCATCTCTAAGATATCTCATTATGTATATCCAAATATTCCAAAACCAGAAAAAATCAAAAATCTGAAACACCTCCAGTCCCAAGCATTTTGGAGAAGGGATACTCAATCTAAAAAGGAATTTCAAGTTCTCATCTAATAATCTCTAATGTGGAATTTGTCTTTTTCACCAGAGCCCTTCACTAAGTTGGTGTTGTCACTGAGGTATCCCTCATAATCCTGCTATCCTGTTCTTGGCTAGTCACTGTTTGTTGTTTGTTGCTGTTACTGTTGTGTGTATTTAACTCATTTCCAATTCATGGCAGCCTAAGGCAAACCCATCACGGGGTTTTCTGGAGGTGAGAGTATGTGATGCACCCAAGGTCACCCAGTGGGTTTCCAGGGTTCAGCAGGAAATCGAACCTGTTTCCAGGGTCACAGTTCAGTGCTCAAACCACTGCATCACACTGCCTCTGGTCCCATCAATAAATTTGTAGTAGTAACCATTACTACTTCTTTGCAGTGTAACTCCAGTCCTCAGTAAACCATCAATATATGGAATAGGCATAATTCTTTTCATATGGAGGAGAAAAAATCAGAGGACACCATTAAAGAAAGCACCTAAGATCCATTAACTTCACTAGTTTCAGCTCAGTTATTAATGAATCCTTTTGATGCATGCATGTTGCCAAATCATAACCTGGCAGAGGATGCCAGATATCTAGTTACTCAAATCAGAATGGAATTTCTTGCATTATTTTTAAAAACATGTGGTTATTTATTTAGGTAATGCTACAATAGCTGCAGGGGGGGGTCTCAATAAGCTTTCTTTATTTTAGGATCATGTAACAGATAATAGAGCCTCAGCATTTAATCCATATCAATCAACAAAAGGAATTTCACACTACTTCTAGTATGACTTGCTAATATGTACTGTATTTTGAGATCACCAAGACGCTGCTTGAAATTAAGCCAGGACAGCACTTTACATTAGTAAATTCTGCCAAATCAAAAATCTGTCCCTAATATAAGCCACTTGTGTTTTTTTTAATGGGTTATGATTCTTTTAAATTGTCCTAGAAAAGAAATTCCAGCTTCTCAGTCTGTCTAGTATGCTTTCTTGCCATTCCTTTTCATAATCTTGGAAGTCCCTTAGCACCTGTGAAATACTTGAGGATGTTTTCTTGACTGAGGACAAATATATGTAGATATGTATAAAACATTAAGTCTCAGAGGTATCATGTGTTTCTACCATGGAAAAGATGAGAATCTTGGCTCCTGAACAGGCTGATGCATTCAGCAGAAAAATTATCTGTGTTGAGATGTAACATTACCTTTGTCATATGGAAATAAGGCTCAAAGAATGCACATGAAGATACTGTATAGGCCTAGAATGGCCACCTTCTGATGCCCTTTGCACAATATCTGCACAGGATAAACTGCAATAATGGCTGGAAAGTGACGTCACATGTCCACTCCACTTTTCAAAGATCTCTTATCCACAGGAAAGTACAAGAATTGGTAACCTGATGTACTGGGAAATTTCATTTTGTAGCCGTGAAAACTGGGGCTGGACTGGAAAAGCAAAGCACTTAACAATTCCTAGTAATTAAGTTCAATAGAACTTAAGTAGAACTTACTTACCAGGAACTGTTAAATGCTTTGCTTGACCAGAATGCTTGACTTTAACTTGACCCACACAGATACCATGATCAAACTGTACCAGCAAAAGATAGATAGAGGACCTTTCTACACCAGGAAGTTAAAACGGGCCAAGACGTCCTGTCACAGAGGTCGTCCACAGCTTGGATCGGACTAGGTTCAGAATATTTACCTTAGTTCCGCACCTTAGTCCGATCCAAGAAGCCTCCAATGGTCCTCCAGCGTGCTAAGTGAAGACCGGAAAAATCCGGTCTTTCAATCTTCTGGAGCGCGCCATTGCGTTCCTCCTCACTTGTGCAGATGCATAGGCTCGCACCAAATGCGAGCCTGCGATCAGTGGAGGGCAGGTTGTGGACGTGGCCAGTGTCAGCGGTTGGTCCAGACCCATGAAGAACAGAAAGCTGCCATTATGTAAGTCTGAGCAGTGCGGATCTACAGACCTCGTACTGCTCTGATTCACCCTGGACCAAATGGAGGAGCCCTGCAGAAGGGCTTAAGGGAGAGTCCACGTTGCTTCGACCCAAGAAAAACCAGTGAGTAATGGCACGGAGTGATTCACTCGCCTAGTGCAGAAAGGGCCAGAGACTACTGTAAAAGGAAGGTGAATGCCATTTCTAGTGACATGAGAAACTGACTGATAATTGCTATCCTTAGTAGCTGTTCTGATTTTTTGCAGAGTAGGGTATACATTTAATCAACACCAGCACAATGACCAGCATTTGGTGTACCTTGGGCTTGCAGTTATGTTTTTGTCTGACAACTATAGTGATAGAAGACCATTTAATTTTCCACAATGCCCCAACCTAGTCCAGCTCACTGGGAACACAGGGAGAAATACTTAAAATGAAGAACAGGGACTACTAGTCAAAACCTGTGTGTCACACAAAGTATTAAGCAAGAATTTCTGACAGTGAATTCTTAGTTTGTAATGCTAGAATGGCAAAATGAATCAAAGCAGCCATGCCCCTCTCCTTCTTCATTCTCCCTCATTCCAGTAGCCCACTTTGAACATAACAAACACATATTTCTTGTACTAGGAATAGCATGAACTCCTTCCATATTCCTAGAGATTGAACAGAGATAGGAAGATCTTCCCAATGGGAAAAGGAAGAGATACATGGGATGTATCATGTGGGAGCACTTCTAGATCCATTCCTGCAGGCCCAGTGGACTCTGAGGATCAGAGCTGTTGGCACCAGGTTCAACAGGTGTACCAGCTATGGCCTTTCCTGGATAGAAATAATCTAGCCACACTAATCCATGCACTGGTAGCTTCCCAATTAGACTACTGTAATGTGTTCTACATGGGGCTGCCCTTGAAGAAGGCTCTGAAGTTCCAATTAGTGCAAAATTCAGCAGCTTAACTGCGGACTGGAATATAATATAGATACAGTCTGAACTCAAGGTGCTTGTGACAATATTTAAAAGCTCTGAACAGTTTAGGACCTTGGTAGGTGAGGGAGCACCTCTCCCTACTTGTGCCTCCCTGAGGAATGAGATCTGTGGGGAGGGTGACTCACCTTTGCATCTCACTAGTAAGGGCCTTTTCAACCTAGGCACCCCAATTGTAGAATGGTCTTCCCAGAACCAACACTGATTTCACTGAGGTATCAAGTAAAAACCTAGTTGTTCATCAACACCTTTTGGCCTCATTGATTCCTCTCAAATACTAATATACATAGCTTTAAAATGTTTCAGTCTTTTAAATTTATTTTAACTTATTCATTATGTTCAATATGATTTTAGGTTATTCAATTACTTTTATTGTCTTAAAGTATTTTAAACTATTTGTTTTCATTTTAATTGTAATCTGTCCTGAGGACTTTTTGATATAGTGTGTAAGGCAGAAATAGGAGGTAGAAATATTTTAACAAAATAAGTAAATAAGTACATATTGTCTCAATCAGCATCCTTCTCTACAACAAATGTACACCACCATTTTGGGCTCCAAGGGTCTGATATACTTTTGGCTACGAATCCAGAAGGACCATATGAACACATGTGCAGGCAAATACCTCCTTCCCCCAAAAACAACAGAGCATAAACATTTCCTTTTCCTCCCAAAAATATAACTCAGCATGCTCCCCTTCCCCAAGATTCTCCAAGGATATCATTAGTAATTTGTAAAATGAAGCTTAGTAGCTCTTTCCTGGCAGACTAATCAATTGGGCTGTAGGCAAAGGGTGAAAAAGGATTGCTGGCTTCACAGGCCACACAGTGAGCAGACAAGCACTGCCTGAGGACCCAGGACTACAAGTTGTGTGACCTTGCTCTGCATGGATGAAGTAGGGCTGTGATATCACACCTAAGAATCACTTTGCTTTGATTATATTTGCCATGTCTCCCACACCTCCTGCTGAGTATACCATATATGTGCAATTATGCTGCAAACCACACTTGTCTGGGGAGAGCACACCTGAACTTCAGCCAGGGAGACTTAAGTGCCATCCCATTCCATCATCAGCTGGTCAGCCTAACTCAAGCTGTATAGCTGTGTATGGGAACATTTTCATCTCTGCAACCACTGTCCCAAAGGCTGCGTCTGCATATTACCCAAAAACTGGCCTGTAACATAAAACTGGGAGAGGTTGAAGGCACTGGCAGTCTTCAGAGGGTTTCAGAGAACACAAAGTGGGTTCATGTGGCTCATCGAGTGCACTTGTCCCAGCCCCACCCTAACCTAACACACATAGCTGCTGTGAGGATAAAATGCTAACAAGAACCAGAGATACCACCCTGAGCTCCTTACAGAGAAGGCAGGCTAAAAATGTAATCTATAAAAACAGATTCTGAAATTATATGAATTAAGGTTGGAATTGAGCCATATATGTATGAGGATTACCTTTTTGTCTGCTATATCTCCTGCACATATATTTAATCCCCAGCTGTTAAAATAAGGTAGAAAAATAAGACCTAGAATATTGCCAGCTGTGTTTTGAACTCCCTCCTTCTAATTTATCACCATATTCCAGTAACGATTTTATACCTTTATCCTTCCTTTATTTATTTATACCTTTATCCTGCCCACAGAAATACATTGCTGCTGCCCTTTCCATTAAAAGAGATATCTGGGGTCAACTGATAGATAGCATCAATGAGGAGAATAATCCATCTCACTCTCTAGCTGGAGGCAGAAAGAACAAAGACGAGACTGTTAAAGTAAGGTCAATATGACAAATTATAGCTCTTTTTGCTGAGGATGAGCTTTGTCTGGAGTTCTTCTAATGCCCTAGCCTCAATTCGCATTGGAGTGATGAATACACAGCCCTCCACATATTGCCAGACTACAAGTCCCATCAGCTCTAGCTAGCACAGCCAATAGTGAGGGATGGTGTGTGCTTAAATCTAACATTTGAAAGGCTGCAGGCCCTTCCCCATGCTTGGGCTTTTTAAATGTACCTTTTTACACACAATTAATGACCAACTTGTATATTCCACTTTGGTTTTCCAAAACATGCAAGGAAAAAGAGAAGTGATGAAATCAACATGAATATAATGCGTATGGACCTCAATAATCAGAGCTGAAAAGTTACTTGGATAAAGTCAAAAGAAGAACGAAGAAAGAGAATTAAATCTAGTGCCTCTCTGGCATTAACAGAAGGAAAATTAAATTCCAGTGTGCCAGAACCCCAGAATAAGAAGTCATTCTATGCAAATACCTCAGTAGCATCTGCCATGAAACACAGACTTGTACAAAACTGAACAAAGTCTAAGAAATAAGCCTTCAGTCTGAAAATGCTGATACAAATCTAGTTGAAGTTCAGCACTTTTAAGATCTGTTTCACACAAACTGTTGAGCATAGTGAGAGAAACCATGCTCATTCTTCAAATAATGCTCTACCACATGACATATTGTTTGTTATGGCATATATCAAATTATGATCTCCCATACAATGCTTTCCTATATTACATGAATACCACAATTGTACAGAGGGCTAATTGAATGGGTCTTTCCATCTGACCAGAAGCCTTCCTTCCAATCAGATGCTGACAGAGTAGGAAATACCCACTGTTACTCCACTGGAAAAACCCTATCCTGGGGTCTACAATTTTGATATTAAAATATAATTCCATGTGCCTGAGAGGTCACCTGGATGGGCACGTAGGCAGGCGTGGTCGAATCACTGAAAACCAGGTCAGGCCAGTAAAATCCCCAGTCATGTAGCCCCAGGAGACTTCAAAATGTGTAAATCCACAATAAACAAAGGGTCCTCAGCCCCAAGACGCCGACTTGAGGGGATTAGTGTGTCTGCCCCAAGTTGAGCAAATATTCCATCAGGCGAGGACCATTTACATGAAATCACACCACAAACTAACACAGCCAAAGTTCCTGAGACTTTGGCAACACCTTGCAATCCCATCACACAAAGGAAATTACCATGGTGGAGCTTTGTTATCACTCCAATCCCTATTGTTCTTCCCAGGAAAGGATTAGTCCTCCAGGTACTTTCCCCCCTACAAATAGTCCCAGTTTTTGAGTGGTTCTTTGGATCAACCCCTGTCATCCCAGCAGACCGTTGCTCCATCCATTGAGTGATCCTCTCAGCCCTCTCTGTGCTGAGCCCCACTTCTCCACTGTTTTCCCAGACCAAGGACTTCAGGACAAAGGTGCAGTATCACCTCAGCTACACCCCTTCAATATTCCCCTATGCAGTTTCCTCTCTTTTGCTTCTTAATAGGTCTTGAGTGAGTGTGTGAGTGATTGCGTTGCTGCATGATACTTTCCTTCAATAAAATCATTTATTGGACATATTTGTTTGGTTTTTGGCTTGGCCTGACCCCGTAAAAACTGGGTAAAAGACCCCGCTAGATTACCCTGCCTCTCACATTGCTATTGCTTGTGCTCTGGCTAGTTTCCATTCCCCATCACGTGGCGCACACTGAGGTGTCCCCCAAGGGACCTCAGAAATCAGGGTAACACCACCCTATCAGATTTGTCTTCTGTGGTCCTATCAGATTCTACAGGTATTATAAGATACAGCTTTCAATCTGTACAAAGGCTGTTTGGGTCACTCTGAAGAAGAAAATAGGAGAATGAAGCATGCGTGTAATACTTTTAAATCAGTATGTTTAAAAATGGCATCACTTTATCTGAGTTGTGTTTTGTATAAGACTAGAATATCTCCATAGTGTGTTAATTTCAAGGAATGAAACAGAATATGAAAAACTATCACTAAACAAAGGAATATCAATAGATGAAAATACACATCTAAGTCATAATGCAGTGGTTTTTCCATCTAATCCACAATGTAAGCTGAAATAAACTAGCAGATTCCGATGGCTAGATTCTGAAAAATGCAGGACAGTTGAGTGTCCAAGAAAGTTAATGAAATATGCTAATAGAATTAAGAGCAGTGGACCATTTCAAAGCATATGGCAAATCCCCTCTGAACAAATCTTGCCAACAAAACTCCGTGATAGGGTCGCCTTAGGGTCGCCATAAGTCAGAAACGACTTGAAGGCAAACAACAACAAAGGCTATTTAAACAGAAAGCAATGCTAACAAACTAATTATAGCACTCAACACTTCATTTAAAAAACTCAGTAACAATCTTTTTTTGTTAATTAGCTCTTCAGTAAGAATGTGGAAAGAGCTGATGGATACCAAGATGTGGAACACTTTAACAGAGTTTTATGATCCAATAATGGAGTAAAATAAGTTACTATTGAACTGATCAGATAGGCACAGCTGGGAATCAGAGACAGAGGAACAGTTGCGTAGGAGCTTCTGTGTCTCTGTGTCCATTTAGGATACACTTCCAAAATGACAGAATTCACAGACTACATTAACCAACACAGACATTGTGCTACATGGTACCACTTTACCACCCGCAAAAGGTCTTTTGTTGTTTACGCCACACAATACAAAAGGTTTATGTGGAAAAGCAACCAGACTTATTAAGAAACATACAGGAAAACACCTATGTAATATAAAGAACAATAAAACAGGTACTTCCTTTGTAAATAACTTCTCGGAACATCATTATGCAACAGATCTAGAGAAGGTGAAGTTACTATTGATGAGAAAGTTCTGTTGAAAAAGGAAGTGGAGTATATACTAAAATTAACATCTTTCATCCTGTTGCCTAAATGAGGATCATCACCTCCTTTACCAGTTGTAAAATCTTTCAGAGTTTTTAGATGGTCGCTTCCTTGCTATCCCAGATACACCCATGCGTTCACCATGGCACTGTCCTTCCATAGTGCTGGTATATGAGACAGGCTTTTGTTGAGGAGCCAAACAGCTACTGGGCAGCAGCAGTAGTTGGGTGTGTGTGTGTGACACTGTCAAAGAATTTCTCAGAGACAATGGCAGTGGCACCATAGCTGATGCTTTTTAACACTACACAGAAAAAAAGGCAATGGTAAACCATTCCTGAAGCCTTTTAACTCAAAAATCCTATGATGAGACAGCCCAAAGTGAAACAAGAAATGGTGCATGGATGAGACTCCCAGGCTGGAAGGCACTCAACAAACTGCTAGGGAAGAGCAGAAGGCAGCTATGATTAGCACTGTGGCTAATGATATATTGGGATTCAGGCCAAAATGAGAGTCAGCTGTTAATGTGCTCAGAGGTGGAAGGAAAGTCCAAAGCTGCACAACACATACAATAGGAACATGGAATGTGAGAGACATAGTAAAACAAGAAATCAAACATATAAACATTGCAATACTCAAGGTGAGGGGATGAGCAAAGTAACCTTGGAAATGAAAATCTAAGAAGAAATGGGGTTGCATTAATATTGAGAAAAGATTTAGCAAAAGCAATCAAGGGATATAATGCAAAGTCTGATGGAATCATATTAACAAGGCTTTAGGGGGAAACTTGTCAATATAAGCATAATCCAAGCTTATGCTCCAACTACAGAGGCAATAGAGGGTGACACTGAAAGATTATTTGCTGGATTCTAGGATGAAACTGATCACATATCTAAACAGGACATATTGATAATCATAGGCAATTGGAAAGAAAAAGTACAAAACAGGGCAGAACAAAACACTGTAGGAGAATTTGACCTAGGATCAAGAAATGAAGCAGAAGAACAACTGAAATCTATAAATAGATTTGCACTATTAAGCCTAATTGACAGGAGCCAGAACAACTCTGGAGTGAAGCTAGGGGCACTGTGAGTAAATAATGCAAAAAGGCACTATCTGCAGCCAAAAAGAAAGAAAGGTCTTACTGGAAGACAGATGAAACTCTTCAAGCAGTTAAGGGCTGATAAGAAGCAAAACTGAAAGAGGACATAAATGGGATCAGAACCATGAACACAACTGTCCAACAACTTATCCACCGGAGCAAAGAGAACTACTATAACAATCAACTCCCATGAAATAGAAGCTGACAACAGCAAGGTAGAATAAGATACCTCTTTCACAAGATCCAGAAAATCAAAGGAAAATTTAAACCAAGAGTGAGGATGTTCTATGATCAGCAGGAGAATATACTGTCTGATCAAGATGAAATAAAAAGATGATGGAAACAACATGCTGAAGAACTATATAAAAGAGATGAAAGGATGATAAGTTAATTCAAATTAATTCAAATCATTTGAAGATGAACCCAAATTTTTAAAAAGTGAAGTGGAAGCTGTACTTGGAGCACTTGGGAGAAAATAAATCACTATGAACAGGTAGTGTACCAATATAACCGTTTTAACCTACAGAGTCAGGATCCACTTAAATTCTAAATAAAATCTGTCAACTGATATGGAAAATAACAGGATGACCCACAGATTGGAAATGCTCAATATACATTCCAATCCCCAAGAAAGGGGGATTGTCTTGCAAACCCCAGGGATTGCAGTAACCATAAGACCATTGCATTAATCTCCCATGCAAGCAAAGTCATGCTCAAAATTCTACAACAAAGACTTTCACCATATATGGAATGAGAAATGCCAGATGTCCAAACTGGATTCAGGAAGTGAAGAGGCACTAGGCACCATACTGCAAACATATGTTGGATAATAGAGTGCACCAAATAATTTCAAAAGAAGATCAGCCTGTGCTTTATAGATTATAGTAAAGTCTTTGATTATATATAGTTGAGAAATTTCTGACATTTAATTTGAAGTAGGTATGGACAAGTTATAAGCAATGTACAAACGTAGCAATGATTTTAAGCAATGTGATATTACATACTTATTTGTTGTCCTTTTATGCTTTTACGTAGCCTCCAAAGAAGGCCTTTAGAATACACATAGGACAAAATGTATTAGGCCTTTCTACCAATAAACAGTCTTAGCATTCTGAGACAGGTCTCTTTTTAATTTTGTGGATGGATACTCTCCAGTTTTTGCTTCTTTCATATTGCTAGGCAGTCAGGGCCCATCACTATGTACCAGGCAGAGCTTTCCACATTAGTTTCAACATGATGTCAAGACTATTTTTACACATTATAGGAGAGAGGATATAAAAAATTATCAGCTTAGAAATACAGCTATGTTGGAAGACAACTTGTCCAAATCTGAACTGTACAAAGTGAGCTGAGTGCTAGTTTGCAAACCAGCCCACTGACTCTACTCTTGTGGAAGTAACATTTATTAAAAGGTTCATTAATGACCCAGAACAGCCTAAGAGGCAAGGTTTTCAGATAACTATCTCAATTTAATAATTTGGTTTTAAGTACAAAAGGACATGGAAAGATACAGACAGTTTAAACAGCATCAATTGATTGGCTAAAGATACATCACACATGCTAACACAGACCAGTGCACATTTTTTAACCGACACTAAAAAAGGAAAGACAATGAAGGAGATTACAAGAAAATAAAAATGTATAAGAAATGTATAAATTCTCCTCATGTAACTGACATCCATGAAAGAAGGAGGGAGGGAGGGAGGGAGGGAAGGAAGGAAGAGAGATATAGCCAGGTATTGTGGCCAAAAGCACACTAGGAAAAAAATATTTTAAAACCAGGAAGCAATAAAAGCAAACCACTCAGAAATCCATCAATCTAAAACTGTCCTGTAAGTTAGAAATGGGGTGATCTATAGCTCAGTGAAATGTTACAGAAACATGTCTTAAACAAAATTCCCAGTACATGCAGCTAAAACAGCGGTAGGAAACTCTGACAGGTCTAAGGGGGAAAGGGAAAGAGTTGGCAAACAAAATTAACTAGTTATTTCAAGCTTTGGTAGTGTGCATTGACTAAGAAATTAATTTGTTAAGTCCCTTTGGAAAGTGGTTTTTAGAGTAATTAGTGTATAACCAGTTATACTCAATTACTCATTTCCAAACTCTTCTCAAGTCTTAGTTACTGTTTTTATGAGGATTCTGTAAGATGCAAAACCTGAGAATACAATATCTATTAATAGAAATTCATTGACATAATTGGATCTGTTGGTATTTCAAATGAGATTCACCAATTGCTTTATAAGAAGTAACTACACAAAAATACCAGTATTACAGAACAAGGATAACAATTAAAATGTAACACAGTGGACTGGCTAAGAGTAATGCTACTGCATTAGGCATCTGTATTATGATCAGTAAGGGAATGCCAATACTAACCAATAAATCCAACAAGCAATTTAATATTAATGTTTATGACAATAAATTAACAAACTAATCCTCAAATCTAGTGTTCCAAATTCCAGGGCACTTTGGCTGTTAAACAATGCAAACTATGCCAACCTCACAAATAAGAACAAGAACATCCCAAGATGCTCCCGAAAGGAACAGACTAATTTTAATTGTTACAAATAGATTAATGGGATCTATCCTTTCAAACGTATAATTAAGCTTCAAAAACCAAACTAAAGTCACCCACACAAACAAAAAAATTAACTCAGTTAATAAGTAAATGAGATGCCCAAATTAGCCTATAAATTCCACTCTCAAATCTCCCATAGAAGCAGGGTACTGGAAAAACTCAAGCAGTAAACTGGAGACCAGTATTTCTATTGACTATTCTATCCAGTGTCTCTTTTCAGAAAAAAGAAAGAAAGAAAGAAAGAAAATAAACCTAACCTCTGAGAGAAACAGAAAAAAAAACAGTTTACAACCTCTGAGGGAAACAGAAAAAAAGCTTCAATGTCTGTTTAATGAATTTACAATATATGAAGTTGTAGATAGCGTGACAGTTGTACGATAGTTTTTTGCATTGTATGATCTCTCTGGTAGCCTGGTAGTGATCGTACTGCTGATGATACAGATTTAGGCTGCAGTCCTATAGCCATTTATCTAGGAGTAAGCTCCACTGAACTTAATTAGATTTAATTAGACTCTGAGTACACACACATAGGTCTGTACCACCAGAGATTGTCATGTCAACTTAATCTAATGCATGCTTATACAACTGGGGATAGTTACAGTGGGCATAGGGAGCCAGAACAATACAGAAATGCTGGGATGCAACTCACTCCCATTAGCCATCAGAAGACATAAATACTCCACACTCAATACAAGTGCTCTACAATAAGCCCATGAAGGCATTGTGCAAACAGATAAAATAAACACACAAAGCAGGAGGGGGGAGTGCTCTAGTGCTCTCCCAACCCCAACATAGCTCTCCTTGCATGAAAACTTCTATGCCTGAAAAATAAGCATTTCAGAAGATACGAAAAACCTCCATGGACAGAGGAAGCACTGCTCTTTAGAAAGACACCTTTTATGCTAGTAGGGCAGTGCTGGAACAGGCGAAGCGAGAGCAATCCTCGCTGTCTTGTGTTTATTCATCTAATTTTCCTAAGGCACAAGCAGAGCTAAGGATTTTAAACTGATTTGGGGACCGTAGCAGCAATTTCTTCTTGCTGGATACCACAAACAAAATTGAACAAAACATAGGTAAGTGGGGTGGAGATCAGTATCTTCTAATAGGCATGCAAGCAACAGCTAGGAATTTTAGTTAACGTCTGCACATACTGAGAAACAACAATGCTGGCCTTGATATTCTGTTAAGTACTGTAAAGTCCCACTGGTTGCAAGAGGAGTTGTTCAGCTCTTTCCTACTGCAACCAATGGGAGGTAAAGAAAGCTTTGCTTGGGATGGTTTGTATGCCCAGTCTTTTTAATGTCTTATGCTGACTAAAAGAGACGTTATCACAACAAACATCTAGGCAGGTCTCTGATTGATTTACCTGTGGCATAAATGTACGTGTGTGGAAAATATAGCATTGATATGAGCTATTCCCACTAAAAGCCCAAGGGAAAAGCAAGAAGCTTGTTAAATGGTTTGTACAGGGGCAAGCTGTTGTGACAATGATCAATGTAGGGCAGCAATAAGGATCAAATTTCTAAGCCTACAATTCATGCAAAACAGGATAACATCTAAAGAGGCAGTTTTACTGCAATATTATCTGGCACGCAACTGCCAGCTATCTGACTTTTAGTCAAAGAAGTTTGACTCACTACCTTTTCAACCCAAGCCACATTCATAATCCTACACATTGAAACACTAGATGGAAAAAGTCCAAGTTAGCAATTATTAAAAACCTAAAAAGTAAAAGTAATCAAGGAACCAGTGACAAAAGCCATTCAAAGCAATTTAGGAACAAAACTCTCCTCAGGAAATTAAATCTGAAGAATTACTGCTGTAAACTAGCTGATCTATTTCTCAGCCTCCAAATATTTGTTCTGGTTCCTTGGTTCAGTCCCCTCCCCCTGTCCTGCTTTATTTAACTTCACACTCTTCGTGATTAAATAAATAGCTGATTTTGATCACTATGCTATGGTATCATTTGGATGGTTCATGTTCAGATCAGGACTCATATGAACAACCCTTCCTATGAAATGAATGAAATCTAGGTTTGCTGTATTACAGCTGATAAAGAGATCTTGTACCTCTAAACAGCAGGAAAGCCTTGCTTTCCTAGTTATTCTATCTCCTTGTCTACCTTTGAAGCAAAGCAAGAACCTTTTGCATGACAGCCAAAACAGCTAGAGGAGGAAGGACATATAGAATAATCACAAACTGGATGAAAGTGCTTGGATCCTGTCCTTCATGGTCTTACTTGGGTTATCTGTTACCCCTTCCAGGTCAATCTCAAAAGTACTGCCTTGCAGAAGGCTTCAAAACTGTTATGTTTGCTTCTCTGCTCAGTGCCCATTATTAGACCTTGCGTGCTAAAACCCTTTTGCTATAAATGCCTTCAGGGCAGCCCTCAGGGCAGACTTCAACAGGGAATAATAGCAGAGAATAAATCCTGTTACCTTCCAAGCCTATGGTGCTTGCCATGCTCTGTAAGCCATCTCCATAGTTCTTTCTTCCTGCTGCTCTGTATACTAGCTGCCCAGCACTTACTTGTCACTTACAGTCTTGCCAAAGTGTCAAATATTTACAGAAAGATATTTGTTTGTTTGTTTGTTTGGAGGGGAGGCAATTTTCTTCTGCCTATACCATCTTACACATTGTCACATCGTTCTCTAGATAGGGGAAGGTTGTGGGACAACTCTCCAGAAAGACTTTAAGGCCCTTTTCACACGGGCATATTGCCCACGCTAGGGCGACCTCTCCAGGAGGTCTTCTTCACCACAGGGTGCGCTAGTGCAGTTGGAAAAGGTGAGGCTCTACACCTCAGACCGCTCTAGCACAGCCGCGGGGGTGGCGCTGTGAGTTTTATAAAAGCCACCTTCCCAAGTGGTTTTTATGAAACTCGCCCGCGCTGCTCCGTGGCAGCCCCCAGTGAAGAACTGTAGAGATGCGGTAGCGCGTCCCTGCAGATCTGCCTGGGGGTGGGCTTCCGGTTGGCGCGCTGCCCTGATTGGTGGAGCGCTGCCGGAAGCCGCCGGCTGCCATTTTGGGCGCCGCCGAATGCCACCGAAATTCGGCGGCGTATAAAGTGGCAAACCCGCGCTCCCCGCAGGGACGGAGCAACCCGCTACCAGGTAAGCTCCGCCCCTGCGTGCGCCACCCCGTTTCACCCCCTCCCATGAGGAAAGGGCCTAAGAAGGCACAGAGGCTAAAAACAAACAAACAAAAAGTTTACTTCTCTCTCTCTCTCTCTCTCTCTCATATCCTCCATCAGTTTTTCAGTGCCCTTAAGAGGCTGTGTGATGACATCCTTAATTCCTGTGGTTGATATAAACAAATCTACAAAAATACAAGCGCACCATTAGTTTTTGGCCCAGTTAAATTTGGCTCAAATTTAAAGGGGCTATCCAAGGGGCCGAACCTATTTTGGAGGTACAGTTCAGCAATTTGGACAGCTCCTTTAGAGTATGAACCCAAATCCAGAATGGATTCACAATCCGTTGAAATGGAAACCATCTATAAATTAATTAATCTCTGTGCATATACCCTGCCTTTTCCAAAAGAATGGGCTCAACATGAAATAAAAAACAAGCAAAATCACATGTAGCTAAAGTCACACACACACACACACACACACACACACAATAAGATTAAAAAAGTATTTGACTATCTATAGAATTAAAACCCTTTAGAACAGTAATCTAAAAGCACAGAATAAATGTACACTAAGCACAAAGCCCCTTACATGTAAAGCAATTAGTTCTGAAATGTCTGCTTAGAATGATCTTCACCTGCTAGCAAAAAGCCTGCAAGGAGTCAGGTTTGTCTTCCTAGGAAGTGGATACCAGATTGTGGGAGCAGCTACAGAGAAGGCCCTTCTCATATCGGTGTTAAACATACCTGTGAAGGTTGTGGGACAGAAAGAAGTACCTCCCCAAAGATCTTAAAGACAGTGAAACCTTACATGAGAAGATATGGTCCTTCAGATAACGTGGACCCAGGCTATATAGCATTTTGAATTGTGCCTGGAATAGACTGGCAACCAGTGGAGCTGTTATAACAAGGGAGGCATATGTTCCCTGTAACCTACCCACATTAACAACATGGCTTCAGCTCTTTGGACAAGCTCAAATTTCTAAACATTCCTCAAAAGCAGACAGCATAGAGTACAGTTACAGTAATCCAAACAGGATGTAACTAAGCCAAGTTTCCTCGTATACAAGTCAGACATCTCTAGGAATAGGTACAACTGGCAAACTAAGTTTAACTGGAGAAATGTACTTTTACCAATGGGTAAAATCTCAGCATCCTGTTCAAGGCCGAGTCCAGGAATATACCCACACTGTAAAATTGTGTCTTCAGAGGAAGTACAATCAAGTTCACCACAGGTTGAACCCCTATTTCCTGGTCTACCTTGTGACTGACCTGGAGTACCTCTGTCTTGTCAGGATTCAGCTTCACCTTGTTTGCCCTTATCTAATCCATTACTGTTGACAGGCATCAGTTAGAATCAAAACAGCTGTCTTGGACTGAGATGGATAGTTAGGTGTCACTAATTCTACTGGACTCCAAAACTCTGGAGACCTTCTAGACAAAAAGTTTCCTTAGAATGAGGTGGAAAGGAGACAATGTTGGGTGTCATAATGATGACACACACCCCAGAACTTCGGGCAACCTCTCCAACAGGTTTTATGTTGATGCTAAATAACATGGGGGATAAACCAGAGGCCCGAGAGACCCTGCAGACCAATAGGTAAGGCATTCTGTATGTATCCCCCTACACCCCCTTCCAGGTTCCAAGTCACATTCCAGCAAGATGGCCAGAATGACACCAGGGTCAATGCATCAAAAGCCACAGAGAAGTCCAACAGAACCAACAGGGCCAATCCCCCCCCTCTGCAGTTCTCAGAGAAGATCATCCACCAAGGTGACCAAAGCTGTTTCTGACCCATAACTGGGATTGAAGTAGATTGAAATGGCTTCACCAGTTACCAAGGTATTAGATGCATCATAAAGAAATTTAAAAGCAATAAAAATATAGAAAAATAATGTATGCCACTGTGTTTGGTGATTGGAAAACAATATTTCCTTTAATCCTTTCCAACCTTCTACTGCTATCAGAAAGGGGAATTTGGTGATCTCTATTCATTGTTTGCTACAGTGAAGAAGCTCCAATTTTTTCCAGCAAATTAAGCAGGTTTTCTAAGTGGCAATTACACTAGGGATGTGGCTGAACTGTTGAACTACAGATGTTAACCTGAGTTCCTACTGGAATCTCTTCATCTTACAGACAAACTAGAATAATAAATAGGCAGACTTCAGTCTACAAAAGTCACATTCATAGCTTTGTGTTTCATAATGACTAAAACCAAAATTATAACATAATAGGAGTCAAAATTTATCTCAGTCTTATATTTTGGCAACCTTTGAGGCATCTTAGGTCACCTTTTGTCCATCTCAAAATAAATGATTTTAAGTAATACTTAAACTCTTACAAACTTAACTCAGAGACTATCAAGAGCACGCACTGATTTCCTTAGTTCTATTTATATACACCATCCTACATAGAAGTTGCAGGAAAGGTAACAATGATAAAACAAAAAACAGGAAAATACAGCAAACACCCAACAACACCAATAAACAATCAGCAGAGAACAAAAAATCAACAGTTGGTCCAATCGTATGAATTACAGTGGCAAATGACTAAACATTACACAAATGATTGAACAAATAGGCCTTACCATGGGACCATAATATCAATTAGCCTTGCACCAGGCTTACCTCCTGAGAAGGGCTTTATAAAGTCTGAAAGTGGCCTTATCTGATGCCACTACATGGGACATTTCCCTCAGACAAGCCTTCCCTGACCTCCAGGCCTAAGAGCACAAGCAGTGTCCCACACAGAGAAAGATTCCTTCAGATATGTACAGGATTAGACAGGAAGAGTTAGTCTCCCAGATTTTATTTATTTGTTTATTTATTTTTATTTTCCCAAATGTGGGACCAAACGCATTTCACAACATAGAAAAAAACCTAGTACACCAGTAGTTCTTAAACTTTTTGTCCTTGTGCCTCCCTTTATATCTACATTTAGATGATGCACCCCCTCTCCACATTGTGCCTCCCTCCATCGTGTCCCATTCTATGCCTCTCTCTCTCACACACAGGCTCTTCATGCCAGACACACCCTCCATCTTAATGCTGAGTTTTCATGGTCGCTAAGGGGCATCTATCTGCTGCACCAACAACTGAACATTTCGAGAAGTTGAGTGGGAAAAGCATAAAAAAAGGGAAGCTAATTTTAGTTATGTCGGAGGGTGAATCGTACAATTGGAACCTTAGACTTCTACTGATGAATTACAGGGAAATCAGGGAGGGGCAATTTCCCTTTCCCACTGTAGCCACCATGCATTCCTTTCAGTCGTTTTTCAGGGGCCCTCCAACTGCTGGAGCAGGAGGAGGAAGAGGAGGAGGGAGGAGAAAATTCTGTGACATTGGCACTATATCATCAGGATGATGTTGGGATTAAGTTTTGAGAATAAATAATGTTTGGAAGAAAGAAAATCCCAATGAAAGACATCAGGGCTTCTTTCCAAGTAATCATGTAGATGTTGGAATATGCCACTGTTCATTATTGCAAAATTCAGGATAAAATCTAGAGAAGAAGCACTTATGAGTAGAACTTTTATTTATGCCAGCCAATCTGGATTCTATATTCAAGTTACAGATGCGACAAGCGTTAGTGAAAGTACAACAAAGAACCCTGAACCATTTCTCTTTTTCTAATCTGCATGCAAAGAATAAAATAAATAAGCAGCAGCTCCTTGGTACATGCAACAACAATGAAGCTAAAGCTACAACTATGTTCAAGTAAGCCAGTTTCTGTTCTTCCTTCATGTGGTTGTATATGGTGTGTATATGTCCCTATCTAATTTGGCTGTATAAGACATAATTGGGGTGTGTGTAAAAGAGAGAGGTGCTGTTTTCCCTGCCAATGTGAGCAGAAAAGTATCAAAGATAAATTAAGCTTGTCAACAATATGTCCTCTCCACCAATACTTTTCTTTTGAACTTTTACCTTGGTACGCTAGCCAAGTAAGTCACAAGCTTCCGAAGGTCTTCCTGCCTTATTCTGTCATGATTGCTGCGTGCTGGAAATGTCAAGATGGGACCGCCTCGTTTATCACGGCCACCTGCACAAAAATTTAAAAAAAGATTTTTAGAAAAGGAATCAGGAAGCACATTACATTATGTGAATCAAACTGAAATATATATATATACCGAGATGCAACTTCCTGCTAAAGGCTTCCTATTACTTTATGGTATTTGAGTGGGGTATGTTTCCTATTACAAGTAGAACAATTTGTCCTGTGGGAACTAACCTATACCTAGTAATAATTAAGTTCCACAAATCTGTTGAGGTTGTGTTCATAGTTTAAGGATGTGCACAGGCAGCTTGGCTTGACCTGTAATAGTTGCATAATGTACAGATTCCATGGAAGGTACAATACAAGTAGAGAAACATTTTCAGAAGCTTCAAAACACTTTTTTCTATGTTGCCTTATACATATTTTCAGAAGTATCTTCCTAGAAAACCCATAGGGAACAATGGCTCTAGGGTTACCAAGATTGCCCTTTCCCCATCCTGATGAAGACAAAAGAAGGTCACTCCTCAAAGGGAAGGGAAACACAAAATAAAAAGACAAAAAGAGTTTTTTCTTCTTTGTCTGTCCTGGCTGTTTATTCTGCTAGTTGAAATTAGATGTGTTCTTCATACCAGGCTTGGTGTCCTACTGTGAAACAGGGATAAAACTGTTGCTTTTTGCGCTCAGCAGAACTCTTGTCACAAAAACCCACCAATTTTTATGACTGGTTGTGCTATGGAGTCCTCTACAACTGATTCACGGGTTTGTTTGGGCAAATCTGTCTCTCACCCTCAGTATTCCTCCATCTGTAAAATGATAAAAAAAATTGCAAAAACATGTGCAATGATAGAATGGGTTGTCTGCATCTTTTTGAGCAAACCTGTCCTTCTGTGGAGGCTGTAAGTGTGGCTGTCTTAATTCACAAAGACAGGAGGACAGTTTTGCACACAGACATCTTGTGCAGATAAAAAAGGGGCTCATTGTCTCATTATCACCCAAGAGGTTGCTGTTGTTGTCCCACCTTTTTCCCAGTATGGGACTCAAGGTGTTTTCCCATTATGAGACTTAAGGTGATTAAAAGAGCACAGTTAAAAATCACAGGATACAAACGTTAAAAGCAATTAAACTATCATAGAATTAAAATCAGATAAAAAATAAACCATTATAAACAACAAGTATGTCCAATACATTAAACAAAACCTGTTTCTCCTAAAAAAAAAAAAAGAGTCAGTTATCAAAGCCTGCCAGTATAAAAATGATTTTGCCTGTTTGTGCAAAGATAATAAGTAAGGTGCCAGTTGAGCCCTTCTTGGAAGGGAGTTCCAGAGAGTGAGAGCAGCCCTCTCCTCTGTGTTCACACTAAATGTACCAAGACAAAGAGAAGGGCCTCCCCAAAACACAGGCAGGTTCATAAGAAAATCTCTTAAGAATGGCCAGTTGTTTAACATGATACTTCAATTTGTTGAGACACAGTGTTGCATCAAGATCAAGAAATTTTGTGAGTATTCTTTGCATCCCTACCTAAAAGATTTAGAGAAGAAAAGTATCCCCACCTCTATTATAAAAGAATATTCCAGTGTACTGAGCACTAACTAGGCACTGAAGAATGAAAACCTGCACACGACATGAAACATCATATTTAGGAGTACATTCTTGCTTGAGCTGTTTTTGAGGAAATCACATGTCTAGAAAGCTCACTGTGCACAAAATAGATACAAACATTTCTATAATGAGCAGTCATTAACTTTAAAGTTGAATTAGAGGTTACATTCTCACTTGTGGTTTGGCCTGTACAACAAACCTTACCACCCCATGTGAGCAGGATTGTTCTGAGATAATTGATGCTTAATCCCAAGCAGTTTGTACCTTGTTAATGAGGAGTGACTCAACCTATATCATGCCAATTTCCATGGAAACCTAACACAAAATCTTGTAATGGAAGATGGGTCTTGATGGGCTGGATTTTATTATATTTGTGGGTATTGCTTGTCACAGCTAGGAAAATGCTGTAAGGAAGCCTGCCTTGAAACTTCTGCCTTATAGTTAATTTTACATGACAGCCTATTCTCATGGGTCTGAGATACTTATATACTAGAAACCTAGTGATTTCTTCTTGCCCCTTTTTTATTTTTTATCACATCCATCAGTAATTCATATGTGTAGATGATTTGCAAGAAATAAATCCTGCACACAACAGTGCACTACAAACATAGTCCCAATATAGCATGAGACATACAGTGCACTACAGACATTTCGATTCGGTTTCCCATGAATCGAATGTGCAGTAATGCTGGAGAAAAGGCTCTGAAACAGAGAAGGAATGAGGTATAGGAGCTGGAAGGGGCTGGGAGGGGAAGCTGGAAAAAGGAGAAATATGAATCTCAAAGCCTGAATGGGCAACTTAAGAAAGGAACAATAAAAAGGAACTTCTGATCTATCCACCAAGAATGGACCAAGGCCAGGCTCCTGGTATTTATATTTGATCTAATGCTAATTAAAGCATATACACCCTATCTCTTGATTGGCCAGAATGTCTCAGCTGAGCCCTCATATATGGATATTTTGGATAAAAATCCAAGATGTCCACAGCTATGGAATCTCTCTTGACTAACAGATTTGGGCCCTGGACACAGCACTCTAGCTTGGGACCCACAGCTTGGGATCAGAGGCAGTCAGACTAATTTTAAGATGGCATCAAATTCCCCAATTCAGTTTGAGCACTGGAAGTTCAAGAAAGCTTAATAAACAAAAGAAACACGATTCTCCCATAGAAATAACAGAGAGACTTATGAGCTACTCCTACAAGGAGAGTTAAAGAAATAGAATACATCATTTTGTTTGTCAGCTATATTTACTCACTGTCAAAACAAAAGGCTTATTTTCAATATATTTTCTTAAATGGAGTTTTTTGTTATTGATTTTTCATTAAGCAAGTGCACATTGCACAACTATTAGCCCAAGGGTGATATTTTTTCCCCCCAGGGAAAAAGTATACCATGAACAAAATTATCACTCATATTTCTTGCCTCTGTATTCTGGCAGTGGTGGAGCTTGGAGCGTGTGGAGGGGGACAGGAGGGGGGGCTATGGTGCAAGGGGCATGGCCACTGTGCACAGGGAAAAGGCACATGAGGACATGCTACGGGCCGGGATGCCCCAAAAACATTGCCTCCTGGGACAAACTGCCTCCCTGCCCTCCGTCCCTACGTGACTGTATTCTGGTCACCAAAAGCTCCTTGTTCAGTCACACTTGTTGCCCCCTTGGTAAACTATGTCCTGGGGTCTACAACTTTGATATAAAATTAATCCAACTCACCAGAGAGGTCACCCAAATGTGCACATAGGCAATAACGGTTGTATGATCAAACGAACCAGGTCAGGCCAGTAAAATCCCCAGTCATGTAGCCACAGGAGACCTCATGTTTTGATAACCCATGGTGGACAAAATGTCCTTAACCTTTAGTCCACTTGAAGGGAGTAAAAGTGTACCTGGAAAGCTGGGCTCTGGAAGCAATAAAACCTTATCAAATCCATCTCCAGAAACTCACATCGCAGCCTCAAAGCGGAGGAAGATCCTGTTACTGGGATGACACCTTGTTATCTTCCGATATCAAAGAAATGCCAGGTGTGGAGTTGTTTTTCTTTTCTGTCTCTGTTTGTTTTCCCCGGGAAAGGATTTGCCTTCAAAGTAAATTTTTCCTACAAATAGTCCCTGTTTTTGGGCTAGTTAGGAGAGAAAGGCGAGGCAAGGAGGAGTATGATGCCTCCCGGTCATACCAACTGACCGGTCCCCCCAGCTGTGCGATCTCCTCAGCGTCTCTTCGCTGAGCTGCTGTTCAGTCACTGATTCCCGGACCAAGGACTTCAGGAAGAGGTGCAGCATCACCCAAGCTGTGAATCCCTCAACAATCCCTTTATCTTATTTCCACTCTTTATTTCTATTAGCCATTGGATGCGTGTGTGCGTGTTTGCGTTAGTGCAAACTACTACTATTCAATAAAGTCATTCATTGGACCTTTTTGCGTGATTTCAGACTGAGCCTGACCCCATAAACATTGGGTAAAAGATCCTTAATTGCCCTGCCCTCTTTGCATTGCTAAAGCAGTGTTCATAACTAATTTTCCCCACAAGTGATAATTTTGACAGGGGTTGGGAATCCCCCCTAAGGCACCCCCAGCAAGCAGGGTAACACACTTATTTTTTTAATATCCTGCTTTTCTCATGAATGAGATTCAAGTGGTTTACAGCATAAATTAAAACAGAGCAGTTAAACAAAGGTTTACAAATCATTAAATAGTACATTCAATTAAAACATTATATTTAAAACATTAAAATTTAAAACAATTAAAACACTTAAAATACACAATGCACATTAAAGCAGCACACCCAGTTACACTTCAGTCCACCCTGGTCAGGTAAGGCTGAGGGCCTGTTTAAACAAGAAGGTCTTTGCCTGCCAAAGAAAATACAACAGAGAGATGGCAGAAAAAACGTCTCTGGGAGGGAGTCCAAAGCCTAGGAGCAGCCACCAAGAAGGCTTTCTCCTGCATCCCCATGAAGCAAGCCTTGGTGGGATGTAGAGAAAGCCCTCTTGCAAAGACAGTAAGATTCAGGCAGGCTCTCAATGGGGAGATACGGGCTTTCAAACAGTCTGGACTTAAGCCGTATAGGGCTTCATAGGTCAAAATGAGCACTTTGAACTGTGCCCAGAAACAGACTGGTAGCCAAGGAAGCTCCTCCAGCAAGGGAGTTGTATGTTCCCCATAAATTAACACTAGTTAACACTGATTTCTCACAACAGCCTCTGTCACGCTCCAGCCACCCTGGTTCAATCCTAAAGGCATTTTCAGGCAGTGTATAAAGTGAAACAGAAAAGGCCACACCCACTGTTAGAGAGAGAGGGGTGAGTGAACTCCTATCCAATGAGGATCAATGTGTTAATTCATGAATATGAGCCACTGTATTCCTCCATATTCTTCACTTTTAAAATAAATTGCTTTTGTGCTTTGTGTGTGTGTGCATGTGTATTCTTCTCACCAAATCTACATGTCTAATTGTATTTATCCTAAAATACACATTTTTAGTTGTCCATTTTTCAGAAAACAAAGGCATCTAATGATTCAGAGAAATGCAAAATCCAAAGGTAATTGTGTTTCCATTTACAAATGAATTTGGGAGGTGTGGATCAGATCAGTTCAATCTGAAATGCAAAGCGAACAAAATCCTCAAACACCCCTGCCCACATCACCAACCTTCACTGCTTTCTAGCTAAAGTCAATACAGCTGGTGAAACTAATCGATCCAAATTTGTTTCTGGGTTGGGTTTGCTAGACCCAGTCGCAGATCAGGTGTACTTGACTTCTGCATCTTCAATTTCTTGTAAGTTGGTCTGACATAAGGAAAAAGCAGCTGGAGCACATACATACTTTCAGGTTAAACACATTGTTCTGAGCCAATTTTACCATATCAAGGCATTTTATAACATGCAAGAATCAATATGCTGGAAAGAATATTCCAGTTATTTGGCATCCCACCTTTTCCCCACGGAAGTCAGGACAGCATATGTGAGGATTTTATCTCTCTATCTATTATATGCTGACAGTATTCAATAAGCTATTTGACCCCAACCACACGACTAAAGATCCAAGACGGTGGGAGTTACAGTAAAAAAACATCTGGAAGTCCACAGGTTCCCCATCATAGCGCACTCTTATTCCACAAGTCCATCTCAGCTGAGTATGTTAGAAAATACTTTTATTAAATTAACTTCAGCAGGTCGGGCTATTATAGCCATTTAAGCAAAGGCCAACAGAATAAATCTCAACACTAACTGCTGTGTTGTTGATGGGCACAATACCTCTACGTATTCCTTTTCTTAACACTCTATTAATTACACCACCAGCACTCATGCTATTTAATTTGTCTCACTGTATTTATTCTAGTTCACTAGAAGTCACAAAGGTGACTTAAAATGCATAGCAGATTTGAGGAGACAGGCAGGTTTTGTGAGAGTCTCTGGGGGCTAGTTTGGAAGCCACTGCAGATTCCAGGGGAATTTTCAATTAGCTTTAATTCTAGCAGGTTTCTGAGTGAACAGAATCCAGGTGGGTGAAAGTTTGATCCTTCTCTAGTTTTACTGGCCCCCAGAGGAAGCACCAGAGCTAGGCAAGTCAGCCTATATGGCCTCATTAACCCTGATCAAGCCAGTTAAAGGAAAGCCTTTAAGGCCTCTCTCAGTCTGGAAACAGGTGCATGTCTTTGATGACATCTGGAAATTATACAGGGAGAAATGACCGTCAAGGGCAACACCATTACAGTTATGGATAAAACATATGCACAGTCAAATAATGCCATGAATCCATAGTTAATTAATTTTTCAGTGAACCCAAATGAAGAAAGCAGAAATCCTGAAGGTTATTTCACTTCTCACTTGTTGGAGACATGCTATCACAAGTGCAGCAAACTCTGGTGGCCAATCACAGTTTGATGATTATTAGGGCTGAATATTCCCTTTGCCTTTTCTCTTAAACAAATTCCCTTCACCCCCTGCTCTCACAGTTTGGTGTTATCTCAACAATCCTGCCTAAAGACATGCCTGCTTAAGGATGCTCCTAAATCCCACTTCAGAATGTTGAAGTTAGGATTTCCACCATTCACACCAGCTGTGCTTGGATACTTCTGAGAGCAATCTGACACACAGACATTTACAGGTTAAACATTTCAGCTTGTATTAATATTATAAAAGCTTCACCTGCTTTAAAAAAAAAAGGTATCTGTGTCCAATGCAACTCTACTTATTTTTTTCCAAAATTTCCATCTTACTCAGGAATTTCACTGTGATCTTCCCATTAAATTACATTAAAAAAAACAAATCAAGAAATAGCGAGCTGATTCTACCAGAATAAAGCTGTCTCTCCAATGCTGCAACCAAAAATATTCCTTTTCCAAACACACAATTTTATAGGAACTAAAATTACTTCAGATCCATGAACCATATGCAGACTTCTAACTATCTGTCTATCTACTATCTATCTTATCCATCCACACACACACATATAAACACACATATATACATGCACACACATATGTGAGTGTGCTATTAATTTTGTGAATTAAATTTTAGTATTTCTGTATTGAGACTGGGATGACAGCAGGGGGCAAAGAGTTTAAGCTCCCATATCACCTACCTCTACATCCTAATTCATACTGGCCCCTTGTATTTGCACATTACTTTTTAAAAACCATTGACACAACTGTTTATCATGAAAGTTGTGTCTGATCTGGTTTGATCTATTTCCTCTTCAATTCAAATGATAGATACCTATTCGTACACACACACATATCCAAGTTTACGGATATGGACACACAGATCCATATTAATACACACATATATGTATCTAATACATGTTTATGAAATGAGATATGACAAAATATGTTAAACAAAGTATGTTGATACATATGTTGATATGCTGATACTCCATATGTTGATACCCCTTACTGTATCTGTAGAACTTGGACACTTGGTTTTGGGTGGTGTCATTAAATAGGTTTTCAACTGGTAGGTAGTGGGAAGAGAAGAGAAATCCTTGGTGATCACCTTTGGCACACTTTTGGTGCAGGGTAGGGCTCTGAAACCTCCCCTTGTAGGGTTCTGTGGCCTGGGGGGTTGGGGAAGGAGACTACCCTTGAGATTAACCTGGGATCCAGAACTTGTATAGTTCTGCAACTTGGGTGGGATTCTCCTGAGTTATCTTCTAAGTATAGTCAGTTGGGGAGCATCCAAGTATCTGGATTGCCCCTGGGGCTGAGGTGTTTCATCCAAGGAAAGGCTGAGGAGGTTGTCACAGGGCTGATATCTGGCTTCAGCTGGATCCACAAGTTGCTCCCCTCTCTTACTTCATTTCCAGGCCAGTGCATCTGACATAGGTTAGGTAAAATAAAGTGGCCCTTATTTAACCCAATTTTCTGTGTCTAGTCTTGTTATTCCATGGTTGGTTATCAGCGAAATGAGATATGACAAAATATGTTGATATGCTTAGAAAGTGCAGAGGAATTGCCTTTTACAGAGTAACATGAAGGATTCCTCTCATTGGTTTGTGGAACTTTTCCAGGTAAAGCATTTGGTTCATTTTTCTGCCAGTGGAGCATTTTGTTTTTCAAATGAATGGCTACTTGCATGTCAGCAGTTAATGAACAATTGAAAAGAGTTTTAGTTATGAGTGCCTGGAAACATTACATAGTTTTAATAAATAATTTTCACTCACATGGTGTGTGCGTACGCATGTGTGCTTATATGGAGTGTATATTTCCTTCCTTTCACGTCCACTCTGGTCTTAGATTTCTACGTAATACTCTCCAGGTCTTTTCAAGCGTCTTCATTCCTGATAACAGATAAACTGAGCACTGCCAAATCTGAGTACAGGTTGGCCAACATTCTCAGAGTAGTTATCAACAAATACCTTAGCTGAGTCTGAAGGAAACCTATTCGTGATCCTGTTATTAGTAATATTTATCTAGTGTCTCAGCTGTAATCTCTTTCTCTTTCTCTCTCTCTCTCTGGTGCACATGCACGTGTGTGCACAGACACATATTAGATACCTACCTGGAGGAACTTCCAATTTACACACTGAAAGTGTAGAAAACAAAAAGAAAGGTTTGAGGTGCAAGACAAGGATAGCAGAGAATGAATATGAACATCATAATAATGTACCATTTCAGGGATAAAGACTAAAACAGGGTGTGGGGAAGGAAGTAATTAAATCTAACATGATTAAATGGGCACAGGATATCGGTCATCCAATCCAACTTGAAGCATGGGAAAATTCATGGCAAAAAACGAACAAATGGTTAAAAGCTAGCCAGTTGAAAGAAAGCTACTACAAGATTTTCAACAGATGGTATTATACTCCAGTTAAAATTGGTAAGATGACTAAAAGTTAGGATCATAAATGCTGGAAATGCGAAAATAAGGGAAGATTGTTTCACCTGTGGAGGTGCTGTCCCCAAGCCCCAAAATATTGTAAAACATTACATGGACAGATTGAGAAACCACTGGAAAAGAAATTTGACATGCGGCCAGATATATATCTACTTAATATGATAGATCTAATTCCAAATTTAACCCAAATGCAACAAAAACTGTTATTGTATATCATAACAGCGGGAAGGATGGTCTATGCGAAAACATGGAAGCAACGGGACCCGCCAGATTTCCAGGAGTGGCTAATTGAGATGTATAAATTGATGGAACTAGACAGGTTATCGCTCTTACTGAGGGGTAAGGATTTAAAGGAGTTTCGATTAACATGGAATCCTATAAAGAGGATTTTAGAAGATAGATGGGGACAAACAGCTAGTATAGCAATAAGAGAATAAATATATAACAAATATATAATATATATAAATAAATATGTAAAAAAAAGGGAAGTTAGTAAATGATAAAGCTATAGAAGAAAGAGGATAGTTATGGGTGTCTGAATCCAACAGTATATATCGTGGTCCACAGAACAATATGCGTTTAAAGAATTAATTTTTACTTTTAGTTCCGAAGTGACAATTACAGATATATAAAATTAATAAGTTGGTAAGAGAAAGCAGGATACCGATTAGATGTATGGATTGAAGTAAAGTGCTAAGGAAAGGAAAGATAGGATATAAATAATAATGTCGATAAAGAATATAAAAGATAAAAAGGAAGCCATATGTTTCTATTTGTAGTGTGAAATGGTGGTGTTAGAATTATTTGTAAAGTAAATTAATGAATGATTGTACTGTAGTCTATTGTTTGTTATGTAATGTATGTTTGGGAGATGAGGGGATTAATGTGTAGATATGTATTAGAGTTGTTATGGAAAATCCAATAAAATATATTTATATATATATTTAAATAAATAAAAATAAAACAGGGTGTGAGGAACATCTTTCAGTCTAAGAGCCAAATTCAATGTCAGAGAGGTCCTTAGGGAACACATTCCCAGTGGCAGGCAGGAGAGCAAGATCCATATCCCAGGAGGCCTAAATTTTGCCCCAGAGCCTAAGGTTCCCCAATCCTGGTCTAAGGGTTAAATAAAAGGATTTGTGACATTTAAGGAAGGGAAAGGGTACTCCTCACATTATTCAGTTGTCCTGCAAAGATGCGAGTGTTATATCAAGAGGTCTTACTATACGTTAGAGCTAGTGTAGTACTGTGGTTTGAGTAGTGATCTAGGACTCTAGGAGACCAGAGTTTGAATTTCTGGTCAGTCACTGAAGCCTATTGGGTGACCTTGGGCAAATAACAATTTTTCCTTAAAGGACGGTAATGGCAAATCCTCTTCTGGAAAAAAAACTTGCCAAGAAATCCTTACAATAAAGTCACTATAAATCAGAGTTGACTTGAGGACACATAATAACAATGACCGAACAGAAGGAGCTGCAAACGAAGAATGGATAGAATCTTTTAAAAGGAGCAATTGCTACAGGGATATGTATAATAGAAAATAAGGCCCAAACAGAAGGGAAGACCCTGAAGATAAGGGCCAAAATATGGAAAGGAAATGGTAAGGTGGTACTTTGGTGAGGACAAAGGAGAGAGGTAAATTATTTCTGCTCCCTGGAAGAATTTTTCTTCCAGGTTCCCACAGAGCCATATGGTGCAGACATTCTGTGAGATTCTACAGACATGCAGGGTTGAGCACTCAGAACAGCACTTGAACTCCAGATTAAAAGATTGTACTCCTTAGGCTGTCATAATGCACCATGAAGATTCATATACTCCATCTTGAAAAGCCACTAGTGAGCCTTACCTCTGTCTATTGTATTAGCAGACCATTGACAGAGATGGCAAGGCTGCAATTGAACTGGCTGGATCAGAAAAGATTGCCTTTTCACATAGAAACAAAGCAGTAAGGCAATCAGACAAGAGACATCCCAAGTGCACTTGTCTGTCAGTTCTTTGAAAGACTGAAGAGGAATTTATTGACTGAAGGCAGCTATTTTTTTACAATCTGGAACCCGAGAAACTTCAGGCCAG
This sequence comes from Ctenosaura bakeri, assembly GCA_948474755.1. NCBI lineage: Eukaryota > Metazoa > Chordata > Lepidosauria > Squamata > Iguanidae > Ctenosaura > Ctenosaura bakeri. The sequence goes on from CAOLHI010000357.1 coordinate 161,942, forward strand.
ACTGAAACTTAAAGAGTAAATGACATATGACACACTAAGACAGAATGACATCTCTTTTCTGAAACCCACTCACAGCTCAAAGCAAAAGGTGCAACATTTTGAGTGCTATCTATGGTCAAAAGGCAACTCACTCGACTGGTTTTTGCTCCCATCATAAGCCTGCCCAGCCTTTAAGGTTAGCCTCAGAGCCTTTCACCAAGCACTTCCTCACAGAAAGCAAGGAACAGGGCCTTTCTGGCTGTGTTGCTTTACTAATGGAATGCGAGATTCTTGGAGAGGGGCTTAGAGGGAGGTATACATTCATATTATAGCTACGTATATTATATTATAGCTATGTAGCTCATATTGTTTTTGCCCAACTTTTGTCCAACTTTTGTCCAACTTTTGTATATTCCAGTTGTCATAAGATGCTTTTTTTAAAAAAAGGAGAGGCATCCTTTTCCTGTCTTCCACATATTACCAGAGGAATAATTAGAGAATATTTAGAGAATGCCATTAGTGGAATTATATGCAACATGACTTTGATGAAGGTCCAGGCAGAGCATTCAGTACAAATACCCAAATTACATAGAAAGCTGTAACATTAAAACTGAAATTCTTCCAGCTCTCTGTCTGAGAATTCTAAATGCCCCTCCCCGAACTGCAATCCCCAGGATTCCAAAGGATGTTGACAATGGAATAATAGCACAGCACATGTCTTCTGACTGACAAAAAGCATCTCTGTCTTGTCTGAATTAAGCGTCCTTGGGGTTGTGTGCCCCTCTTGGCTGAGGAAGGAGAGTCTGTCTCTTTACTCCACTGAGAGAGGTATGTGATTTCGTGGAGCCAGGCTTCCCATGCCTTCTCAGCCAAGGAAGAAATGTCCATCTCCCTCCTGTGAGGTGAGCCATGTGCCTTTCTCAGCCAGGGATTGAAAGAAACTCCTTCCTTGGCCAAGAGAGACACAGAGAGACACAGAGAGAGCCATGTACCTCTCTCCACTGGGCAGAGAGTGAGACTCTTTCCTCAGCCAAAAGGGACATAGGGGGCCTGGCTGCACTGTGCTGTTTGCCTCTCTTGGCCAGGAACGGAAGGAGATGGCTTTCTTAGCCAAGAAAGGTGTGGGAAACCCAGCTGTACCTCACTGTACACCTCTCTCAGCCCAGCTGTGCAGAGCAAGGACCTCGGCCAGTGGTGGCAGCCATAGCCCTGGAGTGGATCATGGGTAAGTGAAACTGTGGATACTGGTCTAGCAGATGTCAGGGACCTACTGTACTAGGGAAATGTTGACTGGAGTTTTGGGATTCCGTGTCACCATATGCTGAAGACAATCAACAGTCTTTTTCCTCTTCACTGAAATCTAGGGAAGCTAATTAAATTCTAAATCAGTGTCTGATGATGGGCAATGGACTCAAGTCATGGTGGCACTAAACACCCATCTCCAGGCAATATTTTCCAGTACTTTCCTGTCTGTTTCATAACACAGGAAATAAGATGGAACCCTCAGGGACATCATAGGTTAACGATCATGGCATCAAATAGGAGTTCTTGAGGTCAACCCTGTAAATCTGCTCTTCAAAAAGAAATGGATAAAATAAGGTACCCCAGTCCCATCAGAGCAATAAAGTCTTAAACTTGATAGTATCAAAACTACAGAGAAATCCAGCAGAACCAAAACTGATACATTCTCCCAGACCAGGTCCAAGTATTCACTGTCCATCAATATGTTCCAGTCTCTGTCCTGACCAGATCTAAAGCCACATAAAAATGGATCCAAGTAATCTGTTTAATATGGAAACACATGGAGCTCAGATTTAATCACCCACTCCAAGCACAGAATAGAATACTGGAGTCTGGTTGCTATGTTTTCTGTTTTTACAAATATTTCATCATTGTCTCTTTTAGGCATGACAGAATCACCCCCTGCTGTAAACAGCTGTTTATCATTACCTTTATCCACTTGGCTAGTCTTACTGGGTTGATTTTAGGAAGGCCAAAGTCAAGCACACATGTGGTAGGTCTGATCTCTCCAAGGACTACGTTAACATACTTGGACAGTTAATTCAGTTTCTTATGGTCCGTAGACCCATCCATACAATCAGAACAGAAATTTTACTGTATTAAATAAAAATCATGAGAGATTTAGCATAGTACAAATACAAAAAATATTCATATTAATTGTGAACATTCTAAATACTCTGACCATATGAAGGAGTTGCCTTCTCTCTTACCTTAATTATTATTGACAAAAAGGTCACAGTAGAGCATCTATGCTCTAATAGAACTTTAACATAAAATTTATCCAATGTACCCAGTCAATTTCTTAGTAATAGATGAATCAACTGTTGGCATACCTGACTACAGAAAACACAAGATAATAAAATGTGTGACATAGTTTCAACCTCCTGCAAACCACAAGGACAAAACCTTGAAGAGAAGGACAACCCAGGATACCTGCCATAAAGCAATTCTGAGGGGAAAGCATTACACCTGGCCTTAGGAAATGGTATATAGGAACTTGGAACACTCAAGTTCTTGATATAATCTGTCAGAAGGAAAGATCCCACATAATGAATATTCAGTGCACCCAGTGAACATGATAAAAGGGAGTGAGGCCAAAGATTACAAAAGGCTACATCCCAAAGTCTTTGTTTAGCTGATTTTAATGCCATAGTATAGTCCAGGTTAAGAAGAAAGGAAGATGAGATACCACCTGTGGCTGCTTTATATACTTTGACCAGCAACTGGTGTATTCATTCTGCATGAGATAAGTAGGCCTTTGTTAAGACCGAAAAAAATAAGCCTGAGCCAAAATGTCATAGCTGCCACCCATGCCCTTGTTGAGAGAGGGCTTTCCCTAGTTTCAAGTATTAACACTGGGTTGGAAACACATCTGGGAGTTTGAAGTAACACTTAAAAAATTAGTCTGGAAATCGTCAAGCTCAGAGTTAATTCCTTCAATGCAAATGGCAACAACAGATACCAATTTAGATACAATATTTGCCATTATAAACCTTAAGAGCATAGGGTATATATTGATTGCCTGAAAAAAACCAGACAAACAAACTTTAAAACAGCTGATTTACAGACATGGGCTTTATTGAAAACTGCAGATCTATGAAAAGTCCAAGACATTTTATGGTAGAATACAAGCCCAAGATACTGGAAACTTCTAACTTATTCCAAAGGAAATCCATCTAAACTCCATCAACACTGAGAAAATGTCCTTTCAAAAACTAGAATTTTAAATTTAGCAAAATTAATGTTAAGTTCATTCTCACAGGAATATTTTGAAAATTTCTCTGAAAAATAGTTAAGCTCTATTGTGGATCTTGAAAGAATTACAGTATCATCTGCATAAAATAAAGAGGAGATTTTCCTATCACCTAATTTAAGCAGATGACCATTTGAGTCCATCAATGCATCTTCGAGATCATTTATGTACAGGTTAAATAGGGTGGACATAAGAATGCAACTCTATCTTACCGTTCTTGGCATATGTATAACTCCAAAGAATTTTCCCTGTGAGCCACATAATACTTGAAGTTGGCTATCCTTATAAAGCACCTTAATTAAGCAATAAAGTCTAATATCTGTCAGAATAGTCTCCAACTCTTCCCAGAGCTTGGTCCTGACAGAATCAAATGCTGCCTTTAGATCCACCAAGGCAGCAGAGATCATACCTTGCATAGACAAGAGCCCTAGTGGCACAGTGGTTAAATGCTGGTACAGCAGCCACAAGCTTGTGAGTTCAATCCTGCCGGGCTCCAGGTTGACTCAGCCTTCCATCCTTCCGCAGGTTGGTAAAATGAGTATCCAGCTTGTTGGGGGCAATTAGCTAACACATTGTAAACCACTTAGAGAGCACTTTGCTGATAAGTGATATAGAAATACACATGCCATTGCTATAAATCTCAAATATTTCTCTGCAAAGAAAGACCAAACAATGGTCAGATGTTGAGTGGCTATCTCTAAAAACTATTACAGCCTCAGTGAGAATGCTGTTATCATTTAGGAAAGAAATCAATGTATTGGAAAGAAAATGAGCATAGAACTTATCCATAATGGATAGCAAACTAAATGGTCTATAATTCCCAGGGTCATTTCCTTGTCTTTTTTGATAGATTGGTACTATTAACCAATAAAAAGGGATGTGAGCAGAGCTGCCCACCAATAACTATTAGTTTTAACAAATTCAGCTGGAATGCTATCATTTCCAGGAGCCTTTCCATATTTAAGATGTAAAATTAGATCAGCTACAGCTCCCAAGGTGGCACCCTAAACATCTTGATTTCAATGGACTTAACTGAATCAGATTCATTACTATTACTGTCTGAGAAAATTGTCTTAAAATGATTCTTGTTTGGGCAGTACATACAGAAGCATATGCAACATAACATGGCAAGCAGAAGTCCAGGCTGTATCAATGGCCCGGTACCAATCATGGGCCCTTTCCGCACCTTGCCTTTTTTCGGCGCTGGGGTGTGGGGATCACTCGAGCAGCTTCCAACGAGAGGCTCTCACGTCCCTGCTGCTTCAGCTCCGTATGAGCTACCTACTACTAAGCAGGTAGCGTGAGAGCCCTGTCTCTTCCTTCCACAGTTTCCCAGGCTGCGCTGGGGCAGGAAGTGTGAGTACCACGGCTCTGGAGGCTCCACATACATGGGAAGTGTGCATGGGGCCCTGGAGCAATGCGCAACTGTGCACCACTTTTGGCTGAAAGCCGAAAATGAAAAAGTGCGCAAGTGGCGCCTGCCCTACCCTGGAGCATTGCGCGATTGTGAGCGCATCATGCAGATCGCTCCTCACAATCGCACAATGCTCCAGGTTCCCCTTTTGCATGGCAAATGCCATGTGAAAAGGGCCATGGTATCAAAGTATAATGGATATATTATATTTATTGGCATATAAGGCTCATTTTAATGCTGTTTGAAAATGGGGTGTGTCTTACACACAGGTGTGTCTTATACACCGCCAAATACAATATATTTTATCTGTCACACAAATTGGTTATAATGAGCTACCAAGTGACCTGTGTTTCATTCTTCTGACCACCATCTTTTGAATGACTAGTTCTGTTGACCTGCTATCCAACCACACTGTAGAGTTTCTGAGACCTACCTGAATCACTCCCACCAAGCAGACTCAACATTTCTGCTGAGGCCCCCCTATAAAAAGGTGCCCAGGGATATCTATACCTCTCCTAAAGACACACTGGCTAACTCAGAAAAGGAAACAATTGGACAGCAGCAAATACAGTACAGTAGAAGAATTCCTATTTTGTCCATGGAAAAAGTAAAGGCTGTGGAATGGTTTACAGGTCAGGAAAACAGAATCAAAATAGAGCACTGCCGTTGCCATGCCACCCAAAAACACTGCCTAGTGGTATGCAAAGAACACAGGTAGGCAAAGCTGGAAAGAATGTTCCAAGAAGCTTAGTTCCTAGTATGCGTGGGTCATCCTGTACTGTTTCTCCTACGGCCCCATTACACTATATTCCCTCTTGCTTGTTTCTCTTGCCACTTCTATTAGCAAAATTCAGTAAGATAACAGCTGCAAAGGCCTTCAACACATTTTTGACAAAAAACTTCTACACCTTTAACAGCTGTGCATAAGAGGAAATTTCAGCTGAGGCACTCTCCAGGGAACCAAATTAGACTGACACTTGAATGGACTGCATGGTTAGAATACTACTTAAGATTTAACAGAGTAGAATCTGTTGCTTAGTATTTTACAGGCCTATGGAACTCTAAAGGTGCTATGCTTTATGTTGTAATACAGCTATGTTTCTCTCATTATCACAGGAGCAATTTACTGCCACAGTTCAGAAAGGAAAAGAAAGGAGCCAAATACCAACCTGAGACAAAGGCCACTTTTTCCTTTAGTATGGGAAGGACGTCAGCAGCCTTTAAACCATCATTTCGGAAAGATCCTGTAAAAAGAGACGAGAATTGCAAGATTTGATTAGAAGGGATTTTGCGTTTTGATACTATTTGTGTTATCTCCTAGACTCCTCCAGATCAATATAAAACGATTTCCTGCAATTTTGAGACTAACAGATGACAAAATATCAAATACCCTTTGCTCAGTTACTAATTTTCCTCTAAAACCAAGAAATGGAAGTCAGAATAATATCTACAAATTGCTCTTCCTGGTCAGAACAAAAAGTGAGGTTTCCTTCCCACTGTGGTGCTATCTACGTTTGAACATAACTAGTAGAATACGACACTAGAAGCAGTCTTTGTTTCTTTGAGCTATACCAAGACACAGCTGGAGAGAATGTCATAGGTTAAAGTTCTTCCTCAATGGCAGAGTTTAAGGACTAAGATATCCCAGGTCTTTTGAAGCTTAAAGCTCAAAATAAGGAAGCAGAGTCTGGAAACAAAGATGATCACCTAGCAAATCTGGACTAGTGTACACTAGTGAGAATGGCACCCGGCCTCAAGGAGATCATGGCTGTGTCTGGTTTCTTGAGGTGCAGAGCACATGGTAAGCACTGTTATATAAGCAGACCACACACAGAGGTGTATCTAGGGTGGAGCAACTGGGGAAGTGAGCCCCAGGCACCAATCACAGGGGGTGCAAAAAAGTGGAAACCTCACCCTCTTGCCCAGGCCTGGCCCGCCACCACCCCTCACTGGGGTCCCTCCTGGCCAGGGGGTGGTGGAGGCGGCAGCAACAGAAGCCCTCACACTTGCCGCTGCCCCACCCCCCGCTCGCCACCCCACAGCCCTGCTGCTGCCTGCCACCGCCCCATCGCCCCACTGGGGTCTTTCTTGGCCCAATGGGGGAGAGGGCAGTGGTGGCAGCACCTAGGGATGCAATTTCCAGGTTTGCCCTAAGCGCTGGTGAGCCTAGATACACCACTGACCATGCATCTGATTCTGGGCCCTCACCCTGAGAATTAAATCCTCTCCCTAGAGGAGAAAGTCAACATTGTACAACTTAAACTCAAATCTTAAAGTAATGGAATGTTTGTGTGTGTGTGTGTGTGCCTTCAAGCTGCCTGTCAGCTTATGCAGACTGCATGGACTTCATAGGGTTTTCATAGGCAAGGAATGCTCAGAGGTGGTTTTGCCATTTCCTTCCTTTGAAATATAGCTTACAGCACCTGGTATTTGTTGCCGCTTTTCCATTTAAGTAGTAACCAGGGCTGACTCCTGCTTAGTTTCCAAGATCAGACAGGATCTGGTGCCTTTAGGTATTTAGGCCATGCACATATACTTACTTAAAGCTTAACTGTAGTGAGAAATCAAGAGTAGGGTACAGGCTACATCAAAAGATGAATTTTGAGGTAGGGTGTGAAAAGAAGAGGGTGACAATACATGTTCCTGAAGGAACTACCATGTGACAGCAATAGAACTGGCACAGCAATTTAAGACAACAGGAAACTGTTCAGGTGATGGTGACTAAACTGGTCTGACTATGCTTAGCTTCCAAAAGCAGAAGGAATCTGGTGCCTTGAGGGTATTTAGGCAATATAGGGGGATACCCTGGAGAAAATCAAGGACTGCACTGATAACTTCCTTTCAGAAAGTAAAACAGTTTAAAGAGATTCGTCATATGGTCCCCTAGAGTGTGTCCCAAGGGTTGTAGAGTATGATTTTAAAAAATCCCCTCCACTGACTTTTATGTCAAATCATATGGGATTGTAGATTTGATAGTAAGGGATAAAAATCTGTCTATCTGTGTTTTCTTCAGGGACATGTTACTGTTCTTAACATCTACCACCTTCTGTAGTAACCTTGATATTGCATTACAGCACAGAAGACATTATAAGCAAGAGCTCCCTATGGAAACGCTTGGATCATCTTGCCATTTTGCAGAGAAAGCAGCTAGGTTCCCTCACCACACCCACCCACCCATGCACACACACACACACATACACACACATTTTTAGCAACTATATCCCTAAATATAATTCTCAAAAAACCTACTTCTACAGTATACAATCCATTAATGCCTCCAGCTTCACAAAGTGCTAGTGACCTGATGAAATAACACTACAACACAAGTAGGAGAATATGTAACAGGAGTTTCAACAATGGCTTATGATTTCTTACAGCCTCAAATGTGATTTGTTATATCCTTTAGTGGTGGAAGTATCATATGTTGGCTTGCTTGTTTGGCCCTGCAATTTTGTCTTCATCCACTCTCATACAAGAAAATGGACAAATAAATCATTACTTTGTCTTTTCTTAGAAAGGCCAATGAAATACAGATTTCCTGCCAGTCCAAAACCAGGAGCATGTCTGTACTTTGCCAAGGTGAATGAGTCATTCCTTGGCAAACCTGAGGCTGCTCAGCTGTTGCTTAAGAGTGTGAAGGAGGGCATTTTGTTGTTGTTGTTGCTATGGTGCTCTGAGGAGTGAATTGAGCAGTGAATGCAATGCATACTCCCCCCTCCCATGTGATAGCAACCATACAGTTATAAATCCACCTACACAGTTAAAACAACAATGGTTACAGACAAAGAAACATATAATTTTCTAGCTGAAAAGCCAAGACATCCAGAGCAGAAGACAAGGGTTCCTGGCTGTCTTAAGTCTTGGAGCTCAAAATAAGGAAGGAGATTAGAAGAAAAATTTTCTCCATTGGCCTAAAATGAAGAGCTTTCCCTTTTGTGGGTTACCTGGAAGTATACTTTTTGTGTTTTCTCTTTCTAAAGAGATCTGACTAATGTGATCATTTTTTTATTGCAAATCTGAAAGTCAGCAGGGAAAAGAAATATGCTCTCTTGAAGCAGGCTTATCCCAAGTGTCACATATTAATCCCAAAAGATACCCTGTTGTTTTCCGCAAAGCATTTGCCAATAATGAAGTACAAGTGAAGGGCTCTATTTAAACAGACGATTCAGCCAAAAGGTGGTCCAATAATGGATGTGATTTTCTGCTGTTATTAGGATTTATGCAAAAACACAAAAATTAAGACAGATGCAGCTTTTTCCATCAGAGGTCTGCAAAAGCACACTCTACTCTGTTCCAAAATGAATTTGAAAAAGCTTTCTGCTTCCCTGAGGACAGCTCTTTCTCCTTAGAAACCATTCTGGAAAAAAAGCCCAAAGTTTTATTTTAGCCCAACTGGTTTCATATCTGTAAGTGTTCAGGCTCTTAGGTGAGATCCCTAAATCCCCTGGAGAATTCATATCTCCTAGGTATTCACCCCTCACAAATATTACTCATGTGCTGCAGGCACTTGAAAAATACACAAGTCTTCTCCATGTCAAACCTTCTTATTTTAAAAATATCATCTTAACTGTTACAGATATTATTCAGAGATCTAGGAACCAAATTATATAGTTGCTGACTGCCTTGGTTCTAACACAAGAATCTAGAAAAATTCTTGGTCCCAGTACTCAAAGGATAAAGACAAAAACAGGCAGAGGTACCTAATGTAATCCCAAACCTCTCTCCTCGGACTTGGCCCTATTCCCCCCCATAAGCCTTCAGAAACAATAGCTTAGAAGGAGGAGCTCACAGAAGGTAAATAGTCTGATGATATCAGAATTATATCCCCAAGGGTATATCAAGGACACAATATTTAGCCATTCATTTCAGTTACACTAAGAAACATTTTAAAATCATCAATCTTCCTACAGAAGTGTAACCCCACTTTCCCCATAAGCCATATCATTTTATCATGGGAGCTATGAGATCTGTGTTCAAAACTGTGGCATGGATGAAAGAAAAGAATACTAGGATATAGTATTGTAATAGAATTGGGGAAAACTGCCTTTTTTTAAAAAAAGGCCATTTCTGCCTTATACTGTCATAGTGCTGTTACTCCACTTTCAACATGCTGTGGAATCTTGGGGTTTGCAGTTTAGGGAGGGGCATTTAGAATTCTCAGCCAGAGAGCTCTTGGGCCTCAGTGAATTACAAATCCTAGAATTCCACGGGGTGTTGAAAGTGAAATAATAGCACTATAACAATTTAGGGCAGAAATGGCCAAAGTAGTGGTATGTACAAAAGAACAGAACAAAATTGCCTCAGAAAAGTCTGGATGGAGTCCAGTAAATCACATCTACACCCAATTGACTGGTGCCTCTCAAATCTTGGTTGCACAGTCCTGTGCTAGGATGCAAGGGCAATAGTAATAGCATGTTTATTTCTATAACGCTTATCAGCTAAGTGCTCTCTAAGCAGTTTACAATATGTTATGCTAATTGCCCCAACAAGCTGGGTACTCATTTTACCGACCTGTGGAAGGATGGAAGGCTGAGTCAACCTGGAGTCCGGCAGGATCGAACTCACAAGCTTGTGGCTACAGTACCAGCATTTAACCACTGCGCCACCAGCCTCAATCTCTGTTACTCCCAGGCTATGGAGTTGTTGAGGACTGCCAGAGTGAAAACTGGAGATAGCTCCTGTACCTGTAAACGGTTGCGTATAAGTGGAAATTTCAGCAGGTGTTGCTTGTTACCTGGTTGCATGACAAGCAACACCTACTGAAATTCCCTCTTCTTCACAACCATTTACAAATATAGGAGCCATCTTCATTTTTCATTCTGGTACTCTAGGCTAGATGAAGAGGGAGGCCACTGTACCCTCCTCCACTGTTTATTTACTCTTTATGCTATTTTCTCAATATCCTTTCTTTCTGAATTCGTGTACAAATTATCCCCCTAAATGCTCTCAAAGTCTCCACACAGAGAACCATTCTGTTCCTCAGGGCAGTTCCTGAGGGCAAAAAAGGGCTATAGTCCAGACTTCACTCCTCAGGGTCACAGAGATTCTTACCAAGACTACAGGTGGCATGTGCCATCTTAGAAGAGACTCTCCACCAACAAAACACATGCATGTTTTTCTTTTAAGAACTACTTTTGTTACCATGTAAATATGTGCAATCTTATTACAAGTTGTCAAAATCCACACAAATAGTCAACCAGGATTTTCCCAGTCAGGTTGCATATTCAAGTTGTACACTGTCAAAGTTAAGTAGCAGCACATACACTGTTTCTAGGATTGTCAGGGTTTCTTGTTAAGTATCATGCTACTACGTCTCAAAGGGTGACCTGACACACAATTATTAAGGTAGCAATTGCTATCCTGGCATGAAAATTAGTGGTGGAACAAAATTAACCTTCAGAATGCCTGTGTGCTACATTGTTTTTAAAGACATAAAAGCAGGATTTGGGAAAAGAAACCTTCTGAAAGCCAGATACATTCATTGTCCCAACATACCCTACAAACACGTTTCTTTTTCATCTAATGGTTGAAACGTACAACATGACACCTAACACAGGCAAGCTGCCAGGACCAGTGAGCCACACAGGCAGAAGAACCAAGAGACGTCAAAGAGTTTTCCTCTTCCCAACCATTAACAATCACCATGTGGGCTGAAGCAAGATTTCCATGAGCAGCCACAAAATAAATGCATTCTGCTTTTACTAGCAAATTAACAAAGCTTTATAAAAAAAATGAGAAGGTAACACACAAAGTGAGTACTAAGGTCTGGGGCAGAGGTAGATGGTAAGGCAAAGACACCTTCCTTAGGCTTCTGAATTGTCAGTTTGCACGCACAGACAAATTTTACATCACCATGTTCCCTGCAAATGTCCAGCTGTTTTTAATTCATTTTTCCCTATGTGTATGTTTCCATTTTAAACTAGACACCACGTGTGAAACACAGTCTATAATTTTTCCTATGAAATACTGTGTATATGAGCCTCACACTGGTTAGCTTGTAAAATGCAGTAACAAAGATAACTTTGCATCCAGCCTCACTGATCTTCCCTGATCTGTCCTGTGGGTTTTTGTTTTGTTTTTTTAAATCCAGTTCCTTCTTCAAGAACTCAGGAAAAATGATATCTGACTTCAACAATGCCGTCAGAGACTAACAACTGCTCACAATAGTGATTAAAAAGTGCAACCACTTTAAAGTGTTTTTAAATTACTGCTTTACCTCAACCCTTTAAAAATCAGACAAGTGAACTCAATTAGCCTTATGCATGCAGTTCCCAAACTTAGAATGTTTGGAACAGCTTCCATGACTACACCAGTACAGAAGCATCTAGAGTAGAGGGAAACTTCTAATTCTTCCCTATTCTTCATGGAAAAATTGTACCATTCACCTCTGAATGAAGGTTAGCTCTAATTCTTCTGGTCATTCCCAGCATTTATCCCCATTTCATGAATTCATTAGTTTAGTTATGAAGACAAAAATAAAGAAAATTCAGAGTGGTTTTTTTTCTTAGATGTGAGAGCCACATTGGTAAATGTTAAACCACTATTTGTTTGATGAAATATGGAGAAACGGACATGAGAAAAAACCTACTGGGCCTTGGGTAAGGGAAACATGTGAATGATTTCAAAGCTTCCCTCCAAAAGCTACTAGACAATCAGACTTCAAATTGCCTCATCTACAGAGGTGCCTACACCTTTATGTTCCAAAAGAATAAATAAGTCTGAAGCCATCTCTATACCATACTTCAACCCCATGTCCATTCTTCCTTGCCTATCCTCTTCCCTTGCCTCTAGAAAAGCACAAGTATATGTGACCCTTACAAATACATTTGTTACCCATGCATCTATCCAGCTCCATATAAAATAAGAGTGTGGATGTATAATATAATAATATACTATCAGGAGGTAAAATAGTTGCTCACAGATACAAGAAGCCAGGTGGTTCTAGCAACAACAGGCTTTTGGGAGATGCTACCACTAAAGTGCTTGTCTGTCAAAGAAGTGAGGAAGACCTCTGTGGCCATATGGCTGGAGCAACTGAGTCACATAAAAAATCACACTGGAAGAGTACATTTACAGAGAACATACTTCCCAAATATTTAAGTAAGAACAGAATTATAATATCAGCAGAATCACATTTGTAGCTCATGTATGTTGGAACCTTGCCTTCCTGGTCATTAAAGCATTGGAATTGGCTGAGCAAGTAAGGGGAACGGTGAATGCCTCACCGCAGCAAGCAAACATATTGCCTTGAAGAGGCTATGGCTATGGGCTTTACTGAAAAAAAAAGGAAAAAAAAGGGGGGAGAAAAGAAACCTGAATCCCACCAGATTAGGTAATTATCAATCAGTCTCCAATATCTTTTTTTGGGGCAAGGTTCTAGAACAATTCCATGGGTTCCTGAGTCAAACAGATTATCTAGATGCTTTTCAATCTAGCTTCTGATCAGGGTTATCGGAAACAGATGGCTTTGGTCACCTTGGTGGGTCACCTATGCTAACAACAATACAGCTGGTTCTGCTAGATGTCTCAGCCAGCATTAACCATGGTCAACTCTCTGGGACTGACTTGGAGGGGCTGTTTTACACTGCGTTACAGTGCTTGCAGTCCCTCCTAGAAGGGCACATTCAGAAGGTGGTGAGGTGGTTTCCTGTTCAACCTCTTAATCAATGGTGTGCCTGAGGGTTCTGTTTTCTCTTCCATGCTGTTTAATATACACATTAAACTTCTGGGAGAGTTTGTCCAGAGATCTGGGATTTGGTGTCACCAGTATGCCACTGACACTCAGTTCCATGTCTTCTTTCTATCTAACTCTAAGGAGTTCTGAACCAGCCTCCATTGTCAGTTGTGGCCTGGATGAGGTCAAACAAATTGAAGCTTAATGCAGACAAGACAAAAGTACTTCTGGTCAATCATAAAGTAGATTGGGGAATAGGGATTCATCCTGTGCCGCAGTGTGTTACAATGCCCCTGAAATCTCAGGTTTGTAGATTTGGTGTACTCTTGGACTCAGCCCTGAACCTAGAGATGCAGGTTTCAGTGAACACCAGCAGTACATTTGCACAATTAAAACTAGTGGGACAGTTGCATCTTTTCTTTTTTCTTTTTTTTGTAATTATTCTTTATCTTAATTATTCATTATACATACAAATTACATATAAATTACAATACAAATTACAGCATCTGTTCCTGGAAATGTCAGATACGGTCATGGTTGCACATGACTTGATTACCTCTCATTTGGACTACTGTAGCTCAATGTACATGAGGCCGCTTTTGGAACCTATTTGGAAACTTCAGCAGTTCCAAAATGCAGCAGCCAGACTGGTGAACACGACTAGTTATAGGCAGTATTAACACCTTTGTTGAAATAGCATTTCTGGCTATTTGTCCATTCCCAGACATAATGTAAAGTGCTGGTTATGACCTATAAAGCCCTATACAGCTTAGATCCAGGCTATTTGAAAGCCTGCATCTCTTCACATAAGCCTGGTTTTACAGTCTTCAGTATAAGGCTTTCTTTCCATCCCACTATCCTCCCAGGCTTGTCTGGTGAGGAAATGGGAGGCAGCCTTCTCAGTGGCTGTGGAAATCCCTCCCGGGAAGGCTCAGTTGGCAACTTTCTCTTCTCTCTTTTTGCTGGCAGGAAAAGACCTTCCTATTTCAACAGGCTTTCAGTCTTGTACTCATTGCGGTGTGCTTTTTTAAAAATATGTACCATGGTTTTCTTAATACGGTTTAATATGTTTTAATTGTTCTGACTTAAGGTCTTAAAAGTAATGTTTTAATTGAACTGATTGTTTAGTGCTTTTTAAACTTTTGTATCATTTAGTGTTTTAGCTATTTTAACTTTTATTGTAAACTAGTGTATTTACCCAGCATTGCCTGGGATTTTATTTTCGTCTTAAGAAGTCACCAACCTGTCTTCTCCAGGACCCGTAACTTTTCCCTATATTTCCCAATGCAATCTGTATTCAGAGTTATTTACATACACAGGTTGGGTTCCTGAGGGAATATATTGTCCTCCTCCTCGCTGCTAGGCCCTGTCTCCATAGCAAACAGCCTATTCCAATACCTGTCACTTTTCCCCATATTCCCCAATCCAATCTTTATTCAGAGCTGTTAACATACAGAGATTGGGTTCCTGAGGGAATACACGGTCCTCCTCCTTGCTGCTAGGCCTTGTCTCCATAGCAACCAGCCATTCCAGTACCTGTAACTTTTCCTCATATTCCCTAATCCAATCTGTATTCAGAGTTATTAACATACAGAGGGTTTGGTTTCCGAGAGAAAACACTGGATTTCTTCTTGCTGGTAGGCCTCATCTCCATAGCAACCAGCCTGAGGCCCAAGAGAATTCTAAAGGCCCCTCCCTGGACTGCCAATCCCAGGATTCCATAGAATCTTCACAGCCAGCCAATCATATGAGGTCTTCTCACCTCACATAGCCAATTGTGCGAGGTCTTTGCCTGCCTGATGCGGACAAACAGACAAACTTACAAACTTTGCCTTTTATATAGTAGATCACTTTGAGTATAGTTCTGCCTCCACATTTGCAGGTTTCGCTTTTGCAAATTTAATTATCCGCAAGGTGCCCGCTTGCCTCTTCATTCTCTCCCTCCCACCCCACCCCACTTGCTTCTCCCACTCTCCTTGCCACCAGTGTGGGCACGCTGTGCGCAGGCAGCAAGAAGGTGCAGGGAGGGCAATTGCCCATTCTCTGTGCTCCTCCTGCCGCCGGTGATGGTGCAGGCGCACCTCGCATGGGCAGCAGGAAGGTGCAGGGAGGGCGATTGCTTGTTCCCTTCCTCCCTGCCCCCCACCTGGGTGGGTGCATCAGCTGGGCAGAAGCCTGTAGGGAGGGTACCCTTTATTTGACATTTGTGAGGGATCTGTGTCCCTATACACACATGTCTACAATAGCCTAAGACTCACCCCTCACAACCTGACAAAATTCCCCACCTCCATCAGTACTGCAATGTCTAAAGGGCACGAGGCCAGTCAGTTTAAAAAATAGCTACATTTCAGGAATAGGAGTGTGGAGGGAAATTCAAAGATTGGGCACCCCTGCCTTACAGTTGTGAAAAGTAACAGTGTTAATTCTTACATTATTGCTATCTACTGCTTCTTCTTCGTGGTCTCTGTGCCTTCATACACTAGGAGCTTTAGCGCCTGCGTGGTAGCGTTCGGAAACTTCTAGAGCTTGTTCGCTTGGCGGGAACCCCTCCCCCACGCCGGTACTGCGCATGCTCCTCCCGCCGAGCAACGGTCTCTCCTCAGTTCTTTCTCGTCCGCCGCCACGTACGGAAGGTTCTTCAGTTTGTTCCTCTCACGTTGTGCTTGGCTTGCTGTTTTTCACGGTTTTACGGACTTTCGGACTGTCTTTGACCTCTCTTTCGGACTCCCCCTTCGGTTTTTCGTCTTTTTGTATTTCGGAGTTTGGCGTTCTTCGTCTTATGTCCGCGCTCTTTAAAAAGTGCGTGTCCTGCGGCCGCAAGGTTGCCCTCAACGACGGCCATAAGGAGTGTCTCTTCTGTTTGGGTGAGTCCCACAACATCCGGACTTGCCCAATTTGCCGGGATTTTACTCCCCAAACTCTCCGCAACCGCTCCGCGAGACTCAAATCTTATTGTTGGGAACAGTCTCTGCGGGCGATAGACGAGACCTCCACTTCCAAGATGGCCGACAAGAAGACGACCACGCCATCGACGGTATCGGCGGCTGCCGTCCGTCCACCTCGTCGGTATCGGGCTCGGTACCGGCGAAACGCCGATCTCGGCGCTACCGAGGATCCCGAAGCTGTCGGCGGCTGCCAAGTCAGCAAAAGGATCCTCGACGGCGAGGAAGGCTGAGGCTCCCCTTACGGAGACGCCTGCTAAAAAGCGCCCTGCTCCGGACGGAGGCAAGGGCAAGGAGAAGGAGAAGAAGAAAAAGAAGAAGGAGAAGAAGCGCTCCCCGGCTGGGGAAGTTCGACCTCCTACTCCTCCTCCTACTCAGCAGCCTTCCAAAGGGCGAGGCGAGTCCGTCGATCTCTCGGAGGATGAGATCGAGGACGTTCCCCAACAGCGCCCGGACTCGCCTGTGGCAGACCCTCCAACCCTGGTGGAGGAGCGCCACCGCCCTCTTAGCCGTCGCAGGTCGGCCGACCTGCAGCAGAGGGAGCCCTCTGCTTCTCCGGAGCGGCGTTCGACCTCCTTTAGGTCCCGGTCCCGCTCTTCCGAGCGTCCGGTGGCCTCGCCGCCTCCGAGGGAGACAAGAGAGGAACAACCTCGCTCGTCTGCCTCCAGATACACCTCGGCGTCCTACGTGGCCAGGTACGCGAGGGAATCTGAGTGGAGAGAGCGCCCGGCCTCCTATCGGTCGCATTCGCCATCGTACCGGGATCGGTACCATCGTGGCCCGAGTCGCTGGGAGACCTTCCGGAGGTCCCGGTCACCTCGTCGACAGCGCGAATCGCGCTCGCCTAGAGGGGACGAGGCTCGGTACCGTCGACGCCGAAGCCGATCTCCGTCGGACCGCCGCTCCTTCAGCCGCTCTCCCTCTCCTCGATATCATAGGGCGAGGGAGCCTTCACCACGGTATCGGGCGATATCGCCACCTCCTAGGGTCACGGCAACGGCGACGCGCCCTACGGAGTCGGTGGTGACTGAGCGGGCTACGACGACGTCAGCCTGCCAGACTACCCCGGTCACCACCAAGAGGGTGAAGTCAGTGGTCAGCCATCCCAAGCGGGACGCTGCTGCTACCACCGCCCCGGCTGCGGAGAAGCCTAGGAAGGCAACACCTGCGGCGACGAAGGAGCCGGAAAGCGAGCGGCGAGAGGACTCACCGAGCTCGGAGTCGTACGACTCGAGCGCGGAGTCAGAGGTGTCTGAGGCGGCCTCACAGGAGTCTCCTCCGCTGGGATTCGGGGACCCGATCCCAGATTCTGCTCCAGAGGACGTCCACCAGTTCTCTGCGATGCTGCTCCGCATGGCCACTACCCTCGGCCTTAAGATCGCCGATGCGGAGCCGGAGGACGAGGATCCAGCCTTCTCCGTCTTCGAGGAGAAGCGACCTTCCACGGCCCCGCTGCCTCTCCTGCCCCGGGTATCCAGACTGGTGAAGGCCGCCTGGGATAGACCGGCCTCGGCTCAGCCGATACCGCAGCGGTTAGAACACCTCTACAGGGTGCAGAAGGATACGCCAGTTATCTCTTTAATCACCCTGTACCGAACTCTGTGGTCGTCGAGTCGGCACAGACAAAGGGCTCCGGCAGGCAACACACCACCCCGCCGGACAAGGAGGGCAGGAAGTTGGACGCCTACGCAAGGAGGTTCTATTCAGCTGCCTCCTTGCAGATCAGGCTGTCCAACACTCAGGCTTGCCTCGCGGCATACCTGAAAAAAGTGCTCGATCGCCTGCAACCGGCGATGGAGGCGGTACCGGAGGACATCCGCCAAGCCTCCTCCGTGATCTTCAATGAGGCTATCTCCATCGCTCGGCACCAGATGGCCTCCTCCCGGCACGCAGTGGAGATCGCCTCCCGGGTCATGGCGGATCCGTCGGCCTTCGCCGCCATGCTTGGCTGCGACCGGCCGACATCCAGGAGGACACCAGAAGGAGGATTGAGATCTCCCCTTCGACGGTGAAGGCCTATTCAATTCGTCCACAGACGAAGCTTTGGACAATCTTGTCAAGGCGAGACTGACCGCAAAAAAGATCGGGCTGCAGCCGGCCACGCAGGCCCGCAGGGCCTCCACCTTCCGCCCATCCTGGCGACGATCCTCCACCTCGTCGTTCCAGCGTTCGGCCCAGTCTGGACAGTCGAGACCGTCCTCCGGCTCATCGGCCAGACGCACGATTAGGCGGCGCCCGGCTTCGTCTAAGAAGTCCTCCTCCGAGACAAAGTCTCGGTTTTGACGTGCCTGGCAGGACCCACCAATACCCACTCTTCAGCCTACCATCAGCGCTCGGAGACCGACCGACTCTCGCTCGACACCTAGCGGAGTGGCAGTATGTCACTACGGACTCTTGGGTGCTTTCCATCGTCCGTCTTGGCTACGCCATCGAGTTTCTCGATATTCCTCCTCGCGGCGTTTACTACTCCACGCCGTCGAGTCCGGCCCTCCTGGAAGAGATCCAATCCCTCCTCCAGAAAGGGGCGATCGAGCGGCTCCCGCAAGAGGCCAAGACCACCGGCTTCTTCTCCAGGTACTTCACGGTACCGAAAGCCGACGGTACCCTCCGGCCGATCCTAGACCTCAGAGGGGTGAACTACTACATCCGCCCCAAAAGGTTCAAGATGGTCACGATACCGTCGATCCTGCCCTTCCTACATCGAGGGGACTGGTTCGCCTCCATCGATCTCCGAGACGCATACTTCCATATCGCCATTCGCCCGCAGCACAGACGGTACCTCCGCTTCGCAGTCGACGACACCTGTTACCAGTACAAGGTGCTGCCGTTCGGACTCTCGACTGCCCCGAGGGTCTTCACCAAGTGCATGGCCCCTGTGGTATCCTACCTGCGGACGAAGGGCGCTTCCGTCTTCCCCTACCTCGACGATTGGCTGTTGGTGGCGTCCTGCAAACAGAGACTTTACCACGACGTCCACATGACGTTGTCACTCCTGACCCGCCTTGGTCTACGAGTGAATCCGAAGAAGTCCCACCTCGAGCCGGCGAGGATCTTGGACTTCATCGGGGCGACGCTCGACTCGACCTCCGCCAGGGCGTACCTACCAGAGTCTCGAGCACAAACCTTGATCCGGGCCGCCGCTCACGCTCGTACGGCCCCGACGTTATCTGCGAGAAGCGTCCAGCAGCTCTTGGGCTACATGGCTGCGACGACCGCTGTGACATATCTCGCCAGGCTGAGAGCAAGACCTCTTCAACACTGGTTCGTCCGCATATTCGACCCCCTGCGAGACGAACAGACACTCCGACTGCAGCTGCCGGGAGACGTCCGCTCATCCCTCCGATGGTGGCAGTCGCGATGCAATCTCATGTCGGGGATGCCTTTCCAACAGCCGACACCGAAGGTGACGGTAACGACCGACGCCTCCCTGTATGGATGGGGTGCCCACTGCGGCGATCTCAGAGTCCGCGACAGATGGACCGACGACGAGACCGCTCTCCATATCAACGCGCTGGAGCTGCTCGCCGTCTGGAAAGCCCTACGGGCGTTCCGCCATGCCGTGGCGGGGCGCACGGTCCTGATTCTGACGGACAACACCACCGCTGTCTGCTACATCAACAGACAAGGTGGGACTCATTCCACGACCCTGCTCGACATCGCGCTCGACCTGTGGGAATGGTGCATTCGCCTGCACACGCATCCCGTGGCGGTTCACCTGGCCGGGCAGGAGAACACCACGGCAGACGCCCTCAGCAGGGACACCTCATCCCATCACGAATGGTCTCTCTCCGGAGAGGCGTTCAGACTGATTCGGGACCGCTGGGGCGAACCATCGATCGACCTCTTCGCGACCAGGGAAAACGCGAAGTGTCGCCGATTCTGTTCCAGAGCGGGCCACGATCGCGCCTCCATCGGGGACGCTTTCCAGTTTCCGTGGACCGGGGAACTCCTCTACGCGTTCCCGCCGTTCCCGCTGCTCGGCCGGACGATATCGAAGATCCTCGCCGACCGAGCCGACGCGATCCTGGTAGCCCCGTACTGGCCGAGGCAACATTGGTTCGCACCCCTGCTACAAGCCGCACGAGACGACCTGCTCCGGTTGCCACCGACACCGGACCTGCTCTCCCACTCCGGCGGCCGAGTCCTCCATCCGGACCTGCCACGCCTGGCCCTCCATGCCTGGAGGATATCGCACTAGACGATCCCGTGCTCGGTGCCGTCCTCGTCGCGGCCAGGAAGGAATCCACCCGTCGCAACTATCAATACAAGTGGCGACGCTTCCTGACCTTCGCTAACGAGAGGAGTGAGCCGGTATCGCCCGCGGGGCTCTCGACCGTCCTGCACTTCCTCCTGCACCTCCGGCAACAGGGCCTGGCGTTTCCATCCCTGAAGGTGTATCTCTCCGCGATCGTGGCATACCAACCGCCACGATCTGCTGCCTCGGCCTTCTTCAGGAACGATACCGTTAAGCGGTTCCTGAAAGGACTTCATCATCTCTACCCGCCGGTATCGCCGCCGCTACCGCCGTGGTCCCTCTCGCTGGTGCTCTCGCAGCTGACGAAGCCGCCCTTCGAGCCAATGGCGACCTCGGATGACAGGCTCCTGACAATGAAAACTGCCTTCCTGGTAGCGGTGACCTCAGCGAGGCGAGCGGGTGAGATCACAGCTCTTCGTTCCGATGAGCCCTTCACGGTCTTCCACAGGGACAAGGTGGTCCTGAGACCTACATCTCGTTCCTGCCAAAGGTGGTGTCCAGTTTCCATCTCAACCAGGACATCATCCTGCCTGCCTTCTTCCCGAACCCGACGACACCGTTGGAGCGGTCCCTCCACTCCCTGGACGTGCGTCGGGCATTGGCTTTCTACAAGGACAGGACTGCTTCCTTCCGACAGACGCCGCATCTCTTTGTTTGCTATGGGCGACGTCGGAAGGGCCTAAAAGTGTCCACCCAGCGCTTCTCCAAGTGGGTGGTGAGGACTATTGAACTGGCGTATGAGCTCGCGAGGAAGCCTCCGCCAGTCCTGCTTCGAGCCCACTCCACCAGAGCTGTGGCTACTTCTGCGGCCCTCCTGCGAGGAGTTGACCTGCATGAACTCTGCCGTGTGGCGACCTGGTCCCAACCATCGACCTTCGTGCGCCACTACAGGCTCGACTGCCGGTCACGCAGAGATGCCCGGTTTGGACGTGAGGTGTTGGCTTCCGTGCTGTAGGACCTGACCCGCCGTCCGACCGGTAAGCTACACAGTCTCCTAGTGTATGAAGGCACAGAGACCACAGAAGAAGAACAGGTTGCTTACCTGTAACTGTGGTTCTTCGAGTGGTCATCTGTGCCATCATACACACCCGCCCTTCCTCCCCTCTTTTCAGGTCCCTGTAGGTTCTACGGCGGACGACAGAACTGAGGAGAGACCGTTGCTCGGCGGGAGGAGCATGCGCAGTACCGGCGTGGGGGAGGGGTTCCCGCCAAGCGAACAAGCTCTAGAAGTTTCCGAACGCTACCGCGCAGGCGCTAAAGCTCCTAGTGTATGATGGCACAGATGACCACTCGAAGAACCACAGTTACAGGTAAGCAACCTGTTCTTTTCTTTACTTATTATATTCTGTGGAGAAAAAAACCTCCTAGGATTGACAAGAAAATGGCATAAAACTGGAAACTATTCAAAACAACTAGCAAACTACTCAAGAATAATTAACAATTCCCTTTAAATTAACTTTTCAAGCATTTACAAAATATTATTTAATACACATGGAAAAGCAATACTCTTCCCACTCCTTACATTGCTTTTGAAATGCTGCTTTGTTGTGCCCTCCCTACCCCACCAATCTGCTTCCGCCTGCATTGTAACCGGTTGCTTCTAAGTGCTTTAATTAGTCATTACATCTTGTGCTAGCAAATTCCTTAAGTTAATGATGAACTGTGTGAAGTAGTACCTGCCCTAAACATGTAAATGATTAATTTCACTTAATTGCCCTTAGTTCTATAACTGAGAGTTTGGAAAAATTCTCTGTATCCAAAAAAAAAAAAGACAAAACAAAACAAAAACTAGTATGTTAGGAAGTGGGTTAGACTAGAAACCCAGTACCTGAGCTTCCAGTTTTCTAAGTGTACACGGGATAATACAGGTACATATAAGCACATGCCCCTTACCTATAGTTCAATATGGTCCATTCCACCAAGGCCTATGTTACGTATTTCTGCTGAGTTCCAACTTGCTAATACAGATATACCTCAGTTAACAAAATAGATGTGTTCCTGGGTGTTACTTCTTGAACAGAAACTTTGGTACCAGAGGCAGAAATAACAGAGGAAGAATAGGAATAGATTTCTATACTACAAAAAAAAAACTGAGAACTGTTCAACATGTTCTGGTAATTTTTTCACTCAAAACTAAGCGTATGCATATATGAAATGAAATAACCATGTTAGATAAGCCTTGCATAATATAACAACAACAACAACAAAAACAAATTATTAATTATAATTAATATTTAATTATTTAATTATAAATAATTGGCAGGCTAGTCTTTCTTTTTCTTTTTCTTTTGGTATTCATACAAGCTCAGTAACAGATTCTGAAGGCAGATGTTTTTCACTTTGCTTGTTGTAGGCAGGTGCACACATCTACAGTAAGACTGGCTAGAATTCCATTCTTTCCCAGCTCAAGCATTATTGCTTTGATTGCTTCAAACCTGATACCAAAAATTTGTTTGTCCAGCCCTCTTTTGTCATCCTCTTCATGCTGACGCTGCTAAGAACAGTCAGCTAGATAGAGGGCCAGGAGGAAGGCGGGGACTGGGAAGAAATAAAAAGACTTTGTAAAAAGGAGCTTCTTGGTCAGAGGCTTTATTAATGGAGGTATGCCTGTACGTTGAACAGGAAACTTTGGCTTTCAAACTGCTACAAATACTACTGAACTGTGAAAGTCTTTACACACCATGAGGTACAACAAAACATACACCACATGCACTGTACTCTAAACCATTTTTCTGGGGCACTTTTAAAAAGACTTCACTCCCTAGAACCATGGAAACCAAACGGGCCATCTGCACAGTAGACTAATCCCACTGCCCCATACGCCGGCCCATTTGTTCCACATGAGACAAAGGCTATATTCACTTTGTAGCTGAAATTTATTCTCAGATGAGAAAGATTAATGCCATTGGTGTATGTTACTTAGACTGCATCCAAGACTAATATTTTCTCCTAGTTTTCTTGTCCTGTCTTTCCTTCTATTAATCATACATTGCCACCACGTACAGTAACATCCTTCCCATTTCAAGCCATATGGGTAGCTGAAGCTTTCCAAAGCCTCAAATCCCATTGCCAACGCTTGTCTGGGAGCCAGCGCTTTGGACCCATTTTTTAATTTAAAGGTCTGTCTCTGAGATTTCCTGATTCTTGGATCTTCACACAGCAGCAGTCTTTGTTTGGGGTGAAAAAAGACCCTCCATCTTCCTTGCTGTCTCCCTTCCCTCCCCGCAGCACTGAAATCTGGCAGAGGTGTGTGAGGGACAGCATTTTATTTCCCTGCCTCCATCAATTGCTAAACTTTGTTATTCTTTACTTGAATGCATTTGGCAGAGCATGTGGTGTCTGAATGAACAAAACATCAGAAGTGAGGATCCTGCCCCCTCCCCCCAAACACACACAACTTGACAGCTGGCCAGAAGAAGCAGGGCTGGCACAGCTCTTTTGTCACAGGACAGGCAGATGCAATTAAAAGCTTCTTACATCCCTGAATGATGGACATCCTACATTATCTGATGTCAACAACAACAGCAAGTCAAACAATACAACAACTTTGACCCAACACCACCTTGCTGTTTTGGTCAGTGGAACACAGACACAAAAAATGGACTGTCCATGACTAAGATCACCCCTTGTTGCATCATGACTTCCAGTTGTTCACAACTGAAAAAAGGGATACGCTGTTCTCACTTCTCTTACATCCAGGATTCCTACTCAAGCTCATCCATTATTCTCTGGGGAAGAAGGTGCCAACAGGGGTTGGTGGAGCAAAACGGGGGCGATGCCCCTAAATAAGAATTCTGCCCCCTCCAATTAAATTTCCCTTTGCTTCTCAAATTTCTAGCACTGCAATAACTTGAAACTTCAGCTGAACATTTAGAAATATAGTTTAAGCATCCAAAAAAGAAGGAGGAGGAGGGGGAGCAGCAATGGAGGATGGGGCGCACAGGCAAAGTTACCAAGGGAATGCAAACACAGTGAATGTAAGTGTTTTAGGACTGAATGATTTTCAGTCTCACTCTTTATAATACCAGAATTTGTGGACTGAAGAAAAGTATCACAAGGGGCAGAATTCTTAGTTAGGGGACAGTGCCTTTATCCCTGCATTTGGTTATGTCAATGCACTAACTTAACTACTACTACTACTACTACTTCTTCTTTTATATATATTTTCATTAGAAATATTTCCAACAAAAAGCATAAAAAATATCAGGGAACATTACATAATTGCAAATGTATCCCTTTCACCTGTATTTTCTCCAGTTGTGTCCAATCCTAACATATAACACTTATTTCCACAGTACATATTCAGTATTTAACAGACAATCTCCCCCTGCTAACAAACCCAGTCAATCACTTAGCTTTTTAATCACTCCATTACCCCTTTCTATTCCCCTTCAAATTTCTGAATAGACTTATTCTTCAGTAACTAATTTAACTAACTTGACCAGCAGCACTAACTTAACTTCTGTTTTGTTTTTCCTTTTTAAAATATTTACTCAGCTGACTACCACCTGCCTCATACTGTTTGAAAAGCCAACAAGGTGTTACTTCTTTAGGTTAAAGACACACTAGAAAAATATAGCTATCCTTCAATCTCCTGGTATCAGCAGTTCAAAATGAACTTCACCTCATGGCTGTGAAACTGCATGGCTCCTTAAATTCCAGGTGTATGCATTAAGGACAAGCGATATCCACATCACAATCTTGAGATTTAACATCTGTGGACCCCAAGAAAGAGTGTACATCCCAAAGAGTAACAGTGGTAGTAAAAAAGAGACAGGCAGGCAGAAGACAGGTAGTCTGGCAACACCAAGGGACATCCAGGCTAAGAAACAAACTTGATCTCAAGAGGAACTTTTATTTTCATGATTAACTGTGTTCTCTCCCACAGTGGGATATCCTCTGAAATATATGCCTCAGCCATGAGGTTAAGAAATTAAACCTGTATTTGTCTTCCAAAGATAAGTAGTTTAGGGTAATCATGTGGTATGACAAACAGATGTCTACCAACATTTGCAGGAGCTTCTCTGAAGAAAAAAAAAGAGATACTAGATTGACACAAAGGGAAGGCATCATATTGGTCTTCTCATGTCTTCCATGTGTGCCAGAAGAAACCCAGGCACTTGTAATAATATTTCAAGTTCCCTTCATTAAGCAGTAAGTGGCAAACAGAACACAGAGCTCATTCCGCACCCTCCAACATTTC
The DNA here is from genome assembly GCA_948474755.1 of Ctenosaura bakeri. Lineage (NCBI taxonomy): Eukaryota > Metazoa > Chordata > Lepidosauria > Squamata > Iguanidae > Ctenosaura > Ctenosaura bakeri. The sequence goes on from CAOLHI010000357.1 coordinate 187,683, forward strand.
ACAGATGAAAACTGGGACAAATTATGTCCAAACAATTATATGCCTGATGTTGAGTGTGATCAAGATGGCAAACATTACTAATGAGGAAGAACAAAAGTTATTAATGAGGAAGAACACACAAACTAGAAGAAGCTGTAGCAGTTAGCTCTGCCTGCTCCTCTCCTCTCCCTCCTGTTGAGTTGAATGAGTAGAAACTGCTTTTGCACTTTGAACCCACTTGGCAGCAATTGAACTAAGTGAGGACAAAGGGGGAAACTGGGAGAGGAGACAAAACTAGGACATTTTAAAAGAAGTTGGATGACAGAGGATTAATAAAGACTGTTCCTGGCAAATCAGGACAGCTGGAGTCTATGTATTTCCTAACCTGTATAATTCTGATCACATGAAACTGGCTATTAATGCCAGTTTACATCTTGATTCCAGTATGGGAACCAGAGCAGCCTCTGGCAGCGCAAGCTCCCAGCAACACTGGAATGCCATTATTGCTTGTATTTAGGATTCCCAAGTCTCAGGGCCTTGAACTCTTCTCTAGTCTTGAATGTGAAAATGAGCAATCTCATAGCAAGAGTGCTGCCTTGAAAAGTATATATGTGTGTCTGTGTGTATCCCTCACTGGTTAGACTCAGGGTTTTTGATATGAATGATATATTCTGTGCAGTTATGGTTGATCCTTGAGATGTCATGCATAATTACATCACAAGGGATGTCCCTTGTAACACTGCCTTTATAACATCACCAGGGCCAACCATCTGTGATAAGGGTTATTCCCTAAGAGTCAGGTTTGGGCTCTGAAATCTCAGAGCCTGTGATAGTCCCAACCTGGCAATCCTATTGTCTCCTACTAGCATGGCAGATGGTGTGTCCAGTCTTAAGCATTTTGCTGGTATAAGAAATCATAAGACATGATATTAAACACATTTTTCCACATATATTCACAATCTGAATATAAAACCTACTATCGATGGAACCTACATTTGATTTAAAATGATTATATTCTACTTTCTATCTCATATTATATTGAAACAAAGAGAGACACTCGAGATTTTAATGAAGATGAACAGAAGACAAACTGCTTGGTTCCACTCTGGAAACAGTCTGGAATACCTAGACTTTAAATACAGATAACATTGCATGTTGAATTCATTTCTGATTCTGGATCTTGCCAGTATACTTCCTAGAACTTTCTGGGTTTTTTTAGGTTTTAAAAGCTCTAGAAATTATGACATTATGGGTTGCATCACACAAGGATGGAGGACTCCTATACCAATATGATGTATCATGCTTTATTTCAGCCACAATGATATGGAATATCTCTATGTATGCATTAGCTACAACAATACAACATTACTGAAAGTTCCTAGTGAAGTAGTTTTGTTTGTTGGTTACAGCAAAAACAGCAAAAAATCACCTTGAAGCTTTTAAGTACACTGAAGCCTGCTTCATCAGTGCATTTATGTCCTTGCCACAAGGGATGCATCTGATGAAGTGGGCTATAGGCCACAAAAGCTTATGCCAAATAAAAATTGTTAGTCTTTTAAGTCTTCACAGGATTTTGTTATTTTAACAAAATTCTTCAAGGCGAACCCCATCAGTTATCAACTGCCGCCAAATTTTGTAGCATCCCTAGTACAGTCTAGCATGGTTTCACTTCCACCATAGGTGAAACCACAAATATACCACCATATTGTGCATAAAAATGGAATTTAGCCATTTTATTTAGCTTTCATTATTATGCAAAAATACCTTTATGACCTAACCACTATACTTATGCGAAAATACCTTTATGACCTAACCACTATACTAATATTAGATAACAATCTGTGGCAGAAAATATAAATGACATTCCATTTTATGTCACTTTTGAGAGTTTATTATGAAAGAATGTATCTTGTAACGATGCTAATTCAACACTTTTTGTATTGTTTTCAAAAAGCTAACACACATACATAATTGTATGTATAAAACAGATCTTTATCATTCTCCAGATATAAAGTCCCCATTCTTATTAAGGAATTTCATAGGACTTTTTATTTTACAAGGATTCTAAGCACCAAATGAGACATGATGCCCAACATCAGTGATCAACATCTCCTCTCATTCTATTTTAAATTGGTAGGAAGGGAGACTGGATTAAAGCTACAGCACCAATGGAGAAGTTAATTCTTCTGTTTCTCCTCACCTATGTATGCTTTCCTCGGCAGGGCAAATACCAGCATCAGTGGGGAGCATCTGGCTAGCAATTTCAAGCACTGTCCTACTCCTCCGTTCCAGCCATCCAAAATAAATACCGGAGAATTTTTCTCACAGCTTTCCTACATAATTTCTAGTCTGGCCCAAAACTACCAAGTGGCAGCTAAAAGTATCTCACATTGCAATATCTTCTTAGAAATCCCAGAAAATTCAATTAATCTCAGGTAAGATGGCACACAATTAGAATCTCAGTGTGGTGATACTATTAAAGGACGCTCATCTGTCCAACAGTAAAGACACCGACATCCTCAAAATGGTTCCATGTACACATCTGATAATCAAACAAGGAATCTCTTAATCATATACAGTGGTCACAAGTGTTGCCTTAAAATACAAAACAAAAAAAAACCTATGGCACAAATTTCGCAAACATCTGGTCCCCAAGGGATTTTGATGCCAGATACTTTAAAAACCAGCTTTAATTAGAAGGCAAATCAGACCCTCATTTTAAGACCTTTAATTTTCTTAGGAATCTCTCTTTAAAATCAAAATGAGAACACGTATACCCCTTCTCCTCTCACCCATAATCCAACTACAACAGACTCTGTTCAAGTTTTTCTTTTAAGATATATCACCCTTTACAATTGTGCACTTAATAAGGTATACATTCAGTGCTCCATCTCTTTCCTCTCCTTTAACTTTCTCTTCTTTAAAGTACTTTTGAATCAATTGGGAGTTTTGCCAATCAGATCTTACACCCTTCCTTGTAGATTTGACTAAAACAATGTTGTACAAGCACATATAATCAAAAACACAAAGCACCCTCATTTTCTTCACAAAGTTTTCACAAGCAAAATGTGAGTGGTAGTTTACTGAAATAATTAGTCTTCTTCTCCTTGTACCTCTGTGCCTTACTAACACACCTTCTCTGCTTATAATTTTTTTCCTTTGGTGTTCCCAACATTTTTATTCATTTATTTGCTGTTTGTTTATTTTCTCTTAGAGCTTTCAGTAACATTTTTTTAAATTTAGTTGTTCACAATAAAAATAAACTTAATAAATACAGTAGATACTAATAATAAAACAATGAAAACTGTTAAAAAGAATGCATTCACAACCAGGGGGAACTGATAAATTTAACAATCAGGAAAATAATCATAAACAAAAAAGTCTGTAGTTGATAACAGAAACATTTATTACTTGGAAACTACCTTGTTCTCAGAGACTACTGTATTCTATATGGTCAGAGCCCCAACAGAAAAGGCCATCCTTTGCCCTGCACCTCAATGAATCTCACCAAATTCCCAAATAGAAACACTGCAGCAGCATATATGGGAGAAAGAGGTCTCCTAGCTTGATTCCAAACTGTCTGGGGCCTTAAAGAAATCAAGTAGATCTGATGAAGTAGACCGTTATCCATGAAAGTTTATGCTAGAAATTTATTTTGCCATTTTTGTCCCAAATAAAGCCCTGGATTCTTTTATGTCTTTTTATGCTAAAGCAGTTGATAGAGCTATCTTGTTGAATACCAATACAATGTATATGGCCTTTTAAGTCAAAAGTAAAGCTGGCTCAGTATCTAATGAGCCACCATCTGTCTGCACAGCAGTTATAAATGCATGTAAGACACTCTTGCTAATAAGCCATTTTAAGAAAGGGCATTACAATCTTGATCTACAATCTTGATCTTGAGAGTACAAACATGTGAATTAACATGACCAAGCTATCTCTGTTCAGGGACAGTCATAACTGCCATATCAGACAAAATTGGAAAAAAAAGAAAGAAAGAAAGAAAAGAAATTTCAAAGATTTGTTCTCCTGAACTGCAAGATGTATAGTTTTGTTTTATTTTGGTTTTTTGTATGGGAACAGTCTCAATGAAAATTAGCAAGATTCACAAGACAATTTCTAGCAATTTCACAAAATTACAGTAACTGCTGCCTGAATGCAAGACCCTGTAAAATAATTGTCTTTTCAGTCAAGAGTCCAGTCCTTCCATGCTCATTCTGTCTCTTGTGTCTGTGTGTGTATGTGTGATGCTTAGCTTTGCAGCCAAGGAAAGATACTAGTTCTACATAGAGACATGGAGAGAACTCAAGGGGGAAAATGGTTGTTGCATCACTCTTGTGGTGGACATATGAAATCTAATGGGGGTTAGCGAAGTCTCAGTGGATTGACATGGCCTGATTTGTCAAGAACAAGACAGTTTCTTTTCATCCCTAGTGGGAATTCTTTGCCACTGCATCTACTGGAGCCTTTAGTGACAGAGATGAATGCAACAACACCTCCAGACTATGCACCCATCCCTGTCATAGCAGTGCAATCCCACTTAGGATCACTGGTAAATTACCCACCCATGGAGTGGGAATTGGGCTGCCGCAGTGGGCAGGAAATGGGATTTTTACTGTCTCATTCCCGTTCTGTCTTTAAGAGCAGAGTGAGATGCAGAAATAAAACAGCTGAAGCCCTATTTAGTATTCAGGTCCAATTTGAAACCAGATGGGAAAGGTTGCATTTGTGTCAGGTTCCCATTAAGGCACAGAAGCGTTGATCTCATTCTGTTAGGAACAGCTGCCCAGACATAACTATGTCATACACTCTGTCTTTGTGACCATCAGCAGGTGATGTGATAACCATGGTGTCTCCTGCCTGACCTCTCCCTCATAGGCCCTTTCATCCACCCCAAATTATCAGTTGCGATAGCCTAATGAACTGTGCTAACCCACATGCACCACAGGTGGATTGGGGGCAGACACAAGGTCCATGAAAGGAATGGGTGAAAGAAGCTGAGGCTGATACAACTCCTGCTTAATAGTACAAAAAGTGAACCTCTGGGCTGGGGAGTTAGGAGTATTTCCTGTTGTGCAATTTTATCAACCACTTCTCTGACACCACTCCTAAAAAGAACCTATACATATATGTTGCGTCCAGCTCAGCTAAATGTCTGGTTACTCACGTGGCCTTTCTTAGGACATTGTGCATAACCAGTGTAATGCAATCACTATAGAAGTGGTAAGTTATAGAAATTCAAGACCATTCTCCAAGCTCAAACTGTATCCATGACTTGACTCTTTGTTTCACATAAAGAGAGTTGTTCTTGAGATAGTCCTGCTTTACAGGTGATGAGTACTGCCTGCCAGACAGTGCTATAAATCTGAATAAAACTAGAATACTTTACATATGTCAGCTGTGAGAGGCTGGGAAGGCGAGAGAGGGAGGAAAGCAGAAACCTAAATAATTTATGTGTGCTGCTTATATATTCTGACATCTCTGACACACTTTTTAAAACATTAATGAAAAATGATTTTATGGATGGCTGAGTCACGACTGTCAGTCTGTAAAGGCTCCATATCTCCCTACCTGCCTCCTCCATACGCTTTTAGCTCTTTTGACAGAGCCAAGCTGCTAGTAACATAGGATCAACACAATACAGCATCCAGGAGGATGCCGAGCCCACAGATGTGCCAGTAAACAGCTGAAGCAAACATTCCGAGAATCTTACCATAGAAGGATCAATTCCTTCTTCAAGGGTATTTTTCTGTCTAAGCCACCAGGTCCTAATCCCACTGCTCTCGCTTTTTCAGTCCTGCTGTTTCTGATAATTAGTTAAGCTGCAATGCCAGTACTGCTAATTGTTTAGAAAAAAACAAATTAATCTTTCATGTCTGAAGGGCTTTCCTAGAGATTCAGAGACTTGAACACAGCAACCTAAACAATGTCTGCTAGTTTATTACATCTGTAACCAGCCTGCCCATGGATGGGAAATGAATTTGCTGGATTTATATTTCCTTTTAGAAATACCCATTCCACACTTTGGCAGCTGAACAGAATGCATGTTGCCTCAGAAATCCAAACATTGGCAAGGCTTGTGATGTATTTGGGAGAACAAAATGTACATGAAACAATGCATAGGTTTTTAAATTGCAGTGACTAAAAATATTTATATTTTAAAGAACGCACACAAGTGTGCTTTAGTCAGTGTAAAGAATACTATGTGTTTCGGAAAAATACGTAAAAACATGCCTACACTTTGAAGAAATGTAGACAAAAACATGCACAAATTTCCATGTGAGAAGAATAAAAATAGTCTCACAATGCAACATGGAAAACAATGATTCCACTAAGAAACAAAAAGAATAAGAGCAAGAATGAAACTAACAGATTTTCACCTCCTTAATAAAGAGCTCATGGCAGCATATGTGGATTTCTCCTAGTCCATGAGCAGAATATCTGTTGTCTGCTAAACATTTTGTACGGCAACTCTCACAATTCCAGACAGCATGCCCATTAAGGGACTTTTAGTCAAAAACATCTGGAGGTCAACACATAGGGCATTTCCACACTACACATTATAGTGCTCTTATTCCACTTTCAACATCCTGTGGAATTCTGGGGTTTGTATTTTACTGAGACCAAAGAGCTCACTGGCTAAGAATTCTAAAGGCCCAAACTGCAAAGCCTAGGATTGCATAGGATGTGGAAAGTGGAATAACAGAAGTATAACAGTGTAGTGAGGAAAGGCCCATAGACTTTCCACATGACAACGCTCTTCCACATTGTTGCACTGCAAATCTGAGCCTGGAAAGGAGCGCATCAGCAACACTCCCTTTCACACCCGCTCACTCCCCAAGGAAGGGAGCGGGATAGCCCCACCCCTTCCTTCCATAGCGCAGCTGGGCACTTGCCATTGCTGCATGGAATGGGAGGTATAAAACAGATTTTTTCTGTTTTTCAAATACTGCGTGAGTGTGATGCTTCACAAGGGGATGGCAGTGGGATGGCACCAATCCTGCCGACTGCTGCCATCCTATGGTAGAAGCAACTCAGCATTGTCATGCAGAAAGGGCCTTGGACTGGAGGAGGCAATCTCCACAACTCTTATAGGTAGGTTAAGTTGAGAGACAGTAGTCCAATTCTCTGAATAAGACTGTAATTCTGGTCCAACTTTAAGTGTCAATCCATTCCAACTTGCTAGTTTTACATAATTTTTACACAATGAATATGTAGCAGGTGAGGCAGGATTTAGACAACCACGTTCATTAATGTGCATATACTTTCAATAGCCATTTTGTAGTGTAAAGTTAGAAAACCATTTGAAATCCAGCCTTGCAAATGGATACAACACATGTTTAGCTATCTCATGATTAGGAGCAGGAGCATTTCATCAATTCTGTTTTAGGATGTTTGAATGCATGTTTGGTGAATGGATTCCTGATGCATTGTTTCTATGCGGCCTGGGCCCAAGGTTATTTGAACAAACTGTTATCTCCCTTTATGAGCCTATTAGACCTCTAAGGCCATTTCCACAAAAGACAGTTATAGCACTATGATTCCACTTTCAACATCCTTTGAAGTTTCAGGAGGGGCTGGCTGGCCCCTCCCGAAACTGCAAACCCCAGGATTCCATAGGACGTTGAAAGTGGAATCATAGCGCTATAACAGTCTCATGCGGAAATGGCCTAAGATTGGCTAGAGAGGCTCATCTCTCTGTCTCACCACCTTCTTAGGCTTGCTTGCTGGGAATAAAGGAAAGAGCCTTCTTGGTGGTTGCTCCCAGATTTTGGAACTCCCACTCGTCCTTGCTTTCCTTCCGTCAGCAACTAAAAATATTTTTATACCATCAGGCTTTTAGAAACTGACTGGGGTGGTCTTTCAATACTGTGTGTGCTTTTAAGGTTTGTATGTTGTCTTTTTAATGAATGTTATCATTTTTAATGTTAAATTTTTTCAACTTTAACTTTTTTTAAAAAAAAAATTTTATTGAAGCTTTGTATAGTTTTAACCTGTACTGTTTTTAAATATGTTGTTAACCACCCAGTCGTGTAGTGACAGAGCAGGCAATGGGGATGATTCGCCCCGGGCGGCATCATTTTTGGGGTGTCCTGGCCTGTAGCCACACCCCCACAGAGGTCATGCCTCTGTGCACCCTGGCCACACTTCCACAAGCAGTAGTCATGCCCCCACACCGTAGCCCTGCCCCCTCCCTCCACATACTCCAAGCTCGACCACTGTAACCACTTTGAATCTCATTATTAAGTGAAAAGCAGGATATAAATGGATGATGATGATTAGGATGATTGCCATAACACTGTAACTGCAAAGTCACGTCCCTGTAGAAGCATAGCTTAAATTACTATGCCCATTTGATTTGATTTCGCCATCCTTATTTTTTCCTAATCTCTATTTTCACCTCTCCCAAAAATGTTATTACACACCACTATGGTAATCTAGGGCTTTAGAAGAACCAGAAAATTATTGTTCTTGGAAAATGATATCACTGTCACCAGATTTATGAGGAATTAGTACAAAATACATTGAACAGGATAGAGAAATTACCTCAAGAATAATTTAATACAGTATGCTTCTGTAGGTTAAGATAATGATAGTGGCTAATGTGCACTGAATAAGTGAAAAACACAGCAATAGAATGAGTTTAGGACTACAACTGGAGACTTCAGGTCTAACCTCTACTCAGCTCACTGGATAATCACAGGCCACTCACTACTATTTCTCAGCCTAGCCAGCTCTTTAGGGGTTTTGAAGGAGGGGGGGAGTATATATTCCCCTGATCTACTTGAAAAAGGCATGGGATTAATATTAAAATGTTTATACGTTCTTGTTACAGATAAAAGCCTCATTTCACGAATCTGATACTCCATGAACCCATGTCAACAATGAGGTAGAAAAATATCATCTTCCATCCTCAGACATGCATCAGCCAGTGGAACACACAATTTAGCAGAGTGCTCTTAGGCCCTTTCCACACCGGGCTATTAAAACAGTGCAGAGCGACCTCCGACGGAGGTCTTCTGCACCGTGGAGTGAACTTGGGTGGACTACTTTTTGTAGTTCCGCACCTCAGTTCGGTTTGGAGCGACCGGAACTGGTCGTGCAGCATGCTTTTTAAAAAACTCTTTTAAGAAGTTTTTAAAAAGCATGGAGCGCACGACTCCATGTCACTCCGTCGCCGTGCTCCAGTGCAGATTTGCAGGTGTGCACTAGTGCATGCCTGCAGATCTGCCGGGGGTGGGCTTTAGGTTGGTGAGCTTCTCCGGTTGGTGGAGAGCCTCCACCAACCAGAAGTCGCCATTTTGGACGCCAGAGCAGTGCTGAAGAAATCCGGTGAGTCCCGTTTTTGTGCGGTTCCTTTCCCATATGCGGAAAGGGCCTTTGTAGCAACACTTCTGGTAATTCGGATGATGGGCCAACCAATGAAAGAGAGACTTTCTTGTGGACCCCCAACACAAGGGAAATCCAAAAAGAAAAACATCCCAAGAGCATGTTAGTCTGTTGCACTGAAAACTACAAAGAATCTTACCACATCTTAAAGACCAACATGTTTTATTAGGCATGAGCTCTTGTGGATTGCTGCTCACTCTGGAAGGTACAAAGCCTTATGCATTTTAAAATTCATTAGTCTTTAAGGTGCTTCAACACTTTTTTTTTTACTCCAAAAAGCAAACATTGGCATTTTGATTTTACTCCCATCAAGGACAAAATTTAGTGACTTTATTTAATTAGTTGAGATGCAGTAAACAAATAATAGATAGGTTTCTCATACGTCTCTTTCCCAGCCTACCCTCTGTAAGACTTTAAGTTGCAGAAGAGTAATGTGCAAAATACATTTTAATTTAAAAAAAATGGAAATGGTTTAAACTGAAATTTCATCCCAGATACCCTAACACACTAAAGAACAGAATGGCAAAGTAGGCAATAACATGCTTTTCAACCCAAACATGCTTTTCCTTATATGAGTAAGGGGAATATGTTACAAGATTAAATTGGCCAGTGCTTAATTCTGCAAGCTGACTTCTGTCCACTGAACAGAGGTTCTCCATGCCACACAAAGAACTAGATGCAAGTTAATGAAACCTGACTGATCTCTAGTGGGAGCAAGCTGTGGCTATATAGACCCCAGACATCTGTGGTGAAATGACCATCGAGCTTATCCATAACACACACACACACACACATGCACGCATGCACACAGTAGAGCACCTCATTCCAGGCAAAGCTACATTTTAATCATCATTGCCAGGTGGCAAAAATAGGGCATCATAGTGAGAGCACTATTTAATGGCAGGGCTGAACACAGTGTTTCAGTGCTTTGTATTATTTCTAATTACTTAAAAAAAAAACTATTCTACAAAGCCATTTTCAAGCACACACTAGCCTCTTATATTAAAAGAAAAATCAATAGTTGTTACTTCCTTTTGATTTGGTGTTCTATTAAGCTAAACAACACACTGCAGAAATTAGAAAACTCAGGCAGGAGGGAGAAAAAGGACCAAAGAAACAGGAGCCTTGTTATTAATCCACAAGGTAGTGTTTAAAAGCATTCCTCCAGAAAGCAAAGTGATTTTTGGAGGCCTAAATCTATTTTGTGACCACCCGAGATTTCTTTCACATAGTTCTAGTTAAAATGTTGACGCATTATTCAGCCATTAAGGTAAAGTAAGTCAAACTTCTTCAGCAATAACAAAAACCATAATGGAATTTTCCCTAATGTGACTGCCCTCAGTAATTGGATTTTTTTCCCTCACCAACTGAGGGCCTTTCCGCACTACACTGTTATGGTGCTATTATTCCACTTTCAACATCCTATGGAATCCTGGAGTTTGCAGTTTAGGGTGGGGCATTTGGAATTCTCAGCCAGAGAGCTCTTGGGCTCAGTAAATTACAAGCCCCTGAATTCCACAGCAGGTGAGATTGCAAGTATTTTTTGCATCTTCTAATGATTTTCTTTTAAAATAGTTTCCCAATTATTTTCTGCATTTTGTCACCATTTTGTGAAAAAGAATTTTGCATTTGGTACATAGTAATTTTTTGCAGCTACATATTTTGGTCAAAATCTGATGTTTTGCAGAAAAACCAGTAAGATCGGGAAACAAGAAACAGGGCTCATCTTTTTTGCTTTCATTAAGAAGCAAAAACTATCATTGCAGTTGACCATTTTTTCCTATAGGGTGCTTTAATGTGTTGAGACAACCCTTCTCACTGAGGGACAAGAATAATGTGTGAATCTTCTTTACAACTGTAACAAGCATCAGAATATAGTAACAAACTATTCCTGGGTTGTATTACATCAGTTCCAGATGGAAGGGTACATATTTGAATGTTCCCACCAGGGTGAGATCCACCTGGCATATAAAAAACTCACATATAAAGGAGAAGTGTTTACTCTCATCCTTTTGCTTTCCACTCCCCCCCTCAATGTAGGACTGTTCTAATATGCAACCCCTTCTCATCTGCAGCCTGAAATATTATATCTCTGAAAGAAGTCTTTACTAGACACTTCTGTTCAACTTATTCTGAGTTTCTCATGCACCAGTTACAAGAGAGACAACTGAACAGTCAACTATAGAGATTCTGGAACAATGCATCAGTGGAGAAACTGTTCAACACACCACATCAGTTAGCAAGAAAATAAAAGACTTATTCTTAGTTGCAATTTCCTTAAAGCCTTTTGGAAGGTCATTTTAGGAACGCTGTCTTTAATGATAGCTAGGCACTTAACTGAATAATTTGTTAAAGCATAGACTGAATTTCTAATCCCTTTTTTCTGGATTCAGTCCAAAAATATGATACTACCACTACGATGTAGTCTCCATTTACGGCAATAGACTCCAAACAATAATAGTTGTAAACAAGGGGACCTGGTAAATCTTAGTGACCAAAAGATTAAATTATAAACAAACAGGGAAAAAATTAGTTGTCTTCAAACAAACTACTCAACTTTAGGTTTTCCCCAATGCCACAACATTACTTCTTATAGCAACAAACGCAGGTAACAGATGCCAACAGGACAGTGGTCAAAAATGGAGCCATTGAGGAACAAAGGAAAGGTGTTAACATACTCAATAGAATCTCAAGGTCTAAAGAAATACACCTAGAGGATCACCCCCACCTCCTGCAAAGTAAACAGCTCAAGGCCAACTGAGCATGTACAGTAGCAATGTGTCATGGACTGTCACCTGGAAAACAAAGGAAAGAGAGAATGTTTGCCAGTTAGCTAAATTCCTGAACAAGAAAAGAGCTCTTTTTTAGGAAATGAGATCACTTTACACCACTTTAGTGAATGCAGATGAATTACAGCACTGACATCCATCTGTTAAGATCCTATTGGTAGTCACCACCCACTGCTGAGAGAAGGATGTTTCTATGTACATTGCCAGTATTTCACCACTCTCAACCAATATATGTGCAATACCTCCTCCTTAGGAACTATAGTTAAGGTAAGACCAGTCCCCCTTGATAAAAATTCCTTATTCCAATTCTACTATTAGCATAAAATATGAACTCTATTTTTTCTAGTGGTCTCTTATCCTTTCTGGTAGCTCAGTTTAGATACTCAACAAAGCAATTCAGAGATTTCAATAATTAAAACAAAAGGATAGTAGATTTGTTTAAAATGTGAGCTATATAATTTTAACAAAATTTTTAAAAGATTACGATACTTTAAGGTTCTAATTGACTTCTACTTATATGTATGGCAGTGCTGACATAAATGAAAAATGATTTGAAGTTCACAACTACAACATCAGCAACAAGAACAACAACAAGCTTTCTCTACTCAAAGCACTGAGTAAAAGATAAGAAGGTAAACAATATTTGCATTTTCCCATCCTCAGTGAGACAGAGTGAAATGATGAGGCACCTGGTCAAGAAAATTTTCATCAAATCCAAGATTTTATCCTTGAGTGAGAGTGAAAAGATCAGCAACTATCTCTCCCCTAGTTCTCAGAGTTTCCACACACACATGCACACATACATTTTTTTGCAAAAGATATCTTTCAGCAAAGAAAATGCTAAAAAAATTTTTTTTTACAAAGAAGTCTCAAAATGTAAATTTTTGGGAAATATTTGTGCAATTACCTTTTACTTTTTTCAAGTAATCACAATTTCTTCAAGTCTATTTCTTCAAGTCTATTTTAAAAGATTCTTGTAGAGATTATAACAAGATAATATATGTGAAGTTCTCTGAATGCTCAAAAGTGCTATCAAATTCTAAGTATGGTTTTGTAGAAAAGTAAGGAAAATAAAAATGAAAAGTTCCATGTAAATGTCACATCTAATAACTGACATACGGATTTCTTACAAACACTCTTTTTAGTGCATTGGCCAATAATTTGCCTCCTTCTACACTAGAAGAGTTTTAATTGCATTACTGCTCTGATACACTGGTAGAGAAGTATTCTCCATTTATTCCCATATGTTTGTTTGCTTATATAAAGCATTCATAGCCCACCAAAACACCAGAAAAAAAGATCAAATCATCCACAGTAGAACCCATGGAAACAGCAAATTTATTTATTCATTTTATTAGTTTTAATATTATATACAATTAAAAGAAAGAAAAAGAGAAAAAGAAACAATAAAAAGAAAATAAAAAATATGCATAATTTGTACAGTAAGCATACAGAGTTATTTGCAAGTGTTACCGTTTATCCCCCATGTTTATATAGGTAACGCTTTATCCAATGTCAATATCCTATATTCTTTACATTCTATGCATTATAGATTGTATGTATATTAAATGTACTTTGTAGGTATGTACAATATACATTATACAAATATACCTTATATATCTATCACATTTATATTGTACAATTATTATATATCAGAATTATGTGTTCTTCTAATCAAATAAATTATCATCTCTGTTATATTAAGTTATGTTACTTTTTTCACATTCAAGATTCCTCTGCTTTCCCTTATTTTCATTAGTTAAATAACTCTTTCCTTAATTATGAAATAAAATTCTGGTTTACTTCCTGCCTGCCTTTTTTAGGTTTATTCAATACACAGTTAGAGATGCCTCTGTAAATTCAAAAACATTTTGTATAGTTCTTTCTATCTTAATTTAACATTATGATATCTTAATTTAACATTATGATAGTCTACCTATATGTTATTTTTATAAATCACATTACCCCATCTAATGAGAGTATACAGTAATGACACTGATCTGCTGTAGTTTTCCAAGTCGCTTTCAACCGTTGTTAATTTCAATTTATAATAATGTCTCCAAATTCACTTTTTTAATATGTTGTCATCAGATTCCATTCTGTTACATTTACTTCCTTTTTAGCTTCCATAAGAGATTTTGATAGCTTATCACATTCTTTCATCTCCATAAGCTTCAAGATCCATTCATCAGGTTCTAGAGTTTGATGACTTTTCCAGTGCTTTGCGTGAACAATTCTAGCAAAGGTAATCATGTAAAGTTTTATTTTCCATTGGTTTTTTATATTTAATTGATCTATGTTAGGAATGATATTTAATAGGAAAAGTTCGGGAGAGAGTGGTATGTTAACTTCCAACATGTCTGACATAATTTTATTGATGTTCTTTCAAAATCTTTTTGCTTTTGGACATGTCCACCACATGTGATAAAATGTTCCTTCTTCTTCTGTATACTTCCAGCATTCTTTTCATCCTATTTTGTACATCTTACCTAATTTAGATTGGCTTAGATACCACCTGTGGAACATTTTCAGATAATTTTCTTTTAGATTTTGGGATAGTGTGAATTTTTGTGATCTCCTCCAGCTTCTTTCTCAATCTTCCAGATATATGGTCTTACCAATGTTGCATGCTCATTTGATCATCACATCTTTTGTCGTTTCTGTTTCCATTTCTCTGTTTAGTAAAAATTTGTAGATTTGTGATGTCAAATGGGTTGGTTTGTCAAAAACAGCAATTTCAAATTCATTTTTCTCTGATTTAGGTAGGAATCCCTCAAGTTTCAGATCCATTTTGAATCTTTCTTTAAGTTGCATATATAAAAACCATTGACTAGGGAGCCCTGGAAACAGCAAATTCAAACATCAAAGAAGACACAATCCATCACTTACAATCAACAACTGCAATAAGGCAACTGTTTCCCAAAGGCTAAGGCAGCTAAAGACATTTAAGTTGCTACCTGAAAGGTAGAAAAAGATGGCCAAATAAATGGTTCACCATTTTACTAAGCATGGCACTAATCCATACTCTAGAAGGCCCTATTCTTTACTATCATTTGCCTGATTTCTAACTGAGGAAGACCACAGATTAAGATTTTAATAGCGATAGACCTCTTTAATGAATGTGAAGGTCTATTGCTGCACAATACTTACCTTGAATAAGGTAATTCCTAAGGTATTTCTAACAAGTATTTCCCATGAGAAAATAAAATCCTGAGCAACGTCAGGTAAATATGCTAGTATTCACAAATAAGTTGGACTTCATGTATAAGTCAATGACAGTTTTGGGGGCCAAAATTATGGATTTTGATATGACCCATGGATAAGTTGAGGGTCATTCCACAGAGAGAGGAAAGTGCCAGCGCTGTCTCAGGAGAACGACTTCTCTTACATTGTATCTTATATTGTACTTACATTGACTCGTGGATAAGTCAACCCAGATTTTTTTGTATCAGTTTTTTGACTAAAATTTTATACTTATAATACCAGTATATAAAGTAAATGAATTTCAACAAGAATAAATGTTAGGGCAAGAATATATACATATATATATATATATATATACATGGGCAAAAAAAATGAAATGCATAAATATAAGATGGGAGACACCTGGCCCAGTAACAGCACAGATAAAAATGATCTAGGAGTCTTAATAGACCACAAGCTAAACATAAGTCAACAGAGTGATGCAACACCCAAAAAACCCCCAGTGCAATTCCAGGCTGCCATCAACAGGAGTCTAGTGCCCAGATCTGGAATATGATACTATTCTGCGTATTACAATACAAGAAAAATATTGACAAGCTGGAACATGTCCAGTTGAGGGTATCCAAGACAGCAACAGGTTTGAGGAACAGTGTTGGGAGTCTGGCATGTTTAGTTTGGAGAAGTAATAGTAGTAATAATTCAATTATATCCCCCTCTTTTCCCAATATTGGAAATCAAGATAGTTTCTAAAACTAACAAATACAATACAGATTAAAACAAATACTGATTGAGATACATACAAAACATTGAAAAACCCCGTTATATTAGAATGCAATTAAAACTGTTTAAAAAATTGTAATCAGTCAGACAACACAGCATGAAAAACCCAATGCAGTAAGTTCCTAAAAGCCTGTCAGAATAGAGATGTTTCACTTGCTTTAGAAGGCTAGCAAATGAGAAGCCATCTTAGCTTCCTTAGAGAGGGAATTCTAAAGTCTGGGAGCAGAGAAGAGAAAATTGAGAGGTAAGATGATAGCTATCTTTAAATATCTGAAGGGATGTCATATAGGAATTGGAGCAAGTTTCTTTTCTGTTGTTCCAAAACCTAAGACATGAACCAAAGAATATAGACTGCAAGAAAAGAGATCCCACCTAAATATTTTGAGGAGTTTCCTGATAATAAATGCCAGTCAACAGTGAGATGTACTACTTCCAAAAGTGCTAGGCTCTCCTTTGCTAGAAGTCTTTAAACAGAGGTTGGATGGCCATCTCTCAGGACTGCTTTAGATATTTATTCCTACATAGCAGGAAGTTGGACTGGATAGTTCTGAGAATCTCTTTCAACTCTATGGTGCAATGAAGCATAGCACCCTCCCATATTTGTTATGATTATCACCCATGAACATGGGTTGACTGAACAAGGCACTTGTGGTAAATATTTGGGAAGCATACCATGTATACCAACTATAAGTAGATCTTGTGGATAAGTTGAGAGCAAGTCTGGGGCCCAAAGTTATGGAATTTGCTGTGACCTCTGGTTAAGTTGAGGGTAAAACTGAGGGACATATGACAAAGGACGTAAAGGATGACACAAAGAAAATGGCAACTACATTAAAAGAGTCAATAACTGCTGAAAAATAGCTAGTCATTTTAAAGGCCATGTCAGTCTATACAGCGAAGGCAATAATGAGTCTTGTGACACCCTGAGTACACATTTTAAACATCTCTTTGAGATAAGATAGACAGAAAATTCAGTCCAATATCACTGAAACCAAATCAAGTCACCAGTAGCACTAACTGTGTAGAAAGTTTCAATAGTGCTGGCACTAAATACATGTTCAACAGCATTAGTCATTGCTGCTGCTTAAACAAATACAAATACAAAGTTCTGTGTTGAGTCGTGGAATCTCAAGAGATACTTGCTTTACTATATTAATCACTTCACAGTTGCAGAAGAATTCTGTTGGGCATATATTCAAATTTACTTGGTAAATATGTTGAAAGGAAGTACTGGGATCTGAGCTGCTTTAGGTCTGATTCTCATTTCTACTTTGCCCATGACTACCCACTTTCTTCTTATTTCCCTATTTCTTATGTGATTGTATTTCCCACAAACATAAACAAGGAAATTCATCCTGGAAAAACTCATCTCAGGAAAAGAGAATGCTTGCATGACCACAAATACTGATCTTTGTTTCTTTATTTATGTATTTACTTATCTCACTCGTGTCATTTGTAATCTGGTGCTCTTCATGGGACATACCCAAGAAAGGTTGAAATTTCTAATATAATTTTCAGACAAGAAACACAGCAATACAATAAATAAAAGAGCATAAGACCAACCAGCCCCAGGTACACAAAACCATAAACAGTCATTTTAAAAAAGAAACATTTTTACAGACTGCCTGAAACTGCCCAGAAATTAAGCCAACTGGGCCTCTGTGGGAAAAAGTTCCACACCTGAAGCACAGTTACAGAATGGCTCATGCTCCACAGCTCATAACATCTCCCAAAGCATGTGTAATGTTATCAGAAACATAATGAAGACGCTCAGCCTATTTCTTCCTGTTCCTATTCCCAAAGTTTCCTGAAGGTGCTTAATTAAATCAGAATGTTTCAGGTTTTTAACTAGGTGTAAAGCTTTTCCTCTAGAAAGTGTGAGTTTTGGCTGTCATTATTAAGGGAAACTGTTAACAGTTTAACATGACAGAATTTGTAACAGCTACAGCAGAAATAGTTATTCTTCTGTGGTGGTAGTGGTACTCTCCTTTTGTGATAGGAAAAGGAGGTGATTCAGCTTCAGTTAACGATGGTCCCTAAAAGGAAGTAAGCAAAACACCTATGGAAAACAGCAGGAAAGGGGGGAAATCTCAACATCAACCAAAAAGTGAATATGATAATAAATAATATTGTGAAAAATATACAGAACACAGATAACCAAAGTCTTTAAAGACAATTAAATATGGCCAATAACTAATCATGTAATACAATATAAAATAGTTTGTCAAAGTTTGGAAGTGAGTAATCACAAATACATTGTTACTGTGTGCCTCCAAGTCCTTTTCAACTTATGTTGACCCTAAGGCAAACCTATCACAGGGTTTTCTGGGGGCTGAGAGTGTGACTTGTCCAAGGTCACCCAGTGAGTTTCTTTGGCTGAGCTGGAAATTGAACACTGGTCTCCAGGATCATAATCCAACACTCAAACCAGTACACCACTCTGGCTGCCTATAGAATAATATAAACACTAATAAACTTCAAAAAGCAGAACCACACCAAACACTGTAACTAAGTATAACAAATATGTATAAACACACACACACACACACACACACATACATACATACAATAAACATATATATGACTTAAAAGAAGTTAAGAACCTATAATTAAAATGTACCATTTTGAGGTGGCATATGAGACAACCCCTTTTTGTCACCACTGGCTTCTTAAGTATGATTTTTAGTGACCTAAAATTCCTATAACACTGTAGGAGGGAAGGAGAAAAACCAAGACGGAGATGAGATGAAATGGAATGTCTCAGAAGAAGCCATGGCTGGTAGCCACAATGAACAGAAGCATTCTGGGCTTCTTGTGTCTTTAAGGGATTGAAATGTGACTCTCTGCTTCACATCACCTAAATTCTCAGTGCAATTTTTAGCCAAGAAAGACTGAAAGAAGTCTGGTCTTTGATTTTTAAATCCTAAAGAGATTTTCCCCCCTCCATGAGTCCATCACCCCAAATTGTGCAGTCTAGACAGCTATTTATTTTTTGGAACACCTGTAATTGATGGATTTATAGTACTTTGCCGTTTATTACTTTCTATTTTATTCCAAATTGTAGACACATGACCAATTTAAATGTCCCTACCATTGACTAGACCTTTTCAGTGTTACTGTGTAGCTCAGAACTGACCTCAGTTTAATCAAGCATATCCTTTACTTTATGCTTCAGTAAAATATACAGAAAAGGAAAACAAGAGGAAGTGGGGACTGCAAAAAACAACAACAACCCTAAATTCAAATATACTTGGTGGCTGACACATTACTGCAGCATTCCAATGGTTTAGACATTGCAGAAAGCAAAATTCAGACTCAATCTTATTTCTAAAAGGACTGTATTTCTCTTTTACTTCTGTTCACCCTTCTCTCTAACAAGTCAATAACCTGTTGCTCAGGAAAACTGCAGGATGGTAATTGAAAACAGGGGCTTGTCCATGACAGGAAATCAGCCCAGTTTTGATGTCTTTTGCAGCTCTCAGCCAATAATTCAGGACATCAGAAGGCTTGGAAAATGAATATAAGAGATGACAATCTCTGAACGGAATATGGTGAATGTGCTTATCTCGACTGCCTTCATGCTGAATAGCTTCACCAGGAGTGATAACCCCTGATTAAAAAACACAGCTATTTCCTGACTCTGGATTTCACTAGGTTCCCCTGACAACATAAGTTAAAAAGAAAGGTCACATAATACTTTCTGACAGGAAACAAGGACAGCATAAGAACACAACCCTCTCACTGGGTCAAATCTGCCAGAGGTCCACCTGGTCCAGCATCCTGTTTCTTAGAAGGCTAGTTCCAGATGCTTCCAAGGAAATGCATATGAACACAGACCATTCACATATTTTTTTTCTGCCAGTCACTAAGCTATCTAGAGCATACTCTTCTCAAGATGACGATGCCCCCAGCCACTTATGGCTATTTCCAAGCATCTTTCACACATAGTTTCAGCAATTGTATTTCCAGTTAACTTATATATTTAGAGTCCATTGGGTTCCTTGAGACTGTGCAGTTGCATGTCATACATGGATTCTAGAAATCAAAGCATGATTGGAAGACCTGGCTCTCGGATGGTACAGTTAATGGCTCCCAGACCATCTTATCTACTCTCATGATTTCAGCTATTCGGAATTGGTGGTTGTTGATTGCCTTTGTAGTTTACCACACTGCCCAGTGAGCCATCAAATGAGATTACCAAAATAGCAACCAAGGAACAGAATATAACAGTGATAAACTATTCTGCTAAAATACTTGGGACATTTAAATTAATAACATAAAAATCCACTGGAAAACCATTTTAAAAGGCTGGCATTAAAAAAGACAGCCTTCTTCAAAGAACACCAGGGAAAGCTAGGTTATCACAAAAGGACTGTCCTCTTGCTACTGTCAGTTGGACGCACACACTGTGAGGTTACCAGCTGTTTCTTTTAGTGAAGGAGAGTGTAAAAAATTCCCATCTTAATTAGTACAATTCATCAGGCTATAGCACCCATATATGCAAAAGGACATGCAGCTGTTGTGAAAAAGTTTGAAGACAGGGGTGGCAACTCCAAGAGGAAAAGGTGTGTTTCTGTATTCCAGTTTTGAAGAGGCACAGAAGAGACATGTATTCACTTATTATTAGGTAGGTGGACAGGAGAGCAAGTGGACACGTCTAACACAATTCTATACTGTGTCACACAAAACACCAGAGAGTACAACTCAGCTTTTGGGTTGTCAGCTGCAAAGCAGGTAGGAAGAAAGAGCCATGGCCTATCAGCAGGAATGTCATTTCAGATTATTCATTTTAAATTTAATTTAGTCTGGAGGAGGATAAATATCAGCTTGCGAGCAACATTCTGAGACCTCCTTGTCGCTAAGATGAAGAGAGAACTTCAAAAAAGTTAGCAATTTTCAAGAACATTTATTATAATTGGAGGGACTTGTGACTCAGTATTAGATCACATTTTGCATGAAGAACATCTCAAATTCAATCTTCTTTATTTCCAGATGGGACTAGAAAAAGCCTCTGTCTGAAAACTTGGATAACCACAGCCCATTGGTACAGACAATTCTGAACTGGATAGGCCAAGAATCTTAGCTGGTACAAAGAAAGCTTCCTTTGTTTGTTTTATACTTAATGTCAAAGGCAATTTTATCAATATTCATCTAATAAACACCCTTTTTTAACTGAAATTTATAATATTGTAAATTTGTAACTATAAACATTTTTGTAAAATATGTAATTTCCTATGCATACGTAGCAGATAAGTATAAAAAACACTATGTGACAATCGCTTTTAGACTACTTTATTAAATTAAATAATTAAACTTATTAAATTATTTATTTTATTTTAATTAATTTAATGAAATTTATTTAATTAAATTATTTATTCACATAAAATTTATTAAAGTATTAAATTTATTAAACTAAATTACTTTATTGTTTCCTTTTTACATGAGATATTCTCATCAGAGTTTTGTTTTGTTTTGTGGCTTGAGATTTTGAGAATCCTACCTCAAGACAAGCACAGAAAAGGAATGTGAAATATATTGAAAACAATGGTATCTTATCCTTGTTAATTACCTCAACATACAGTGGTTATAGCTCTTACAAAATCCCAGTGGTATCAGCCTATGCTTTCTGCAGTGGCAGCACATATTGAATTCACTACCCCATCAAAGACTGCAAATGTCACCATTTCTGAGGTATGGCCAGAAACCAATTCATTCTCAGTTCAGTATCAGGTGAAAGAATATTATGAGTAAGTCAAAATGGGCTAGCCTGGCTAGCACTAAATTCACATAAGGCATAGTTCCTTTAAGGTCTTTATTACATCAGAATGAAGATCAGGCCCACAACAGCAGTGCATGTATCACGGGTGGGAACCATGTGGCACTCCAGATGTTGTTGAACTGCAGCTTCCAGCATTTCTCACCATCTGCTGTGCTGCTGGAAATTGCCATTCAACAATATGGTGGGGGGGACAAATCCTAGCCTCCAGGTCTGTTCTATTATAACTAAGGCATAGTTTTTCATTGTTGAGAACCATTTTTGAGTTTAAATTTGTAACTAGGTATTAAGTCAGAGTAGATTAAATATATGTATCTGTGGCATCTTTGAGAAATACATAGTTGTTATAGGCTTGATCATATTTTCAGGAACGTGATACTAGTTATACACAAACTTTACAATTACTTGATAGTTATTTTCCTTCCATTCCTTCATCAATTATCATATGGAAGGACTAGCAATTTCTGACACTTATTCAACTGTTCAGTTTAAAGAAGACAAAATAATATAAATCTGTATGTAAGTATTGAGTAAGCGTACTCATAATGTATAAGCGTACTTATAATAATAATAAAAAACTGGGGACAAAACAATTACTTGACAGGCATTTTAAACCAATTTCTTATAGCAATCTGATATGATTGCTGAACAACGTTTGAAGAACAGATGTATAGGAATAATTTTTTTTGTTAAGTTTTAACAAATTAAGGAATAACTTTTTCTTCTAAAAAAACAGAAAACAAGTTGTGAAGACCAATTATATTCTATTAAACTCTTTTTCAACCAAAACTTCACCTTATAATTAGCAACTCCAATGGAAAAAAATGTGGGATGATATTACTGGATAACCATCTGTAGTTAGACAAGGAAAATGCCTTTTGCTTTTTACAGCCCCATAGCTAAAATATCAAATTGGCATGTGGCTTTTTGAAGCTGCAGTCAGCAACATATAGACTTGAAGTATGATTATCTAGAGAAAATTGTTCTTATATTTACTCCTAAAATCTTACAGCCAGAAAAGTCAAAAAGCATCCCTTTCAATGTAGATATGACTTCCTCTAATACAGTGCTAGTTTACAGAATTTCATCTCACCATGCTCATTGAGATCAACTTGATCAAACCAAAAATACCATAGTTGTGAGATTCTCACATCTCAGCCAGAAAAAGCCTAGGGGAGGCATCCATCTCAGCATATCTTTGAGCCATAAAGGCTATGAACATAAAAATATCTTTCTATACTATACTACAGAGTTGGAATGTGAAAGGTAGTTATTAGCAACTTATGACAACTTTGATTGATTAGAAACAGTATCAGCAATTCTCAAGATGGCAATTGCCATACATCAGAGTGTACCTCTGCCGTGTAGGAGTATTGTGAACAGCTGTTATGTCATCTGTCATGTTGATATCTCTAGGACCATCCATGGTAGACATCACAAGTGCATCAAATAAAGAGACAGAAGATAACAATGTGGTAACATTAGAAGGATTCAGCATTGCTTTTAAAGGGAAGCAAATCGGAACACAAGCTAAAGAGGGTTAAAACTTATAAATGCAATAAGGATAACCCCAGCCACTTTCTCCTTCTGCATTTTACATAATTGTTTATTACTAAATTTATATCCCATTCTGCACAGAGCAGCCTACAATGGTTGTTTCTAAAAATAAATAACTTTATCCCCTTAGGGTTCACACTCTCCTGTTAAATGTTGCACGGAATGTTTCACATTGCGTGGCCGTATTATAACTAAAATGTGTTCATGCCCAAGGCACACATCCTGACTGACTGACCTGCACTGATAACATTGCTATACTTATTCTAAAATATATGTAAACTTAGTCACAACAAACATTTGTCTTTTGTGCTGATTTGCAGCACAGGCCTATGCATTAGAATGTAGTACTACCCTGCAATCCTATACATACCTTCTCCAACATACACCCCATTGAGATCAGTGGGGTTACTCACTATGTATATGAAACGCTAATATATTAAGGAGTAGTCTCAAGGTTTACTGAGAATCTTATCACTGAAATCTTTTTGTTTCTTCCTCATGTATGAAATGCCTCACCCCAACTCCCACACACCAATCTATCAAATGTACTAAAACACACTATCAAGTGAATGTAGCTCTCCTTAATGTCAGAGTCATCTAAACAGAACCTGATAGGCAGCCTTAAAAATGTTTATAGAGATTCAAATGTCAAATCACATTAGTTTACCAGACCCAAGCAGATGTAGGCATTAGGGTTATCCGATATATTGATACCTTTGCTGGAGTAACTTTAGAGGCAGTCACCTCAGCCTAAAAAGGTTGTGTGGTACTCAAAGTCATCCCACATTCCAACATGGAAGTGTGTCAAATGCTTACTACAATTTGGCTGTCTTCCTACCACATCTCTTCACTCTCCCATCTTTGGCACAGTTAATTTGGTACAGTAAACTGAGAAGTTATTTTCCCCACTGTGCAAATGTTACATTCTAGTCTGAACTCCAGAAACCAAATTAAAAAGGAAAGAAGGAAAAGAACTTGCAGTATCTTTCATACATAGAAACATGGAGCAGAAGTTAAGAACTGAGACTGGGGTTGTATTTGTAAATTATTTTCTGACTTTTTAAAAAATGTTTCAGCTGCTCATTGTGCACAAGAAAAACTGATTGCAGCTGTTCTTTTCCTAAACCACTTTATATATTTTTAGCAGAATCTAAATAATGTTTGCAGTGCCAGCTTCCATTCCTCACTCAGAATATTTTTCAACATTTCCCAGTCAACTGGTTCCTGCATCTTTAATCCAATTATAAACAGATTCTTTTTGAAGACCCAGGAAGGTTTGCTTTGTAAATTGGATAGGTAGACAAGCAGGACTAGATTTTTGTATACAGTGGCAGAATTCAGAATTAGATGTAATTGACAACTAATTCCTAGTCTAAGCATATGCTCACTGGTACTTTTTTCCTTAACTCTAAATGAGTGTTGCCTATGAAAAGAAAAACAGGTTGAGGAGGGAGATATGTAAAAAAAAAAAATGGCTACAGAGCATGCATGCTAATTCTGGCTATTGCCATTCAGAATATAGAACAGAGGCTCCACAAAATCCATTTCAAGTGTTTCTCTTTGCCTGATTTAACTGCTGTAGGGGAAGCACCATCCTGCACATTCTTATGCAAAGATTTCCTTCCTGTCTTCCTTCCAAAGTCTTCTTCTCTCTTATTCCAGCCAATTGCATTCACATTTCCATACTGATGGGTCAGGTTCATCAAATTCCATAAAGTATGAGTAAAGAATGGACAGGTTGCTTACCTGTAACTGTGATTCTTCAAGTGGTCTTCTGTGAAATCACACAAATGGGATTACGCGCCTGTGCAAAACAGCATTTGGAACCTTCTCGAAACCTAGGAGTAGGCATTTTGGCAGCTGACCCCTCCCCAGGCCTCCTGGGGAATATAAGGCCCCTCCCTGCATAACGGTCAGTTCCTTCGCCGCTAGAGTAGCAGATGGGAACCAACCATCCAGGAGGACATGATGTGGGGAGGATGGGTGGGGTTGTGTGGCTTCACAGAAGACCACTCGAAGAAATACAGTTACAGGCAAGCAACCTGTCCTTCTTCTTCGTGGTCTCTGTGAATCAGACAAATGGGAGACTAGCAAGCTGTCCTGTTGGAGGAGGGAATGTCAGGCTTAAAACTCTTTTTATCATCATCATATATATCAACAATTGCATTTCAATTATTTTTGTCTTTATTTTATTTATATATATATATCAATAAACTGTAGCAGTATCTTCACCATGCCAAATAAATCAAAATTTATTTATGCCAAGGATTCATTTCTGCATTTATTTTCCATTTTGATGTTGTTTTTTTCATCACAGAAGAAAATAAAACTGTTCTCCCAAATGTTGCATCATTTCTTGCTGTGTTATCTACCTTATAAAGAAAAATAAATGTCATTGGTTCTGACCATTGATCAGCTTTGCATATGTCATGTAGTTGCACACCATGGAAAGAAAACAAATGATGTCACCACAGAGCTTGTCGAATGGGTCATTACATAACTGGAAAGTATTATTTATTTATTTATTTATTCATTCCTTCATGTGACAAACCAGATTCCCAGTGCTTTGGAACATAACAAAAAACAAGCAACTCTTTTGTTTTACTAATGGAAGCATTATGTTCTCCATAGAAAACAGTAATGCACGTCTAGCATCAAGGCAATGCAATCGTTTCTCCAAATCAGTTACTGAGTTTCCCATGTATGCAGGTAGTACAATGTCCTGATTCAATGAAATTATGACTCTACCTTAGGTCCAAGAGTAATATCTAGCCTTAAAAACAACTTCCCTTTATGCAAACACAAGTATGGTGCATCCATTCTAAATGCACATAATTCGCTGGTTTTCTTAACATAGGTTTTGCCACTAGAAAAATAAAACTCCAAAGAGAACAATTGGAAATCACAGTTTGTCAATGATTTAAAGGATTTATGTCTAAGCTTCAACAGTACTACATTCAAAAACTCATCCCGGTACTGGTAGTCGTACTGGGAGGTGTAAATGTTTATAACCAGGAGGAAAACTCTTAGCTGTAGGGTCTCTAAAAATAGAAAGTTTTCCCTATTGCTGAAGATACCAGAAAAATGCTGAGAAATAACACTTTACCTACCAACAAGATAGATCTTTTGCGAAAAACAATATATGCACAATACCGCATAATTGGAAAGCGATCCCAATGTCCTTTAACTAAGAACAATATTTCTCCATTGTAGGCAAACCCTTTAGATGTAGAAGGTTTGTGAGCAGCCAAAAGCATTTTGGTTTTTTGTTTGTTTTTTGAAAGTCAAGGCAACTTTGTACCAGAACGTGAGCGTCTGCCATGAGACCTTGGAGGCAAAGGTGGTGTCCTTCACCGACACCTTGTTGGAGAAGTTAGTTTCACAAACTCACATTGTCAGGATCTCAACTGTCTAACCTCAGGGGATCTCAACTGTCGGCCACATGTTATGGATCCCACAGAAAAGATAAGTGAGGAATTCATGATATCCCCTTCAGAAGCCACACAGACTTCTTCAATCTTGCTAGATGGTACTGTGTCTCTATTCACATCTTGGGCAACCACGCAACATGCATTCCCTGCCACAGTACTTGGTACCGTTGGAGACGGGGATCGAATTGAAGCAGGAAGACTAGGCTGCTCTACTCTTTTTGATTTCTTCGATGATCCTTCATGTGAAGAGTCCTTCAACCTACTCTTCTTCCCTTTGTCTTCTGTTTTCTCTCAGGAACAGTACAGCTTGTTGACTTTTGTTTTCAAATAGATTCAACACAGTACTGTCCATTGGAAGAATATGTTACTTATTCCAGTCTCATTCAACCTTCATCTGTGGCAAGACAAAGGTATTCTGTTGAGTGCACCTGCCAAAAAGTTTTCTGTCCCTGGTAGATGAACTGCGGAGTGGACAATCTTCTTCAAGAGGCAGAAGTGAATTGCCGACATCAGTAACACACGTTATTTATTGATATAGTATATCACTATTGTGACTATGTAGAATGAACCCTAAGTGCACATCCCTCACTCGTCCTTCTGGCTCAGATTATCACTAGCAAAAACACTGTTTTCCATGACAGCAAGTTAATGTCGCACTTTGCCACAAGTTCAAATGGCCTGTGGGTGAATTGTGTTATCAAGAAGTTCAAGCCCCAACCTGGTACAGGGGGTTGGACTGGAAGGCATAAATGCTTATAACCTTGTAAAAGCGTCTTAATCATAGGATCCAGACAAGGATGGTCTTACTTCTTGTTGTAAATGCCAGGAATTTGCTGCTGTACGACACAGCATTGATGGGAATGATAGTCCATCAGATACCAACAAGGAAAGGAACAAGAAGATATCCACGGTACCGCAGGTCTGTTGGTCAATATCACTGTCTCATAGATAAGCACAAAATTTTCTCCTATCTATATGCATACGATCTTGACATCAAAGGTTTGGGTCCAGGCAAAAGAATTCTCCATATTGGATGTATGAATTCCTTTACTTCATTAGGGGAAAAGAACTGACTGAGTCTTGAACTCTGTGGTGTCGGGCCCTGACCACTCAGCCATCCTGGCAGTTCGATACCATCAATCATAGTGACTGAATGTTGGGATGGAGGACGGTATCAAAGTGGATACTCAATAGGTCTAGTCTGTAGGAAAGCATTGTATGCCGACCTTAGGACATTTGTAGAAGTAGTGCAAACCAATTATTGTATTTTATGTCACCTTATATTATTATTATCATTATTATTAAATTTACTTTCCAGATGATGCTATGATAAAGTAGATAACAATATATGGAAGCAGGATGATACCTTTCCATTGTAAGAAAGCTACCACCGCTGACAAGCATTTGGTGAATACCCCTGGTACTGTACTCATACCAAAGGAGAGGAGTCTGAGTCAATAAGCCTGATATCCTATTAAAAAGCTAAAATTTATTCAACATAGGCATCATCAATATCAAGGTTACTATTCGAAACAGTCCTCTGTATATAATGGTTGACACCTCTGAGACCCAGTATAGGGTGAGGGCCACTGTCTCTCCTTTTTTTTGACACCAGCATGTCAAGAACATTGTAAGCAGGAGCAATATCGGTATCTACTCTGGTTTGATGTCAAAACCATGCTCAAAGTCGATATCTAAATAAATCAATGATAGGAATCTGTTTGAAAAGGTATCGTCCTTTGGTTGACAAAAACTCTACACTTAGGTTGATCCTGATATCTTTTTTTTTTAACCTGCAGATGGTAATTTTCTCAAGGAGTGTTGTTGAGGAGTTGTTTACCTTTGTTGTCATGTAGGCAACAACTCAACACTCTCCCTGTTCCAATTTATCATCACTAGTACCACTGAACAGGCCCTGCTGAATCAAAAGATAAGAAGAGTGTAGAAATCAAGCACAGGTATCAAGCATAGGTCCCAGGTCTAGGTATCAAGCGTAGGCACCAGTCTAGGTACCAAGCCTAGGTATCAAACCTAGGTATTGAACCTAGATACCGAGTCCAGACACTGAGCCAAGGCACCAAGCTCAGGTATTCAATTTAGGTATCCAGCTTAGGTATTATAACTCTAGCCTAGTTATCAAGAGTCTTAGAGCTGCCAGTTCATTAGCTCTTCTGCCGAAGTTATAGCTACTCGAAAAACAGTTTCCCAAGATAGTACTTTGATTAACTGTAGGGAGTTTTCTCCCTGTACAGATGACTTATACTGGATACATAAACAATCGCAGTACTGAAGGGAGGATGCAAAAACCCACCATCAGTATCAAGATGAAACAGAAAAAAAATCTCATGTTCCGAGGTTGAAATCTAAGTGCCCAATACTGTTGTGTCGGAAGGTGTTGCCAACAACATCTAGAAGAGCAACATGTGATGGAGATTCAGAGCGAATTCACTCGTCTAGGCACAGAACCTAAGTTCCAGCATAGGTATCCAGTCTAGGTATCACGCCCAGGCGTCCCGTCTAGGCATAAAGCATCAGTATCGAGGCTAGATATCAAAGCCAGGCACCAAGTCGAGGCATCAAGTCCAGATATTAGTCCTAGGCACCAATGTCAGGTATCATGGTTGTACAGTATCATACTACCAAGAATTGACTGTATGGTAGTGTTGACAATGCACCAAGCTCAGGCAGTCAGAATAGATACCAAGCACAGGCATCAAGCTTAGGTATGAAAACTAGATATGAAGTCTAGGTACCAAGCCTAGGTATCAAGCCAAGATACCATGGTAGTATACATCATCGTTGATATCGAGAGTCGATGGTATCAGCTCCTTGAGATCGACAATACCATGATGGTAGACGGGTTGACTGGAAACTGCCTCTATGAGAATGGCAACACCGTCAAAGGTAGAAATCATGGACGGGACCGATGGCAAACTGTCTACTTAAACTGATGGTACTGATCGGTATGGGGGCTGATGGCGAATGGTCCTTCAAGACTCAGCCATTCCATGGATTGCTGTCAGTACCAGAAATCGCCTCGGGTGCACTGCTGTTAAAGAAGCAGTGAAAAAGCCTCCTCAGTGCCATAAATTGCTTTAGAAGTACCACCATTACAGATGCAGTGGGGAAGGGTGTGGCCAGAACAGCGGCGTCGAAGGCACCAGTTTTACTAGCCTGAAGTGGCAGCTCTGTTAAGCCTCATGTGCGGGAGTTGGTGATGACAGCAAGACTGTGCAATGCAATCCTCTGAGAGGCAGGTAGGCACGCAAATCCGTCGATATCCAAGATCTTGCCTCTGCAGGAAAAGCCGGGTTTAAAGACCGCTGCCGAGGCCACCCACAGAAAAATTCTGAGGGGTCGTAGAGAGGGAGATATAACTTCCTCAGTTATAACAAGAAGAAGATTCTTTCGCGGTGAAGAACAAGTTAGTTTGCTCCTTCCTTTTATGTTTTCAGCAGCAATTCCTCCTGTGAGGGATCATTCAATTTCTTTTCTTTTCTTTTTTTGCCAAGTAGGAGGTTGATGTTTACTCTCAGTCCCTTTCAAGAGGACGCTGACAGTGCCTCATCTCGAACTCATAGTATCATGCGTTAGGGGCAAAAAGAGAAGTTAAATGTTACAAACAACCACCAAAATGCCAAGAAAAACATAAGTATTTAGTCAAATCTTGTTTAAAGAAACCATTAAACCAATCTGAAAGCTAGAGGAAGGCTCCTTTGATGCTGCTACTGTGGAGGAAGAAAACTGACCGTTCTACAGGGAGGGGCCTTATATTCCCCAGGAGGATGGGAGAGGGGTCAACTGCCAAAATGTCTACTCCTAGGTTTTGAGAACGTTCCGAATGCTGTTTCACGCAGGCACGTAAACCCATTTGTGTGATTCACAGAGACCACGAAGAAGAAGCAGACCCACATCTAACACAAATCATGAAACAGGCAGCAAATGTTTGGACAGAAGCCTGTATCCACATGCTAACTGCCACTGATGGATCCACGTGCCAGAGGAAAAAAGGAAACCATGATAAGAGCTTGTTTTGTTAGTTTATTTAAAAAATGGTTGTTGGTACTGTTGCAGTTTTTAAAGAAGGGGAGTGGCTTCATTTATTCAGTTTCCTCACTACTTGCTGCAATACTTGTTGTGTTGCTCATGACTTCATTACTTTTACCTTCCTTGTTGTTGAGAATGGAAAGTATACAGGATATCAGAAAATGGCTAATTTTTAATTTAAAAAAAAAAATCCAAAAAATGCCTCCAAAGCATTTTCATGTCTTACTGCATCTGAGCTCTGAAAATAAGAATAATTCAGTTAAACACATGTATTTTCAAAGGAAGCCCTGAAAGAGGAAGAGTGGTGTATCAAGAGACAGAAGGAGGGACCACTGAAAGAGCAAAGTATGTATGGGGTGCAGCCAATTAAGTTTGCCTCACAAGACTCCTGAAAAGAAATAGAAGGATATTCGACAGTAATGTTCTCATGCTGCGACAAGCAAAGGTGGACAAGGCGTGGTCTGCCAGGACCCTCACTGCACCCTCTGGTACATGACCTGAAATTTTAAAAAAGGAGAAAAAAGCCTGCTGGGTATGCAACTGTCCATTTAAAGGGTATTTAGGAGAGCCTGTTTTAAGCCCCAAATAGCCTTTTTAAGAAAAACAAGTAATCACATCTGGTCACCTTCCAGGCCCTTTTTGCACATTACCCTTTTGTGTGACGGGGGAGGGCGTCTCGCGGGAGAAGCCTCATCCGAAATGCTGCCGCTTCCCAGCTCCTTCGTACCGCAGGTCACTTCCTGCTAGCGCAACCGTCGCCCTAGTGCCCCGCCCCTTCGTTCCGCAGCGCAGTCTGGGAGTTGTAGGCTGCGCTGGGGGAAGGAAGCGTGACCAGGCCACCTTGCCGACACACTGCACAGAGGTAAGTGCGCGAGGGTGCCGCGAGCATTGTGCGAACGCGGGGCATTTTCGGCTTAAAGCCGAAAATCAAAAAATGTGCGCGCGCCCCGCTTTAGCCTCGTGAGTGTCACACAAGGGGGAGTGCGTCATACGGAACGATGCTCCCACTCACGCGATGCTCAAGTGCTCTCGCGCAAGAAAAAAAGGATGCGAAAAGGGCTCTAGTGTTGCCCACCCCTCCTCTGTTGAAAAGGTTTTGAAAAATCCTACTGGTCCAAGATGCTGAGGCCAGGCTGTTAGCTGCAGCACTTTTTAAGAGCAGGGACCTTTTACGTAACAATTTTATTGATTGCTTCTACTTTCCAGGGTCAATTGAAAGCTGCTCTGAGTATGAGCCTCCAGACTATGGCTCCAATAAATAAATAAAATTAGTGGATGACATCCAAAGCTCTGAGTACCTACACCTCAGGTTATCTGAAGGATTGCTTTCTCTGTGTTAACTTCCACAGATTTTAAGAGTGTTTGGAGAGGCCTGTTTAGTTTTCCATTGGAAAATGTAGGCCTCTATTTAGGCAAGCTTTTAACCTGCAAAGGCTCTGCCTGCTAGTCAATTTATTATCATTATCGGCACAGCCTACTTTTAATTTGCTCTATTCTTTCTATGTGCTCTTCTTCTTGTTCTTAATTGCAGCTGTATTTGTTCTGTAATGTTTGCTTTTCTCTGGTATAGCTACATTTCTGTTAGGTTCCTTTGTATACTTACTGGGAAGTAACTCTCAAGGAACAAAGTGAGGCTTAACTCTTGGTAACCATAAAGAGGATTACATTGCTCTGCTGGACACCTGGTACAAAAGGAGATGAAACTGGAGATGTCCAGTGAAATCTAATGTAAAGAACAAATGGAATGTCAGAATGAACAAAAATAAAGTTTTACTCCAAGAAATAATTCAAAATGTTTCAGTTGAGAAATATATATATTGTATATTCTTCAGGAGACAGCTGTTTGAGACTCCTGACCTGCAGGAGTTATAAAATGACATGTCTCCAAAACTAGCAAATGACAACTGATAGTTTAAGAGTGGGAAGTAAACTAGTGCAAACAAGTGCATAACTTCAATAATATACTTTAAAATCATCTGAACAAGACAATATTTCTTCAATGGATTATGATGGAGACAGCTTTCAAGTAAACAAGCAGTCTTATTTTAACTTCCAGTTAATAATTTTCATAATTTGTATGTGAAAAGTGATATCCTCCAAAAAACCACAAATATCCAATGGGGTGGGGATGGGAGAACTATTTGTTAGGAGTGTTGCTCCCCCATGCACACATCTTTGCCCACTTGATGCCATTTAGGTTTACACTGAATTTTTTTTTCTGAATCAATAAGTGTAGTTCAAGCTGTATGCTGCAGAACGCTTTATCTTATCTGCATATGTTATTAATTATAACAAAGACTACTGTCAAAAAGAACATCAGAGGGTAATGAGTTGTGTTTCAGAAAACTGTAAATATTCTGAAGAGTTTTTAAATAGATGGTGTCTGATTATGATTTTTGACAAACCACTGAAAATGACTGACACTTACAAGATGTAAGACACCGAGTTGATATTATGCCTTCTGGGACAGTTGTAGCTTAGTAGAAAAACATGCTTATTGACACACACAAACTGAATTTCTTAGCACTTCCAGTTATTACCTTATATCCTAGGTACAATCAAGACACAAGTTAACTGAACACACAGTGCCCCCATTACTTATGACTCCATACAAATGGGAGAGTCACAATCTGGGGAATCATTCCTGTTATATTAACACACAAAATTGCCTGCCCCTTTTTAAAATTGCATTCCTAGACACATGAAAACCGTGAGACTTCTTTCAAGGTAGAGGTGTTTAGGATTGAACTATCATGCTTCTGCAGCCTTTTAGACATTTCTTTAATGCAAGTCCCTTTTCGCACGCAGTTTTTTTTGTGCGAGCGCCCCTTGTCGCGTGAATGGGAGCGTTGGTCCATACGACGCACTCCCACTCACGCGACGCTCAGGAGCCTAAAGTGAGGCGCACGTGCATTTTCTTATTTTCGGCTCAAAGCCAAAAATACTGCACACTCATGCAATGCTCGCAGCACCCTCACGCATTTACCTGCGTGCGATGCGTCGGCGAGCCAGGGCAGTCACGCTTCCTTCCCCCAGCGCAGCCAACAGCTCCCAGACTGTGCTGTGAAAGGAAGGGGCGGGGTGCTAGTGCGACAGTCACACAACCGGAAACCCAGCTGCGGTAGAATGGAGGGGTGATGCGAGTGCCTCGTGCAAGAGGCTGCTTGCGCGAACGGCACCCCCCACCTCCGCGAGCAGGTAATGTGCAAAAAGGGTCCAAGTGTGGAAAGACAACATTTTTATCAACTTTTATTAGTTGAGACCTGGAGTTATGTGAACTTTTTATATTGTTGTAGAATAATTTCATAATAATAGAAACAAAGGTGTGTTTTTTTTTAAAAAAAAAAAACCCTATTATATCAGACCAAAGATCAAATATATTGCTTCCCAAGGTGGCCAACTGGATGCTTCTAGGAAGCCTACAAGAAGAAACTGGTATTCAGTGTCTTAATGCTACTAATGTTTTAAGTATTCCCTTATATCAATATTACCTTTACATTTGCACACGTGGTATTAGGGTAGGCAAAAAATAACCTACATTTACTGGCTGGAGCCCAAACATTTTGGTTAATCTAAACATTTTACTCAAGTGATTCTGGTGAAGTAACTTCTGGTGGCCTTTCATTCATCAGTGTGCCCTGCTGGGTTTACTCTGCTTGAGCATAGCTGCCATTTCATTTTTTCACCATTTCCCGTAGTGACGCTACATCACATGTGAAATTTAAATGTCAGTAAGGTTTTCCTGTAATAATTGTAAATAAATATATGAAAACATGCGTGTTCTACTCACAACCAATAAGAATGTGGATGCCATGAGTGGGCACATGAGATATAAATTTTAACTAACCAATAAATAAATAAATAAATAAATAATATGAAGAGGTCAAGAATTGTTAAAGAAGATACAGGAGATGGGCTGAGTACAGCAGATAAAGCTAGAGGAGTACATAAAATGAGGAATTTGACCATAGATACATAGCAAATGCATTTAAGAAGTTTTTAACAATATTCTGATCAGGTAATTCTCACTTAACAATGGACATGGTTTATTACCGTTAGAATTTTTTTTTGTACTATTCCGCAGCACCTTTTGGTTAGAAGCAACTTCTTGGTAAAGCATGAGTTACTTTGAAACTGGACGGGATCATCCTGCTGGTTTTAATGAATACTTGCAACTGCACATGTTGAGCACCCATGGTAACCAGAAACATTAAACACTAACCATTCATTTAGAAGAGATTAAGCAGATGCAGTAGCTTTAACAAAACAGAGAATTAAACTGCATAAAGGAAAGCAAATTGAAAGGCACTATGTCGGCTATTTTTGTCCAGGATAATTATGTGACAAATTCATTAGGCCTTAATAATAATCAAGGCAATGGAATATTTCAGAAGAGGCTAGCTGAATACTTGCTGATTAATCTACAATTGGAAGCCTTCCCTCTTACTGTCAGCCTGAGAATATTAATTGGTCAACTGTGTGATTGGTCAAATCATAAAAAAAATTAAATTGTTGATCTCAAAAAAAAAAAATATCCATCAATTCAAAAGTATATTTGTACATTTTAAAATCACTTCTGGAGCAACCTAGCTGACCTATCCAAATAACAAGATATTTGTTTGCCTAAAGGAAGACAATCGGGGAGAGAAGCTCATAGCCTCTCTTGCTATGACTTTCAAATAAATGTTATTGGCTTTAAACTCTAAACCAACTTTTACATTATCCCCACGTTTCAGGCTCCCTTTCAAAAACAAATGCAGATCTCTCCATGAATTCTGGAACCTCGCGTGTTTATCTGATTAAAAATTAACCTGCCATCTTTAAAACACGCATACACATATCTTGAAACAATGTTCTGGGAAGAGAGAGCAGCATCCTGATTGTCAATCAGTTCTCTAGGGGATCTGTATGGCCAAAAGGAATGAGTGCAGATTCATAAGTTTTTATGACTTCATGCACCAAATTTTACAATAATGTCATTACTTCTTTCCAGCAGAATTGTGCCATTAGGGAACATGATGAAATTTCAAACCATACAGTAATGCCTTGAGGGCATTCTGACCCCTCCTGTGTCTGAGACACCACCAAATTAGTTTCCTTGGTTTAGGTTTTTGAGACTGAGATTTCTGTTTCCAGTCTGGGTT
Organism: Ctenosaura bakeri; assembly: GCA_948474755.1. NCBI lineage: Eukaryota > Metazoa > Chordata > Lepidosauria > Squamata > Iguanidae > Ctenosaura > Ctenosaura bakeri. Next base: position 223,780 of record CAOLHI010000357.1, read on the forward strand.
AACAATGCAGTCTCCCAATAGGAGACACTATGACCTTCTTCTAGACCAATTCAAGACCCCTTTTAGCCCTCTATGCTGTGATTTTTCACGCTGTTGTGAACCCAAATCTGCCACTAAGGATTTTGATGCTTTACAAATGGATAGGCAACTGTGGCCTTGCAGGTATTTTTTTGACTGCAACTCCCTTCATCCTTAACCTAAGGACCTATGCTGGTTAGGCCTCATATGAGCTACCAAAAAACCAAAATAAAACCCTTGCCCACCTTGCTTTACTGGACTGCAGTAGATGTTACTCAATGCATGTATACGGTTGCGAAGAGAAATAACGGACAGGGGTCCTGTAACTTTAATAGTTGTGCAGAAGAGGGAATTTTAGTAGGTTCTGCTTTTTATGAAAGCAGGTCTGCTGAAATTCCTTCTTGTACACAACCACTGAAAGCACAGGAGCCCTGTCTCTTGTTTCACTTGGCAACTCTATATGTGCAAAAACCAAAATGATTAATTCAAAAACATGGAGAGCTGTTAACATGGGAAGGTCTGTCCCATACAAGAGAACAGTTCAGACAGAAAGATGGAGAAATAACTCTGAAGTTTAAGACCCACAAAATACATTCACCCCTTTACTTGTTGAAAACTGAATAGTACATTTTGTCTGGGGGTACCGGTGGAATGAAACAAAAAGAGAGAGTGTCCATACCCTCCAACTGTCCCAATTTGGCAGGGACAGGTCTGATCAATCCTCTGTTGTCTCACTTTCTTCAGCTGCTTGTAAAATGTCCTAGTTTCAGTCTCCTCCTCCCATTTGTCCTCAGCTTACTTTAAATGCTGCAACCTGTTTTCAATTCAATTAACTGAACAGGGGAGAGGAGAGGAAGGATGGAATCTTACCCTTCCCAGGAGCATCAGGCGAAAAACAAACTGCTGTAGCCTCTCCAAGCTTGTGTGTACTTCCTCATTAATAACTTTTGCCGTGTGTACCTCACTCTGAAGTCACCTGGCCACATGTCACAGTTTTCCTCTGTGATGTGTTAGAGGATATGACTGTTTTGTGCAGCTCATACTGCTTCCTTTAGAACAGCCATTCTCAACTGTTTTTTTGGGCACAGACTCCTCTGGATTGGGTTGCAACCCCCCCACCCACCCTGTCAAAAAGGGATACAAGATGAAAAGATAGACAGAAAATCATTTATCATTGAACACTAAGAAAACTTGAACATCCTGACATACTGGACAAAACTTTAAAAAAGACTGTGGAATTAAACATCTATCAGGCCTAATACAATCCTTGAGCTTGGTGCTTTTCTACAAGTTTCATGATATCAGCCTCCAAATTAGACAATGACAGTTGGAGGTCACCTCTTGTTGCGATATTCTGTTCTTGGATTTTATCAAGGAAGCAGTCAAACAATGTGTTGGAAAGATATTATAAATAGGAGGGAAAGAAAGTATTGACTCCAGTTAAGGTTGCTGCTTGGGTATTTCATAGGTTCAGTTAGCAGGGCCCCCATAAATCCCCAAGACTCCCCTTTTCACAGTTTTCAGTCTGTGACCCTGTTCAAATGTGCCAAGGTCTCCTTGCCTGGGGGGAGGGGCTTCACAGTACCAGAGAAAGTAATTTGGTACTGCAGCAAATTTGCAAGATTCCTTGATAAAAGAAAGCAACAGAAGAATTGTTTTTTTTTTAATTTAAAAAAAAGAAAAGAAAAAAGACTTCTAGTTCCTAATCAGTGTCTGAATTACAGGTGCTGGGTAGGGTGCCCCTTTATGAAATCCCTTCAGTTTTAGCTATATCACCCCTCACCCTCTATTCTCCTAAAACAATAAAGTAGTCCCTCCACATGTGCAAGGGTTTGGAGCACAGACCCATCGTGAAAATGGAAAAAACATGAATAACTAACCTCCCCTCACAATTCACCTTCTATTCCCCTCTGGAGCTTCTTCCCTCCCATTCTTTTGCCTCTGGCCCCAGTGTTGCAGTAGGGAAACAAGGCTCACCAGTACTTTCCCCTCAGGCAGAGAAGAGGTGAGTTCTGGACTTCTAATTACTTCTGTTGACCATCTTGAGAAAGGAGCACTTGTCCAATTAGCAGCCAATACACAGCAGAATGTGCAACCATATGACAGAGAAAAGCTGCCTTCAGTGGTGGGAGGGGGCTTTGCTCATCCAAAAGGAAAAAAATGTCCACTTTAAACACAAGCTTTGCAAGCCTGGAGTGAGGAATGCAAGGGACAGGAGGAGGAAAATGCAGGGGAGAGGCAAGCACATGCCCTGCAAATAATCAAAAGGTCAAACCCCTGAATGTGGAGGGAGGACTGTAGTTAATAGTTAATATCAGAAAAAGTTAAGGTACTGACCCCCCCACCATAATTTAAGCATTGTTTGTAATAGATAATATCCACACATGTTCTTTCAGCCACTACAATCACAAACTTATGTTTTAATCTAGCAGAATGTCAATGTTTTTTGCTGGAGTTAGAATCTTGACTATTATTAATGTTAGTTAGACTCTGGCCATTGACAGTGTAGGTTCAGCTCTTTCTTCATATCCCCATTCATAAGAACATTTGCAATATTTTATATTCCCCTAAACATATAAATACCAAGAGGTTTCACACTACTGGAAATGGCCTAAAGTACTGGTGGGCAAAGTGCAGCTCTGGGATTATATGCCCCTTCCCCCAAGTTTTTTTTTTTTTTTTTTGCAGCCCTCCGCTCCCCCTGGCTGCTTAGATCACTTTTCTTCTGGCCTCAGTGAATAAATAAATGTCCTCCTTGATGCTTGCAGGAGCACCACCACTTCCACATGGCTAATTGTGTTTAAAATATCTAGTTTTTTATCATTGGAAATGGACCTCTGTTAACTTTCAGGCAATGCTGGGGCTTGTGTAGTTCAGGAAGTGGGTTGGGGGAGAGGATGAAAGGTTAATAAATAAATGAACACATATCAATAAGAAAAGTCTTAATGTCTTGCTTCTCCTTTCTTCTATCTGGCCTATTGATACTATGAAGAATTATGTTTTTTTTTCATTAACAGGCACCTCTTCTTCTTTTAAGAAGTAATTTCTAAGTTAATATACATTATGGAGAACAGTGAATACCCTTGTTCTTAGATTTCTACTAGCTCTCAGAATCTGGCAAGAGATGCTCTTGAATCAGAATAACAGGTGGTTTTGCTTTTAAGTACTGTTGGGGCCAGGAGGGAATCAGAAGACGGGAAAAGGAGATTCAGAACATTACAGACATGAAAAAAGTGACAAACAAGTAAAATCTCCTGTTTCCGAGATGGATTTTTAGTCACTTTTAATAATTTATTTGGGTTCCAAAATAAACTTGGATTGATGTGATGATATTTCGATAAAACCTGAGCATCCCAAAGGGAAGCAGAAACATCCTGACATCTCAGCTTTCCAAGTCAAACCAAGACAATCTTCTCTTCACATTACTGCTACATCTCCTATCTAGAATCTCCTTCCTTCCTCTCATACATGGGAAAGACAAAAAAAACCCTGAGCTGTTCCATAAATACCTTTTGTAAAATTAAGTACTGAAGTCCTGTACTAATCTTCTTGCCAGAAATCCTGAATGCCATGGGAGTGTGGCCAGGATGAAATCACTGGAGCAATTGTTATTCAGTTCAATGAAAGACTGAAATATACTGTAGCATCCCTCAGAAATATCAAGCTGTAAAAAGGGACTTGAGTATAAATTTGTTTAAAAATCACACAACAGAGAAAGTAGACTTATGCTTACCCAAAATAACCTAAAATACCTTTCTCATCTCAAGGGTATTTTGAACAACAGAAAATATGACTGAAGGCAGGACTGCAAGCTTCAATCAGACCAGCAAAAGTTTTAGTTGATTCATGAATGAGGAAAGGAAAATGTATTCAATTAGAAGAACTTTTAATCAGAAAATGAAAAGCATACTTGTTTGCTTATTTGAGGCTGTTTTATAATTGTGCTTCTGACTACATGCTTAACAGTTATGAGAAGAGACACATAAGCATACATTGCTTATGACATTAAGCTTATGGAAGTTCATATACAGTCCTAGTAGAATCACCAGGGTTGCCTATAGCAGCCTCCACCAGCCTAGGAGCTGGTGTACTACAACTCCCATCTTCCTCAACCAGCATAACTGGCTGGGAGGATGGAAACTATGGTTTAGCATATCTGGAGGATACCAGGCCAGGAAGGTTGGCATATTTCTACAAATCATTCTTTCTACAGCACAATGTCCTGTCCGAAACTTGGAGTGCCATAGGCAGTGGAACCACGGTGCATTTCCCCTCCTCTGTCTATTGGTAGTCAGAACTAGAAGAACCAGAAATGTCACACGGGCAAGTTTTGTTTCTACTTACCGATCCTAAATAAAGCCATGATTAATTAACTACTAGATCCAGGGTGCAAGTAAAGAAAATGCAAGTTTACCAAACGTAACAAATATCAAAACTAGCAGATTTGGCACCCGTACAGCTGGATTTTACCTATATTTACCTATTGCTAGAGAAATGTGCACAGGTAACAGTACCAGGATTAATGGAATCAACATACAAATCTTACTGGCACAAGGAATGCCATAACTGCTGAAATACAGACTTTTCTGTTAGATCTTCCCCCACTCATTTCTAGTGTCATTTGAAATATGTATTTAAACAGTGGATACAGCCCACCATTGTTTAATTGTTGTTGTTGTAGGTTAGGGGAGAGTAAGATGCTGGTGCTGTTTACTGTTCCATCCTGGACTGGTCGCAGAAAGTCTTTGCCTGGCCCTGCTTAAGTCTCTGCATAGCATTTCTATTGCTATACAATTAGGAAATTCTGATTCCCCAGAGTACACCATTAATCAAGGCATGTGTAATATCGTCTTTCAGCTAACTGTTTTTACATGGCAGAGAGGACAGCACCCTTGGTCCTAGTTCAAGATCCTTCAGACTGCTTATTATGGCTCTAAGTGCCTAGCAGCAGGAGTGAGAAAGGGGTGCTTTGCACATTAGGCCTGTCAGGTTTTATCTCTGCTTGCTCCTTTTTCAGGTCCAGACAGCAAGACCTTCTGGCTCACACCTGCTGGTGTATGCTCTCCTAACTATTCACCCACCCCACCACATGGCACTACCTGATAAGAGCGTAAAACAACTAGAGTGGAAAAGACCAGTCATCCATAACAGGTTCCAACAGCAGTGAGTAATTGAGAAGAAAATGCAATGTTAGTATCCTGTGCACGGATGGTTTAACAGAACTTAGTAGGGATTGCTTTCAATTTGGGGTGCCACTGTTTTAAAGAAATTGAAGGCAAGCTGCAGAAAATTCAAAGATAAAAGAATGAGTTCAGCACATTGGGCATTTTTTTTCTTAACCACTTAAAAGGAGCTTCAGTTAAGAGAAGAAGTTGAGGTTAAGTTTAGGAAAGCAATCAAACTCTGTTTACTAAACTGTGTCTTGATTGGTCCCATTCTTTAAACTGACATTCCTTTAGCCTTACATTTGAGTTATAACTTTCTGAAACCATTTTTCACTCTGAATTTTCTCATCACCCCTCCATATTCCTTAAAACAGTCTTTCCCGATCTGGTTGAACTCCAGATTTTTATTTACTACAACTCTCATCAGATACAGCCAACATGACCAGTGGTCAGGATCAATGGGAACTGTAGTCCACAACACCTGGAAGATGACACATTAGGTGAGACTGCCTTAAGTATATGTTATGAAACCAGCTGTGATAGAAAAAAGATCTAAATACTGCTGTATATTCTCATATTTCTCTTAATCAATGCAACTATTTTTAATTAAGAGGGTTTGAAAAGGGACAGCTCTTGTCACTATTAACCAAAAGGCATTGTATGGCTCTTTTGTCTTGTAGCTTTGTAAGGAAGTGCTAAACGTCTGCTAAGGGCAAAAGTTATACTTCTTCATTCCTGTTCTTCCCACAGGTGCATCTAGTGCACACAAATAATTTTCCTAATCAGAGAATAGTGAGGCATGGAAAGAAACAAACCAACTTTCATTTTTTCCTGTTTTGGGGTTAATCTGGTAATCTAGATTCAACATGGTAAAAATGTATATAGAGAGCCAGCATGGGGTAGTGCTTTGAGAAGGGTAAAAGACCATGGAAACCCACTGGCTGACCTTGGGTAAAATCACAGTCTCTCTACCCCAGAGGATGGCAAAGGCAAACCCCCCTGAACAAAACTTGCCAAGAAAACACCAGGATAGGTTCATCTTAGGAGCTCCATAAGTCAGTAATGACTTGAAGGCACACATCAGCAGCAAGAACAAATACATAAGAGCAGTGCATTGTAATGAGGCAACTCCATGCATGCACACAGATATCAAACTTTGTCATAGGGTAAACTGAGTTCTTTGTCAAGAAAAGCTGGACTCCATGACTCAGAGAAACATAATTGATCTTGCATGTTATTTTCGTCTTCTGATAGTCATAGTAAGACTGTGTATAATTGCCTTTGTCTTCAATAGTGCAAGTGGGTAGAAGCAGACATGACACAGAAGCTGACACAAAAGAATGACACACTGTGCAGCAACAGCAAAATCACAAAACAGAAAGAAAATTCATACATGCTCCCAGCATCAAAATCCTACATGTAGTCCCAGACTTATACTTTCTTCTTCCTGCCCTATAGATGTTTACATGCAACACTGGCAATGTAGAGAACATTTGTGTATATTTCATCCTTGGGTCTGTTCCTACTAAAATGAATAGACAGTTTGTGAGAGTGATCTCCATACATGGGTCACTTATACTACATACTATATTCTTTGCAAACTATACTCTCTCATCTTCAAAGGAAGGCAAATGTAAACTACCTCTGAACAAATCTTGCTGAAAAAACCCTGTGAAAGACTCACCTTAGGACTGTTATAAGTGGGAAAACACTTGAAGACACACAACAACAATTTCCTTTCATGCTGTTGCATTTATTGTTAACATGGACAGAAACCTCCTATTTCACAGCTCTGACTCACCTGGCAATGCTACAGCCTCAGGTGAATTTGCATAATACAGCCAAGTTGGTAATGGTTGGACAGATATTTGACCTATTCCTCACTAATTCTCTCCTGCTCCTTGCCTTTTGACTCCTTCCAGCCTAGGGCAGCAACCATTGCTCTGTGGCTGGAAACATGTGTTGCATGCAGAAGGTATCAGGTTTAATAGCTGGCACTTCCAGTTCAAAGAATTATTAATGAATACAAGAACTCAGCTTGAAACTCTGCAGTGCTGCTGGCAGTGACGGCTGAAAAAGTAGGCTTGATAGGCAAAAAGTCTAGCCTGGAATCAAGGAAGCATTCAGTTGGGAAGTTTGATTGCCCTTGATTCAGAACAACAGTATATGAACAGAAGAAGAGCCTGGCTGGCTAAAGGCCAAAGGCATATCTAGTCCAACAAGAATATTAATCATCAGTTGTTTTCCAGCTGAAAAATGGATTTCCCAACACTTGGGACAGGCAGTTGGGAAAAATAACCCAGAGGTAACAGTTTCACACAATTCTTGCCTAGCATTCACATATCCTAAAGTGTTTCAGAAAACGATTCTGTAAGAACATACACTTGCAATTTCCGAGCAAAAAAATCATAGATTTTGTGGAAAATGACCCTGTTTCCAGAAGTAGGGAGAGGGAGTTGGACCCCTTCCAGCTCTATAGTTCTTCTTATGTGCATGCGTGTGCTTGTGTGTGAAAACCCGTCAATTGTCTACCTGAAACGAGAAGTATTCTTGATTACCTAGTGAAAAAGGCCAGTATCCCGTTGATGGCATCACAAGATCTTGCTCACAGTCCCACACAGGGAAAACTGCTGTTCCTAAGGAGCTAATATAAACATCCCCATTACCCACCTCCTTGGAGCCATCCAGCTGTCCTTAATAAATTTTGCATTAATTTGTATTTGTCTCATTTTATTACGCCTGCAAGGAAAATAGATACGGCGTCTGAAACATTAGGCTAATAGTAATCTGTCTTCCCCAATAAATATTATTTTGACATACTTTCAGAAATATCAAAGCTTTACCACAAAAGCCCACAAAGCAAGATTATGTCCCTTTTAAAGTAATTCCATCCTAAAATTCCATTTACTTCGGATTTTTGTTTTATGCTTTTATGTACGTTCTGTTATCAATTTATAAGCTCAGCTGGGATTTCACATAGTTTAAAATAGAGACAAAAAAGATTATATGGTATGCTGATTTGCTTTTCTTAACTTTTTTTTTTAAAGGGGGTAGAAATCTCTATCATTTGAACTGCTGTAGGATGAGGAATATGTCAGTAACCAACAGAGCTGTGTGATCATCCTGGCAACTGACCATGCAGCTCTGTTGGTTACTGACATACCCTTCGACCTACACAGTTTAAGAGGACACCTCTATCATAATGACTGTGCAGCCTGGTAGCAAAAAAGCAGATGTGCTTCTACTTTTTGCTGCTTCCCAGAGAGACAGTGTGATGTAATTTTTCATGTGTTGGACTGGGACTTGAGAGATTCAAGTTAAAATCCTTACTAAGCCATGAAACTCACTTGTCATCTTGAGCCAGTCCTACTTCACAGGCTGTTGGGAGGCTAAATGAGTGAGGAAGAAAACCATGCGTGTTGCCTTGGACTTATTGGAGGGCAGTTGAAATATAAATGTTGCTCTTGATGGAAGGGAAGGGGAGGGAAGGGAAGGGGAGGGAGGAAGAATGTTTTCTTGACCTTTTCAAACAATCAAATCATGGAGGCTGTTATCTTTTCTGGTCCAGAAGAATGGAAGAACCAGATAAACTGGGACCAAATCTACCATGAACATGACCACACAGAGCTGAGTCTTCAGTTCTGCTCAGCTATGAGATCCTTTCTGAAAGTTCCTCAGCCAATCCATCCACCTCTACTGTTTACTGTAATTCATATCCCTATTCTTGTTTGCTTGTTCTTTAAAAGGACTACACAACCTGGAGCAGGAATAATTTTGTCATCTTAGCTTCTTAAAACTTAGCTTCAGTAGGGCTGCCCATAGTTTTCTTGAATGGAGCTATCCCAACAAGGAATGGACAAATCTGGAAATTTTGCTTTTTCCAGCATTTCCTTTTTTTAAAAAAAATCTCAAATTCCTTACATCTTCTTTATGGAGAAATTTGCAAATTCTGGAAAGATGTAGTTTAAAAAAAGCCAAGCTAAACAAAGTTCTCATTATTCTGTATTGCCTAAATTTAATGGACACAGGCATTTTCATTATGGAGAAAACTATCCTGTACCGGTCTGCTACGTACTTTTTAAAAATTAGGAGCTTTCATTTAAAAAAAGGAAGAGCAGGCAACCCTAATTTAGCACTACAAACATAATTCAGTGCACAAGCCTTTGACATCTTCTGCCTAGATGGGCAAATCTGTGGATCACAATAAATCTCTTTCTGTTGATAAAGAAGTTTGCAAATTTTGATAGTTTGATTTTAAAAAAAAGAAACGAAACTAAATTCCTTATTGAATTTTGGCCTGCCAGAGACCTACTATAGTCACAGGAGTCAGCCAGGAAACCAGGAGGCCAGTTGATTCAGGTGAGAATTATTGTATTAGAACTTGGCAGGGAGGAAAAATTTTGCTTGAATATTCAAGGTTTGAATATCCACAGTTTCACCTGTGAGGGTAGTAATGGCAGATGAAGCCAGTGAAATAATTTATTGCAAAAGCTCAGGGAATGTGGTCTAGGGAAATGAAATTGTAATACAGACCACAATCGGAAGAGACTTCTGGATTTTGATCCTTGTTTTGCCAGTACTCAATTTTACATAGGACAGTTCTTTGACGGATTATCTTGCATAACTGTTGTTTCTTTTAAAAGCTGCAGAGGAAAAAAAAAATCACAAAGCCAAAAGGCCACACAAGATCACTGCTGGACCATCCATCAAACTGTGTTCACTGTCACCAAAAAGTTATTATGTTCTTCTAAGATTACCGTGGACTGTAGAAGGGAAGGAGGGAGGGGCAGGGCACCAATACAAAAAACAACAGAGGAGGAAACCTCCAAGTGCTCAGGAAATGCCTAGTTTATCAGGCCTAACACGTTTTTGAGGGAAAACTCTTTGTCCAGAGCACAGTGTTCTGTATACATTATTGAACACCTAAAAGAAGAGAATGCCCAAACAAAGCATTCTAAATCTAGCCTGAAAAATTAGGTATGATTGGCATACCTTGCATGTTCTTTTTACTGGAGACTGTAGGTGTGTCATAGAAGTAGCAAAAGTGCTTTGTGTCACAACAGGGCAGACTTCCTTAAGCTGGCACCCTCCAGATGTATCGGGCTACAACTCCCATCATCCTAGGCCAGTGTGGTTTGTTGTTATGGAATTGTGCTCCAGTATCATGTCAGAGGAGCAGTGAATCCACTCTAGATTTTATTCCAGATGATAAAGAAACTATCCAAGCTGCTGAACTTAATTTGAGGATGCAGTTCAGCACCTTGGGTAGCTCCTTTGAAGCCTGGACTGAAATCTGGAGCAGATTCACTGCCCCAATGGCATGGAAGACTCCAGCTGCCATTGCCAGGCTGGGGAACGCCAGAATGAGGCTTCAGAGCATCTATACTGGTCTTTGTTTGGCAGAGTACATGTGTAGTGGGATCACTCCCAAGATGTGCTTAGGGCATAACAACACATTAGAGCTTGGGCAGAGGTAGGTGTAGGGGTGTGTGTGTGTGCCTTCAAGTTGCTTCGCTTATAATGACCCCATGAATTTCATAGGGTTTTCATAGGCAAGAAATACTTAGAAGTGGTTTGCCATTGCCTTTTCCTGGAAAATAGCCTAAATAACCTGCTATTCCTTGGTGATCGCATTTCCAGTGACTAACCAGGCCTGACCCTGCTTCATTTCTGAGATCAGAGGGGATCTAGTACTTTCAGGGTATTTCAGTCCCTTTGGGACTTGAGACTACTCCCCTGCTCAAAAAAAGGAGCCCAAATCTTCCTCTATTCTTTCCCAGTGATTTCTAGTCATATGGGACACATGATATGACACTACTGGGTTGTAAATTTCCCTATTTTTGTTCCACTTCATTGGCTTCTGTTTGCAGAATGGGGTATGTTCTAATCTCTAGATATACAGTAGAGTCCCGATTATCCGACCTGCGGTTATCCGACGCTCCAGATTAACCGACGTCACGGCTGCCTGGGGCGTGGCTTCGGGCATTTCTGCGCCCCCAGACACGCCCTGACATGCCCCAGGCCTGCCTCGACACGCCCCCGACACACCCCTGACACACCCCCAAAATGGCGGCCGCCACGGGGCTCTGTGTCATCCAACATTTCAGTTATCCGACCCTGTGCCCGCTGGTTTAGGTCGGATAACCAGGACTCTACTGTACTCACATGGTTCAAGTGAGGCCTAGGGCTGCCCTATTTCTAGATTGAATCACAAAGATTTGCACTGGAGACAGATACTGAATATTCTGTAGGACAGAAATTTTCAAACACCCAGGTGTGCAATAGCACATCAGATCTTGAAGAAAACATAAGAGGACATTAATATAAAAACTGGACATTAAACACATAGCTCAGGATGAATGTGTGCTGAAGGCAAGTCTGCACATGCAGTAGAAAGAAGGAGACAGACTGTGCTACTTCAGATGACTTCACTTTTGAATGTTTCTTGTTAACCTTGACAGAGCCCTCCATTTCTTCCTTCTTACACTGATGCACCCTCCTTAGAACCCACTACTCAGACATCTTGAGGGGAAATCAGGTGCCTGCAAAATATATAGGCACACATGTTTCCATGTTTCTGTAGGTGCTTGGCCAGGACCCGGTGAGTGCCTCGTAGAAAACAGGTTTAGGCAGGGGATCAGCTGAGAAAAGAGGAAGGTTTTATTTCAAGCCTTAAAAAAAATAACAATGCAAAACTATTTCTTCTTTTCAGCTCCCTCTCATATGTTTGTATCAATTTGTAAGCTTTCTCTGAACTGAAAGCTCTTTCTCCAACTACTCTTCTCTCAGCTGTCCAAAACCTCAACTAGCCACTTTCAAATGACACAACAGTTTCTTTCCTTTACTCCAATTGCCCTTCCACAACATTCCATTAAATCTTATTGACTGAATTCTATGCCAAATTCCATCAGGTCTTACTGGTGGAGCCTTTCACAAAGTCCCATTAGATTTTATTGGTTGAACTCTTAACAACATTTCATTAGGCCATATTGGTTAATTCCAGTGGTGGATTCCAGTTCGATCTGTCACAACATCTTGTGCAAAAAAATACACCTGTCGTACATTAGGGAAACATTCTGAACCAGTCCTCCAACAAAATTCAGTTCATTTTCAGGCTTTCTTAGACATGGAAAGCACTTAAAATGTAATCTGCCCACTTGTATTTTGAAGCGTGACTTACATGAGAATGTCAGCATCTCATATTTTCTTCTTCCCACACTTCATCCTTCCCTTAATAATTTCAACATCTCACTCATATTCTTTTTGAACAAGTGGGGAGGAATAGTTTGATCTTTTGATTCTGTTTTTTTTTTAAACTTTTGATTTAGTTTTTTTAAAAATAACAGCAAAGACAAAGAAGAATAAACAACATTATCTATAACTAATATTACAAAATATAAACAAAGAGAATAAAAGAAAGAAAGAAAGAAAGAAAGAGAGAAAGAAAGAAAGAAAAGAAAAACTACTTCCAATCTGCATATCAACAATTATATGTAACAACCTTATCTCAACTTATTTTCCCTACTAGATAACACACTTCTTTCCATTATCACTAAATTGCTAACAACCAGATCCAGCAATGATAAAATCATCTTTATCTTTCCTCCAAATATCCATAAGGGATTTGCATTCTTCAAGGAATCTTACTAAAGACCTATCTTGAATTGAAACAGTCAATTTATCCATCTCAGCTAAGGCCATCACTTTCTTCCTCCGCTCATCTGTGGTTGGTATTACCAAATCTTTCCATTTCTGTGCATATGTCAATCTCATTGCAGTGATCATGTATTGCACATCTTCCATGATCTTTTTCTAACCGTATGTCTGTACGTCTCAAAAGACAAAAAAACTCAGGCTTCATTTTAAGTTTTTTTTCCCAAAACCCTCTGCAACAACACATGTATTTGTATCCAAAACCTAGCTTTCTCACAGGTTCATCAAGCAAGATAAAAAGTCTCTCCTTGTTCTCCACACTTCTGACATATACTGGCAACATCTTAGAAAATTTCTCAGGGATCATATGTCAATGATATATCATTTTGTAAACATTCTCTTTGATATCACAACATAAAGTATATTTTAAACTTTTTGTCCACATACACTCCCACTGTACCATGAAATGTTTTTATCTAAATGTGAAATAATCGCGCATTTTAACACCTAAAGAATCATAGAATCATAGAATCATAGAAATTCAGAGTTGGAAGAGACCACACAGGCCATCCAGTACAACCCCCTGCCATGCAGAAAAACCCTCAAATCAATCCCGACAGATGGCCATCAAGCCTCTGCTTAAAAACCTCCAAGGAAGGAGACTCCACTACACTCCGAGGCAACAGATTCCACTGCCGGACAGCCCTGACTGTCAGGAAGTTCTTCCTGAGGTTCAGGTGGAATCTCCTTTCCTGCAGCTTGAATCCATTGCTCCTTGTCCTGGTCTCTGGAGCAACAGAAAACAAGTCCCCTCCTTCCTCTACGTGGCATCCCTTCAAATATTTAAACATGGCTATCATGTCCCCTCTTAACCTCCTCTTCTGCAGACTAAACATACCCAGCTCTCTAAGTCTATCCTCATAGGGCATGGCTTCCAGGCCTCTCACCATTTTGGTCGCCCTCCTCTGGACTTGCTCCAGCTTGTCAATATCCTTCTTGAATTGGGGTGCCCAGAACTGGACACAGTATTCAAGATGGGGTCTAACCAAAGCAGAGTAGAGTGGTACCAGTAGCTCTCTCGATCTAGACACCATACTCCTATTGATGCAGCCGAGAATTGCGTTGGCTTTTTTGGCTGCCGCATCACACTGCTGACTCATGTTCAGCTTGTGGTCTATGAAGACTCCTAGATCTCTTTCACACGTACTGCTATCCAGCCACGTGTCCCCCATCCTATATTTCTGTATTCCATTTTTTCTACCTAAGTGTAGGACCTTGCATTTCTCTCTGTGGAATTTCATTTTGTTCGCCCTGGCCCAGCTCTCCAATCTATCCAGGTCATTTTGAATTTTGATCCTGTCCTCTGGCGTATTAGCAACCCCTCCCAATTTGGTATCATCTGCAAATTTGATGAGCATGCCCTCTATTCCTTCATCCAAGTCATTGATAAAAATATTGAACAGCACTGGGCCTAGGACAGAACCCTGTGGCACCCCACTAGTCACTTCTCTCCAGGATGAAAAGCAGCCATTCGTGATCACCCTTTGGGTTCGGTCGGTCAACCAATTACAAATCCAACTAACAGTAGCCCTGTCCAGCCCACATTTTACTAGCTTCGTTGCAAGAATGTCATGGGGAACTTTGTCAAAGGCCTTACTGAAATCGAGATATGCTACATCCACAGCATTCCCTTCATCTATCAAGCTAGTAACTCTATCATAAAAAGAGATAAGATTAGTCTGGCATGACTTATTTTTGAGAAATCCATGTTGACTTCTCGTGATTACCGCGTTGCTTTCTAAATGATTAGAAACTGACTGCTTAATGATCTGCTCCAGGATCTTTCCGGGTACTGATGTCAGGCTGACTGGGCAATAATTATTTGGGTCCTCTTTTTTTCCCTTCTTGAAGATGGGGATAACATTTGCTCTCTTCCAATCTGTTGGAACTTCTCCTGTCCTCCAAGATTTCTCAAAAATTACAGCAAGCGGTTCTGAAATGACCTCTGCCAGCTCTTTTAATATCCTAGGATGCAATTCATCTGGCCCTGGAGACTTGAATTCATCCAATGCGGCCAGATATTCCTGTACCACCTCTCTACTTATTATGTGCCTCATTTCCTCTGCTTCCTCCCCTGCTCCCCAACCGCCAGGTTGAGTGCTTGTATCCTTCTGGGAAAATGCGGAGGCAAAGAAGGTGTTAAGTAGCTCTGCCTTTTCTCTCCCCCCTGTGAGCAATTCGCCATCTTCTCTGCGTAGCGACCCTACTGTCTCCTTCTTTTTCCTTTTGCTGCGGACATATTTTAAAAAAACCTTTTTATTGTTTTTAATGTCTCTGGCCAGCCTAAGTTCGTTCTGTGCTTTAGCCTTTCTGACTTCCTCCCTACATCTCCTAGCTACTTGCTTAAATTCTTCTTTGGTGGTTTCCCCCTTCTTCCATTTCCTATACATGTTTCTCTTAACTCTTAGCTCAGCTGAGAGTTCTTTAGTCAACCATTCTGGTTTCTTCAGATGCTTTCCATTTTTCCTCCTTATTGGCACTGTTTTAGACTGTGCCTTCAGTATCTCCTTTTTAAGGAACTCCCATGCCTCCTGAACTCCTTTCCCTTTAACTATTCCTGACCACAGAATTCCAGCCAGCAGCTCCCTAAGTTTACAGAAGTCCGCTTTTTTAAAATCTAAGATGAGTGTCTGGCTACCCTTATCTTCTCCTTCCCACTGAATGCTAAATTCCAACAGAGCATGGTCACTCCCCCCTAAAGATCCAACCACTTCTACCTCATTCACAAGGTCATCCCTGTTGGTCAAGACCAGATCTAGAATATTTGATCCCCTTGTGGCCTCTTCCACCTTCTGGATCATGAAGTTGTCTGCAAGACAAGCAAGAAACTTGCTGGACCTTGCTGTCTTGGCAGAGTTTGACTGCCAGCATATATCCGGGTAATTGAAATCTCCTATTATTACTGTATCCCTCCTCTTTGAATGTGCAGTCATTTGGTTGAGGAAGGCGTCATCCAAGTCCTCAGCCTGGGTTGGAGGTCTGTAGTAAACCCCCACCAGAATATCCCTATTGTTTCTCGCTGCCTTAATTCTTACCCAAATGCTCTCGACCTGGCTTTCTGGGTTTAAGTCCTGGATCTCTTCACAGGTGAAAACATCCTTGACATACATGGCTACTCCTCCTCCTTTCTTGTTTGGTCTATTTTTACAAAATAGGCTATACCCCTCTATTCCTATATTCCAATCATGAGACTCATCCCACCAGGTCTCAGTGATGCCTATCAAATCGTATTTATTTTCTTGTACTAGGAGTACAAGCTCATCCTGCTTGTTTCCCATACTCCATGCATTAGTGTAGAGACACTTAAGTCCCTGGGCCCTTCCTGCAAGTCCTGTACTATTGATTCTACTCCTCCCGTGTGAACCAACCACTAGATGTGGAAGAGGAATTGCACGATTTTGGGGCAGCATCTCCAAGCAACCTGAAAGTTAGAAGTTCGCAGTAAAGTATTTCCTAGACAGAAGCCTTGATGGCAAATAGGTGAAGATATTTTATTTTACATTTTTTTAAAAGCAACTTTCTGTAATATCCATTAGTACTACACAGAACTGCTGGGATAGATGTAATAAGGATACAAAATGGGGTAATTTTAAAATACCCAGAAAGGCTGTAAGTGCAGAGAATAGCAGAGAACTACTAATTTTTGCATTCCTTTCTGCCACTGATCTACTTAGAAGAAATGTGTCTTTTTTCATATGTGGTGGACTTGTTCTAAGGCTAAGAAATTTTGGAAGGGAATTCATGATGAAATTCAAAAAATTTCCAAACTTAATTTTGAAATGGTACCAGAATTTTATTTATTGAATATATTAGGCCAGAACCAGGAGATTAGAAAACAACAGAAGATATTATTGTATTTGATTACAGCAGCCCGGCTGACCTATGCACAACACAGGAAAGATAAAACAGATATTCAATTAGATGAATGGAAATTAAAAATGTTAGACATGGTAGAGACTGAAAAATTAGCTAACTCCCTTAAGAGTTTTGAAAAAGAATGGAAAAGGGTAATGCTCTGGCTAAACCTGTAAATGTCTGTGGATCGAATATGTTGATATTCGGCAAGATATGTATAAGGGAGAAGGATTCAACTGGAAAAAAATTTATACAGAAGGGGGGGAATGGAAGAATTATAATACTGATATACATATTTGTGTTTATACATGTTTTCATGTATTTTGAAAATAATAAAAAAATCTTTTTTAAAAAAGAAGAAATCTGTCACTTACATACTATTTGAAGTATGATGTTTTGTTTTTCAATGAATTCTCTTGCAGACTGCCAAAAATAGTGAATTTATCCAAATATTAGATGAAGGGCTGAGTAGTTTAATAGCTTCTTGCAGCTACGTCTAGAAATGTTTATGGAAGATCTTCCCACCCAACCTCTTTTAATACCTTCGTATATGAAATCCTTCATTTTTGTTTGGCTTACAGTGGGTAAATAATGTTTGTTTATCTTGCCTCCTAAAAGTAAACAAAGTGAAATTAATTAGATTTGCTGATATTACAGTGAAGTATTTTCATACTTCAAGCATACCAATGCAAAGGCATATAGTGTGTGTACCTTCAATATTATGAGGTAAGGCCAAGATCCTATACATTTTTAGTGTCGTATAAGCATACACCTGCACAGTTACTCTGGAACCCTCTAATGTACATCCAATCAAATAACAGGTGCCACAGGCTTGTGCTTAACCATAAAGCAATGGTTAATTAGCTCTTGATCTATCTAGTCAAAAATGTGCCTGAGAGAGAGATTGAAAGAGAGAGAGAGAATTGTGTGTGTGTGCCTGTGGAATGATCACCTGCTAGGTACTGCTCTTACATGACTTCTGAGAAAATACAACTCCTTGCACAATGGTTTTTATACTAGCACAGCATCCTAAGGGGATTCCCGACTAAGTTTTCCAACTTGATATTACTTGCTTGGTTTCTTATATTTTTCAGCATGTAAGTTTCTAGTTCCCCCGCTCCAGTAAAGTACATAGCAGCCCTGCTTCCTGTTATCTGAGAATTTTTGCAACTAGATGAGTATAAGAAACTTAAAGCTGAATACAAATAAGACCAAAACAGGGACTGGTAGCAGGCGTTGTACTGGAAGCAGGGACTGGTAGCAGGCTTTGTACTAAGGAGACATGAAACCTCCATAATTGTGGAGATCCGATTCCTTTATTATGCAATCAAACAACTTTGGGATGTTCCTTGAACTCATCACTGCACTTGGAAATTCAAATGGGCACTACTAGCCCTGAATGCTTTTCGCAGCAACTCTTTCCAGGGAGAATGCTACATTCTCAAAGGCAGAGAGAGGGAATATGTGAACTTCCAAATGCTGGACAGCAACTCCCATCATCCCTCATCTTTCCTCACCTTACTGTCACTTCCAAGGGAAGCTTAAGTAAGTAAGTAAATGATAAACTGGCTCCTTCTGCTCTCCTTTTGCTAGCAGGCAAAGATCATTTTTGTTCAAGTAGGCTTTTAATGAGCAATTGTTTGCAGGGAGCCTTCTTATGGGAGTGTGCTCTGATTTTTACCTTGTGTATGCTTTTGAATGGCTTTATATTGTTTATAAGCTGTCATTTTAATGTGATATTTTAAATTGTATTTAAGTTTTATTGTTAGGTTTGAGCCACTTCTTTTTGTGAGCCACCTTGGATCCCACTCCAGGAGCAGGATGGCATTTAAACTTAGATAGATAGATAGATAGATAGATAGATAGATAGATAGATAGATAGATATTGTTATCCAGACTACAGCTAATGAGAATGGTACCTCAATAACTTTTGGAGGGCCATGTATCCCCCACTCTTGTTTTATAAAGGAGGTGCAACATTCAGCCTGAAGGTACCTGACTATTTGCACAGATAACTCTCATAGGAAAAAAAAATTAAAAAGGAGGGGGGAAAGTACTCCAGGAGTGGTAATCCTTTAAAATAAAAAGCACCTTATTCACTTTGTTGTCTCCCCAATTTTTGTATTTTATTTTATTTTATTTTTACAAAAACAGATTGATTCCTGGGGCTTGTTCTCCCTTATTCTAATAGGGAGGCTGGTCATTGAGTCTATGTAGTACTACAGGAATCTAGCAATCGTCTTGGCACTGTGGTATAAGTGGCTTGGAGTCTGCATACTTTGAAGCCACCTCATGCTCTGCCTTTCCATGTGATCCTAACTAGGATAACACTCCATACAACATCAATATATTTGTTCCCTGATGAGCAACTGAAAACACTGATCTTTGAAAACTGTTCTGTGTTTCATAATTTTGCAACTCAAGCTTGGAGAGATGCCAGCCCTAAGTCCAAACATCTTTCAGATTTTCTTTGACCATCCTTCACTAGAAGTAATACAGGGTTGCTCTGGGTTTTTTTGTGTTTTGTTTTGTTTTTTTACTGAGCTCAGACCAAAAGATGTGTTGAATCACAACAAAAGAGAAGGTGTTATTTTTGAACAGCTAGGAAAGTCTGCTACCTCTTTCTCCATTCATTCCTTTCAAACAGGAAATCACATGCTCCTATTAATATTTATCACCACGTTTTAATGGCAAAAGCCTACTTGTTCATTTCCATTTGAATTCATAGATGCTTCATAAGAGCTTAGCATAACATAAATCTACTTCCCATTTGCTCTGTTTCATTGATTGCAATTCATGGTTATGTGTTGTGCTAAGAGATGCATTATGAGATCAGTGGTTTCCATCAGGAAGAGCCTCTTCTCCCCACCCCACTGCTCTTCCTATCACAGTTTCAAAACAAAGACTTGCTGATAAATAGATGATGACATCCAATGAGGCACCATTTTTTAATTTAACTGTCTCCTGCCTGGTGCAGGAGATGGTGCACAACCCATGAAATCAAAGGCTTCCCCAGACAACTATGAAATTAAATGAATTTAATTTTAAATACTATGGAATATTAAGACCCAGGAGATTCTGCAGAGCTAGATTCTGTTTTCTGCCACCACTTTCTTTAATTATCCTTAAAATGTTTAGATTTTTTAGAATCCCTTGAGTGGCTCCATGAGTCAATACAGATATATCTGACACAGAACATGTCCTCTGAAAGTCAGCTGCTATGCAGCGAACAACTTTAAACCGCATTGTCCATTTGCATCCCTTGGCATTCTGTTACAGAATCATTATGACTGTGGATGCTGCAAGGCTTTCAAGGCTTTGGGACTCAGTTCAGACCTATACATTTGCAGCAGCTCACATAAGTATCATTTTTGAGCTGGAGTACAAATCAAAATATCCCAGGACAAGTCAGGGAAAGGTTTGGTTAAAAAACAGGGGATTCCTCCAGTGCCTAGTCAGTTCTGAAGCTGGCACAGCAACCTTCTAAAAGTGTTGGACTATAATTCCCATTGTTGGCAATGCTAGGGATCCTTAAAATTGCAGTCCAACCTATACAGAATGAAGCAGAGGAAAGAAATAAGGACAGACATTCTTCAACATCTCTGATCCCATAACATGGAGACTTTCCATACTATACTGTTATAGTGCTATTATTCCACTTTCAACATCCTGTGGAATTCTGGGGTTTGTAGTTTACTGAGGCCAAAGAGCTCTGGCTGAGAATTCGAAATGCCCCTTCCTAAACTGCAAACCCCAGGATTCCATAGGATGTTGAAAGTGGAATAATCGCTCTATAACAGTGTAGTACGGAAAGGCCCTTAGTCTCGTTTGCATTTGATTAAGCTACTGCCTCAAGGTAAAAACAATCTGCCTGTTTGGGACAGACTATCATCTGAGCAGCAATGTGCACAGTTCAGTTCTTCTGTTACCAGAGCCCAGAGCAGAGGTGGGGAAACTACAATTTTTGGACTACATTTCCCATAATCCTTGAACACAGACTATCTTACCATCTAGACCTTTCACTCAGACATTTAAAAGAAGCAGCAATGGCATCAACAGTATGTATCTGCTGTGGAAAGCCACAGCATAAGAACAGTGTACATACTGCCATAGTGTTTGCTGAGTAAAGTGCAGAGCTGCCAATACATAGTAACTCTATTTGCAGCCTGTTGAGAGCCAGCTGATTGGCTAGCATCTGTGCCATTCTTTAAACATGGCTATAGATTGTCTGCTTCTTCATGAGATTTCCTGTATTTATTTTTTTGGCTGTAACCCAATTGAAAGACTTTTTTCTCCCTTCTAAGCCACAGAGCAGTAATGAATTTTCTCATTGCTACCATCAATCTCTGTCTCTTTGTTGTTCTCTTAAAAAGTAAAGGGGGACCATCTCCCTCAACAGAACAGAGCAGATTTTAATCAAACACTTCTGTCAGTGGGATTTTGTAGACTGCTACTGAGGAAAGAGACCAATACAACTGGTGTCTTTAACAGCCCCAAAAGATGCCTTGCTGTCAAACTAGGAGGTTGGTTTCTCCATTTATAAAAGAAGCTCAGACTCTATATGCAAAGCCGCACCTGATATTCTTCTATTTTAATGGTTTAAACAAATTTACACTGAAAGGGCAAGATAGTTTCCATTCCCTAATGTTGTTTTTACAGATATTATAATTTTTTTTTTACTACAAATGCCTTAAAGGAGGAAAAAATATACAGGTCCAGGTGCAGTTTACCTGGTAATGTATCTGGATTACTGCAAAGTGTTGTACATGAAGGTACCAGCTGGAATGTTTGGTGGGGCCAAAATAGTTCTGTGAGGTTGCCAATTGGGGTCATATCTAAACTGTGCCATGTCCTTAGCCTATTTTGAATCTGCCTCTGTTTACTTTTGATTTGAATTTTCCACACTGAGCCAATCTAGTCTGTCTTTGCATTGGGTTTAGATATCACACTGGGGTCCTTCTGAGTGTACGCGTCTGTTGTATACACAGGGCTCTCTCATTTGCATGCAATCTAGCAATGTTCTGGCTACACAGATCTGGAAGAGCAGCAACTTCAATTCTTTTTAAAACACCCCCTGTACATTGTGCATGTCCACATACGTGTGTGAACACAACTGATGCACATTTATATATTTTATATATTATTCTGTATGTACACATGTGCAGATTGAAAAATCTTGTCCTATTTTATATTGCATGGAATGATTTTTATTTTCGTTTATTTTCCTTTGCACCCCTAATAGCTTGGGGAGGGGGGCTGCAAAAAGAACTCCTGCTTTGCAACAGAAAAGTCTCTTCTGTCCTCCATCTCATGAATACTTCTTGAACATTCTGAATATGTGTCTACTCAGAAGTAATTCCCAACAATTTCAGTGGAACTCTGTTGTTATTAATTTCTTCAAATCAGCTTCAACCTATGCAAACAGCCTTAAGAGACTCTGTAGTAACAGACCTGAAGAGGGCTCAGAGCTGTGGCTTACTTGATTGAATCCATCTACCTGTAATGCAGGCTTCCTCTTTTCCTGCTGCTTTTAACTTTATTAAGCATCATCTTTTTTTCTAGTGAGTGATTTAGTCTCATGAAACGTCCAATATATAACAGCCTCACTAATTATTTAAACATCCAATATATAATAGCCTCACTTCTAGGGAATGTTTTGTCTTTGGCAGTCCATGGTATCTGCAGAACTTTCCTCCAGAAACACATTTCAAATGAGTTCTTCTCCTGTCAGCATTCTTCACTGTCCAGCTTTTTAAAACCATACATATAAATAAGAAATACTATTGTATGGGTGATTCTGACTTTGGTATGTAACAATCATCTTTTCATTTGAGGATATTATCTAGTTCACAGCTGCCCTCGCAAATCCTATTCCTTCTGTCCAAGTCCTAGTCTAAGTCCTCATCCTTCTTTACTACAATATCCATTACTACAGCCTGCATTTTGATTTATGACTGATCCAAGGTATAGAAAATCTTTCTTTTCATGTATTCGTCTGTGGCCAGTATTTCTGTTTTCTTAATATTCAAATGGACCCTACTTTTACACTTTCTTCTGTGAATTTTGTCAACAGTCATGCAAAGTCTTTGTTAACTTTCTGCAAATAGTATGGTGCTACCTGCACATCTCAAACTGCTGATGTTCTGTCTCCCAGTTTTCATACTTCCTTAAACAGATAGGGTAGTAAAATGAAACTTTGGCTGATCTCTTGCCAATTGGAAACCATCATGTTTCTCCATATTCTGTTCTGAGAGTGGTCTCTTGTCCAGAGTATAGGTCAGTCAGCAGAACAATCAGATGTTGTGACAGATCTGCTGCTTTTAGAGGGACCCACAGCTTTGCTATAATCTATAAAGCACAGGCTGATTTTCTTCTGAAATTGTTTGGTGCACCAAATTAGCCAAATGGAATTATTTTCGGGTGAATGTTCCATGTTGTTGTTTCAAGTTGTTTCCAACTTATGGTGAGCCTAAGGTAAACCTATCACAGAGTTTTCTGGGGGCTGAGAGTGTGTGACACACCCAAGATCATCCAGTGGGTTTTCTGACTCCAGGGTCATACTCCAGTGCTCAAACCACTAGACTACCCTGGCTCTGAAGTAACTACTCACAGAATTGCAATGAGGTGGGGAAGGAAGGTTTGGTCCTCTTGGGTAGGAGGTTTTGAGGCAGAAAAAGAAATCTCTTCTGTCCTCTGTCTCACAAATGCTTCTGGGGAGATAAGCCAACATGCATCTAATCAGAAGTAAAACCATTGACTTCAATGGAACTTGCTCCCCCCACACACACTTGGGAAAGAGAGGGGAGGGAGAAGGAGAACAAGAGATCAATAAGGGGAGATAGGACAGAAATATGAGGCTGCAACAATACTCTTTTTCCTCCTTCTCCTGCTCCTTCTCCTCCCTGCTACTAACTCCAATCTCATTTCATAGAATCATAGATTAGAAGGGACCATGAGGGTCATCAAGTCCAACCCCCCACCCCCGCCATGCAGGAATTTGTACCTGCCACTCCCTCCCTCCTCTGTGTCCTTGCAAGGCAACACAACATACTTGTCCACACACCAGGCCCCTCTGAGTAAATGTGCAGGCTTGAAGGCTTAAAAAACATTCTGAGGCAAAGCCCATGCAGTGATACATAGGTGTGTAGGTTCCTGGGCTGGAAAGCATTGGGGGTTTGGAGACAGTTCCTGTAAACCATACCTCACCCAGTAATCAACTGGCATGTACTCTACCTGCTCTCCAGTGCAAGACCACAGCCAAACCTAAACTAGGGCACTGACCATATGCAAAAAAGGGAAAGAAAAAGCATAGTTATGTTTTAAAAGACTGAAATAAAAGATAATCCTTTCTACCATGAGTCTAAGATCTGTGAGCAGAAAGAAGTCAAATTTAACTCAGGAGTGAGAAAACCACGTGTGTCAACAGAGGGCTAGAAACAAGACCAAAATGCATTACCCAGTGCAGACACATCACATTACTGCTGAGTTATCATCACTGGTTTGCAATAAATTCCTGGGGCTAATTCAAAGTACTGTTCTCAGCCTTTGAAAGCTTTCATAACCTGAAAGTACCTGAAAGAGCACTGCTTCCAACATGTACCTCCCACATGTTGCCATAAGTTGACAGGTAGCTTGAAGGTGCACGCATGCGCGCACGCACGCACGCGCGCGCACACAAACACAACCTTACATTTGGGGTCTCCATTGTTAATACTCACATTTATCCTGTCTTACACCCCATTATAACTTTTCCACATCACTTGGAATTAGATTTGGAGCTACAGGTTTAATCATTCAGCAAAAAGGCACTAATGTGTTCGTGATGTCCCATACATTGTGCACAACATTTCATAATCCCCTTTATTTTGGCCAAGATGCTGCTTCCTTTATTTTTCATTTGAAAATGCTTTAACCTGATGGTACCCAAATCTACCTGAAACAGCTAAGGCTGGAGTCTAAAAAAACAGTGACCCTTTGAATAGCAAAGGAATTATTTTTGAAAGCTTTACTTTTCATTTTAAGCAATAAATCACTGCCAAGAGACAGCCCTCCCTTCCTTCCCAGCTCCTCCTGATTTGCCTAAGTCTGAACAGAAGAGCATTTGGCCATTATGAGGTGCAAAGTTTTTGTTGTCAACCAAAACCTGCTGCTCCTCCAGCTCTGATAAATTGGAATTCATGGCTCATAATAAAAGGAGATCTTTTGAGTAAAAACCCTCCTGTGAAGTGGAGCTTTTTCAGGGTAAAATAGCAGGTTAAATCACTATGCCACCATACCAATTCACCAGTTTCCCCCAACTGAGAGCTCTTTTTTATTTTTTCTGACTGTACAAACCACTATACCAGGATCTCACACAAGCTCCTTAGGAAAGTGGTAAACTGGAGATGACTGAAATATCTAAACAAAACCTCTAAACATAGTCTCTTAAATTTTAACAAGACTTGTTAATCATACTGCTCACTTGTCATTGAGGAGAAAAAAGTGGATTTACACACCCACACTCACCATGGAAACTAATAATCTAGTCACTTAGGCCTCCCCAATCTAGTACAGGTGAATATGGAACCCAGAATGTTGCTCCAGATTAATACCAAACGCAAAAGATGTGATTGTATTAGAACGTAAAGCATAATCTCAAACGTTTCTCATTCTCAACAAGAAAGGCAGTCAAGAAAATGGTCAAACACTATGAGATTGTTCATATTTTGCATCTTTTTTGTGAAAAAATGTTTGTACAAAACCCAGACGCAAGACGCAGACAAAAATAATATTTTCTCCATAAAAACATTTTTCTGCAAAAATAAGGTTTTTCCTCACACTTTTTTTTTAAAGTCCCCAAAAATTAAAAAGCATAGGGAAATGCAAAGAGAAAAAAAAAGCTTGTAATCTTGCCCTGTGGAGATACAATGTCTGAAATTTTATGTTTTGCACATGAGATGAAATAAGCAAATATTTACATCTTTAGATTCTGTTCAGGAGATGGGGTGAAATCTGCTATGGCGAATGGTTTCATAGTTTTATTTTCTAAAGCTGACACAGGGCTTGACTTCTTTGCATTAGCAATCTGAAGAAAGGACTTTGACGTGTTTTGTTTGTACCACCCATCCCTTCCAATCTTTCTTGGTTAAGGACAAATTTACCTGAAGTTGGGCAATACCATGCAAATAAACCTAGGTATAATCATTCTTTTTTCCCATCTTCTAGAGAGGAGCTTAGTCCTGTAAGGATGTACAACTACCTATGTGTTTACCTAGCAATATTCTTTCTAAGAAATATCATCTTCTGTCTGTAAACCTGAGCCATACAACAACTACCTAATTCTCAGTGAAGGAAATACATCAGTATAGGAATTATATGGAAAATCAAACATGCTGACATCACAGAAGATATCAAACCTGAGAGCCCAGCAAGCCACTGTGGTTCTAGCTGGACTAGGACTGGGGACACCTAGAGATCTCAATGCAGATCTCATAGGCTGACTTTGGGTCAACTACTTTCTCGTAGCATAGCCTACTGTGATAACGAGATTTCCTCATTATCTAGGTAACAGAGCTCAAGGGAGATGGTTAGCCTTCAGACATACAAAGGATTAATGGACTGCTAGGGTTAGGTTACATTGATTTGAGGTCACTTGAGATAGTTGCCCAATGGGGGAGAGAATCTTCTAGATGCTTCCATAAGAAGTGAAAAAAAATCCTCAGCAGACCACAAGGAGAGTAAGGGAAGCTGGTACAGGCAGACAAGACCGCTGCCACCTGGCCCTCCCCAAAATACTATCTCAGGAATGACCAACAGCTGTGAGTAGCTTAGAATGTGTCTAGTTAGCTGTGTTAGAGCTTTGTTATTTTGGACAGGTTGGCTGATCTTGAGAATCTATCTGTGCTTATAACTCCTTGTAACTGTCAAGCTTACCAAAAAGGGGGGGGAAAGCCCTTTCATAAATATTTTCTTGTTTACTTTGCATGTTTAAAATAAATACTCTTCTGTAAGCATCTGTTCCCTCTCCATTCCCATGCATTCCTCGGCACAGGCGTAGATAGGATTCCTCTCACTCAGAAGCAGGGGAGATGAGGGAAAGGAAAGGATCTTTGAACATAAAGATTGTAAATTCCCAAGCAACTTCCCACTGCAATGCCACAGAGTGGGCTAAATCAGTGGGTGGTGGCAGCAAGGAATAAGAGAACTTGGGGGAAATTCCTAGCTCTTATTCAAGGCCTAAGTCAGTATTGAGAGGGAGGAGGGCCCCTTTTCCCCTGAATCTCCACACCTACATCTCAAGATTGTACTGATGTTAAAATTGGGGGAGGGGGGCACACTTCTGCATACTGTCTTAAGTTCCTTGAGAGAAAGGGAGGACATATATGTAATAAATAAATAAATGAATGAATCCTATACAATGATTTCAAGTACATCCCACTAAACATAGTGAGGCTTTACTTCCAAGCAAATAGATTTAAAACAGTTCGGTTTGACACGCAGTGGAAGCATCCTGAAGCAAACCCGTCTGAAGCATGTCTGTGCAGATCATGCATTATTTAAAGGGCCCCAGAGCAAATCATAAAACAACTCCCACTGTGACCAGTGCAGCTTATTACCATATCAACTTACCCATAATTTACAAACATCATTGGATATTCTGCTACCAATAAAACAGACTATATTGGTGCCTTCTTGGGACAGAGCCTTTTCAGTGCCAGTTTCCCAACTGTGAAACTCTTTTATGGAAGATGAGTTGGCTCTGTTGTTACTGTGTTTTACAAAAGCAGTAACGACTGTTTTGTTCTGTCAGGTTTTCAATGTGCTCGATGTTGTTTACCTCACTTACTAACATTAATTCTAATTGAAGTGTTCTGATTCAATTTTACTCATGGCCATGTTTCTGTGTTTCGCTTTTTAATGATGTGAAATTTTCAATGTATTCTTAACATATGCCACCCTATGTGCCTATCAACTAAAGGATGTAATTCATACAGGCGTTCAAGTCAGTCAGTCAATAGATACAATAGAAAATATGCTTAAAACCACAGCCTCAAAACTGAGTGCCATCAAACATTTCAGTAGACTTGAGAACCTTAACTACGTTCTTGTAACGCAAAGATTTAGAGCTGTGCTGCTCAGGGTGGTGGTCCCTGGTCTGGTGCTGGGCCATGAGCTTTCAACTGCGGTTCCATGGCAAGTTTCCAGGAAATAAAGCAACGTTCACACCAACTAGGGACAAATATGATACGAAACCATGACACATTAGGGGGGAAAGGATAGACTAAGATTTAGAGTGTTTATGCTGGGGAGAGGGTAGTAAAGAAAGCAGCAGAGCCTCTCGGTCTTTGCAGCAATGAGAGGACCCTACCACAGGAAACTAGCTGAGACAGAGCTACCTTGACTTAGAGAATTTAATTAGAATCTTTGGCTTTCTAGTGGTTTTCAGATTTCAGTTATTCCTGCTAATGTTAAAAACTTTCTTATTAGCTCGCACAACTTTACAGCTTTATGTGCGAAAAGGAAAAATCCAGTCTCATATATCAAGAGGTTATGTGTTTAATTTCCTCCTGGCATGTTGACATTATAGAGTTAACCCTTTCACTGCCCCTGTCTGGGACTACAAGGGAAATCTGTACTGCAGATGAAGGCTGTTTCTGGTTCTAGAGCCACAAACTCCCTCAAGAGGGCCTATTCAAACCCATACAACCTATTTACAAACCCTCTCAGTTTCACCTAAATAATCGCACAGTACCATGGGGTCACAAGCATTGAGGTTCGGACCTTTGTTTAAAAACCAAATTAGCTGGAAGGATTTTACATCTGTTTAAAAACCAGCACAAAGCAACTCAGAACAATCCAGCTACATCAAACAATTCACCCAACCCTTTAAATTCTCAAGGAAAGAGTCCGTAAATTGAAAGATAAATTGTAAGCAGCATTAAATTGCAGGACTACTGGCCAGTCTGACCTCAGAAGATGTGGAGAGGGAGGCTTTCAAAATATGGAAAGTTCAACAGGGTGAAACTTTTTATTACAATTGTATACATCAAGCTTCCAACAGTGGGATTTTGTCTAGGTGAGAGAAGCAGCTGAGTGAATACTTTTGAATTGAAAAGGGGTTGCGGTGAACCAGCATAGGACAGATTCAGAATCACAAAATCCCACTAGTGTTTGTAATATCCCCACTCTGGATGGGAAGTTCCTGAGGTTGCTCTTCATTTTAAAATCTGTCAGAGCTTCATTATAAAAATTTACATATAATGTCTAGTTTCTCCCTAAAATATGTTCCATTCAGCAATACTAGGATTTTTAAAGGCTCACAGAAGAGCTAGATGCTATATAATTAAAAATGGCTATACTGGCTGCGTGATCTTGGGAGACGTAATCTAAAAGGTAAATTTCTCAAGCTCTCGGAATAAACACGTCCATTTTTACCCGTACAATTAAATGAATGACATTCTACTTCATGGTGCTATGTACTACAGTTGTCCCTTCACATTCGTGGGTTTGACCTTTGCGAATTTGATTATTTATACAGCACATGCTTGCCCCTCCCCATTTTCCTCCTCCCATCCTTTGCATTCATCACCCTAGGCTTGTGAGGCTTGTGTTTAAAATGGACTGTTTTCCCCCTTTTGGGTGAGCAAAGCCCCCTGCCACTGCTAAGGGTGTGATCTCTCTCCCATATGGTTGCACATTCTGCTGTGCATTAGCTGCTGATTGGTCAGGTGCTCCTTTCTCAAGATGGCCGGTGAACTAATTAGTACTCCAGAACTCCTCTTTTCTCTGTCTGAGGGGAACGTACCAGTAAGACATTTAGGAGTTTTTTTTTATCCACCCC
The DNA here is from genome assembly GCA_948474755.1 of Ctenosaura bakeri. NCBI lineage: Eukaryota > Metazoa > Chordata > Lepidosauria > Squamata > Iguanidae > Ctenosaura > Ctenosaura bakeri. Next base: position 253,351 of record CAOLHI010000357.1, read on the forward strand.
TCACCACCAGTGCTGGGGCTGGAGGCAAAAGAATGGGAGGGGGAAAGTGGGGGGAGTTATTTGCTGTTTTTCCACTTTCATTATGATTCTGTGCCCCAAACCCTTGTGAATGTGGAGGGACTACTGTATTCTAGGAGCAACTACTGTATTCTAGGAGGGGTTGGCTACAAGTTCCATCTGCCCCAATCAGAACACCCTGGGGCAAGAACAGGTGGGAGCTGGCATCCTAAAAAAAATCTCACAGTTTGCTCACATTCACTCCTTGTTGCCTTTGCATCTCCCTGTCATGCTCTGCTTCCACAGCACGGATTCTGACTCAGAGTCTGAAACAGAGGGCATGCCAGAGGCTGAAACAGAGGGCTTGCCAGGACCTGCTGTACAGAAAGAGATAACAGTGCCAGGAACAGAACAGAGGTGGGTGCCAGCTCCAACAGAGAGTTCTTCCTCTTCAGATACAGAGGAACACTTACCTCAGCCCAGCTTCGCAGTGCACAGGCAGTAATGAGAGAACCAACATCACTCTCTGAGGATTTATAATGAGCAACAATCAATCAAGTCTCAGCTGCACTAGGCTCAGGGCCTATTTAGCTGGTGTCCTTCCCCTCCAGGAGTTGTCAGACCTGCTACCTTGCTGGATGCCTTGACAGATTGGCCTTGGAAACTCCCTTGCTGTAAAATCCTGCTGGACTTTGTTTATAGTGGACTTTATTTATGACTCCTTGCTTACTGCCTGGGAGATATTCAGTTTGTTTTGTTTGATTTATCAGCTGTGCCAGGACTGAGATAGGACACTCCCCTTTTGCCTCCCTTTCTCCTACAATGCAACATAAGATAAGCTCTTTGGAACAGGCACCTTTCTTTCTTTCTTTCTTTCTTTCTTTCTTTCTTTCTTTCTTTCTTTCTTTCTTTTTTAGTTTATGTTCCTAATGTCTTACATAGTGGACTGTACTTCAGTGAGGCAATAGCAAGGATGTACGTCCTATTCCTCATCACCACCCACCATCATAGTTGCTAATAAACAATAATTCTTAGCATCTGTAAACATGATTACTTCAAGGTACTTTAGACCAACCCAATGGTAAGGCTCTGTGAAGTGTGTATCATCAAAATCTCCTGAGACATTTTTAGAACTCCTCATCCATCCATCAGGGATGGAAAGATATTTACCGGTATTTTGATTCATTTTTTTTTTTAGCTGAGAAAGGAACAAAACAAGAATCTTCTACTGTAAGATTTTTTTTTGCAGGGGGGAGTATTTTTCTGCACGGGAATGTATATATATTTTTCTGTGTAGAAAGTGTTTTCTGTACAAAATGTTGGGGAAAAGGGTGTACAGAAATGTATTGCTGCATTGAAAAAAGTATATTTCTACACAGACCAGTACTTCCTGAAACCCAACCCATAACCAGGAAGAGCACAGAAATCTCCATGTTCTTATCTAGTGGGAGAATATTGCAAAAATTATTCATTCTTTCCAGTAGGATGAAGAACATGAAAATGACATCCCTATCTTCTACTATGTCTGATATATGAGGAAGTTCAGTAGTTCTCTGACCACTGCTAGAGTGTTTACACGTACCAAGCCAAACTATTTCCCTGTATCCTTACGTGCAAAGCCAGCTGTATCCCTTTGTCACACTTGGTTTGTGCTAAGACAGCACAAATGCAGTGGGAGAAAGAGATGGTGTTAATTCTTGTGGGAGCAGAAACTGGCTGGAAAAAAAATGAAAAAATAAAAGGATTCCTTAGAGAAACCAAAGCAAAATAACCAGCAGCAAGAAAAGTTATTCCATTTGCTGGCATTTTCACTATTGCTCATAGTGTTTTCTAATGGAAAGAAAGCATGATTGAACCTGTACAATGGATCAATGGCAATTATTAACTGTTGTTCAGTATAACTTGCATAATTTCCTGTTTCTGATTGCTGGGCAGGTGGCACACCACTCAAGCGGTTTTGGGGGCAGTATTTGGAAGCTAAGCAGGGTCAGTCCTGGTTAGTACTTGGGTGGAAGACCACCAATGAATACCCGGTGCTGTAGGCTATATTTCAAAAGAAGACATTAGCAAAACCACTTTTGAGTATTCCTTTCCTAATAAAACTCTATGAAATCCATGAGGTTTCCATAAGTCAACTTGAAGGCACAAACAGAATCCTCAACAAATCAATGATGCCTATGAGGAAAAGAAATCCTTCTACTGTCATAGAATTCTACAAGTGCCTCCCTGTTCCATCTGCAAGCCTCCCACCACTAAAAGGACTTCACATTGCTAGTCATGCACAAAAGTTTAAACATTAGCACAGCATGCTAATCGCAGTGAAGGCTGAAGGCACAGCTAGTGTCATACAGCGTAACTCAGAATCAATTTCTTATTATAACAAATCAACAGGGGTCAGCTACATATATAGTGGTGGGAGGAGGCTTCTTTTTCAAGAGCTGGGTATCCTCATCCTCACCCTCCTGTCAATGATGAACCATTCTACTTCTGAAACAGACCTATTGATCATTTCTATTCATCATCTTTGTGTCCTTCATTTTTTTCAAGGAACCCAAAGCAATATACTTGCATGTTTGCTTGACAATCAATTCATGAAGTAGATTTTGCAGAGAGATTATGAGTTGCAGCCCAGCCCTGATATATCTACAGACAGCATACCTTGTGGCTGAGTGGAAATCTGAACACAGCTCTCCCAAATCTAGCACAAAATCCAGGACTTACATGCACCTTGAACATGACTGAGGCAAATCTAGGGAGATGAACTGATATATCTACTGCATTATGTGGCCAGATGTTGTTGTACTATAGTTCCCAGCATTTCTCACCATTAGTAATGCTGGCTAGGACTCATGGGATCTGCAGTCCAACAACACTGGGAGGTCCACACAATTTCCACCTCTATTTTATTGGGAAAAAAGTTTGCTACTGAATACTTGAGAATCAACCTTGTCCTCTATTCTCTTTGACAAATTAGTTGCATAGTTGTGATAGAGCTCTGGAGAGCAAAGGAGAGCATGAACCTCATAATTTGCCAGAATTTGTGTTCAAGGTGAAACAGGGTGTGCTAGCCTATGTAGAAATCCTGAGTAACAGTCCTGCCGAGAAGACTCTCTGGATATGTCTGAGGAATGGAAAGGGTATTAGGGGCTGGAAGAAAATACCACACAAATTGTACAGGACAATATCGACTGTTTGGACACATGTTTGCCAAGCTTAAGGCTGTCATTAATGCTGTCCCCTCTCTGCCTGCTTGGCTTCCCTGCCCTTTCTCTAGCTCACTTTGGCTGGACCAAGGTAGCCAGTCACTGCACTTCCAACAGGTATTATAGCAGACTCAGTGCTCTTGGTGGCAAAGACAAGAGGATTCTTGTCAGTGAGCTACTACCTATGATGCCACTCAAATTCTAGGACTTGAAGTTACTAGGAAGGAATCCCTCTTGCTTATAACATTGGCTCTTACCAGCAGTTTAGTTCAGCCATTCTATCTGTAATCAAGGCATGTACAGGACACATTTATTGACAGACATTTAATCCCAGATCAGCCTAGCCCCTTGCCCAAAACACAAGCCCTGGGGATTGGCCCAGAGCTGTGATAGTGGAGAACCCAAAAGAACCAATGAAGACTAAGTACACTTAGTGGGCATAGCATGCTGAAGGGAGAGGGTAGCAGAAAACTTAGAGCAGGGGTGATAGTGAAATGGAGTACTGTAGAAGAAGGTATGGCTGGCTATCGCAGAAGAAATAGAAAAGTGGTATACTGGAACTGGATAGCAAAGAGCATATTTTAGAACTTGGCCACTGGTCATCTACTTCTGCCCTTTATCATCAAAGGCTAGTGACCTTTGTTGACAAATAACAGGCAACTTGGCAACTGCTGGATAGCACTTTGGCTCTCCAAATCTTTGAAATGCCATACCTTGCTTTTAAGCATGTCACACTGGCTCTGGGCTCTTATCCTTATTTGTGAAAGAAATGTTGGTTACTATTGACAAAAGAGCAATTCTGAAAAGCAGCCTCTGGCCTTAGGCACAAGAAGCGTCTTCAGAGACAAAATCAAAATTTTCTATTTCAGATTAACATATCATGCAGAATAGTGACCACGTCATGTTTCCAGATCTACAACTTCAATTACAATCACTCATAACTTTTGGAGCACAATGATGATGAATAGATAAAACGTGCTGGAGAGAGCAACTCATAACAAAGAGTAAGTGATTGCTTTTAATTTAAACTCCAATAACATTGAAATTAATGTAGATACATTTATCTATACTGGTGATTCCTTTAAATATAAGTGCCACATCATAATCTCTAGTCATACAGTTTTAACATTTTTTTTTTTGTAATACTCCAGCCATTGTATCATAAGAAATATAAAAATAGCTCTCAGAAAAGTACTTTGAATTACACTTTCTTTTTTTCACAGCCCTCGGAAGCTGCCCTATAACAAGCAGCAAACTCCTCCTTCCTGCTAATGGAGCAGCTTTCAATTGTTATTAAGGTATTCTAAAATAATGTGTTGATTTTATTTTTAGATTTAGATAAAAATATTTTTAGATTTATTTTTATTATGCTCAGATTGGATTTATTTTTATTATTTTTAGATTTAGATTTTAGAAATTATTTTTAGATGTAGATAACATTATTTTTTCTTTCTCATCATGACATTACCTTTCCATGGTAGTGGGACTGCATGTTTCTGTGAGGCCAGAGGCTATGCTGATGGTAGCAGTGCTACCAGTAGGGTCTCCCTTGTTAGACAAGCTTTCACTAGGGATCCAGACTAAGGCCATTTCCCCATTACACTGTTATAGTGCTATCATTCCACTCTCAACATCCTGTGGATTCTGGGGTTTGTAGTTTCCTGAGGCCAAAGAGCTCTCTGGCTGAGAATTCTAAATGCTCCTCTCTAAACTGCAAACCCCAGGATTCCACAGGATGTTGGAAGTGGAATAATACCGCTGTAACAGTGTAGTGGGGAAATGGCCTCTATGTGCCAAACAGCAACTGGGGAGCAACAGCAGTGAGGGGTGGGGTGCATATGACACTGATGGAAGATGTCTCAGAAACATCAGCAGTGGTACTATAGCTAACACTTGTTAGTACTGCACAAGAGGAGGCACAGTGAAGGGGAAGTCCAACGCTGCACAATACATATGATGGGAACATGGAATGTGAGAAGCATGAATCAGGGAAAGCTACACATAATAAAACAAGAAATGGAATGTACAAACATTCCTTTCCTTAGGGTGAGCAAGAACTATGCCAAGGATAAGAATTTGCAAGGGCAGCTATGAAGGAACTTGAAAATAGCTTGAAGTCTAAAAATATATCATAGAATACTTAAGTTAGGATTATCCATGCCATTCTATTTCCAATTTCCATGTGTAGTTGTGAAAGTTGGATAATGAAATGTGGTGCTGCAGAAGAGTTCTGTGGATACCATGGACTACTAAAATGACAAATAAATGGGTCCTAAAGCAAATCAAATTTGAACTCTCCCTAGAAGCCAAAATGAATAAACTGAGACTGTCATACTTTGGACATACCGTGAGAAGACATGACTCACTAGGAAAGGCAATAATGTTTGGCAACGTAGAAGGCAGTTGGGAAAAAACATGAAGACTGCATTACGGCCTTGAGTATGCCAGACCTGAGTAGGGCTGTTCATAATAGGGTGACTTGTGTCACCCACTCATAGAGTCACTGCAAATCAAAGTCGATTTGACAGCAGGTAACGAAACCTTAATTTTTAGTACCTGAAAGGATAAACTCTTACTTATCTATATGCATTAGCAATGCATATATAGGCATTAGCAATGGAAAGGCTGGAGTGTGCGAATATCACTTTCTTATAGTTTAGGGCTCTTTCTTGCATCTTATATTACAAGGGACCACTACATGTCTCCTTTTGAGTTTTATGTTATAATAGTGTGTCAATGCATTTCATACTAATTTAGAAAGCATTGCAATCTGATGTTACAGATGGTAAAAATGAGAAAGGAGGAAAATAATCAGCTGGCTGCCGATTCCATGGCAACTCACTGCAAAAAGGAGAAGTCATGCCCTGAGCTTTAATCACGTTGTTATAATTGTTGCCATTTTATTTAAAGAAAATATTAGACACACAGTACACACTTGACCTATGAATCTCATTTTTACTGATCTGATTTGCAAAGAAGTTGGAAATACATAAATACAAAATGAACTAATTTGAAAAAGATAGGAATACAATTATTGCCATATACAGTAGGGCTGCTCGGTCAAGAGCATCCCAAGCCCTGAGATTTCAGGACCAAAACCTGAGAACTAGGTACAACCCTGACAATGTTATAGAAAGTGTGCCCAGTGATGTTACACGGGGTAACCCTTGGTGAAGCCAATGAGCATCATATATGAAGCGTCAACAACAATTGCTGATAATATGTCATTAAATTAAAAGACACAAAATCCAACATATGAGGACATATTTCCCTGGTTGAAAATCAAGTTTTTCAAGCTCTACATTCAGCAGAAATTCAGCTCTGTTTTTAATAGCTTTGCAAGCACATAAGTGTGAAGAAAACAAAGCAAACTTTTCCCAGCTGTTTTTTCAACACTGTTCCAAGCACTTCTTTAGTCAGGTGATGTGAGTGGACTAATAAAGAAGAAGAAAGGTGATGGGGGGAGGGAGGGGATAGGAAGAGAAGGAGGAGGGAGAGAGGAGGGAGAAGATGTTTAGTTAGGAGTTGTGAGAGGAAAAAGGAAAAGAGAGAGATTATGGGACTGAGGAAAAGGTAAATATAGGCAAGAGCAGTGGGGGAAGGGAGGGAAAGACTGAGAGACAGAAGACATTCGGTCTGAAGTCTCAGAGAGAGAGGAGAAAAAACAGGATGGGAAAGAGAGAAAAGTAAATTAAATAATTAAAAGAGAAAGAGAACCTGTGCCTAAACAGAGCTGAAAAACAAAGATAGCCATACGAAGCTTTTTCTGGCAGCGTCCCAACCTACACACCTTCCATATCAAGTTGTACTGCAAACGACTGCAGCTTTAGGATAGAACATTGCAAATGGGATAGAAATGGGAAAGTTAACAATAACATGGGGGGAAAACCATTTATATGGTACCATATTCAACAACTCCTGAGCCAACAAATTCTGAAGAAGCTTAGTATTTCTTCACACTGACTATTCTCTCCTTTTGAATCCTGGCACCTGCCATGGACTGGAAAACTTTGAGAGAGGCAGAAGAGTGGAGAGGAGGAAGCCCTTAAGAACCTATAACAGGAGATCCAACAGAGCCTTTATGCCCACCAGCCCACAGCACACAGTTTTAAAAAAAACAACTCCTTTTCAATTTGGTGGTGAAAGGGCTTACAATTTTCTGCTTGAGAGCTCTAGGTGACTCTACTGAATTGAAGTGCTAGAGTTGGCAATAGAGAATGTATAGTCCACAAATCTCAGGGCGCACCATAAACCTTTGCTTAGTTCATTCTTGCGTGTGAAGACAATACTCTTCACATTTGCTTCCACCTGAGTGAGGTTACAAGAATTTTTAAAATATGTTTTTATAATTTTTATGTATTTATTTGTTTATTTTCACGTTTCATGACATTAGGTCAAAATTTCATGAACACTTTTTTCACACAAGCATTTAATTTTGCATAAAATATGCCATTTGCTCAGAAAATGCAATGTTCTGAGCCAAAAGCTCAAACATAGTTGTGGAAAATATGTTTGTTGCTCAAAAAAGAGTCCTTTTGTTCAATTATCTTGTTGTGCTATTGCTACTACAAATCCTGGCCTTCTTGTTTTTTGACAAGGTCAAGAGAAACTTGCAACAGTTCAGTTTTTTCAGTGGGACATCCTGGCATGTCAAGGTATTCTTTATTGCTGAGGATTAGAATATTTGCAAATATTCTTTGCACACCTATCGTAGATCTTACCAATATGTCTTTGAAGTAGCTAGCTAGCTAGCTTACTTGTCTGCTTGCTTGCTTTCTGGACAACAACTGCCTACTTCTCTGTCTGCCTGTCCATCCATCCATCCATCATTTTATTTATACCCTACCTTTTCCCCAAAGCTGGCAGTCAAAGCAGCTTACAAGATAAAAAGAATAATATACAGTATATCTATAGCAGCAGAATTTGAAATCAGATCAGGAGACAAAATACAAATAACTAATTACACATACATTGTTGTTGTGTGCCTTCAAGTCATTATGCTGACCCTAAGGCAAACTTATCATGGGGTTTTCTAGGATGGAAAGTGTGTGGCATGCCCAGGGTCACCCACTGGGATTCCATGGCAGAGCGGGGAATCAAACCCTGGTGTCCAGGGTCATACTCTAACACTCAAACCACTGCACCATGCTGGTAGTTACCCATAATTGCTGTATTTTTCCAATAATGAAGATACAACAACTATAAATGAGAGTTCATAGGAGATACTTTCACTTCTTTGTAGTGCAATCATAACTTTTTAGTTATTTTTATAGGTACTGGGGTGTGGTTTTACTAAACAGGAGTTGACATTATGGTTCATGCCTCTCATGAATCCATGGCAATGACCAGTAAAGGGGAATGTGGTGGGTTTTTTTTAACTTTATTTTTATTAGCAAAAACCCAGAGATATTTCAAAGTAACAATCATGTGTTAAGTATTATTGTGAGCACAAAATACAAATATCAGAAAAACATAATTTACTTTTCCTGGCATCTTCCTTCTTATATGTTTTCAGTGTTTTTGGGATCTATGATCTTTGATCTGCGTCCCTCTTCTTGTTGTTCAGTTTCTTTTGCTGATTTGATTTCTGAACTGTAAATAAAATATTGTGTTAAATCTGAATAAATTTAATTCCCTCACACTCTCAATGGAGAGGAAAATGATATTTGTCTCTTTGTACTTATACTTCCCTACAATACCTCTAAGTCAGTTTGTTCTGCACTTAACATAACTATTCCTCCTTTTTTTAAATCTTGGTCCTTTGGATATATTGAGATTTCAAGGTAGCTTGATATCTTAGAAAGTAAAGATCAAAGGAGCAATTGGACTCCTTTAACTAAAGTTAGCAATGGTAATGAAGGTTGATCAACAATTAATCTTCCCCATTTTTGTCAGAGGAATTCTGGAACAGGCAACCATTGATCACTTATTTTATCTAGTTTCCCTTTAATCCTACAGGTTAAAAGATCTTGGTCTTTCATTTCAATGGTTTTTATCAGCCATTGCTCAACTGTGGGAATTTCTGGATCTTTCCAAAGTTTTGCTAGGAACAGTCTAGCTGCAGTGACAAAAGGGGAATGTGTTTTATGCAAAAGACCAGACATATGTAGCATTTAGCTCTGGCTATATTTTAATTAGAATTATTAATCTAAAATATTAATTATGAATTTATTTTAATTATTTTAAGTTACATTACAGTTGAGAAATAGAACTGTTTGTCAGAATTACCTTTTGTATGGGAAAAAACCCGATGCAACTATAGTAACTACTCAGGGATGTGGAACTATAACTGTAACAGACAATTTCAAAGTAACTTTCTGAGATCTGCAAGCAGTATATAAACTACTATTTTATGGATATTTTTGATATCACAGTACAGTCAGCCCTCCATGTTTGCGGATTCACTTTCGCAGATTTGCTTATTCACGGATTACTTGCTGTCACCTTTGCTGCCTCCCTATGCCATATTTAATAGGGACTGCAAGCCTTGTGAGACTGTGAAACTGCAAACGAGGCTTGTAAGTCCCTATTAAAAATGGTGTGGGGCAGTAGTGGAGGTGGTAGTAAGCCCCACCAGCCAGCCACTTCTGCCTTGTGAAGAAACCCTGATGCCTCAAAGGAATCCATGGTGGGTTGAATATGGTGATCATACTTTTTTCTGTGTTAAATATGGTTTGGGAGGAGTTATTCACATTCATTTCACTTTCACAGGGGTCCTGTGTCCCTAACCTTAGTGAATGTGGAGGGATGACTGTACTGTCAAAAATTACAAATATTGATCATGCAAGTCACCATTCTTACCAAAAGATACAAAACACTGACCATGAATTCTTTAAAGGACAGTTGCTGATTACCACACCAACATATACTTTCTGAGCATTTCTCCTTAAAGTCTCAGTCAAATATGCAAATAAATGCTTTTTAAAACTGGCTTATTTCCCAGTTCTGAGATGGGGAAATGCCATTTGACATTTCAGCAAATACAGTCTCACCTCATTTATTGATAAATGATATCAAGCTGAATATTTATTTTAAAAAAACACACACTTGAGCCAGTAAGTCATTGTTTCTTAACACCTGCGCTTTGAATGCTAGAATAAGATAAAGTTGGGCATAGAAAGGAAAGTAGGAGTGAATGTTTCTTTCTTTACAGTCAGATGGGGGTGTAGGCCATATGACAAACACCTGGGTAAGCATGTGTTGATGAAGCAAACTACTCCTGAATGCTGAATATACGTGGGGAGGAAGCAGGCTGCACCACACTCAGAAACAGAGGGATATAAATCACATTCCTCACAGTTCCAGGGGGCCTTTCTACCAGTATGATGACTGGTCCATCTCTAGAAGCCCTGGTCCATCTCTAGCGCTACCAGCAACATCTCGGTTAAACCCGTCATCTAAAAATTACAATCCAATTCCAGTACCAGGCTGACCAGAGTTATGTCCAAAATATTTACCAGAGCCTCAAGAAACAAAACACAGGGCTTCTTTTAAGCAAACTGAAATATTTCATGGGATTAAAGTCAGACACAATGCCAATTATATCTTTAGGCCTACATGGTATATTTCAGAAGAGGCTGTTAATTAAGTATAAAAAGCAATGCATTGCTGTTTCACTGTAATTTGTTATCCCAATCACTGAAAAGTCAACATCAGAAAGGCTGTTTTCTTATATGAATTCATCTCACTTATTCTAAATTAATTCTAGCACCATATCTATATTACATCATACAAGAATTAAGTTATACAACAATATTCTTTACTGGAAATGTAAAAATATAAATTAGTTTCTTTTAGTCATTTGAATTAATTCTGAGATAGTCTTCCAACATCTCTAAAATAAACCAGCACTGTGTGCAATCAGGTGAAACAAGGCATCTGCTTATTCAGACAATGCTCACATTAATCTTTTCCTTATGTAGCACCTTTAATCTAAAAGGGAATTCTGAAATGTATCTAGCATAAGTATGGAATACAATATAGGATAATATAGAGATATTAAACCTCATTGGCTTTTCCAGTGTTTAAGTTCGACACTGAGTTAAATCTAGATATATTGCAATCAATAGGATTTAAGAAACTTTTTTCCCCTCAAGATTATATTCACAGTAGGGATGTAAATGCTTAACTATCAAATTCTTGTATGAAAGGAAGAATAATTATGGTGGTTTCTCTCCTAACAAATATTCCTCCACAGTAATAATAAAATAAAAAAATGTAGGTTTTTTTGGTGCAAAAATCCTATGTTCTGCACAGGGGGAAAAACAGTTTCCTGCACATATACAAAAACTCACAATGTTTTCTTGTATTATTTTATTTCTTCTGTGCAGGAAATCTACCTTGATATCCCAACCCTGGAAAAAAGAGTCCAAACACATGAACTTGGTTTAACTAAGAGCCACCTTTACTGAATTTATTAATTTTTTTATTTAACTATTTACAAGTTATGGGGCTTGGAGGAAGCAGCAAGAGGAAAAATGCAGGACCATCTGAGGTCAGGTGACAAACCACTGTTCACCCTCCCCCCCAACCTTCCCTCAGGCAAACCTCCTGAGCCCGTCGAGCCACTCAGTTGCTCGTCAGCTGTTCTATAAGAGGGGGTTCACCCAGGGTAACTCCTGCCGAAGTTGCAGGAGCCTTCAGACAGGAGTTCAATCCGAGGGTTACCTCAAGGGGGCACTACCTTCCTCACCCACTAGGTCACATGACTCAAGAGGTGGATTCGGAGGCTTCCCCTACACCCAAAGTGGGTGCCCAAGGCAGCCACCAGAGTTGTTACTTTTCCCCTTAACTGTTAGATGAATGCCTAGTTAAATGGCCGCATCCCAGCAAACTTTCCTGGTTCCAATCAGAGTGTGAGGTAGGCAGAAAAAAACCCCCCACAAAGTGTGTGTGTGTGGGGGTGTTACTGCGGTTCAGGCCTACCCGGAGATAGCACTTGATATCACTTTGATATCAAATGATTCGGCTTTCCTTTGCCACCCTGCTCCACCTGTTTGTGAGGCTTCTGGACAAGCATGTAAACAGGCACAGCTGATAATTGCTGGGCATTCCATTCTCCACCCAGGCAGGCTGGACAGAGCCGGTTCGTCGCTTCAGGGACCTCTCCGGCAAACACCTCATTGCATATGCATGATATTAACAAAGGCTCCCTGCCCCGAGCAGGTAACCTGAAAAAGCTGTACTAAGCGCTCCGCATTTGCACACTGGCTACACTATTATTAATTTGGCTGTAAGTCAATCATGCTAAATTCTGACCTTTCCAAGACTTTGTCCCACGCCCAAAACGCATTGTTCTCACCGAGTAAGGTATGGCCTGCAGTCACAATTCACTCTATAAAACCCCCTGATTCCGAGACCTTCCTCGGATCGCTCATAAGTTCCAGACCACCTTGCTGCCGATTTGTTCGGCGAGCTCCCCTCAGCGAACCATGCTGAGCTTCTTTCTTGCACTCCAACATCGCTCTCAAGGCCCAGGACTATGAGAAAAGTGTCGTATCACCCATTTCCCTCTGAAAATCCCTATTTCAAATTAATCTCTGATTCCCTTAGTTACCTGTGTGCCTGTGGTGTCTTTAATATTTGTCTATATTCAATAAAACATCAATTTTGTTACTTCAAACCATCTGGCTGCTTGGCTGACCTGACCCCATAGATGCTGGGTTGCAAGATCCTGCTGAGTTACCCTGCCTCTTGCTTTAGTGAGTGCTCCAGCTAATTTTCCCCAAAGTGTTGTTGTTGTTTCGTTATTTAGGTGTCCCTCCCGGGACCCCCAGAGATCAGGGTAACAGGAGGATTCCTACCTGGCCCTGAAGCGGCCCAATACCGCACACTGCAATGAGGGTGGGAGGGGTGGGTTGCACCAAAGATTCAAAGAGACTACATGTGGGGCAAGCTGGGAATAAATAGACCTCTGCCCCGTCCCATCACGTGTGCAGACTGGTGCCGCCCGCGCCATCTGCCATTGGTGGACTCTTCTGGGGAAGGCATCAAACTCTTCCCCTCCAAGCAGTGAAGGCTGAGCATGTTCAGGAAGGCCTTCTGTACAGAAAATAGGTTTTTTTTAAAAAAAATCTTTACAATGTTTTGGAACATTTGAATACTGGGACAAAATTGCAGAAGATTCTCACTCATCTATTACTGATGGTCAGGAAACCTGTTTTTCCACCTGGGAACAAGTTGCTAATGCATATTCTTTCCTTCCCCAATCCAAAGTTTCTATTATATACCTGCTTTCCACAGACCCTGCTGACCTTCCTTTCTGGATTTAGAATTGTTTCAGTTACAAACTTCAAATTACTTCGAATACAACTGCACAGTGGTTTTGACCTTAATTGCCATTCTAGCTGCCAGTGCACGCTCTACATTCTGGTGATCAGTTGTATGTTACTTGCGATTTCACCCTATGCTCAAAAGCCCAGGGTATGGGTATAGGGAATAGAGTACTACCCCCGTATCTGCAGGGGATTTGTTCTGCTCCCCCCCCCGGATATGAGAATCCACGGATAGTACTGAATGTCGCAGCAATTGGGCCCTAGCCTTGAAGCTGGAGGCGGGAAAACAGCAGGCAGCATGATCCCACACTGCGCGCTGTTTTCCCACTGGGTGCCACAGGGATTAGGCCATGGGCCTGTGGCTGGAGGAGGGAAAACAGCGGGCAGTGTGAACCCATGTTGCCCACTGTTTTCAACCATGGATAACTGAATCTGCGGATATGGGGCTCGTACTGTATATACTTTCTCTTCCTTCCCCTAATTTTCATTTCTAGAAGGCTGAAGTTACAGAGTTCTTATTAAACCACATAAATTACAATTAAAAAAATACAGCTGATGATCCTTATGAAGTCAACATAAGCAGCATGTTTTCACTGTAATTTACCTTATGCTATAATAAAAGGTAAGTCATGAACCTGTTGTTTACATGCTGTTCCTACCAAGGTGTTCTAAAAATGAAATGAGCTGCCTTGCTCTCTAAATCTAAATTCTGCACAAATTCTCTATTCTGAATAAATACTGCTGAAATCATGTGGGCGTCCATTTCAATAGTATGAAATAGACGTGAATGCTGCAAACAGACCAAGATACAGTGGCTTAAGGATTCTTCTTATTCCAGCAAAAGACTATCCTGAGGACATAACAAAGTGTTCATGACTGTGCTTTTAGGCCACACTGTAATAGCAACTAAACCATTTGTAAGATATCAATTACGTGAAGTGCTTTGGGAAAATAAAATGCTGTGTTGCAAGGATGCTAATGGAAACTTTAAAAATGTACTCCATCTTTTCTCTTTTTCAAACAACTCTAGATATGCTGCACAAATTTAAACACCTGATTTTTTTTTAATACTGCAAAATGAACTTCCCTCCCCTACAACCAAAATAACTTGGATGTTGTATTCACTGGCAATATTTTCAACTGTAGGAAAATAACCTGAGAATAATAATTCATTTGTATTCAGACTCAGATTTAAATGGAGTATGGCAAAGTAGAGGGAGGGAATTCCTGGAGGTCTGGTAAGAGGGGAACATGAATTCTCATCTACATCCTGACCATCTCTCTCCCAGACCACTGTAATCTCTGAACTGTTCGGTGAGCTTGATCTCCCAGTTTATTGTTATATCTTTGTTGGCCTCCTGCAAGCCTGAGCAATTCATCTCTGTTGCTCTTCTGATCACACGACACCAGTGATGTATTTAAGTCTTTTGCTCCAAGTCTCAAGTCAAGTCTCAAGTCTCTACCTTCAAGATTCAAGTCTAGCCTCAAGTCCTTGAAGATATTTTCAAGTCAAGTCTCAAGTTTGGGAGCCAACTTTATATCCCAACCTGTATTCCAGCATTTCTGGACAGAATAAAATAAAAGTCAGTTTTAACAATTTAAGCAGAGTCAGCCTTCCACATTTGTGATTTTGCCATCTGCAGCTTTGGAAGTGGAAAATAGGATTCTTTTTACTCCCCCTTCTCAAAGCTGGAGGTTTTTGTGCCAATGGGTGTTAAGAATCTACAGCTTTGAAAGTGAGGAATAGGATCCTTCTTACTCCCCATTACTGAAGTTTCAAAAGCTTTAGAAGGATTGATCCTTCCTCTTCAAGCCTCTTGCCTAACACATTTGCTGTTCCCCTCTGAGAAATGCACCTTGCACTCTGGGGATGAGTCTTGTCTTCTGCTCTTAGGAAAAGTTTTAGAAGGCTCCTTCAATATGCAGCAGGGACAAGCTGCCAAGCAGATCTCAACCTTACTTCAAGTCCTTTGCCTAACCCATTTGCTGTTCCTCTCTGAGAAATGTGCCCACAATTTGGGTTTGGGACAGATTGTCATGTGACCAGTAAGCAAAAAGAGAGGGAAGCACTGTTCAAAGTTGTAAGGTTTCTGAATGAATGTGCTATGTTACTGAAACAAGGGCAGCAAGTCAGTCACTAAAAATATACAGGTCTCAAGTCAAATGAAGTCAGGGCATCATTTATTGCTGAGTCAAGTCTGAGTTGAGTCACTGAAGCAACTTAAGCCCAACTTGAGTCCAAGTCAGTCAACTCAAGTCTACATCACTGCATGACACTCTTTAAAACTGGCCTTCTAACTTCCTGTTTGCTAATGCTCCAGCAAAAACATCTTGCCCTTTACTTTTAGGATCTTCCACATTCTTCAAAGACCCACCTTTTTCTATGCCTCCTTTGCCTCAACCCCTAGGTCTCCTGCCCTATTACAACATAGCCTTAAAAAAAAGTCTAAATACATAACTGTATATTCTTTCTGTTTTTACTCCTTACTCCACTTTTCTACCAGTCCTCTACTCTTTCCTCCCTGGGAACCTAGGCAGGTCTCCTCTTACACTTTCTACTCAGTTTAACCTTAAGGAGCTGACTTCTTTTACTCTAATTAGTATCTTGCACAGTGATGGTACAATACACATAACAAATTCAGAACATTTTCACACCATATTTTCCAACTTAGTCCTGCATCCACCAGGTATAGATTTTATTAGTGGTACGTAACTGCACTTTCAGAGGTATAACAAGAATAAACATGGTGCATGATTCCATCTTGTGAGTCATGTTGCCCAGCACTGAAAGAAGATTTTACAGTAATGCCTAAATCTAATACATGTTATTTATTGCAGAACATCCACAACTAAAATTCTACAGCAGTATTCCAACTTAATATCAGTACCTCTGAATAAGCTATGAGCTGAAACACAGTCAGAATAGTCAGTATGCATAAAAATCTATCACAGTTGTAAACTGCAAAGGATAAAGCTATTGTGCCATCTCCTCCTGTCTGCTGAATGCTCACAAACATAGCATGCAGTAATTCATATGCTGGTTATATCAACTGTAAATTTATTTATTTATTTGCAGCACTGTCTTGAAGACACTGGATAATATAAGAAATTTTCAATTTTTTCATTTATACATTCGCTGTATAGTAAACAATGCTACATAATGATTTCAATATCACTCAAAACGCATTTTTCCAATCATTATCACTAGAATACTCAGCTACCTAGAATGAAATGGCTAATGGGGCTCAGTATTTGCATCCTATGCATTATTAAATGCAGCTCTCAATTTTTGTTGTTGTTGTTGAGACCTAATTATCAAGATCCAATTTACCCCCTCCAAGGAAGATGTCTGCAGCCTTTCTAAAAGTAATAACTGTAATATATTATGCTAATTAAGCTCACACGAACATTGCTTTTGTTTCAATAGGATGAATTAGAAGGGTGGTTGTTGCAATTAAGCCTAGCAATTTCACTTCTATATTTATCATGTATGTTTATCATAAACAGTTTAAAGAATTAGGAAATAGAAGATACTTCAACAGCAATTTTTAATAGACATTTGCAACTATAGTTTCATTCAGAATCATGACAATACATAATGGCATCTCACCATCCGGTTTGTCCATAACAAACTCGTAACAATTTTTATCCTCTCCCTTGTTCCAAGTGGTATTTGTTTTCTGGAAAATGTAAGCATTAACTGATGTCTTTAGCTTTTTTCCGCCTTTTTTTCTGAAGAGAACTGTGTGTAGTATGAAATTTTAAGCATCTTCACTAAGAATTAAATCCCACTGAGTTCAATGAGATGACATATTCCTAAGTAAAGCTGCATAGAAGTTTACCATCAAGCATTGTTTGCTCATCTTCCTTTCTTTTCTTTTTTCTCTCACTTCCTTTAGTTATATCCCTCCTTTTCTCCAAGAGTGGGATTCAAGTTAGCTTACAAGATAGAAAGAAGTTCAGGAAATACCACATTCAAAAGTTAAGATGAAACAATATTAACTTGTTTACAGAATTAAAATAATATAGAAGGCTAATTTAAAAGCACAGATCAAAAATAATTGTGAAAAGAAAACCCATTATGTAAAACAATCAGTTCTCAAACACCTGCTGGAATTGACAAGTATCCACCTGACGATGAAAAGACAGCAAATAGGGAGTAGCAAGGGAGTTCCAGGGCCTGAGAGTAGCCACAGAAAAGGCCCTCTCCTGCATTCCTACCAACTGTATCTATAAAGGTGGTGGAACTGGGAGAAGCAGCTCTCCCAAAGATCTTAAGAATTCATGCAGCGTCAAAAGACAAGGAGGGAGTTCCAAAGTCTGAGAACAGCTACTGAGAAGCTCTCTCCCATGTTTCCACTAAACATGCTTGGAAAGGCAGCGGGACAAAGCGAACAGCCTCCCCTAGAGCCTGTGTGGACAGGTTCTTATAAGATGATACAGTCCTTCAAATAGCCAGGACTCAAACTTTATAGGGTATATCCAGTACTTGTATAGAAAAATGGACCAGCAGCTAATGGTGCTGTTGTATCAGAGAAGTTGTAACCAGTCCCAGTTAATAATCTGGCTGTAGTTATTTGCACCTTTTGAAGTTTTCCAACATTCTTCAGAGGCAGCCCTATGCAGAGTGAGTAACAATAATCCCAAATGGGATGTAAATACGGCACGTGTCACTGTGGCTGAGTCAAACAGTCCAAGGAACAGCCACAGTTGGTACACTGCTTTTAATTGTGCAAATTCACTCCTAGCTACCATTGAAATCTGAGCATCCAACTTCAGTAATGAGTCCAGGAGTATAGCCAAACTCTGAACCTTTGTTTTCAGATGAAGCATAACTCCTTCCAGTACAGTTCAGTTCCTGTTCCCTCATCTGCCTCGTGCCTGGCTAGGAACATCTCTATCTTGTCTGGATCAAGGTTTAGACTGCCAATCCATTACTGCTGACAGGCACCACTTAGAACTGAAACAGCTGCTTTGGAATTAGGTGGAAAGGAGAGATAGAGTTGGGTATTATCAACACCGGGTCCTCAAACTTCAGACAATCTGCTTTTTGTTGGCTACTTTTTGTTCTCAAGATCCGGACATCCCATATTAGTGCAGGAAAACCTTTACTATGTCATGAAACTTAATCTACTTAAAATTTAATCCCTGGACCTACAATTCTCAGAAAAAGTGCTCCCTATTTGTACCCCACTATGTTGAACTTGAATACATATGTGCAAAGTGAAATACATTTTAAACCACATTTACACAAGGATAGCTTATATGGATATGTTGCCTACCTCACAATAATATTTGCCTATATTGACCAAAAGCCCACTTTCCACACAAACAAATCATTACAACTGAATGTAATGATTAGGCCATACCAGCATTTGTAATTATTTATGTAATTTTATTTTGCATAAATGAATGTAGGCTGGTGCTTGGAGCCATTTTTATTTGGTTCATATACTAAGAAGTCAAGAAACAATTATAGCCATTAAACTGTCACAGAATATAGAAATACACATGACAAAACATCATTTTAAAGAGCAGTGCTTACGTTAGCTAAAACTATATATCGAAACAAAAATTTAAATACCTTATTACCTGTATTCGAAGAACTAAATCTACAACTGTATATAAGCAATCACAGATCTGATTTGGTCTTGTGGCAGTAAAAGGTGGGAGGAGGACTGCTGATCCAAGCCGCATTGGTCAGAGTAGCCTCAAGGAAGAGGAGTCAACTGTTTCCCTCATCTGAAAAGGAAGCTACATGCTGAACATCACACACTTTCAAAACATGTTCAGATGGAATCTGGCCCTAAATGTCACATTGGATGATCTCATCAGTCTTGAGCAATTGCTGGATCAGTTGGAGAATACAAATTGAGAATCTTTGGTTTGTAGGAGACGGAGGAAAGTGTAATGCCATGCAGAGCACCCTAGCTTCAATGATAGGATCCAACATAAGTGTTGATGCTAAAAGTCAAATTGTTGAAGTTGATCAGAGCAGAGGAGATTACTCTGGAGGGGATGATCTTGAAGGATCTAAAGATTCAGAATGTCAGGATTCTCTCCCTGCCAAGCCTCAGCCAGCAAGGGAGGAGTGGGGTCGGGAATACTTGCAGGGAGAGTATGAATGCACCAAAGACAAGGAAAACACAAGCCGAGCCAGGTCAAGGTCCAGTCCTAAGGTTCAGGAAGCAGAAATCTGTCCAGAGGGTTTCAGGGAGCAAGAGACACAAAGGTTGTGAGGGCTTGCTAATAATTTGCTGCAAGCAAAGAGCAGTCACGCCGACAGACTTGAATAGCCCCTAGGAGCAGGTGCTGCTCATTACTGTTTCCTTAGCCTAGTCCACGCAGCCTCCCTCTCAGCAACCTGTTTCAGCCTTCTGCGTAACTCCTATGCAACTCCTCTGCATCACTGCTGGGTCCCTCTCCATCATGAGCTGGCTGGGACAACTCAGTCTCTGTTTGAACGTCCAGTGCAGGGGATGTCTGCAGGTTGACTTGCTCACTCACTGGCTCAGCCCCCTGCACAATCAGTTGCTCCTCAATCACAGCACCACTGTCTATCACACTGGAGTTACAGGAGCTACATACACAGTTGGTTGTATTAATGTTGAGGTCTTACCATCAGAACCAACAATCTGAACCATTTCAAATCTAAACAAGGCCATGGATGGTCATAGTCTCAAGTAAACAGATGCTATTGATGGTGCCTGATGCAATGACCTGACCAAGTCCAAAGTTTGGATAGCTTCTTGATAGTCAGGCTCAGAGACAGGGCACTTAATTCCTCCATGCCTACCTTGTAAAACTGAAGCAGTGCTTGCACTTTCCAGCAATATGTGTTTCAGTCCAACAGAGAAAGTAGTGTCTGTTAGTGAATGGGATTTTACCTTCACACTGTACAAACTTCTTGAAGAAGGATTTCAAGACCACAGATCCCAATCAAGGACAAAATCCAATGACGGGAGGAAAAATAAATGCATTTCAGCACAAACACAAAAAAAGGAAAAAAAGACATAACAAAGACAAAATACTGCACATTGGAACTAAGAGAGACAATTATATACTTATGAAGAATAATGCTCACAAGATTCAAAGATGGAGGTTCCTAATTTAGTTAATGCTGGGGCTGCAGCAGTTAAAAAGGAAATTGAGGGAAGAAACAGGAGTCATGCTGGAGCAGACACAATGAAATGGGATGAGCCCCCACCAAAATGCATTGCTCAATGCTGGAAGATTCAAAATAGCCTGTGCCCATATGCGCAAGTCACACAGATGACAAAGAATTTTTTTTTAAAAAAAGCATCAGTAGTCTGGACTCCACAATTCACTGTATTCCTCAATCCTGATTTTTTTAAAAAACGGAGGCTCCTTGAATTAAGGGCACAAATGGCAAACACCTTACATTTCAAATCCCTAAACGTCATCAGGGAAAGCCCAGAACATGCAAGTGTTACTTCTTTGGATAACAGCTCCCAGCATCCTGGCCATGCTGGCTGGAAGATTCTGGTAGTTATAGTCCAAGAATTAACTTTTCCAAAGTTGGTTCTTCTAAAAACCAAGAAATAAAATCTGTTATTTCCCACTACTACCAAATTTAAAAAACAAACAAACCAACAAACCAGTGATCACATGATTTATAAGACCAGTCCCCATCTCTGCATTGTTGGAATTGCAGAAGTGTTTCTAAACCTTCCATATTGTACAAAGAGCTGTTGCTCCTCATTGCCATTCGTCCATGTGTGTGAGAGGACTAGAGTGAAAAAAGCCATGTGTCATCCGAAGGCCAAATCTACATTCCTCTGGCATGCCTGCTCCAAACAATGGGCATGCTGCCAAGTCCTATCATCTGGCAATTAGGCCTCATTTTCCTTTCCACGTCACTAACAGAGATGTTAAATAGGATTTGGTCCCAACAGTGAGCCCTAGGGGGTTTGCCTTGTTACTACTTTCTGCGAAGACTTGCTGACATTCACCTGGAGGTCTGTGAGAGTGAGCACTGATTCTTGACGAAACAAAACCTGACGTACATGCTTTCAGGAGCACAGTGAGAGGTGAGTGCTTGATTTATGAACAAGCTTTTAATGGAGCGTGCTGAACAGAAAGCCCTTTACACTCTCTCCCGCCCACAACTCCACATACCTTATTTTATTTTATTTTCCATCTATACTTTCTTCCTCCTGAGCTTCACACTGTGATAGAACAGATTTAAAAAGTGGTGTTCTGGAAAAATATGGCTCTGAATGCTAAATTCCATGGGACTTGTTAACAGCTCTCAGCTGTCTGGACCTTCAGGCCTAGTTTTCTTTGCATCTGAGTTATACCATTTCAGCTCATGTGGCTGAACGCTCCTCCATGCAAAATTTCTTACCACACAGCAAAGTGCATATCAGAGAGAACACTTGTGACATATAGCTTTCTCCACCTAACATCCTTCTCCAATACTATTGTCCCTCTGAAGAGAAAACTTATGGTAGTTCCCTATAGTAGAAGAAAATGCGAGAAGACTGATTCTTGAGGAATCTGATGTTGAGGACCAGTGATTTTTCTCCCAATGTGCAAGGGACTAAGGTTTGTGTCCATTGGCTACAATTGTTTCTTTTTTCCTTGGAAACTCTGGAGGGACCAGCAGCTTTTGGCTCATGGGCTAGCACTGATCACAACTTTGAATACTACTGTGCAAAAGTATCCTCCTGAAGCATGGAGTAAGAGCATTTATTTCCATTCTGGGAACTGCACAACTCTGGTGGTATAGATGACAGCAGCCAATGATTTTTCAGTGGTGGAGGATCCATGTGGTCTACAGAATAGGAGTGCTATTATATCACTGGAAGCCCATGCATCAATTGTCACCCCAGCCCTTCATATATACCACTGAGGGTACACTCTCATACAATATGAGTATATTCCACTTAACTCAATCATAATTACTTCTGACATGTATAGGAGTACCCTGTGAGAAAAGATTGATGCCAGCACAAAGATAATGGAGTATTTCTGAGTTCTCACCTATAAGCAACTGCTCTTTCCCTCTTACTCAGATACTTAGAGTGATGGATTTGTATATAGCTGGGCAGATAATGAATCCCCTTCACTTACCACCAAGATATGGTGATGTTTATCTTCTCAGTGCTTAGGCTGTAATTCAGTCACCCCCAGGAAACTATCTCAGAGTCCATAGGAAGTTTAAGATCTCCTACTCTGAGGGAGCAAGGGAAGGAAGGGGGACAGGGAAATTCCCTCTCCCATATATCCTTTGAGAGGCTGAAGGGAAGTCTGCACCCAATGTTTCATCAGAGATGTTTCCTAGTGTTGACAGAAGAGTCTGTGGGTCCACAAATTCCAAAGCCCTTCTGTGCCCCTGACATGCTCTGGAATGGGGAAGAACTACACCAACCCTGGGGCTGATGCAGCTCATTCTTCACATCCCAGGGGAGGGAAACAGCTACTACTCCATGCCTTCTGCCTTGCTGGCATGAGCCCAGTGTGATACTATAGAAGACAGTTCCTCTGCTTTTAGATCTCTCTCATACCCTGGCAAAATTATTCCTCTCTTAGAGCTAAGGATCAAGGCTGACACACTGATTGCTTGCAAAAATTAAAGCTTTAGCATTTTTCTCTTTTGGTTCCCTTCCATACTTCCAATCTTCATTCTTCTCCTCACTTTCGTTTTAGATAGCTTTCACAGAACAACACCTTTTCCCCTACAACTCTCTCTCCCTTGCTGTTACACAGGCACATCTTTGTCATCTACTAGCTAATCGGGAGTTTTTTCAATGCTAGAGCTGAATCCTGGAACACAGAAAGAAAAACTGTACTCAGATGACAGGAGAAGGGGCAGAGAGGGTTGCATTCCCCACTTTTTGGTAGTGAAAAGTCTTCCCCAAAATGTACAATTCGGGAAGGGGTTGCTTAAATTTCTTTCCTCACAACATAGAGATTTCTTTAAAACAAAACAAAAAAAAATTACCACCATACTAAAAAGTACACTGTTCCATTTATTTATCTTTTTTCACTGAAATGATTAATCAATAAATGAAAGGTATGGGAATTATCCAAACTCTTCCCACCTTTCATTTCTCCCAATTTCAATAGGCTAGGAAAAGCAAGAGAACAAACTAATGCTAAAATCATAACATTTGCTTCTAGAACTAAGCGTGTATGAGAAAAGGTGCAGAGAATCAGTATTTGCATTTTAAGAGGAGAAAACATGCCAGTGTCCTTGATTACTTGACTGAAATTCTATAATCCTGAAATTAAGTTACAGGTTTTCCACCCTGTATAAACAGATTTATTATGTGTGTATTAAAAAAAAAAAAACAGCAACAGACATTTTCAAAAAATCTGGTAGAAAGTACCTTTGTGATTTTCACTGTGTGAATTTCAGTTAGATGCCATGATAATAACTTAATAAACAGGTTAAGCAATTTCTTCAGTTAGCAACACTATAATAATGTTACTGGATATTTAATGTGGTGTTTCAGAAGTTCCTAAACTATGTATTACTAGTGATCTACAAGCCCCAATCAGGTGGTCTGTGGAAGAGTTGAAGATATCAGCACTTGACCATATGCATGTATGTGCCTTCAAGTCACCTGTAGACTTATGGCAACTCCATGAACTTCATAGGGCTTTCTTAGGCAAAGAATACTCAGAGGTGGTTTTATCAGTTCTGAAAAATATTCTACAGCACCTCGTATTCATTGATAGTCTCCCATCCAAGTACTAAGCAGAGCTTACCCTGCTTAGCTTCCAAGATCAGATAGGATCTAATGGCTTTAGGGTATTTAGATGGCTCACTACACTGAAGACAGACAATGAGGCTTTACTCTGGGCTGTATTATCCAATAAGCTAACAAGGCCACATAACAGAAACAGCTATGCAGTCTTCTAAATTTTCCCATAAAAATTACCAGTTAAAGGGCCCTTTTCAGTGACCTGGCATAGAGTCTATCCATGTCATAATGCAGTGCTGGTTTTTATAACAATGCAGTGTGGGAAAATTGTCACATGACTTGTATGCTTTGATTTGTAAAACAAAAAAGTCAACTGAGTGGTCTACTAAGACTACTAGCAATTTTCAATGGTTGCATACAAAAAGTCTGAAAACAGCTGCTCTGTACCATAATTTCAGGACCCGCAGGTCTCATTCATTTTAATTACTTCCCCTGTGGCTTTTTAAAATCAATGGAGCTTCAGACCAAGATGAGTTTATGTTAAATCAGGTTTCCATCCTCTATGGCGTCTGCTGTGGCTGCATATTTACTAAACACAGCCTGTTAATTATCTACAAGTAACCTGCAAATGAAGATATATAGATTCAGGTCCCAAAGTCCAGACTGTTCTTCATTTTAATTTGGAAGGAGCAAGAAAAGAGATCTCTCATCTTCTTTCCAGCCATCAAAAGTTTCTAAAAGGAAGTTGCAACAGAATCTGTATACTTCTGTTCCCCTTTCAGGGTGCGTCAGAATATAGGGTCTGTGCCACTTAAACAACCATGAAGGACTTTGATCTTACAAATACCTAGGTCATGTTTCTCTCTCAAGTGCTAATATGTGCATCCGGTCTCCTGAGAGAAAAGGCGACTTCTTCGGTAAGAGAATTATACGGTGCAAGGCTACATCTGCTACACTATTGTCATTGGAAATTTTCTTAGGTGTGTTTGCCTGAGCAAAAACATTCTACATCCATGCTACACATCTAGTTTTCCAAACACAGAGACTTTAATACTGAGAATACACATGTGCAAAAATTGACTGCCAATGCACTACTGCATGCAAGTATATGCTCCTGTGTAACTGTCATTTTCAACATGCTACCCTCCTGTTCAGGAGAAATGGAAGACCCGCACTGAAAGCAACCCAGGTCTCCTTCCTCACCAGCTTGATAAGACAGATGAGAGGAAAAGAGCTGGATTGTGCCTGTGTCCTTCCCCCCATTAATGGAGATTGGCGCTATCAAGGCAGACAATTCTAGTAAACTGTTTGACATTATCTGGACAGATCCTAGTCCAACATCAGTAACTGCAGCCTTTCCAAGTTCTTCCATTGAGATATCCTGTGCCAGAATGACAAGCTTGACCCTAGACCAACACCAACATCATCCCATATGTTTTAGAGCTTGAACAAGCAGAAGAAATGCAGAACTGCACAACAGGGAAAATACATTTTCAGTTCAAATAATCAGAAGTTGATTTATAATACGTTTAGAAGGGGGAAGTTTATAGATGAAACAAACAAACATGACAATCTGGAAATAAACATCAGCATATAATTGAAAGACTGGGTAAAAGAAATATAATCAGGAAATCTTGAAAATTTAGTGACATCAGCAACAAAGAATGGCAGCTAGATGCTTCCCAGTCTAGTTCTCTGGAGAGTTTACCAATGAATAAAGAATACATCAAAAAAGATATTTTTTGTCAAAAGAAAGTAATTAAAGTTTTTCTCCAGGGCTGGCTAATGTTAGATTTTTAAAAGAAGACCTTTAACCTATTGTTCCCTCCTGAAAAGAGATTTGATTAGTTCAATACTTGTTAAACTTCTAGAACACAAAATTTCTGTCATCTGCCAAACAATGTCAATTGATTACTAATACTTATTAACATTTAAAAGAGGTTAGGTTTGATTATTTCAAAGAGTGCAAGAAAATTGCTTTTAAAATAGTTGACCAGAAGACATTTTCGACTGGGCTACAAGAAGTTCTTCTGATGAAATCAAGATGGAGCAACTCATAAATGGAAGATATATTCAAGCACGTCTGGGCTTTCTCTTGCTCTGATCTTTATGATCCTATGTGACTGAATATTGAAGGATCTAAGCCTGCTAAAACAGGAACAAGTACATCAGAAAGCTGGTAAGATTGTAGTCTGAAATTAGTAATGTAGAAAAGACAGTGAAAGACTACCCAAAATGTGGTAATGCAAAACAAGAATCTTTGTGTGCACTAGCCAAGAGTTATTTAATTCTGTGACCTTGTGTTCATTTCCATTTTTAACACAAATGACTTCTGACAGTTTCTCCATTTAATTCTACTTTACAGTAGAGTGTTTTTTTTCCAAACATTCAATGGCAATCAACAACTTTGACGGATGAACTGAAATCAGAGTACAGGTTAAATGCTCAGCATTCCAATGAGTGAAAAGCATGCTTTCTTCTCCTTGGTCTTTTGACCAGCTGAATTACAGGAACTCTTGTGACCTCTTCCACTGTAGCTTATAAATGAAGTTTATGGAACTATAAACAGACAAATGCTTCAGCTCACTAACAAATGGCAGAAGTAAAATAGGTTAATTAAAACACTTTTATTTTCTGGACCTTTGAAGAACTCTGGTTTTGACATTTGGCCTTTTTCAAGGCTTCATTATTTCTTCTTCTTTGTCTTACTGTGTCTACCGAAATTGTAGAGTAGGATCCTATCACATCTTTCTTTTCTTTGCCAGAGATCATCACCTAATCAGAATAATTTTGTTTTAGTTTTAATAATGCACTGGCCACATTCATGTTCAAAGCAAAGAGGCATCAACACCTATATAATGTGGCAGTGAGAGGGGCATGAGAGTACGTACCCGCCCTTTTGTTTCATATCTCTGTTTCTTCCTTTGAGCCATATACTCAAGCCTTTTTGCTTCTTGCCTGCAGAGGTCACTTCCCCCTTCTTTCAAACCTTAGTTGATCTTTTGTCTCTCTTTGTGTGGGGAGGAAGCATCCATGAGCCTTCTGCCCCAGGACAGCTTATGTACACATGAGAGCCAGCCTTAGGGGCTCTCCTACTGAAATGTAGGCAAACTTTTTTTGTCTATTCCTTTCCTATAGAAAACAGAGTTTGTGAAACAACAACAACAAAAGTAAGTTTTCCTTTTTTCTTTCTTTCTTTATCTTACAAGAACATCCTGAGTATTTGCTTTCCGATGTCTACCACAAGCTCATCTTGCACTGGCTGTGCTGCACCCTGCTTTATATAAATACCAAATATTCCTACAATTTAGACATTAAACTAAGATTTTCAGAAGGGCAATCTATACAACCAATAAGGTGTGGACGAACAAGCATTTAACCGTGGTTTGTCTATTGTGATATATGAACCTATCTCAAAATGGGCTCCCTGGTTTTTTTCCCTCCCACAAGCCAGATAAGTTATTGTAGGATAAACTTTGCATTACTGTTCTTGCTTCTTCTGTTGAAGGTAAGACAAAGCAGAAATCTTGCCCCTGCAGGCTTGTACAGCCCAACAAACAAACTGAAGTCTTAACGTCCATGGTTTGTTTAGTGATCAGCAAATATGTATCAATATATAACCTCAACCTGAATTCTCTCTAATTCTAGCTGGCTGCAACACCCAAATATGGGCACTATCAGTCATTATAAAGATGATACCCACTGCAGCAGTTCTCACAGCCCTAAAGTAATATCAGAATGCCCTCCCTCGGGAAATTCCTGAAGAGCCCCTTCATGGACACTGGGTGCAACTACACAGAGAAGCCATAGTCTGTGCCCTCTAGGCCTGCAAGAATTCCCACATTTCCTTGCTTGTAAAAGAATTGCTCAAACTTGCTAAAAAGTCAGAGGAGTTATAATAACACAGCTCTGTTATGGAATAATGGAAAGAATCTACCTGATGAACATTCACTTGTGACACAGCTGTGAAGGATATGTCAGAATAAAAACAGTAACCATATGGAAGGAGAAACATACATAATTAAGCTGCATTGGGCTTGCTGTTAGAAAATACAGGAAACAAATTCTGAAATGAAATACAACAATCTTTTCTCTCCAAAATCTTGATGACTATAAATCATTTTTCCAGAGCAGTGGCTCTTAACCTTTTCTTTACCAGGAACCCCCTGAAAATATATTTTTCTGGGAAGCCCCAAGACGTAACTCAACTTTTAAATATTTAAATTTTTGAATATTTCTTTATATATTAAAGGCTTCTGGAGAGGCGACCTTGAGCAGGTCACATTCTCCTAGCCTCAGAGGAAGGCAAAAGTAGACCCCCTTCTGAACAAATCTTGCAAAAAAAAAACCCCAAAAACACTATGATAGGCTGACCTTAGGACTTCCATAAGTCAAAAGTGACTTGAAGACAAAGAAGTGCTGCTGACAGGGGGAGGTTTGTTCTAGTTATCATGTCCCTCTCCTTTGAAAACTGACTTATGGACCTAAGGCAACCTGATCATGAGAGTTTTCTTGGCAAAATTTGTTGCCCGGGCCTTTCTCTGAGGTTGAGAGAATGTACCTTGCCTGGTACAACCAATGGATGTCCATGGGTGAGTGAGAATTCAAACCCTGGTCTCCAGAGTCATTGGCCCTTTCCGCACGTTACCTGCTCACGGAGGTGAGGGGTGCCGTTTGCGCAAGCAGCCTCTTGCACGAGGCACTTGCATCCCTCCTCTGTTCTGCCGCAGCTGGGTTGTGCTGGGAGCTGTAGGCTGCGCTGGGGGAGGGAGCATGACGGGCCTGGCTCGCCCGACACACTGCAGGGCAGGTAAGTGCGCAAGGGCCCCAGGAGCCTTGCGCGACCGCACAGCATTTTCGGCTTAGAGACGAAAATGTAAAAATCTGTGTGCAGCCCGCTTTAGGCTTGTGAGTGTTGCGCAAATGGGAGTGCGTCGTACGCTCAAGGGGCCCTCTCGCAAAAGAAACTGCGTGTGAAAAGGGCCATAGTTTCAGCATGTTGGCATGCCTGCTGCTGTGTCCCTTTCATCAGGGATGGGGCAGCAGGGTTACGTGTGTACATGCCCAAACTACTCCCTCATTTGCAAACAAGGGAGAAGTTTCGGCACCTGCAAACCCACCCCCCACTGACATGTCCCTAGTGCTGCTGCTGTTGGTGGTGCAGCAGAGCATTGCAGACCCCTTGTGATGTTAAGAACCACTGCTCCAGAGAACCAAATCTTAGGCCATTTCCACCCTACACTGTTATAGTGCTATTATTCCACTTTCCACATCCTGTGGAATTCTGGGGTTTGTAGTTTACTGAGGCCAAAGAGCTCCCTGGCTGAGAATTCTAAAGGCCCCTCCCTAAACTGCAAACCCCAGGATTCCATAGGATGTTGAAAGTGGAATAATAGCACTATAACTGTGTAGCGTGGAAATGGCCTTAGCCATGAACAAAATGGACGTCTGCTATGTCTCTGTCCAATTAGACATCAGTTTTGTTCTTAGAAGCCACCATGAGAGTTAATATTCTTCTCAAAAAATCTCAAGTTCCACACCACACTCAATAGCAATGTGTGACATCTGCCAAGAGCAATCATCTGTGGTGCAGGATTTCGTCTATGAGCAGGAACAGCGAGAAGGCTGCTAGATAGAGAATTGCATATCTTTCACACAAGCAAGAGAAGCACCCCAACCATGAGGCACTACCTGCCTTGAATGAATCACGTTAATGAATATACAGCTGCAAAAGCGTATTGAGGATTACATTATATAATGGTAATGCCGGCTTTAACACGTACATGTAAGATATGGGCAGAAAAAACGAGTAAGGTATTCTCAGGGGGAAAATGCTCACTTTATAAAAATTTACAGAGAAAATAACACAGATATATTTCAATTCCGTGTAAGGTCTACCCTGTCTTTTGTTATTATGTGCTCACCTTGCAAGCTTATTTATCACTTCATACATTGATCTGCAAGTCCACCATTTTATCATTTGCCTCTTTCCATCTATCACATAGGAAAGATATATAGCACATTGTAAATTCTGAGCCCATAAAAGGAGTTACCATAGCAACAGAGCATTCTTGTTTTATATAAACAAGAAGCTGAGACAGAGGTCAGTAACATGGACAGCATATCAAGTCTACTCTAGAGGTGTCTCCTTGCTCTTGTTTAAATTGCTTTAGGATAATTAATCAAAGTCTTTTAATGTGGCTAAATATTACATGCAATTTATTTTGACCTAAATGCAATTGCTAGTTACAGCTACAGTAGACTCGCTACAACAATGATAACTTGGTAAATCAACATGTATGTAAATACCATTAATTCAGTGGGTCTACTCTGACTGAGCTAGTAACTGGGTTCAAGCCTCAGTGTTCGGTCTCGACTTGATGTGGATTTAGTTTGATGTTAAGTTTCCTGGTGCAACTGGTTGGAAGGTCCTGCCATAAACGAATCATTCCAGGTTGCTATACTGAAAACAGGAAGGAGTTTCAGAGCCCCAAGGTTTTCAGTGTTTACCTAAGAAGTCTCAATTGACCTCCGATTACATGTAACTGGGCCTTCCCTAATGTTTCTGTATATGGAAGTTGCAAATTTAGGACCAAGGGCCCTGCAATTCCCACACTGACCTGTAGGTATTGTGTGGTGTGCTTTCATGCCAATATGAGAATCATGGTAATTTACAAATCAAATTCTCAGCATATACTTTCGTATGAGCTTTTGTTGTACATTCTGCCATACTCATGGAATTTCATGGATAGGGCAATACAACAGTGTCTTATATTTTGCAGCCTTCTCACATGTTCCCACCACTTCTTCCATATTTCACACACCTACACACAAGGCCTTGTTGAGGAGAAAAAGCCAGAAGAACTACACAGTGTCTTTTGACTGCTAGTGCTAGGAGCCATGCATCTGGAAGCACCCAGTGCCAGGTAGGAAAGGCCACAAATACTATTCAGAGAGACCTGTGATCTGATGCACCACACTATGGCCCTTTCCACACGGGGGTTGAAAAACGGTGTAGAGCGACCTCTGACGGAGGTCGTCTACACCGTAAAGTGGATTGAGGCGGACTACTTTTGTGTAGTTCCACACCCCAATCCACGCTAGGGCGCCCGGAAGTGGCAGCGCTGCGTGCTTTTTGAAAACCACTTTTCATGTGGTCTTTAAAAAGGACGACTATGCAGCCCTGTTGCAGCGGCCGCTGTGGATTTGCAGGCGCATGCAAGGGCATGCCTGCAGATCTTCCGGGGGTGGGATTTCCGGCTGGCGAGCTTCTCCAGTTGGTGGAGAGCCTCCGCCAGTCGTAAGCTGCCATTTTGGTCCTTGTAGGACGCCGCGGGACGCCGAGGAGTGTGGAACAGCGAAAACGCGCTGCTCCACGTGGTGACGGACTCAGGTAAGCTCCGTTTCAGTGTGGTTTCCCCCGTTTCTTCGCCCACGTGTGGAAAGGGCCTATGATGCCTCATGTTGCTTTCAGTGACACAGCAATTTTTCAGAAATTAAGCACCATGAGAATGTTTGGTACAGAATACTGTAGCTTGTTTGTCTCTGATGCGTCCCCTCTTCCAACCTTACTGATGGCTGTTTATACCCCACCTTTCTCCCAACACAGGACCCAAAGCAGCTCACAACATATTGTTACTCTGTGATTGAACAGCTAACCTAAATTGACTGTCCTAGTTCAAAACTAGTAATGAAGAAAAGCTATGCAAAACATCTATCTTGCCACTGTGTTTGATGGGTGTGCTGCACTACATGGTGTTTGAAGGAACAGCTCTAACAGTGCTATAAGGAGACTTTGCCAGCAGCGGACAACCATAACAAATGAGGAACTTTGTCTGGTCTCAGTTAAGACATAGTGCCAGCTTGTTTTTCCCAATGTTCTACATCACCACGACAGAATGTTGTTGCTGTGCCTCTCCTTTCCTACTCTACTAATCTCTTTGTCCACCCTGTTCTCCAAGCTTCTGTGCCAAAATTAAAATATTCCCTACTTAGTTTAACAAACAAAAGAGGAGAAGCGGCAGCCCAAAACAAGTTCTTTTGAACTGGACATCATGATAAAACTTCAATTTTGTCCTAGCTCTGCCTTCCACCTACTCTCTTGCCCATGATAATTATTTTGCTTTTCTCTTCTCTTGGTGACCATACTTTCTCTTCTCTTTCAAAAACATAGCCTTCACCATTATCCATTGAATGTTGTTTTTCAGACGCTTTTCCAATGATGAACACTAAACGGGGAGCAGTAACACGTTATAGAAGGGATATAGAAAAGAGACAAAGGCCCTTTCCACATGGGGGTTAAAAAACGGTGTAGAGCGACCTCTGATGGAGGTCGTCTACACCGTAAAATGGATTGGGGCGGACTACTTTTGTGTAGTTCCACACTCCAATCTGGAAGTGGCGCCGCCGCGTGCTTTTTAAAAACCACTTTTTATGTGGTTTTTAAAAGGCACGGGGCATGCAGCCCCGTGCAGCCGCGTCGCAGCACCCGGTGTGGATTTGCAGGCGCATGCAAGGGTGTGCCTGCAGATCTGCCGGGGGGTGGGATTTCCGGCTGGCGAGGTTCTCCAGTTGGTGGAGAGCATCCACCAGTTGTAAGCCACCATTTTGGGTGCTGCAAGACGCCGCGGGACACCAACAAGTGTGGAGCAGTGAAAACGCACTGCTCCACTGGCAACGGACTTACCCAATTTAAGGTAAGCTCCATTTCAGCGTGTTTCCGGCCGTTTCTTCGCCCGTGTGTGGAAAGGGTCAAAGTCTCAGGGTATTGAAAAAGGTCATCATTTCAGGCTGCAATTCTGTGTTAGACCCTCTTTCCAAATATGTTGATTCTTTTTGAAAACCATCTATAACCCTAATTTATTCCTACATATGTGACTCTATGGATTTCATTAAAAATTTAGACTCCCTTGTCATAAAAGAACAGGATATTTAGGCAACCATGGATATCAGATCATTTTGTACAAATGTACCACAAGATCAGGCTTTAAACACAATAACACAAACATTAGAAAGGATACTCTCTCACATAATTTTTCAGCACATTGACTGAATTGGCTTTATACAAAAATTACTTTAGATATGACGTTAACTTTTATTGGCAAATTAACTTTTATTGTTAATAAATTAAATTTATAAATAATAAATTTTATTGGCAAATTAAAATGTAGCTATGGGGTTCCTCATGACTCCAGAAGTAACCAATCTATATATGGAAAGTTTTGAGAGCTATATTATTTCTCCTCTCAGCCCTTATAAAAAGCATATAGGGAGATGGTACAGATTTGTTGATGATGTGCTCCTTGCTTGGACAGGAAGTCCAGAGGTTTTGGAGGAGTTTTTTGGGTGGGTCAGTTCTATAAATAACATTCAGTTTGATACCGACTATCACTGTAATGAGACCCATCATTATTAGGAAAGAAGGGGAAAAACCATGTATCTCTCTATAAAATAGCACTGACTGAAATACCTATCTAAGGTTTGAAAGTTTACACACCAAATTTTGAGAAAAAAATCTAACATATAGTCTGTTCTTTAGAATTAAAAGAAATTGTACAAGGGAGAATTTTCTTTTTTAGATTAATCAAAGTAGGTCAGCTGCCAGCTACAGGACAGAGGCTATCCAGTGTTCTGTAATTAACATTTCCAAAAGGGTTGCACAGACAACACACATTGATCTTTAAAAAAAAAAAAGGAAAACTAATTCCAAAATAAATCACAGTTCAACTTATGCTAGCATAACCCAAAAATTACAGAGTAATATCAGAAAATAGTGGTACATCTTGCAGGACATACATGGGTGGCAGGAAGAATCTCTTTAAAAGGACTTGTAGCATTTGTAATATATTGAAGAAGTGATTTCAGAACACATCAAGGTGCCCATCTCAACATTCTGTCATCAGCAACAGCCCCAACAGACCATCACCCATATGGATGTTGTACTAAACATAAGTACACTTTTAAGGTAACAGAGGCCTTTTCCGCATTTTATTTTTAAAACAGGGCAGCGCGTCCTCCAGCGAGGATGTTTGCACTTGGGGGCGAACTGGGTCCGGATTACTTAATGTATGTCCTGACTTCAGCCCGCTCCGGAATGGCCAGAACTGGTTGTTCCCCATGCTATTGAAAGACCGATTAAAAGAAGACTTTCAATAGCCCGGCGCGCCCAGTCCATCGCTGCACTAATGTGTAGATTTGCAGGCTCACGCCAGCGCGAGACTGCAGATCTTCCAGGGGCAGGCTTCCGGCTGGCGAGCTTCTCCGGTTGGTGGAGAGCCTCCACCAACCGGAAGCCTCCATTTTCGTCCCCAGAGAGTGTGTAGCGCGGGCGCGCACTGCTTCAGATCAGCGTGGATCGTTGGGGGGAGCGTGCCAGTCCGGTGAGTAACGGACTGCCCCATTTTCCCCCCAAAGTGCGGAAAAGCCCAGAGTTTGTGAATCATAATTAAAAATACAGGTATACTTCTTGAACAACATTCAACTTGTAGCATTCCATATGCAATTTATGTCATCAGGTGTCCCTGCAACAAATAATAAATAAGAAAAACATCTAGCTATATCAGGAACAGAAGGTCTGCTGCCTCTTTGGTTGATCACTCCTTTATGAATCTGTGCTTTTGGGAGCTTGAGAAATTTGTTTCCCAGAATGAGAGCATCCTCCTTAAAAAAGCAATGCATTTAATATTAAGACTCCACATGTTAGTCCACTGTGCTCTAACTGTAGACTTAGAGTACATGAATCACTTTAACACTAAAGTTTTCACATATTCTCTAACTCTACATTCTGCTATGATAAAGATGTCCTTGATATACAATGAAAAAAAAAATAGAACAGTATAATGTTCTACCTCCTACTTCTCAAACTATCAGTTGCCAAGAGTAATCTCAGAAAACGCTCCTTTTGAAATCCCTGCAAGTGGGTTTAAAGTTCTATTGTTAAGTAATATTTTGTTTTTCTATAAAGTTATCAGGGTTAATAGGTGTTTTTAAAACGGAGACATTTTACATGTATTTTTATGTAAAATATATGTATGTATAATTCACATGGCAAATTGTAATTTGTTTCCTGTTATCATTTTTGTTGTTTATGTATTGCTCCTTTTCTTGCTTTTATTTTTTATCAGCCCATGAAGAAGGCCATTAAATATCATTTGGGTTAACTGGAAGAATAAGTTCATCTTTTCAGCACTCTGAGACTGTGGCCATTTCCACACGGGGTAAAACCCCGCGTTGAGACGATCCGAGATGGAGGTCGTCCACACCGCGGGGCGATCTAGTGCGGTTGGAAAATGTGAGGCTCCACACCTCCAACCGCTCTAGTGCAGCCGCTAGGGTGGCGCTGCGAGTTTTTTAAAAACCACCTTTCCAGGTGGTTTTTACGAAACTCGCCCGCACTAATCTGCCGCTGCTCCCGGTGTGAATCTGCAGAGACGCATTAGTGTGTCTCTGCAGATCTGCCCGGGGGCGGGCTTCCGGCTGGCGCGCTGCCCTGATTGGCGGAGCGCCGCCGGAAGCTGCCAGCCGCCATTTTGGGCGCCGCCAAACACCGCCGAAATTCGGCGGCGTGTGGAGCGGCGGAGCCGCACTCCCCCCAGGGACGGAGCAGGGACGGAGCAAAACGCACGCAGGTAATCTCCGCTCCTGTGTGCGCCGCCCCGTTTCGGCTCTGCACGTGTGAAAAGGGCCTTTGTCTCTTCTCTATGTTCTCATCTATGGCCACATCAATCATGTATTGCCACCATGGAATGGGGAAGCCTCCTTGCAAGACTGCTACACTGTTTTAATACCATTCATTAGGAAATACTCAGGACTTGCCATCCAGAAATGCAAGCTCTTATTTTGCAATATTGAAAATGCATTTTCCAACCAATGTATTCCATGGTATTCCACAGCTAAACTTCAAAATTTCATGCAGAAGGAAACAATGTAATTGATACAAAAATATTAGGAACTGTATGCAATACTTTATACTAGAAAAGTAACTGGACCTTTTTTTAAACCTCCACCTCATTTTTCGTGTTTTTTCTATTGCAGCTTCTTACTTCAGACAGAGTCTATTACTTGCTATTAAGAGATAGTTGAAAGGAGCTTCCTCCTAACCTTGTAAACTCTCCTTCTCCTTCGGCTAAAATTCAAAGTATGTGAAGAGTTGTTGGTCCATCACATAAGATTTTTGTGGAGTATGGTCCTATTTTTCTTTTGGTGTTCCACTCAGTTCTGAAGCACTGTTCCTTAAAGTGTAGAGATTCAGGGTCAAACCAGACATTAAGGAGAAAGTGTATTTCCTCTGATTCAAATGTTTTCCCTCTTACAACAGGATCTCCTCAGATGCACATACTGCAACAATTAGATCTAAGCCTGCATTTACTTTCCAATGACCAATCCCAAAACAAAGCATGCTAAATGCAAGATACAAAGTTGAGATCAATCATGCACTGTAACTAACAGCCATGCTTCACAACTTGAAGGAGCACCTTTCCTAAATACATGCAAAATGTATCATTTAGTTTAACATTCTGAGAATAGTCCATAAGTTTTTTCAGCTCTTGCTCCAGCTTCTTTCGCAGCAATCTAGAGTTAGCAACTTGGCACTATAGCATGGTTGACAGCAACCCAGAATAAATGACCTAACTTGCAAAACAGATTTACCACTAGATCTGTTTGATTGGTGACACAGCTTGGCCTTTAGACTTTTTGTGGCTTAATGGCAAAAAGGTAGGACAGCCCCTCCCCCTTCGACCCTTCCTACTACACACCATCCAAGTCTTTTCCAATGACGCCAGGAGGAGAACAATCTTGCATCTCTCAAACGATAACAGATTTTTGTTTCTTAAATATGCACCCTGCCACATGGATCAACTGATTCCTCTCCTTGGAGTATACTGAGACCGTTGGATCATCTATGATACATTAACCTCCACCTTTTGATGCTCCATTATCTGATGACTTATTCTTTTGACACTTCCAAATTAAGGACTAGTTCCATTAACTCAATGGGGGTTCCACTCTTTCATCAGTTCTTTTTGCCTACGCAGGCTTACTTGGAACTGCTTGCACATATGCACTGCTTGAAAAGTTCGCTGAGGGGAGGGGATAATGGTGCTAAGCTGGCTGAGAGACTTTGCAAGCAGGTATGTGCTTTTGGTAGCACATGAGCCTCTGTAAATTCTTCATGCTCCCAACAGTATAGTACATGGGCTCTGCTTTTCAACCAATTCCATTTTCTGACAATGCTCTGGTCCCTAACCTATCAGATAGGTAGGGGAAGCCTGTACTGAAGCCCATAAGCAACAAATAAATATGTAAATTGCATCAAAAGTCAGGGAGGGGTCTTTAAAAGCAACTTAGGCATG
Source organism: Ctenosaura bakeri (assembly GCA_948474755.1). Lineage (NCBI taxonomy): Eukaryota > Metazoa > Chordata > Lepidosauria > Squamata > Iguanidae > Ctenosaura > Ctenosaura bakeri. Next base: position 290,850 of record CAOLHI010000357.1, read on the forward strand.
CAGTCAACTTAAAATAGCAGAAAAATAATTAAACTGATTCCAAGGTAAAAATGATTAATTGATACACACACAGAGAGACACACGCATTGCCCCAAAGACATTTGCCAGTTGGTAAGCATATTAACATCCTAAATAAATACATACATAATTTGAACACATAATCAGCAAGGGTTTACAGTTTTCAGAAAGAATATGACAAACCAGACCTCAGTGCAATTTTCTGAGGAAGGAGAGCCAAAGTACTGGACCAGCATATCGGCAGAATACAGGATCATCCATTTTGCCACGTGAAGCAAAAGACAACCTAGAATCCCCCACTCCATGTACAGTAATTCACAAGATTCACAGCTAAACAGGCTTCCTATACACTATAAAAAGGAAAAGATTCTCCACCTCTCCTGAGGGCAGGAGAGCAGTTTAATGGGTGCAGATGTTGCCAGGGATGTCAGAAGGAAGGCGCCACCTGAAGCTGTTGCCTCACTTTGCATAATGGTAAGGCCAAACAGCCTGGACGACATCAGCTCATGCCCTACCATCCCAACATATCTTTGGAGTCTTCGGGATTCCCCAATAGCTGCACCACAGCTGAAGGCTATGGTAGAAGTAAGGAACTTTTGACCCTTTGGATGTTTTGATGACAAACCCCCATCAGTCTCATCCAGCAAGCATGGCCAATGCTAAGGGAGTATGGGAAATAGCAGTCTAAAACATCTGGAGAGCCATAGGCTCCCCATTCCTGAGCTACAGAAACAGGGCAAGAGCCTAAAAGAGAGGGGAGAGCAAAGATATGTTGCTATGCTATAGAAATGTCCTGCCTGAAAGAAATAACCCCTTATATTACTTCTTCTCACATATAGCAGATAGGAAATACCACATAACCATTAATCTTACTACTCTTGACTCCAGTTTTTGGAAAGAAAAGGTTTAACCAAAGAAGAAGAAAACAGTGAAAACAGAAAAGAAGGGTAGAAAGGCAGCACAGTGTTGAGGAAAAAAAATTAAATAGGTGGAACTGACATGCTGTATTAATTAGAATGTGATTCATTTTTATTCCCAAAGTCCTGTCTTGCTGTACTAAAACTTTTCATCACAGACAAGCAAAACAACCTGAATTTTAATTGTGTTAAAATAAAGGAATCTTAGCAGCATGGTGCCTCACTGCAGCTTCGGAGTGGACGGGGACCGCTTGGGATGGTTTTGTTCAGTTGAGAACTCATGTGGGTTGGCACAGTCTTGCTGTACTGCTTCACTTGCTCTCCTTCAAGCATTGCAGACAAAGAGCTCTACCTACATTCTGGAGTCAGAAGGAGAGTAAAATCTGAAGCACCATCCTGAGCCATTATGGACTGAGTACAAGCAATTTCAGGCAAATGGCAATGGCTTAAGCTCCGTTCCCACTGACTAAATTGGTATGAAGTGCTTTATTGCAATACACTTGGGCTATCATCAGGGTAATGCGCTCTGTATAAGTACAGAATCTAACATTAGATGCTGGATTAGATTATTGAGAATCCTATTTTTGATCCTTAGAGTGTTGTTTTTTAAAAAAAAAAAACTCCAGCCCTTATAACTATGAATACCAGCATAAAATTGTGTTTCAGTGCTTCAAGAAGTCTCAGAAGCTTGGGGGAGGGAAGAGAGAATGACCCTAAGCATGGCTTTAAATGGACAAGGTGAAGTGCTTCAACACTCCATTTAATTCTTTGGCCTCCCCCATAACTAACAGAAACCTTATAAAATATACAAAATAAGCAAAACTATTCACAGTTGCTTACTTTGTATAATTTATATGGGATTCATTTTCTTTCTAGCTTCAGAATTTAGTTTACTTTCTCATTCATTTTTTTATTATTTAAAAAAATTATTTATATCTCTAATGCTGGTTTACATGAAGTCAGCTCCATTTGACCTTATATCAAGAATTATACAAAAAAAAAGCCTATCAGACTTAGGATCCAAAAATTTTAAATCCCATGTTTAAAATGCCTTTTTATCTTCCTTAAACTTTATATCATGTGCATATTGCTTTTATGTATTTTAGTGTTCATCTTAAATCCAATGACTGCTTTATACTAATCTATTTTACTATGACATTTTAATGCGCTTGTTTTACTGTAATTTTAATTTTTTGTAAAATACCCCAGGATCTCTGAAATATAGTGTATTATTAATTCATTCAAGTGCTGTCCTAAATGGAAGACAATCATCAATGAATCAATAAAAAGATGACTTATATTTAAGGCAGTACATTACCTTTACCCTGGTTATGAAAAATGTCATCAAATAGTATTGCATGAATAGGACAGGAGGTAACAAAAATGTAAAACTGGAGTTTTAAAATATAGTAATATATAAATATATTGACAGAGAATCAGAACACTGGACAAAAACTAGGGAGACTGGGAAGAAAGCAAAAAGACACTATCTGTAGCCAAAAAGAAAGGAGAGAATCACTAGATAATAAATGAAACTCTTCAAACAGTTAAGGACAGAAGAGAAGCAAAAGTAAAAAATGAAAGGAACAGGGTCAGAATACTGAACACAACTGTTCAGTGACTTGCACATTGGGACAAAGAGAACTATTATAATAATCAATGCCAAGAAACACAATATAGCAGAAAAGGTAGAACAACAGACCTCTTCCACATGATCCAAGAAATTAAGGGGAAATCCAAACCAAGATTAAGGATGCTACATGATGAACAGGGGAACCCATTATGTGATCAGGATAATATAAATAAAAACCAAAATAACAGTTATTATTGACAGTTTGTATAATTTGAAATATAAATTACTAGCAGTATGGAATCTGTGCTGGCTTTTTTGTACAAATTCTGAAGGATTTTGTCTTGAATTTACTTTGGGGATAGGATTCAGCACCTTGCATAGCTATTTAAAGTTGAGACTAAAACCAAGAGTGGATTCACTGCCCCCCCACAACATGGAAGCCAACAGCTGCTGCTGCTACTGCAAAATACCATATGCCCCCCCTATCGTGGTGGCTCATCCCATTTTCATGCAGTTAATAAAAATTTTTGAGGGACAGGCATAAAAGGGGGGGGAAGGAAAAGGAAAAGGAGAAATGAAGGAATAAAAAAAGGATGAAGAAAAATGTGAGAGAGAATAGTAGAAAAGTAAAACAGACATTAGATGACTTAAAAAATAATTGTTGTGCCTTGTCCCAGTTTATCTACAAATAGAAGATAAATGTGAACAGCCATCAACAGAAACTAGCTCAAACAGATTTGCAGAGTGGTTGTTTCATTAATGCAAGTCATTTATCTGGCTTGAGTCAACAGGGGAGAAACTTCAGGTCACTATGCCACAGCAAACCAGCTGTATGGTAAGCCACTGGGGAGTCATTCCATGCAAACACTTTAATATAATAATTATATTAACTTATATGTGGAGTGCTAAGTGTTATAAATGTGCTGCGTATATTAATTCTGTAATCCTTGTAGGCCTTGGAAGGTGAGTTACAGTTGTTGTTATTATTACCACATGTTAGATCAACTAATGAATTAAAAGAAAGTAGGTTGTCTAAGAACACTTATTAAATGTATGTCAGAGGTAAAGACAACAGCCAATACTAATCTTGTTCTAGTTCAACCAATACATAACAACATCTCTTTCCCCATGGAGGCATCCACCAAACTGAATGGCAGACCTGAAAATAATTTATCACAAGTAACATGTTGCATTTTTGGGATAACTGGGACATAATTCTGTTTCTGTTGCAAATAACATAATAGTAATCTAGTTACTTCTCTCTTATATGAAGACATACTTTTTCTTGTTGCTGTTGATGATTAAAGTATTTTTTTATTCAAACTCTAAACCATTTTCTTTTTGGATTGATTTTTTTCCCAAGAAAAGAAAACAAAAAAAACAACAAGAAACAAGTAATATAAAAAGTGACTTCATTTGTAAAAAGCAGAATAATAATTAGTTTTACTATTTTTAAAACTTTGTAAGTTCTGGCAATTATGTTTAACTTCCCCACACAACCACCTGTTCGTCTATATCAATTCCAACCTTTTTCCAACTGTAGCTTAACCATAATGTGTTATGGGGGCGAGGGAGCCTATTATTTCTACCTGCTCATAGGCATCAAACAAATTAACAGCACTAATGCCACATTCCTCCTTGTTTTTGTTGTTGTGCGCCTTCAAGGTTTTTCTGAATTAAGGGGAGCCTAAGGTGAAACTATCATGAGTCTTTCTACAGAGAGGGTTTGCCACTGCCTTCCTCTAAGCCAGAGAGTATGACTTGCCCAAAGTAAACCAATGGCGTTGCAATTAAACATTCCATTTGAATTTGAGTAACTTGTTTTTTGTTAATCAACTCTTAATAGTTTCTTGGTAAGAAAAGAATGAAAGATTTGGCTTTAAGCTAGACAGATATTTGAGTCAACTCATTAAATCTTCCTACAAGTGTAAAATCCAAACTCACTGCATGATCCTCCAAATTGGGGATTTTCAAACTTTTTACTTACATTCCTCTTTCAACTAAATGAACAACAAACACAGCCAAAACAATTTGAAGGCCTCTAAAATACTGAATATTGATTGTGAGCCAAATGAGATGAAATATTGACTGTGAGCCAAATGTATTTACTACCCAAGCAACAGTTGTTGACCAGAACTGAAAGCAAGTGATTTGTCTCAAAGCTTCTATTCCTTCAGCAGGAGTTGCTGGCTGAAGGTGATTGACTATATTAGGACTCCACAAATACAAACCAGCAGAGATGCTGCTTTACTAGACCTGATGCCATCACTAAAATTCCCAGCAAACTGATTTCTGGCATTTCAACTGCAGTGAAAACTTCTAATTAATATACACTGAAAAAACCTACTACAGGATTTAACATAATGTAGCGATTTGTTAAATCACCGTGAACTTAGCATGTATGCCCAAATGTACTATAAGAAATGTCATTACTGCTCTACCATTGTCTATCAGTGAGCAAATATGTATTTTTCCTTGATATGAATATGAGAAGGACTTTAAGAAAAGTGAAAAGCACTGAAACAGAGGAAATTGCCCCCATTTCCCACTGACATATCATTAGTCAAGAGTGGAAGACACCATGCCATCTGTTGAGTCTTGATTATTCGTCCAGACACCACAAAGGTGATCATACTATAAAACCTTTATTAAACAAGGTATTCAACACTATCTAGCTTCCTTGCAGGGCTCTACAAAGAAAAATAGTTGAGTTCAGCCAAACTTCTGCAGGTCTTCCATTTTGTTGTACATGAATTATTGGACAACCTTACCCTCTTGCTGTTAACAAACCTTTTCTTGAGAAAAACATGATTTCATTTGACAGCTCATAAAGTGGGTAAGAAGGCTGTTAGCAATTTTTCTTGATTAACCTTCTCCTCCTCAATCGGGCCAAAACAAATTGTGCTAAGTCTATAGACTGACATGTTGATTGGAAACCACTATGTTACCAGGATCTACAATATTAGTCAACAGCAGCTTTGTGCTTCCACTCCAATATCCTCAGGCAGATGTAATTAGTAGCTCATATACCTCACCTGGTGCTAGCTTGACAGGAAACAGTGTTAACGATATGAAAGTGAAAGCCCATTCCAGCACCGTCTGATAAATTTCATATCTCTATCTGACAGACACAGGCCCACGATTACTGCTTTGAGAACCTGGTTTTCCTCACCTCAAAGGAACAAAGCGGCTGATAATCAAAAAGGGAAAACAACTTTGATGGAAATCAGCATGGGTCTTATAAAGAGATTTCAGTCTGTCAGCCTGTGAGCAAGGCACCCTGAGACAAGGAAACAAAAAGGTGGAATATTTAGCCATCATCAACACAATGAAAACTAGGCTACAGCAGTATTTCATCCCTATCAAGTACCTGTCCCACTAGACAGAGCACAAACCCATGTGTTGCTATGGCACAAGCAACAAAAGATGTATAGATGAACTAAATATTGGACAAAACTGGAGTTTAACATAAGGCACCATAGACAGAATGTAGATAGTTGGAAAATATGAGCAAGAAAAGTTTGCAGTCATCTACTGTGTGGATGATTTTTAATGTGTTATTAATTGACTTCAGGTGGAGTTGGTTTAGCATGACATCCCACCATCCTTATAATAGTAGCTTGCTAGTCTCCCAATTGTGTGAGTCACAGAGACTACGAAGAAGAAGAACAGGTTGCTTATCTGTAATTGTGGTTCTTTGAGTGGTCTTCTGTGAACTCACACAAACCCTCCCCTCTGTATGTCCTGCTGGCGTGTTGGTTCCATGGATGCTGCTATGGTGGCGAGACAGAACTGACTATTGGAGCAGGAGGGGGCTTTTATACCCCGGAGGATGGGGGAGGGGTTCAATGGTCAAAACGCCTGCTTTTAGATTTCTAGAAGGTTCTGAATGATGTTCTACACAGGCGCAAAACCCAATTGTGTGAGTTCACAGAAGACCACTTGAAGAACCACAGTTACTGGTAGGCAACCTGTTCTTTTGTTAACAGCTATAGTGCTTACTGTGTTAGAACTTTTAATTCCATGATCTCCACTCTAGTTATTGTATGAATTACAATAATTGATATGACATGAAGCTTTCCCAGGAAAAAAAAGGAGAAATTCACCAGAATGAGTGTGATTCATCAAAAGTCACAATCTCAGTATAGGCTAGAAGATTCAAATCTGGACAGCCAACAAAAATTGAAGGTACTCTAATAAGTAATGAGAGAGCCAGTGTGATGCAATGATTTGAGTGTTAAACTAGGACGCCAAGAGACCAGGGTTCAAATCGTCTGGGCTGGTCACATTCTCTCAACTTAAGAGGAAGGTAACAGCAAACCCCTTCCAAACAAATCTTGCCAAGATCCATCAGAGCTTCACTTTAGATAAGTCAGAAGTGACTTGAAGGCACACCACAACAATAAGTAATTAGAAGTAATCATTCCATTTGGGCAGAAACAGAGATCAGCTCATAGAGAGGAAAAAGCAGTTGGCTGCTGAGGAGAGTCTGGGTGCAAAAAAGCCAGGTGTAAGGAGCTAGTCTTCAGCAAATACCAGAATAAAGATCAAGATACAGCAGACAAAGTGAAGGGGTATGCTGTTATATCAATGATTTGTTGTTGTGTGCCTTCAAATAATTTCCAACTTACTGCAACAGTAAGGTGAGCCTATCAAGGGGTTTTCTTTGCAAGATTGGTTCAGAGGAGGTTTGCCTTTGCCTTGCTGTGAGACTGAGAGCATGATTTGCCAATGATATCTGAGGTGTATAGTGAGAAAAGGTTGGGGCACAAGTTTTAGTCCCTCACCAGAAGTCACCTGTCTTCCCATGCTTTCAGTAACTTGCAATTATAACTTGACACCACTTTCCTAGATAGAACAGAAAACTGGTCAGACTTCTACAGAACGACCTCAAATACTGACCTTTAACAAGAAAAAAAAACTATTCATACACAAACTCTTGAAGAAAAATGACTTTCTGCTTCTACCTGAATCAAGATGAAACCTGCCAAAATGTCATTTTAAAACTATCTTATCATTTCTGCCCCAGCTACTTAAATGTACTTTTTTGTAAGACATCTTCTTTTAAAGACTTTGATTGTGTAACATGCAGCTTGATGACACTCCTGAAGACAGTTATCATTTAACTTATGTCTTCCTTTTCATTTTCTAGACCCTTCTGTGGCTCCTGGTTGTCTTCAAGAATGCAATCATAGTAATAATACCCTCCCCCCATTTCTACAGTGTTTCCTTCAACTTAACCTGTTGCACCAGCATCATTCAAGGGATCATTCCTCCTCCCACACACAGCAGATGTACAGATGTACAGATCTGAGTACAAGCCCATAGAGGGCAATGTTCATTTTTAACACTATTGGCACAATTATGTTTCATTAATACAAATCCATTACTTTACAGTTTCATTTGCTGCTGTTGATTTTATGAGCTGACAGAAGGAAAAAAGCATGAAGGGCTCATAATTCTAGTAGAATTCAGTAGCTGGAGAACAAGTACTCCATGCTGACCCTCCATTCTCTAAAAAAAAATATTAATATATAAGATTCTTGTAAAATATTTCCAGAAAATGGCAATAGACATTTCTATCAGAACTTACTGGAATCCTCAGTTGAAACTCCAGTTAGGAAAAGGACCTGTTTGGTACTCCAGACATGTCTGGAGCCTTAGGCCTTATACTGCATATATACAAAGGTCATGTTCCTTGGGGGAGATCTGCACTATTTTATGTGCCATCAAAAGCACAAAGTCAGCATGTTCAAAAGAATCTCCTGCTTCCTCAGCTACACACTAGAGGTGCATAAATTCTTGGTACAACAAGCCTGAACATTTCATTATGTATACTTAGCCATTCCACAGACAACAAACCTGCTTGTTGACCACTTTTTGGAAACCTACTGCCATGCTTTCAAATATATATTGGATCCATCACAAGATCCCAACCTGTCCTTATCAATACCCTGCTCTAGATTTTAAACCTGGCTCTTTCGAGAACTTAACTGTAAATTTCCTCCCTGAGTAGTCAAAATAGCTAGCAAGAATTATGTAATAGCAGTAGACGCAATGGCTAGAAGTACTCTTTGAACTTCTTACAAGCACTAACATAAGTTGCAGATCTATCCAGCAGATGCACACATACTCATCTTTGCCTTTCCGTCACTCTAAATGGTTTTAGATGGATGGATGGACGGACAGACGGACGGACGGACAGACAGGCAGGCAGACAGTATTTATACCCTGCTCTCAGCAGCTTACAAATTGCTACAAATTCCCTGCCCTCAGACTTACAGTCTAAATAAGACACAACACACAAAGAAAAGGGGATGGCAGTGTGGGAGGGGGATACCGGCTCTTCTTTTCTCCCTCCAAAGCCAGGGCAGTGGCAGTTGGGACAGGAGCCATTTTTCAAATGCAAGATGACCAGTTTTCTAGTTTGTAAAATGGTCATCCCTACTGGTGTGCTAAGTGCTCAAAATAGCTTCATTATCATAAATAATCAGAAAGTTGGAGGAACACAAGAATAATAAATTTTTTGTCAACATTTCTCAGGACAACATCTTTCCTAAGTTGTTAAATATGCTTGGTGCTAAGCTATCACTTGGCAAAAGTTTGCATTTCTTTTTTCAACAGATTATCTCATAGTTACTAGAGAATAAGCATGCACGGGCCAACGGAAAATGAAATTACCTCACTCCATGCTTCATTTTTTCCTCTTCTTATTGCCTAGTTGGTTGTGATAATGTGGAGGAAAAAGGATGGAAGTGTGGCATCTCTGGACCTGAAGAACCTATATCAAACTGTACTTTACATTTCCCTCACTTTATTGTTCTCTCACTTTCCCTGACAACCACTCAAAAATAAAACCACTTTTTTAAAAAAAAAAATCATAGCTTACAATACACTAAATAAAGGTTCTATTAAATATATATTAAATTAAATGTACTAAATCCAAATTAAATTAAATTAATTAAATTGTGTAACACTACACAAGTACTGAAACACTTTTTTTTCCTCAAGACAAGGGCTTTCATATGAATTTATTGGAACACTGACTGTTAACTGAAGAATGGCATTGGCTTTAAAACTGCACTAAAACTTAACATCAAGATATGACAGAACTTTTTTCTTATGTTAAAAGTGTATTTTCCTTTTGCAGACGTACAGAAGAGAGTTCTCTGTACTAAACTATACACAAAAAGACTCCAAACTCTTCTTTTTGGAAAATTTTTATTAGTTAAGAAAAAACAAACAAAACATAACACCACATGATTACCATAAAAGTGAAAAAGAAAACATTACAATGAAATAGCTTACATTACTATTCTTTCCAGATTCTTTATCGACATATACTTATTCCATGTGTTATATATCATACTGCTCATATATTTTTGTTACATTCTTAACTCTGTCCTTTTCAACTATATTTATCCTATTGCTGTTACTAAAGATGATCCTATTACTAAACATATTAATACTAACCCTAACCTTAAATATAACCTTAAACGAAAACTTAAATGTAAACCCTAACACTAAGTGTAAACCCATCCCCCAAGCCAATTATCTTTCAGCTTGCTCTACTTTCCAAAATTGTAATTCTTATTGCGGTGGTGTGACACTTCCCTCTTTCACTAGGACTTTTGCCACAAATATCTTCCATAGTTCTTCAAAATCGTTCCCTTTCATTATTCCTTTTTTGACTTTAATTCGACATGTTAGCTTATCATTAATCACTATTTTCCACACTTCTTTATACCAATCCTTTATTTAAAAATCTTCTTGCATTTTCCATTTTCTTGAAATAATTAACCTTGCTGCAGTTAATAAATGTGTAATTAAATCTTTCATTGCCTGGGTACAATTAACCTTATCAAATATAGATAAATGCTATACTCAGATACATTTGTAAGTCAATTCCTGATATCTCTTTTATCTCTTTAAACACAATTTGCCAAAATTTCTGTACACTTTCACAATTCTATCACATATAAATATATGTGCCAATCTCTTGGCAACCCCTCCAACATAATCTTGAGTGTTTCTTATCTATATAGTTTAACCTTCCTGGTGTTAGGTACCATCTCCAGACCAATTGATAATAATTCTCTTTTATCCTTATGGATAAATTTTTTAAATGATGCTGATTCCAAATCTTTTCCCATTCTTGAATATCTACTTTTTGTGCTAGTTCTTCCTCCTATATTTTTCTAAGATATTCATCTTCATCTTCATATATTGACAATATTTTATATATTTCACCTGTGGTACCCTTCAATATTTCATTTTCCTCTATTCCATCTCTTTGCTTAATCATTTGTTCAAATCTAGTGTATTCTCTAACATCTTTCTTATTACTTTTCCAATTCCTTGTCCACTGCTCTAACTGAATATAATTAAACTATGACATGTTAGTACCCTGCAATCTCTCTTTTATTTTATCTTTATTTGTCATTATATTCATCCAATCTTTTAACTTATATGTTCTCTGCTTCTTTAATTCCTTCTCTAATTCATCTCTCAAATTCTTTGGAAATTTTTCCATCATGACTATTGGGGTTAATGGTGAAATAGCTGGCATTAATTTTTCCTTATTTTTCTTCCAAATTTCTAATATATTCTTCAAAAAGGGGTTTTCTATTTTTTCTATTTCTGTCTTAGCAAAGTTCCAAAAAAAAAAAAAGATATTCTCTAATCTCCTCTCAGTTTCTGTTGTTTTCTTCTCTAACCATTCCAAATCCCCTTTTCTCAAAACCCCATCTATAATATATATCAATTGATTTGCACTACAATACCATTTTAAAGTTGGGAGGTCCAATCCACCTTCCAAACTCTTCTTTAAAAAAAACAGCAACACAATATTTTAAATTTAAATTAAATTTAAATTAAAAATTCCATGATTGCATGTAGCATATAAGATCTAACTTCTAAGCCAAACTAAGCTTTATTGTTGAGAGAACGGTAGTATAGTGGCAGGACTGGACTTCAAAGTTGGCTAGAAGAAACAATGGCCAGCAGCTATTAAGTTCAGCCAGCCACAATATGCTGACTCTTGTCAAAATATCCACATCTTCATTCCAAGGGAAACTTATTCCAGTCTGAATTCACAAAACACTCAAGTTGACAGAAGCCAATCCATAACAAAATAATGTTATGACAAATAGGATCATTTTATTGTTCTTTTTTTACTGTTTAACTGTTTAACAACATATGATTACATATGATGAAATAAACGTTTTCAAAATAACATAATCCTATTAACAAAGGTATAATTGTTGGATTTCACTTGTATTGTCTATTCCAACTGCCACAGGTACAGACTCTCCTCCTTCAACAGCATCTCAAAAAGCTGACCTTTGACCAGTTTCCATTTCTCTCTCACTTTTCCTGACTTTCCAGAGAGTGGCAATCTGGACTTGACAAGAGGCCACAGAATACAAATTACCACCAAACAGGACAGCAAAATACAAAATACATTGTTTTTTTATACTGAAAGCACACTATGCAGCTTTGCCCTTCAAAATACTATCAGCAAATGAAAGGATTATGGTCATACTCCCACTGTCCAGTACCTTAAGGGGCAACTGATTTTGAATTATCTATGGAGCTGTCACATAGATAATTGAGCTTTGATGTCATTATTGAAACCCAGGGTGTCCTAAACTTCAATACTCCAGAAGCAGCTAGTAGGTTCCATGTCAGTTTACTTTACTCCAGACTTTAAAGGAGCTATTTGGCATGCTGAAATCTACCCTCAACTCAGGGTCATTCCACTGGGTAGCTCCTTTAAAGTCTGGACTAAAACTTGGAGCAGGCTGACCACCCAAAAGACATGAGAACTACAAGCTACTATTGCTCCTTGCCTATTCTTCTTCAGTAAGTTACCTCCTTTTTTGTGGAATCCATGGACCTACTGGAGGAAGGGACGAATGTAGAGGAAATGACCTCATGTGACCTGTTGCTCTTCTGTTTCCACTATAAAGCTTCCAACCACGATTTGTAATACTGGTTATAAATGAAAGTGCACACCATGTTTTGCTATTTTGGATGTAACAGCATCCCCTCTTTGATCAGGTAAAAAAGGAAGCAACTGAAGCACCAGTTTTGTATCATGTCTGAACCAAGCCATTGCTTTCTGAAGAAAAGCTTTTAAGTATGTGAAATGTGGCGACATTAGGCTGCAGTTCTAGAAATATTTAGCTAAGTACCACTGAACTCAGGGCTTGACTTCCTTTCCACCAAAGTTGTATCTCTATCAATATAAAAAGGTAAGGAAACCAGTGCTGCAGCTAGAAACAGGGTTAAAACTCTCAGTAGCAGAGAAATACTTGGCAAGCCAGTAGTGCTTCAGGGTCCATGTAGGGATTTCAGTATTTCCTACACAAAATCATTAATATTGACGCCACAGATCTGCTACTAGTAATACTAGGTAAACATCCTAGAAAGATTAATAATATTTTCATTGAACTCCATATTTAAAAAGGCAGAACAAAAAAGTTTGTCCCCTAAGCTGATAATATAGGCCACGTGTGAAAACAATAAAATAATAAAAAATGACATGAGTAAGTTTTCATTGGGGAAACTCTATTTTTAAGAAGTGTCACCCCGGGAAAAGGGTTTCTACTTCAAAGACAGCAAATAATCTGACAATATTTTCTTCCAGAATACAAGATAAAGTTACTTAATGATTTAAACGATACAGTATTTAAACTTTTATGAGTCCCCATGGAGCAACGACTACATTTCAAGTGAAAATTGCCTGCTTTATTTTGGAAGGAAGTTTTGGTATTGATTCTAGCTACATTACAACAGCACTAAAAATAGAAATAAAGAATTTCCAGAAACCAGAGCTTAAAATATTACTGGGTTTAAGGGATGTAATTAATAGACAAAGTGTTAAGTATAACTTACAATAACCCATACCACATTAGCCTTATCTTATAGATACAACTTTCTGTGCTGAACCTGGATGCTAATACATCAACCCATATGGTAGTATATTACAATTATTCTTTCCATTAGATTTTATGGTTCCATATTTAAAAACTGTCGTAATGAGCTAAGCTTACAGTGGGCCAAATTCTGCATCTTCTGACTAACAATGGCTAACTACAGAATGGGATACTTTCCACACATTTTAATTAGGAACTCATTAGGAAGAAAGACTGAGTTATACATTGAGATGAAATGCCCAGCAAGGTACCTATTGAATTAGTATCTTTATCTTACATTAGCTCTTGTTCCAGTAATCACTGGAGTAGGGTAACATTAACATCAATGTTCACTTGCCAGCTATGTTTGTTAAGAGTTACTGATGGTTCTAATCTCCATCATTTGGAATATTCCATTGCATGGGATCTAGATGCCTTCAGTATTAACAGATAATTCTGAAGAAACAGAAAGACTATGTAGTAATACTAGATTCTATAGACCTACTATCAGCAGGTGCATAGACATGAGACTGAACTGCATAATACCTTGAAAATCTACTTCTAAATACAAACAAACAAATCCTGGAAATTATTTCAGAAGAACTACTGGCAGGAAAGTTCTATCTAGTATTGAAAATTAATTCATCAGGTAACCCAGGACAACCTATCATTTCAGAAATCAAGACCATATCAAAGGGTTTATCATAGAAAGAGGCAACTGTGGTGAGGCTAATATTCACTTTCTGGGATGCTGAAGTGATTGAGGGGTACAGTTTTGTTTTAGTTGTTTAGTTTAGTTTTTGATTTTGTTTTTAGTTTTGGAGTTTAATTTCTTTTAAATTTTATGGAATGTTTTCAACTAAATGGTTTGTAAATCCTATAGTTTTCATGTTCAATATTCACATTTGTATGGTTGTTATTCCATTTATATATTACTATCTCTTTAGTTTATTGTATTTTACATATTCCATAAGTATTTACTGCCATTTTTAGTTGATCAATATTGTGCTGTGAACAACTGTTTATAGTTACCTAAGCCTTCATCACAGAGTAGGAAATGTGTAGCTATTGCGTTTGTGTCCTCAGTCCTGGTAATCTGGGTTATTATTTCTTACGATTTTATCACCAATTTTCTGAGTTGTATTCTTCATCTATACATTAATTACTGTTGTACACAATAGTTTAGCATATAGGGATGTTTTCCTGGGGAATTCAATGAGGATTATTGTAGATTTCTTCAAAGACTTTGAGCAGACTGAAGGGGATCCCTCAAATCAGTTCCAGAAACTTGGCAATACCTGTTATATGTACCTCATGGGAATTGTTATTATATTTGCCTTATTGGACTTCCTTGGTCTGACTTTTCTTTTTCCTAGACCTGGGATAATTGTGGACAGTTTTCAGCTGTAAGTGTTAGACTCATCTGCAGTTGAACTGTTTACAGGTTTCTCGTTTGGTTGTCTAGCAAGCTCATAGGATAGGTGAACAGTCTCAATGATCCATTTAGAAAGTTATTGGGCCAATACCTTATCACCTTTATGCCTTCCATCATAGCAGACAAAGAGGTTGATAGACTGACAGAATGACAAAGTCCTCTTATGTAGAAGGCGAATGTGTGATGCATAGGGAATATAGTGACCTCTCCAGCAGCATAGTAGGCTGAGGGTAAAAAGAAGATAGCATAATATCCTGTGACAGATGAAGCTAAGAGACCACCTTAGGGAGAAAAGAGATATCAGGATGTAAGACTACTTTGTCATGGTAAAACACAAGGAACGGCTCATCACAGTGCAAAGCAGCCAATTCCCCAGATCATCCAGCTAAGGTCACCGCAACAAGAAACACAGTCTTGAGAGTGAGAAGATGTTCATCTACAGTTGCCAAAGGCTCAAAGGGATGCCATACTAACTGTGATAAGACCAAAGACAGTGACCACGGAGGCAAGGAAGGAGAGACTGGGTGGTAGAGATAAGCCAATCCTCAGGACTCAGGGTGTCATAACTTATCTTTAACTCAACAACTGGCTAGTGGTGGTGTGCTGCAAAAACTAATTATACCAACACCAACATCACACTCCGTCACTTCTCCAGTGGCTAGGCCTCAACATCATCTTGAAGAAGTCAGTGTTGCAGCCCACTTGTCTCATCAACTTCATTGGAGCCACTTTGGCCTCCCATCTTGGGAAAGCATTTCTTCCAATAAAGAGGGCTCACACTTTGCGCAACATTGTCATGCGTGTTCTCCATCATCCTCTACGCTCAGCCTTTCAGATTCAGTGTTTGTTGGGTCTTATGGTGGCCACCACTGCTGTTATTCACTTCTGTTGTCTCAAGCTCCACTCACTTCAACATTGGTTTATCAAGAACTTCAACCCTCTCTTTGACAATCAATGCAAGAGGTTATTTTTCCCCATTCTGTGAGGGCATCTCTGTGTTAGTGAGTCTCCCTCCATAATCTTTGTGTGGGCATGCCATTCAAACCACCCCAACCTATGGTCATGGTGACCACAGATGTGTTGTTGACAGGTTGGGGTGCACACTGTGGTGCTGTGACCATTCAAGGGCACTGGACCGGTCATGAGAGGAACCTCCACATCAATGTGGTAGAATTGCTAGTGGTTCTCAAAGCTCTCTGATTGTCTGAGAGACTTTTTATTGGGGAAAGTAGTACAAATTGTTTCAGAGAACACAACCACAGTCTCTTACATCAACCACCAAGGAGACACTTGTTCCACCAGTCTCTTGGATCTTGCCACTTGCCTGTGGGATTGGTGCACAGTGAGTTCCATATATCAGCTAGCCATTCACCTCATGGGTCATTCATCCATTCAGCCATTCATCCTAGTCCAAAGATCCAAAGAGGATGATGGTAATGTGTACAGACTCAAGACAGAAGGTTGTGATGCTCTCTGTCGTGTATGAACCAGCAGGGAGGATGTATGGTACCAATGGTGAGAGAACTGATGTAGAAGCAAGTGCAGTGAATAGCAAGGCAGTGACAGCAGGTGTAGATGGAGGTCTTGGGAGTGTCAGAGTATTCCACGGAATGGTGATGGTGGGCCTGAAACAGTCATTGGAGGATGGTATTGCAGTGACGTACGACATGGATGAACAGGTGGCAAAACCTGGGTGACAGGTCGCTAATGTTCCAGTGATCAGGACCAAGATCAAAGTGGAATACAAGACTGAGATTGTGCCAACATTCATCATGATCGACCTCTTGAAGGCAAGGAAGCTGAAGGAGACTGGAACCAAGAACTATGTCAACTCACTGATTCTGAGGCAAATGATATTGAAAGCTGTGAGAATGGTACTAATCCCAATACAATGATAAATAATATCAGTAAGACCTCAGTGGTTCCCTCCACAGATGCCATTGGCACTGATCAAGGTAGGAGACAGGAGTCCTCCTGGAAACTATATTCTCTGTAAAATGGCCTGGAGCAGGTGTAAGGCAATTCACAGTAAAAAGAAGGGTGGTCTTGGCTAGAGTGTGACTGGTGACCCAGTGTGGGTGGCTAAGCTGGCACATGCAAGGCCCGAGGAGATTGTTGATGTGAAGCAGGTCTCAGTACTGAAGGGTCAGCTGGAGTTAACGGCTTAGTCATTACTTCTTCTTCAAGTACCAAAGGCAGCGAAACAGGGGTCAGAACATCCATTAGAGGCAGTACCAATGGGACAGGTGATACTGATGATGCCAAGGTTGATACCAAAGATGTTATGGGAAGATCAGTGTGTCTGGTCTTTTTCTTCTTCAGCTTGGATTGAATATCTGCTAACATGGATATTCAAGGATATACACAGATATACAAGGCCTTTATCAGCATGCCTCTTACCTGCTGACTTTTCTTTCAATGTAGAAATCGAAGGGGGTTCACCGACCACTGAGAACACTGATAGTGGCTGAGTGGCAAAAGGTTTAGTGTTTAGTATCAAAGGTGGTTGGAAGTGCTTCCAGTATCAAAGGAGTCTGACTCAGGACCAACACCATGGGTACTGTAGTCAGTACCAAAGACTTCTTAGTAATATCTCCATGCCTCAATATAGTGATAGAAGTAGTGAACAGAGATGTATCCACCGCAGCCTGTTCTGGTACTCCCAGTGGCTTCTCTCAACAGTAAATCCTAAACAATGGAGGCTCAATTCTTGAGAGTCTGGGACGGTAAATTGATGGCAGGTTTTACACTGCCAAATGAACATTGTGTTCCTCTCCCAGGCAATACTCATTATGAGCATCAGATAAAGAAACTTTCCTACTGCATGAGGGAGAAGTAGAAGCCATTAGAGGAATGGGGGGGGCATGTGCCATTTTCACTAGTTAGTGTTTATTGCTCTTTCTTAGAGTTATCCTAGCTAATCAGGGATCATCTAACAAGCAGCATGGGCATTTCACCACTGCACAACCAATAAAATTTGGCTACATGACCACATACACGAGGCCAAATAGAGAAAACAAGAAAAGTAGCTCGGTGTAACTTGATAGTATAATGCCAAGAAAAAAGAGGTGAAGACTTCAGTGCTGAAACAAGAGTTAAAGCCCAATGCTTTTCAAACCGTGACATGACCCCAGAGCAGCTATTTCAATAGCTTCAAGAAGCTGCTAGAGAGACAGGTTGCTTGCCTGTAAGGTTCATCTGTGCAGTTACACATACACATGTAGATTCCAGTGCATCAGCACTGGAATCTACATAGAAAAACTCTTAGCAGGTCCTAAGAAATTCTACTGAGGCAGACAGCTTTTGGAAATTAGTGCATGCCAGTATAGTATACATCTTGCTGCAAAAGACCAGAAACACACACACACATAGCAGACACCACAGCAACACATCTATGCACTTTGTGTTTTTCCTTGCATGTTTTGCTACTTCAAATGACGCTCTATGCTAGTGAGAAGCCAAGACAGAGTGGAAGAAACTAGTCAGAATTTGTCAGCACTAATGCAAATGAGCATTGTATTCCAGCTTCACCCCAAAGACAGCATAAATTCCAAGCCAATTTTATTTGGAAAGACATATGCACTGCATTCCCTTTCTTGTGCAGGACCTGGGATAAGTTTTTCAATAAAAGCAAGCTTACTTACCTAGACTTGAGCAGATCAGCACATTCAAAATCTTTATATATCCCCCCATGCTAACTTTTCTTAACATCAGCGCAATGAAACCCATACACTACGTTGATCATGACTTTGCGACAACCTGGTTGACTCTTGTGAAAATAGTGTTTGACTAAGGATTTTGTAATCTCTCTCTTAAAGTTTGCATGGGTGCTCTGAGCTGAATGATGCCCTCTCCCCCCGCCACCTTTTCATCATAGAAATCATAGAATCATAGAAATGTAGAGTTGGAAGAGACCACACAGGGGCCATCCAGTCCAACCCCCTGCCATGCAGGAACACCCTCAAAGCACTCCCGAAAGATGACCATCTAGCCTCTGTTTAAAGACCTCCAAGTAAGGAGACTCCACTACACTCCATGGCAGCATATTCCACTGCCAGACAGCCTTGACTATCAGGAAGTTCTTCCTGAGGTTCAGGTGGAATCTCCTTTCCTGCAGCTTGAATCCATTGCTCCTTGTCCTGGTCTCTGGAGCAGCAGAAAACAAGCCCTCTCCTTCCTCTATGTGGCATCCCTTCAAATATTTAAACATGGCTATCATGTCCCCTCTTAACCTTCTCATCTACAGACTAAACATACCCAGCTCTCTAAGTCTATCCTCATAGGGCATGGCTTCCAGGCCTCTCACCATTTTGGTTTTCAACATAATCTCCTCTTTTTCTTTCCAAACTCTAAAAAAAGGTTGTCAAAATCACACACGCATAAAATGCCTTCCTAGAATATGTTCAATCAAGTAATTTTTCTCCTTGTATAATCCCTTTCTTGTACCACTTATAAAGTCCCAAGAGTCCAAGAAGCTTGGCAAGTGGATGAGAAACACCACAAAGCTAAAAGGTTTCATTTCAGATCCGTAATGTAAGACTGTTGCATCTGGAGCCCCCCTGCATTAAACCTGGTCCATACCATGGGGGAGGAAGAAGACGAATGCATCCCTTTTTCAACAAGAAAAAGGTAACTCCAAAAGAAGAAACACAAGACAGTGTCAGCTGTCCAATTAACAGTGGCAACACCTGCGGTTGCTTTTTCAGTATCACAATACAAAAGAACATTAGGATTTCCTTAATGTATCAAAGGTATATTTATTCTGTACTCAGTAAGGACCTCTTGCAACTGTAAGACTTCTTTGAAGGTGATCTGGCTGATGAATCACCATCCACAGTAGATAAAAAGCAGGTGTTTCAACCCAGTAATATACACATAACTGACAGCATGACACATGCTCTGTTGAACTTTCCCATGCAGGCAGCACATGAGCCTGCTTTTGAGATGCCTGGAGATGAGTTTATAAGTCACTGTTCAGACACTTATAGACAGAGACATCAACGCTCTGTGAGGAAAAGGGTTGCCATTGGGGGTAGTGGGTGTAGATGAGCTAAAATTATCACTAATTATGTTTTAGAGCTTGATCCTGCCAGCTTGGTGGCATAACCTCATTTTTACTGGTGTAACATGTTTTGACAGTATAGCAAAAGGGGAAATCACATTGCAAGTATAAGCAACCAGAGTTCTGAATAGAAAACATTCCACCAGTTGCAGTTGCTTCCTGACTAGAGGCATAAGACAAAGGGCATGCAAGAGATCAAATGCTAACTAAAGATAATACTCTAGCCTAGCATGTTCTACAGAAACATGACAGCATTGTATTTATTCCTTTAGTTGAAATGTTTTTACCCCGCTCTTTAGAAATGCCTAGCAATATCAGCAGTATAGCAGTCCATACCCTCAGTTTTACTAGTTTAAAAGAAATGGCACACAAGGAGGAACTAAAGAGAAGAAAAGGGAGTTCAAGCACCAATTTTTTAAAAAGTTACAATTCTTACAATAACCAACTGTGTTGGAAACCAGTCACATAGCCTGATAGTAGGGTTACTGCTGGGTGACATGTGAAGGTAGACCAAAGGCATCTGGTCTCTCAGGAGAATGACAGTAACAGCCCTGCTTCCCTTCTTTTCTGTTCTGCAACCTGGTGGAATAGCTTTCACTAAGTGACAGCTGAGGGACCCAAAACAGCTGGTATCTCAAGAGAGGCAAACAATTTCAACAGGGAAGGAACTGAGGACAAAGTCATATGAACATGGATTTACTGATTTTGGGAGTTGCAGCTACAAACAGTAGTAGAATGGAGGCATGGAGTACAGCTGAAAGCATATAATTAGATTACTTGGAATGGAGGTGGGCAACCTCCAGATGTTATTAGACTTTAACTCTCATTATCCATCACTACTGGCTACATTGGCTAGCAATGAGAGGAACTGCAGCCCACCAATATTTAGAAGACCACGGTTGCTCACCTTTGGCTTAGGGTATAACAACAGGACTGGCAGTGCAGGATTTTACATTATGTAAATAAATTAATCACAATTTGTGAGTTCAAATCTCAAATGCCCTTCACAGCACTTCTGAAGCTGCTAGACATTTTTAAAATTGCCCTCTAGAGAGATGAGAGATCCTGAGTCAAATATCCCTACCTTCTCTAGTATATGAAAAATATATTCAAAGGCAAGAGTTTTCTTAACACATTCATATTCACAGTTTATGGTCAAAACATGTTATTAACGATGCCCAAGCTGACCATACCTACACTTTCTGAACAAGGTTTAAAAGGAACCAGTCCCAGACAGAAACCAGCACATGCAGCTGTAGGTATAGTTTCTCCTTTCTAACAGAACATACACAGGGAAAGTACCCTCTACCATTTTATTTGTTCCATTAAATTTATACCCTACTTTCTACAACAAGCAACCTAGGTGAGCTTTTTAAAAAGCTGTTCTGCATGTTTCAGGTATCTGGTGTTCCAGGCTGGATGTTGATACTTTTGCCCATTACCTGAAACCAGAATTTTTCCTCCAAATTCTAAACCACTTCATAAGATGCATTTGTTGAGTTTGCACTGTCAAACCAATGCACACTGTCATGCTTGAGGGACATAGTCCAGAAACTAGCATGTTCATACGGTAGCTTGGTCCCTTGCTTGATCAGCCTGATTGCTTTAAATAAAAAGCAGGATTCATAACGCTTATGAAATGGTATAGATCAATAGTTCTTAATCTTTCTTTACCATAGACCACCTTTACATATCTTCGGTGGCTATGGACCTCCAAGACTTAACTCAAGATTTAAAGCTCTAAAGTGCATCAAATATTTATTTAAAGTTGCTCACCAAGGGTCTTCAGCTCTGGAGAGAAAGAAGAAATAAGTAAACGCACACACTCCTATTACAATATTTTTACTGGAATGATTCCACACATCATCATCATCATCATCATCATCATCATCATCACCACTATACTTGAACACGGAATCATGACATAAAATTACTTGTTAGTTTTTAAGGAGGAGGAGTTATTGAGAAGGCTGGTTTTGCATTTCATTCACAAGCCTTGTTATAATGGGCTTAATAGAAGAACATTGTATTCACAGTCATCATTCCAAAGTCCATCCAAGCACTCATTCATACTGACTTGACTTTGACTCTGGCCCTTTCTGCTCCACCCTCCCAACCCGCCATAGGGACAGGAGAAGGACAGGACTGCAACAACGCTTATGCATGATATCATCGTGGTCCTGTCCTTCTTTCACCCCAGGCAGCGTGACTGCACTGAAAATCATTCATGGTTTTTCCCATCAGTGACTGGCAATCACACCACTATCACGAATTTACCTTGTCTGAGGAGGCCCTGGAAGTGCAATGGCTGTGCTTCTTGCCCTGGTGCAGCCTGGGAAATTACCCAGCTGTGCTGCAGCAGGAAGAAGCATGGCCATCATGCTTCACGGAACATTGAGGCAGCCGGTGAGGAGGAGAGTGCTCCTGTCATGCTCCCTTCCTAGCAAGGCCAACACTGGGACAGATGTCTCCATGAGCACGTAAGGTGCAGAAAGGGCCTCATCTTCTCCAAAATACGGCCTTCTTTTTATACATGCATTTCTTCAAGAAAATTCTCAGCACAGATATAGAATTCTGGGAAACAACAGATGTTATGAGAATGCAGTGACACAATGTGGATAACATTAGAGTTTAGCGCAGCTATGAAAGAAGCGTCTGGCTGTATGTGCAGCAGCAAGAAATGTCACACACTTTCTGTCAGTCACTCAGTGTCATTCACGTGCACTCTCTTACCACACGCTTAGTACATTTCTTTGCTATCAAACTGTGATTTTCATAATTTTTGAATGGTTTGAGATACTGTAAAGAATGTATGAATGTCCACCTGTCTCTCTGTCTGATTTCCTTCTTTCCTTCCTTCTTCCCTTTCTTTTTTTCCTTTCTTTAACTTTCTTTCTTTAATTGTATAAACTCATAAGATTTCTTCAAGCCTTTGCAGACCCCTGTGAGTACACTGTAGCTACCAGGGGTCTGCAGACCACAGATTGAGAACTGATAGTATAGATGTACAAAAGGATACCAGATTATTATATTACCTTTTCTAAATAAAATAGTATTTGTATTGAACACTAAGGAGACCCATTTATTCTTAAAATTTATGTTCACTTCAGCATCCACGCTGCAAGTGTCCTAATTAAATATTTATTTTAATATCTGCATGGGTACAAAATTATAGTATTCCATCACTATCTGTCTGTGCAATAGCTCATAAAGAATCTTATTAGTATACTACAAGCATGACAGCCTACAGTCTTCTTTGAAAAGTTATATGTATCCGTTTCTTGCTAGCTACAAAGAGTCAGAATCATTTATTCTGCATCATCAGAGGAAGAGAAAGTTTGACAAGTGTTGCCCAAGAGCTAAGCCATGGGGGAAAAATGTGTATCAAGGGTTTTTGATGCTCTTCTTAAAATTTGGAAATACAGTAACATCAAAAGTCAAAGTTTGCTGGAGTAGAAGGCAGAGAAAATCTTTCATAAAGTTGAAAGCAATCCTTCTTGAATCCAAATCTTCACTGGTAGGACAAAAAAAGACCTGTGAAGGGTTTATCTATTTTAAAAAAATCATCTAATTTACCAAGGGGAATTATTTTTAGGAATAATTTTTTGGATGAGTTTCTTTCAGATATGGTTTTAAGGCCATTTCAAACTTTAATATACCAATGCACCCAAATAATAGTAATAGTAATAATAATAACAATAATAAAAATAATAACACATTTGTATTTGTTACATGCCTCTCCCCAAGGCTCGAGACAGGGTACAACATAAATTAAAATACAATTAAAAATGCTTCATGGCATAATTACTCTCCACAGTGTAAGGGGCTCTGTAAAGCCTCCTTCCACTGACCCCAGTGATGAGAGAGATGCTACATCATCTGGCCTTCCCATTAAGCTCTAGAATCAACAAATGAAAAGTGGAATGACACATAGGATGAGTTGGCAATGTGGTTCTTTCTAACTTCATTGTCTTTGTTTCCAGAATTGAGGGAATACTGGCCCACGTCATGAGCTCCTCCCACATCAGCTTTCATTTTTGACATTATTGGAGTGTCAAGATAATAAGAACACAAGTTGCAATGCCTCCCCCATAGCTAAAATAACATCAGAAGGGGAACCAAAGTTCTTTAACACTGTACCAACAGCCTGCAGGAAGATGGTGTGAAAATTTTTCACACTACACTGGCAACTAATTTTTAAGTCTATTAAAAATGTGCTATGGCTGCCATGCCATGTGGAACGATATTTTAACAATACCATATCAAGCATCCTTTGCTGCTAATGGGTTGCCGATCAAGATGTCAACATTAAAGAACTTACATTTAGGTCTCCATTTTACATTATTCTTCATATTCTTACATGCCTGTATAAGATGAGCAAGCAGCACTAGATTTAGCGCAAAATATATCAAGCCTATTAAGTATGTTGTTTGAGTGCTTAATAGGAAGGGCCCCATCTTCTCTGTTGTCTGTTACTCCATCGCCAATGGGAAACAAAACTGTATTTGAGGAGCAGGACAGGAGGAAACAGGCAGCTTTCTGCTGACTCTTTGTAAATGGAAGCTGCCACGAGTGTAGGGATGATCATAGCTTCATGGGGATGGTATGAGTTCTGGCATAAAAGATTGTTAGCAGTGCACTGCTACCTTGTCCTCCCCTCCACACACATCCTATTATGCAATAGTTTAAGAATTAAGTGCAGTTAACCCTAAGATCACATGCATCAACTCTCCTCTCCTCCTGTGCAGCCAGTAGCCGCAGTACAGATGGTTTTGTTTTCATTTTTACTTAACACAGTGTGCCATATCATCAGAGTTCAGAACTGCTGTTAACATTAACTAGTTTTAACAAGCCAGCCTCAGAAAACACCATTTGAAACTAACCATGTTGAATGTTAACAACAGCTTGTTAAACCAAGCAACATGACAGCCCATGGTTAACCAAAAGCAAAACTCCTCCTCCCTTATCACACAAAAGCAGGTGGCAAAGCATGTATGAATACAGGGTTCATCATGGTTTTTTTCTGCTTAAACATCTTGTACTAAACCTTGGTTTAGCATGACACACAAGAGCCACTGATCTGCTCAATCCATATTCTGACATTTAGTCCCACTTACCTGTGAGTTACCATCATTGGCTACGATGGGATTTATTTCTCAGTAGACCACCACAGAATAGCTCTATTAATGTATGGATGAAATGTGTCTATGGGCATGCACATATGCATATATATGTCATTATACAACTAATCTTCCTCTGAAACAAACCACAACAGAGATAAAGTCTATCATGTCAAAAGTGCAGGCTAAAGGAATTGTTTGAGACAGACATATAACAAGAAGCTTATTGAAAACATAGGTACCAAGACTGGAATTCAGAATCCATTAATACTAATGGGAATCTTGGTACCAATTATAACTGATCAGCATTTTATGCCTAGGCCCTGTCTATCTTGCTATTTATATCTAACCCATCATTCTAGCAGTACAGTATTAAATTTTCTGACGGCAGAGGCCCTTAATCTAAGAACAACACAAGGATTTAATGACCTTCTTGGATATTCAATCAGAGGTCTCGGAAGATATTTTATGATGTAAAGGGATTTATTTATACTTTAATTTAATTCAGTTTTAAATATTTAAATCCATGGTATTGTAAGAAAGATTTTTTTTAAAAAAATGTAAATGACCCTGTCAAACTGCTTGGTATGTAGAAGGCAGAAAATTAATTACAAAGGTTTATCCAGCTAATAAAGGCTTTGTGTGCAATGTTAATTTCTGATAAACTGAAACATGAATCTGATTGGAATTATGCTGGCAATGTGGATTTATTCTTCTTTAGATATCCTCTTATTGACTGGAGCTTTACAGGTTAATAAAATGACTGGATTACAGTAAGGATGTAAAAAGCATCTTGCTGCTATACCCTAGCAAAGGATAATGTAAGTTTCTAGGAATTACTTAGTTCATTCACTTCCTAGTTGCTAAAATATACCAGCAGAATCCCATGTGATTTATCTATTGCTGGGCAGGATATGTAAGTTCTTACAGGAGGTGAGGTGATCAGATGAACACTTCTCCATATAAAATGTGTGTTTGCTTTCAGACCCAGGTCAAAGGGAGAACAATATGGCATATGCCTCTTCCTGTATCAATGTGTTAATGTTTTCTTTTCAGACTTTCTGCCAAAGCCCTCCTTCATTTGCCTCCTTTACTGGAGGTATGGCATTCAGCAACAAGAGAACAGACTTTTTCAGAAGTGAGACCTCATCTGAGAAAAAGCCCATCTAGAGGAGCTTTCTGGCCCTAACATTATGCAAAAAGAGGCAATTGCCTCAGGCAGCAGATGCCAGGGACAACAGTTGCAACCCAGCAGTAATTCTTCTTGAGGCTAATAGTCACTCCTTGCTGTTGAGGAATAAGACTGTGTATACCTCACAGTCTATCCTGCATTCCCTAAACTAGCCTGCTGCCTTCATGTGTGGTACTCCATATTCAACTGTTCATGTTCCTCTGACAGATCAGTCATTTTTGCACATAATACAGAGGAGGACATCATCTTGTCCTTTAGCTCAAGGAACAAAATACCTTGATCTATGGTAAGTACACATTGTAACTGAAGTATGGTAAGTTCTCTTCAGTATGGAGTATGGTAAGTTCTCTTCAGTTACACATTGACATCATATGGTGCTACCAACTTTACCTCACTCTCAAATCTTCTGCAGCATATCTACCGTACTTTGACCTAACAATTGGTGAAAACAAATGCAACTTGGTAACAGCAGTGGGCATTAGTAAGTCTCACCCCTGCTGTCAGCATCATTGGTATATATTGTGAAGACTATGATATAAAGGTGATCATTTCACACCATTTTCTAATTGCACTGTGCCAGTATATGAACTTTTGAAATTATTTAGAAGTATTAATATATCAGCTACATGTTTCTAAAGAAGAACTGTATCTACATTTTTTTCTGACATATGATAAGAAAGAACACTATGAAACGAAAAATTTCTCAAGTGTTTGAAGAACAGTAGCACTTAACCTCCCCAAATTTAGGACTGGTGTCTTTAAATGTGTAGTTATGCTACATGGAGGGTATGGATGCCATTCCAACTTAAGCATTACATTGAAGGTCTTCACATTACTTGGGGCCTTTCGTGTGCTCAATATTCTCTAAATCAGCACTGGGCAACTTTGGCATGTATGAGTAAGATTTTTCTGCCCTGGGACACTCCAGGGAATTCATGGGCTGCCAAAACTATACTGCCCTCCCCCCAAAAAACATAATGAGAAGGAGGCAGAAATGCAATACTAGAGCAGTTTCTTTTCTCCCCGTGTGTGGGAGGGGACAGGATTGTTTAGTTGAAACCAATTTAAAATGTGAATTGCCTCTCTTGGGAGCTTCCAAAGAAGATAATTCACCTTTTTCCTCAGAAAACAATGTTGTGAGTAGGCTAGAGCCTCCCAAAACAGTGCACCCCTGCTCTAGATCATGGTCATGGGTAAGACTGTTACAGTGGCTTGCTCTTCTGAAACAATTAACAATTAGCCCTGGAAACAATTAACCATAGCACCAGTGCGTACCAGTGTGTATCAGCAATAACTATCAAAACTTGGGCATGAAGGCCAGAAAGTTACTCCAATGGGATTTGTGATAGGCCAAAGTGCAAACAAATCCCCCAAGGATTTATGCTGAGCTTCTTGATATCTTCTTGGCTAACTGCCATAAGTGTGACCAGTAGTTATGTCTAGTCCCCTTTCTGCCACTGTCAGTGTGCATATGTCTTTCCAGGCTCCAGCAAAGAAGACAGGAGAGACAGCTTTATCAGCTTGTTATCATTCTCATGTCCTCCCTCCTTTCCAGGGCAGCCTAAGGAGAACTGGATAAATTTAAACTAACCCAATAAATTAAAGAAGACATGTAGACATGTTTCTCAGGCGCTGGCATTGGTAGAGGTGAGCGTGCTACATCCAGGGCAAATGTCTATCTTTCTCTTGTTATAATCTGGGAGATGCTCAAATGTATTTTAATCAATAGCTTCTAGACATACAGTCTCAAAGTACACCTTCACATCATTTTAAGCACCTGTATCTCTTGGCACAATGTCACTGATTCAGCCCTATCTAATCCCCAACTACACAAATTAAAGGGTCCTATATTTCTTGTTCAAACAAAGCGTCAAATTGTTATTATAACATTTGTTCTGTGCAAACATATTTCAAGATCTGTATTTGCAACATACTGAAACAACTACATATTTGTAGAATGCTTTTGGTCAACTGTAACATCTTTCCATCTACTTTTAGGAGTTTGGTGGTTTCCGCCAATCACATTTCAACATTATGGGCATTTGACCTTCTGTTTACCCAGATAAATTCAGCTTTGACCTCCAAATCAAAATAGAAAAAAGAAGTCAGTTTCTCTTCACAGGTTTCTAAAATCATATGGAAAAAAATGAATTCAAAGACTAATCTGTTTATTTTTAAAACCCTCAAAGAAATTTTGAGTTAAAAGTCTAACCTGGAGTACACATCAACCAATCAGGATTGTTATGGAGCTCTTCAGCCTGAGTATCATACTATCATTAATTTTAAAAAGGGAAGCAGAAGAACCAAAAGGCCATTTCCTCCCAATCATTGCCACCACAAAATTGTCTCCACATATCAGCAAGCTACCTCTAAACCAACCTGCAAACCACAGTTTGTCAGGAGCAAAGACCAGCTGAGCCACAAAAAACTGCCTACAAAGCAAACAGTGCAGATAACCGAAACAAGTGATCACATCAGCAAGCCTGCCTTGTGCTGCTGGGGTGGGGTGGGGTGGGGGCAGAGACAAGACAAAGTTTGACAGCAGTTCTCCTGTTCTTCTATTACTCCCTGGGAGCTTATTTTGGCATTAATAATGCTTTACCTTCTAAATCAGGATTTGGATCAACATGGTGGGGGAAGGGGGGAGAAATACATGAAACAAGCTAAGGAAAGGTACAGCCCAGTGGTTCCCATACTTAGGTCCTCCAGCCACTTTGGGTTTCAATTCCTAGAATTCATGATTGTTAGTCAAGCTGGCTGGAGTTTCTGGGAGCTGAAGTCCAAAACACTTGGAGGAGCAAGGTTTGGGAACCACTAGATAAATCAACTTCAGTTTTGTTTCCAATGGAGCCTAACAAAATTGCATGAATGCATGCAGCCACTAGTACAAGGCTTCTCATTGCTAGCATAAAGTTTAGATGCACAGATAAACTATGTGAGAGTAATGTCTTGTGAAGCTTTCCAGAGACACACTCTCTAGATTCTACATTCACCACATTAGGGCTGTAATTCTGTACCTATGTGGGAATCAGCCTAAGTGAATTTAACTGAGCTTTATTCAGAGTCAATATGAATAGTACTGTACGATAGTTAGACTGTATTTCCTAACAATACTTACAAGGAAATAGTCTTATCTAACTTACTTCTGAACAAACTTGCACAAGAGTGTGCTATTAATCTATTCAGGGACAATTTATTGTACACATAAGCACAGTAAATTTGGACTTGAAGAGCTCTATCTTTTATATCTCTATTTCTTAAATATCTTCTGCTCTTTTAAGTAATGTTCATGTCATATAGAAGTAAAATAAGTTAAGCAAGACATTCATTTGCAAGCTAGTTTTAGCACAGAAGGGTTAATTTAATACCTCTGCACTTTTTTCTCTCGCAATCATCACTAATGGATATTGTAGAATATACTTATTTTAAAAAAAAAAATCTACCACATGCTTCCTAATGAAAGGAGAAGAAGATAAATGTTTTTTGCTTGTGAAGGGAGAAGACATTGCCAATTTTAAATTAGTCAGTGGATAGTTCCAAAAATACACATGGTGCTCACATATGCTCTTAAGTGTGCTCTCTCATACACATATATAAACACACAAGCATGCATATTTTATCTTGTACAGTTTCTTCTGGAAAGCTGTCACTGTGAGTGAAAGTTTGAGTTATGCAAAAGCAGGATGGGAAGCATCTGTCCAGCCTCAAAAGCAACATCTTTCTTCTTGGAATCAAGCTGCTTGGAAAAAGCAAGAAAAGAAAGAAAAGAAGAAAGCTCTAGAATATAATGAGCTACGTCAAGAACAGTCTCCCCAAGCAGTTGCCGGCTAACATCGTTTATCACAATGCTCCATCTCTCAAGAAAACCTCCTTGAGTCAAGCCACTCATTGCAATTTTGGCAGTATTTCCTAGCAGGTACACTTTAGAGCAGCAGTCTCAGCTTTGGGTATGCCAAATGCTTTGGACTTTCACCTCCCAGAGATCCCTGCCAGCATAACCGATGTTCATTTAGGGAGTTGAAGTCCAAAACATCTTGAGCACCAAAGTTTGAGTACCATTCCCTTACAGTAGGTTTGGGAGCTGTGAGACCTGCAAGGGTTCTGTTTGCACCTTATCCCCCTGACCACCCCAACCTTTCTCCCAAGTCCCCATAAAAAAAATCAGCTTAAAAAGCAAATTTTGGCCCTAAACTTTTATCCGGGAGCTATGATTTTGCTGTGAAACACTGCTTTGGGAGGCCAACACAAGCCAAAATACCCCCTGAAACTGACTGGAAGTGACTAGAATTTTACTCCCAGGTCCTGAAAATGGCAGGCGTTCAGCACACAACCTTGGAAAGAGGTTGTTCTCTTCACCAGCATTTACCACCAGAGTGTAGCCAGGAAACACTGCCCTCAGTCTTGAGCTGGTTTCTCAAAGACAACATGCAGCCAGCCAAATGTCCCAACAGGATATAATCACACAAGATCTATTCAGGTATTCTGCTCATGTGTTTAAAAAATATACAAGGGCAGGAGAACCAAACACACTAGTTCCACTTCACATGTAGAGAGTGACCTTTTGCAATGGGGAGACCTTTGTATCTCTGAAGGCTCCCATGCATTGAAGGACCCCCATTTCTTCCCATGTTTGGAACACTGTTCCAATTTAATTTCTGACTTTTATGCTAAGAATGAAAGTGCAGGCTCACAGAGGAGAGGGAAGGTATGGTTGTTTTTTTTAATCTTATTACAAAATAGATATGCCACAGATCAGAGTATAATCTTGGTTATTGAACTGATTCTTTTTTACGACAACCCTATGAATGAGAGACATCCAAGACTCCCGGTCATTAAATATTCAAGTTTTGCAAACTCAGGACTGTAGTTTCCTTGACTGAACTGAGTGGAACTTACTTCTAATTAGAAATGCATAGGATGCACTGCCTGGATTCTGAGCAAGGATAAAGCAGCAGAGCTTGGAGTGCATGGAGTGGGGGTGGGGAGGGGTGTGGCCACAGTGTGGGGGCGTGGCTGCTGCATGCGAGGGCGTGGCTACAAGCCAGGAAGCCCCTAAACCTCCACCATTGCCCCCGTCTCTATGCAACTGCAAGGATACAATGAGAGTAAAGCCGAAAGAATGAAGACATGCATGAAACAGAAATCCAAGTAGTATTTCAAGCATGTAGAAACAATAGAGCTGTCTTGCATCCAAGCATGTGCTATGAATAATTTTGGCTCTCGCCTTCTTCACTGCCACCAGTTCTTCTCATAGTTTTGGGATCATACTTTGTTCTTTCCTGCACTAAACTGTTTCAAGATGAATCATATCCAAAGACACAGCACTGAACATGTACAAGATAGGATTAGTCTCCACACAGGATCTCAAGGACTGATAAGAGTATTCTTTCAACTCTGGTAATGTTAAAAACCCAGGCAATTGAAATACACAATATAGTAGCAAAAAAGCTCCTGACCTTAAGATAGTTGCGTAGGAACAGGGGGGCGATGGGGGTCATTTGCCACAGGCGGCAATGATTTTGGGGCATCCCAGCTTGTAGCCATGCCCCCACATACCAAGGCTCCGCACTCCTCCCTGCACTCCACGCTCCACCGCTGCCTTAAGACAGGTAGGATAACCAGAGTTCATTTTCTGCTTTACAACAGATGCTATCATAGAACAACTTAAGGAAAAAGATAATTTCCCATTGCATGGTAGATTCTTTTATTTGACAATGACATGTAGAAAATGGAGAAACCCTGTTTCTTACTTTTGAAAATGAACATAATCTGCCCGAACCATTATTGAAAATAGATCACAGTTATATTTTAGTTCTTCCCATCTCAAAATTTTGTGGCACAGTCTTCCAATCAAGAAATGCATACGAAAATGCCTACCTCAGAGAATATATCTTGCAAAATATGTTATTAACTGAAAATGTGTACACAAATGTCTGCATGTGTTCAAAAAGAATCACAAACAATTATGAAAATGGGAA
The DNA here is from genome assembly GCA_948474755.1 of Ctenosaura bakeri. NCBI lineage: Eukaryota > Metazoa > Chordata > Lepidosauria > Squamata > Iguanidae > Ctenosaura > Ctenosaura bakeri. Next base: position 323,064 of record CAOLHI010000357.1, read on the forward strand.
TTCACGCTTATAAAAATGTGAATGTCAAAGAAGGCAAGACAGACAGATTCATCCATCCCTAATGCAAACATGAATGCAAAGCATCATTACTGTGAAGACTGCAGAAAAGGTAACTGTTTGACACAGCTATCTCCCACCACTTCTATACAGCTTTATGGACTCCAATAACACTTCCTCTTAAAACTATCTATTTAGGTCATATCTGAACTGAACTTTTTCAGCACACTACCAAGCTGTACATCAGGTTTCAGTAAGTTAACACGGTTGTTATTTAATTACAAATTATAAACACAGCGCTTATAGTATATATTATAGTAGAGTACTTATAGTAATATATTATAGCAGAGTATAGTACTTTCAATTCTATGTATAGATGTTAAAGCTGGACAATGAAGAAAGCTGACAGGAAGAAAATCAACTATGTTGAAATGTGGTGCTGGAGCAGAGTTCTGTGGATACCCTGGACTGCTAAAAGGCAAATAAATAAAAAGGCAAATAAATAAAAGCGAATCAAAGCTGAACTCTCACTAGAAGTCAAAGTGATTACACTGAGGCTGTTTGAACATATCATGAGGCAGTGTGACTCATTGGAGAAGACAATCATGCTCAGTAAAGTGGAAGGCACTAGGAAAAAAGGAAGACCACGTTACAGGTGGATAGACTCAGTCAACCAGCCCTGAGTTCGTGGGACCTTAGGAGGGTTGTTAATAAAAAGTGTCTTAGAGGTCTCTCAGTCATACACTCACTATAAGTCAATGTTAAGTTAGTGGCAATTAACAACAACAGTAACAACACAGTGGTTATAAACTGGGCAGCTACAGATGAGCAAAGTAGTGAAAGATATCCCCAGCTTCCTGAACAGAAGGAAAGAGGTCTAACTTGAGAGACAACGGAGCACACTGTTCCTCTTCAGCCAAAATATTTGCCCTCCCAGGTCATTTCTATTTGATTGAGCAAAAGAATCTCCGTCAGCATTTCAGATTTTATTCATTCATTCCTCTGATAATCACAGAGAATGTGTCACAGTCACACTGTCAAATGTAGCCACTGTGCTCGTATGTAATCATATCTTTAGCCTTATTAGCATCTAGCTCTTAACTTCAGCCAGGACTTTCAAGTCTAGGATGCCAAGAGAGTGACCCACAAAGAACTGCCCAAGAGTAATAACAATAGTGTCTTTATTAATAGAAAGATCACATCTAAGCTCTGCACAAAAATAATAGGACAGGTCCTGTTTCACTAACTTCAGCACTATCAGTCAAATATTTGTCCGCAAGACTCTGTAACAATATAGAATGGTTACCGAAACTCTAGATAGCACTGTGTCCACACATATAACTAGCTATATTTATTTGGAGAGAAGGAAAGAGAGAAATTAGAGGGGTGAGTTTCCCCAGTAACACAATACTGTGTTAACTTGAAAATTATTCCACCACCCCTCTCAACACATACACACAATTATTGCTTTAAGGAAAAGCTCAAGTAATTTTTTTATCCAATCTGAGGTCAGAAAATTGATTCTTCATTGTGGAGAGTCCAAAGTCCTTCACAGAAGGTCAGTATTTTGCCCCCTCACTTATAAATCCATGTGGCACTGCTTTTCAAAACAGGTTCCCCTGCAACACTTCTTTGTGGCTTTGCAAATGGTGCTGTTGTGGAGGTCTTCCTTGGGAACACAGCTGGTAGAAGACAAAAGCTTACTCCCCACCTTGAGATAGAAGGGACCTTGGCAGACATGTGTCTCCTCCTCCCTAGGGGGGAATTTCCCTAGTATCAGCCCTTCAAAATGGCTCTTAAAATGCAAAGTCTTCTTCAAGTTAGATTTCCCTCCAAGTCAAAAGAAAAATCTGGGAACATCAAATGCTTGCCCCAAACTGGAGATCAGCACTGCCTCACTGATGTCAGTGGATGATGAAAGTGCTCTGGGTTTTAGTCTGAACTTTAAAGGAAATGGCTGGGGTGCTGAACCTATTTTGAGGATAAGATTCAGCTCCTTGGATGGCTTCTTTAGATTCACTATCCCATAGACATGGAGGTCTCTGGCCACCAGTGTGCCATATTCAATTTCCAGGAGTAAACATAACAAAATTTTGTTCCTGTCTATAATACAAACAGCCTAAGTTACACAAAGGGTACAGATGAATATCCACAGCAATCATTCATTACTTGTAGTAGGAGTTACCCTTTCCGAACAAACAGTATTTTCCGAACATAAACTGGGGGGGGGAGATGACACATTGCTACTACACTCTAAATGAAGGACCAGAGGCACAAAGAGAGCACTATGAAAGTAAATAAATCAATGAGGAAATAGATTTCAAAAGAGAATCCTCATGCATTTTGGCTTCATCAATACTTAAAGACTTTAATTCTTCCCAGATAATATATTAATTGTATTGGCATTTGCCACCTTGGACAGATCAGAGGGCCACTTTTTCCTGCCCTTTTACGTAACTTTCCCATCTCTTAATGCAAAAGAATCTCCTTCTCTAAAGGGGGAAATAGCCTACAGTATTAGACCTCAAAGAACACATGAAAAAGGGAGGAAAATCCAGTTAGTAGAAGAGAAATGAATATTGATTTTATTGGAGCCAGCATTGACAATTCTGCTTTCAAGCCAGGAAAACAGCTCCATTTAGGCCATCAAGGCAAACCAACCCTTTAAACATTAAGCTTCTGGCAGCCTGGCCAGAAAAGAATGTTTGTGTTGAAATGGTACAGATGAAATTTTACACAAGGGGGTTTATGCTGTCAAAGCAAAACATGTGATCGTTAACGGCCTGTGCAATGAGATTAGTGAAATATCAATTAAGGCCAAAACTGCACTTTTACTCTGAACTGCTTGGATTAGATTGTGACTAACAAAGGGATAAGAAAACTGTTTGTTTATTCTAACCGCATTTCAAATGGCAGTTGATTCTATTATACTCTCCCACACAGCAGTCATTCCCAATGCCTGTACTCATAGCTGGCCTTAGAGGGTTTTTTCCTTCCTTTCCAGACACAGAGCTGTTTTCCCAGGCCTGAATCTCCACCCTAGTCCCTTCCCCTGTTCTGCCTTTACAACAGTTAGGAAAATCCCATTCGAAATCATAATGGAGGATGTACAGCAAAACAAAAAGACCAAAAAGTGGGTTGTAATTTACGCCTGTACTAACAAATATGTATCCCACTACCTTGGAATTCAATTAAGCAAATTGGTGGGAATCTTATAATTAGGAATTAGAAGGGTACAATTGTGGAAAATAGCATGGTCTAGCAATGGCAGATTCTGATTCATTTAAAATGTTGGAGGACATTAAGCAAAGAAAACAGCAAAAACTAACACTTGAAACACTTGAAACTTTCTAAGCTGTTTAAATACATTCAAACGGATTACAGGAAATAGTCAAAAGAATAAAACTCATCTTGATTTTTAACTAGTTAATATTCACCATTACATTCTCTGATTCTCTGTTATTAAGTGAGAACAAAAGCAAGACTGTGTGACTGGGACAACATGCGCTCTAAAGAAAGACAACAAACTCAAGACTGAAAGGACAAAAGGCCACAACCTTTATTGGCTATAGATACAGATAGGGCTGGTGTACGCATGGGTATGGATTCAGGCACTGATCAATCCGCCTGTTGATTGCTGAACCCAATCCTCCAGCCCATATCCAGATGACATGAATGACTGGAGGGAACCGCCAGGCGTAACCCTCCTTCCATCAGGGGGTGCATGATGCATGCCCACCCAAGCTGGGCATGTTCACTGCTCCAGTGCACCCCTTGAACTGGATGGGACCCACATTATCCCCTGTCATGTGGCATTTGGTACCTGTTGTCCTGGATTCAATACCCATGTGACCACCTGCAAAGTTGTGACAAAATAACAAGAGCCAAATTGAAAATACATAAAATAAACCAAAGAAGCAGGGAGGGGAGCTACTGAAGGAAGACTGGCAGGCAGCCCGGAGACAGCTAAATAAATACCCAGGAAATGGACCTGAGCGAAGACTACAAGCCTTCACTCAGGCCCGCTCCAGCAGCCAATTAATTCAAAAGTAGCTGCTTTGAATTCACTGGCTGTTGGCAGAACAAAAGGGGAACTCTGGCCTGTGTGGGGCTGTGCAAGCTGGAAGAGGTTGCCAGCCACATGTTCATGGTTAGTGATACAGTGCATTTATACCCACTTTATAAATATATTAGGGTTGAGCAAGTAAAGTGATTATTACTCACTGACGTTGTATCTCTACTACACATCTTTATCAGTTCCATATTAATTTATTGGTCATTACTCTACCCTATGGAATCCCAGCATTTGCAGTTTTATGCAGTACTTAAAATTTTCTGCTTAGGTTCCGTTTTCTTGTGAACATTTCCAACATGCTTTATTTTCCAACTTGTATATATTTGCAAGTTTTGATGGATCTAGGTACTATCTATGAAGCATTTTTATGTAATTTTCTTTTAAATTCTGAGCTAATGTAAATTTTTGTGTATTAGCCCAGCTTTTTTCCCAATGTTCCAGGTTTATCGTATGCCCAATATTCTGTGCCCAGACGATCATAGATTCTTTTATTCTCTCAGTTTCTAATTCCATATCCAGTAAATATTTATATAAGTGTGATGTTAAATGTTCCTTTTTCTCAAATACTATTTTCTCCCATTCGTTCAGTTGAGGGTTTGTCTCAATTCCTTCTAATTTAAGATCCATTTTGCATTTTTCCTTTAGTTGTACATGTAGGAACCATTGACAATCCCAACCTTCTTCTGTCAATTCTTCACTTGATTTGATTCTTTGATTTCCTTTGGAATCTGTAATTATCAAATCTCTATATGTAAGTCATCTTTCAAATGGTGGAATCAAATGGTGGAATATCAAATGTGGTGGAAGTGTTGTAAAGCTAAGGTTTATTGGAGAAATATTCACAAGTCAATGACAGAAATTTTACAAATAGAGTTGCCTATGACACCTGAAATATATCTTTTAAATATGTTGCATCAGATTGATAAGAAATATAATAGATATGAATATATAATTCTGTACATGGTTTCGGCTGCCAGGATTGTATATGCTAGATATTGGAAAAAAGAGGAAATACCGGAAATACAAGAATGGATACAGAAGGTTTTAGAATTTATTATTTTAGAAGACCTTACACTTAATCTGCGGGATAAAAAGCAGACAAAAAAACTTGATGATTTGAGATCAATTAAGACAGTAATAGAAGAAAACTGGATATAGATATTAAAGGAGTTGAATAGCTGGATAATTGTATATGGATATGATGAGAAATAGATCTGTATACTATAATAGGTAATATGTATACTATAATATGTAATTTAAAGAAGCCAGTCTACATTAGAGAATTTATGTTTATTGAGATCACGATAAGTTACTTAAATAGAGGTTCTATCAAGAGGTGAGGGGAAGTTATAAGAGAAACGGATAGATTGTATGATAACATGATAAATAAGCTTGTTTTGTTTTTTTAATTTGAAAATATGACAATACAAGTATGTAATGTGAATAACAGTTGTTTTAATAAAAATATTATATAAAAAAAATTCTGCTTAGGTGCTCTCCTAAACTACATTTCCCAAGGTTCCCTGAATATCTATCACACTACAGAGCTAAACTGATCTAATCCTCAGTCATCTCTTCTCATGTTACCATGGGAGTTCCAAGAACAAAAGTTGAATGAAATGATGACAATTAATTTAATATTAAACTGAAACACCAGTGTAATGCAGATATACCACAGCAAAAGTGGGAATTGGGGACTTGTGTCTTGAGTCCACTATTCTGTTCAATGAAACACAAATTCTCCCAAATTAGGAAGTACGACGAGTGTAGTGGGTACTTGGCAGAAACTGTCCCAAAGCATTGGTGCGAGCCTGCGCATCTGCACAGGTAAGTAGGAACGCAATGGCGCATTCCAGAAAATGTAAAGACTGGAATTTTCCGGTCTTTACTTAGCGCAATGGAGGACCACTTGGCGACGGATTGGATTGGACTGAGGTGAGGAACTAAGTTAAATAGTCTGCACCTAGTCTGATCCAAGGTGCGGATGACCTCCGTGCCAGGACGCCTTGGCCCATTTTAACTGCCTCGTGCAGAAAGGGCCTTACTTTGTTTCAAAGTGCTACTTGTTCTGGATATTATAGTTCACAAATAAGTATATAAATACAGTTCTAACTACCTGTATTGGTCTGTGTGAATTCTAAAGTTAGTACATCCCTCCTAATATTTTTGCTTTGATGTATACAAAGTCTGGTTTTTAAAATGCAGAAATCCTACTGCTCTGTGTACATTAGCAGGTAATGGCACTCAATTCTTGGGTGGTGGCATTAGGGGACATCCAGGCACAACAAATAGGCCAGGTACTTGCCCAAATACCTCTAGAGAGGTTATTGCAGAAGACCTGTAGAATACTGTGCCATAACAGTAAAAACCAATTTCAATGACTACATTTTCAATGTTACTATAGGAAAGCAATTCAACACATGTTCAACACACATTCCTGCCCACAGTCCTTCTGGTCACTGAAGAAAGCTTTTACTGAGTGATAAAAATAAAAGTTCTGAGCAATAATAAATAAAGGGGTGTTTTTTTCTAAACACCTTTTCATCATCATCAAACTGATAACTTAGCAAGTAATTCCAGACTTCAAAGAGGACAGCACTGAAAACAAGATGAGTGAATGTAAGAGGCTGCTTAGCAGGTTTTTGAGAATATGGAAAGTGGCTATGGGTGCACAAAAGATGCAGTTAGAGAAGAGCCCAGGAGGGGTGAAAATTTGTTAAAGGATGAATAATCTTCTTTGTTGGGCTGTTTGTAATCAAGTAATACATTAAATTAACTCATTAACTTCTTCTCATCTTTCATATCAAATTCAAATAAAACTCCTTGTTAATGTCTCTGTGTGACATGTCCCACCATATTTCTGCTACTGGGTTAATCCGCCAGAATCCTATGCTTTTGCAATTCAATTCCTTCTGATATCAGAAGCTGTCCTGCTTCCTTCACTAAGTTCACCTTCTCTTCCATGCGTCTTCTGCTTTTGCCTCTTTTCAGTGAGCACCTCCTAAATTCTCTGAATTCCTCTCTAAGGCCCTTTCCGCACCAGGCAATTAGAACGGGCAGTGTGTCCTCTCACGGAGGTCGTCTGCACCTTGGAGCGGACTAGAAGCAGACTACTTACCAAAGATCCACACCTCAGTCTGCTCCAAAACAACCCCAAGTGGTCCTCCAGCGTGTTTTCTAAAGACCACAAAAAACAGGTCTTTATTTTCCTGGAACGCACCATTGCGTTCCAGCTCCCTTGTGCAGATTCGCAGGCTCGCACCAATGCAAGCCTGCGATCTGCGGAGGGTGGGCTTTAGGCATGGTGAGCTTCAGCGGTTGGCTGGGACCCACGACCAACTGGAAGACACCATTTTGGAAGCTGGAAGTCGCCATTTTGGAAGCCGGAGCAGTGCAGATCTACAGACCTCGCACTGCTCCGATTCGCCCTGGACCAAGGAGGAGCCCTGCAGAAGGGCTTCAGGGACAGCCCACATTGCTTCGGACTCTAGAAGAAGCGGTACGTAACAGCACAGAGTGATTCCCTTGCCTCGCGCGGAAAGGGCCTCAGTCTCACTTTTTCACAAGAAAGCTCCACATCCATAGTAACTGAAATAACAAATATCCTTTGTGTTCTGCATCGACTTGAACTCTTTTAAAGTTAAAGGCATGCTTCAACAAGTGGTATAACTGCAGTGGGGGGAGTTCTTCTTCCCCATGGGTTTCAATCCACATATGATAATTCTTCAGGAGTGTGATGATGGTGGTGGTGGCAATGCAAAAAGTAACCATAGCAAATGCTCTTAAAAATAAATGTCTGTGTTCCTCCATTCGACTCTTCACTCTAAATCTAATTGTTAGAAGGGAAGTCTTATTGAATTCAATGTGAATTACTTCTGCATAATTATAAACAGGATCACACTGTAAAATATTGTGATGTAGGCCTTTCAAATTCTGCTATAATTCTTTGCTATATTCTTTGCAAATTCTGCTATAAATCATAAACACGATACCTTCTTTATTAAATTTATATATCCATCAGACTCCTAAAGAACAAAACACCAGCATGTTTCTCCTTCTACATTTCAATTTGAGCATCTGTAGTTACTTAGCTAACATTTCCCTTTCTCAACTAGCCTTGTTCATGCCATATACCTATCTGTAAAAACTTCGGGTTACCAGAGAATATAAACAATCTACAATTTAATTCAGCAGAAAGTACCTTGAGTAATGCAGACTGGAGTGTATTTTTAATTATGGTGAACAGCTTCTACCCATCCTTCCCAACACAGTCATCAAGCTAGGAGGTATTAAGCATATTCTAGCAGCTTTCTGTTTGTAAGTTTAATTATATTTTCTAACAACACACTATCATACCTCTAAACATCCAGCAGGCAACATGGTTCATATCACAATATAAAAACAACTTCCTGTTGTTGTGTGCCTTCAAGTCATTTCTGACTTAAGCCAACTCTAAGGAAAACCTACCACAGGGTTATCTGGGGCTAAGAGTGTGTGACACACCCAAGGTCACTCAGTAGTTTCCATGGCTAAGCAGAGAATTGAATCCTGGTCTCCAGGGTCATAGTCCAATGCTCAAACCACTACATCATACTGGGCCTACAAAAGTAGTGATTCTTCCTAATTATTTACATCTGATTAACAATAACTTCTCATCAAAATATATATGTATTCTCCTTCTTTTGTTGAGAGAGATACTCCTAAAATAGCTTTAGAAACATGAAGATCATTATTAAGCAATCTCAAAGATTTAATTTAGGATTGACATGGCTTTTTACTGAATGCCAACACTTCTCCATTGCAGAATCTTGGCAAGATTCATTCGCAAACATACTATTACAGTGGCGAAGGCAGACACATGCCTGATATTCCCAGGATATTTCTAGTTATAGTCAATAAAGAAAGGAATAGGGAGGGAGCAATGATTTTAATTAAACATCTAATTGCTTTCTGAGACAACATGAAGAAGCCATGATTGCATGAAATTGTGCCCGGCTCTTGTAAATGACAGATTTACCAACATCGCTTTTGTCTGTCATCTGCTCACTGGCTGGTTCTAAATAAGTGCTAAATCATCAATGCTATTAATGTCATCTAGAGTTTTGCAGCCCGACTCCAATGTAAACAAGTTCTTTTTGTGTGCATCAGGCTTGCGAAGTAAGCTAAAAAGAGAAGAAAAAGTGCACAACAGACAGAATAGTGCCTGCACACACATGCGCGCGCACACACAAACACACAAAATGAGTGTGAATTCAATCTGTATTCATCTTACCCTTCTTTGCCCTAGGCAACTGCTTTTCACAGTCACAACTTTTGTCTATTGGCTCCAATTGTTCTGCACAGTTGTCCCTCTCTTGATGGACTGCTTTAATGTAGATTGATTGTGTCAAACTCAGATACTTTTGTCATCAGTTGCATGCAGACTTAATTCTCTGCTCTGAGTGACCCCACAGTGACAAAATAAAGCTTGTTCTTTAGATATTCCAAAATCTTTGCTAGACTCCTAGCCACAACAGTACTTGAACAGTTGCCTCTAACATGCTTAGGCCATTTCTACATGGCGTGGCTGTCCTGCATTGGAGAGGTGATGGCAGCAGTCCTTGGGTCATGCTTTCGCACAATGTTGTTGTGGTCCCACAACCACCGTGTCCTCATGCGTCAAGATCATGGGATATTCACTTAATGGAAAAAATCCATTTAAGCACCCATGATCATGTGACACTCTTGTCACCCCCAGCAATGCGGAAGGGACAGAAGTGAGATCACGTGCTTCATTGCCCACTGCTGCATGGGAAGAAGGACATCTGCAGTGAAGAAGGAAGGAGCATGTCCCTCACGCTCCTTTCTGCAGGCCGCCAGCTGGGTGCGAAGGGCAGCATTAGGGACAGACTCCCATCCCAGCAGAGGTGCTGCTGGGATTGCAATGGGATTATACAGGAGAGCATCATCATGCAGAAATGGTATTAGAAACCATCTGCTTTTGCTATCACAACTTCTAACAATGGCATGGATAGGTGGCAATGTGAGCAATTTTTGGCAAAGAACAAATACCTTTGCTAGATGGAGGAGATAGGAATTGTTCTCTGCGTGGTCCTTGGGGACACAGGAGTTCACTAGTTATTGCCAGGGCTAACCATAAAATTTAACCAAAGCTAGGCAGTTTGACTGTCCTCGCAGAAGAGTTTGGGTTTCTATTTGTATCAGCCTTCTTACATCATCATTTTAGCTCCAAAATCTAAGGTACACATTGTGATAACACCTATATTAGGTCATTCAGAAGTTATTAAAATCATTACCTAGTTTTCAAAGCCCATTGGCTTCCTCATCAAGTGAAGAAAAAATATAATTCAGGTGAAGAAAAGTCTCACTGTTAGAGTCACAGGTCTGTCTCTTGTTTGCTTGACATGTTACAGAGATAGGGTCTATGCAGACAGAGTTCAGACTCTGCTTCCCCCAAAAAAGGCTGGGGAGTAAATGAAAGCAATAAAATTTTCTTTGTCTCTCTGCTGTCACAAAGCCTCTCTCCTTTTGATCTAGATCTGTCCCTGTCCTCTATGAGGCCACAGGCCCCTGGGCTGGCAGAATTCAGTGATCCTCTGAGGAAGATCCTATGCTGTCAGGTCCAGAGATAAATTTAGATGTTATACAGACACAAAGCTTTATTAGATTTTAAAACTTTATTGTATTTTAAAACTCACATTAGATTGCACCTGAGTAATACAATTTATTTGCACAATCAGTACAGATATAATAACAGGTATCTTCTTTGGTACTGAATTTTCCAAGTCACGCTATATTTCAAATTCCTCCACACCAACATTCTAATGTGGTTCTGTATAGCTACAGTACAAAATTAGGGCTTAGTCCCTTCAAAAAGAATCCTGCCCCCTATGAAATTTTATTTCAGTCTCCAAATTTCTAACACTGCAGAGAGTGAGACATTGAAAACTGTTCACACATAGAACTCCTCATTTTTGCTCTATCCACATTGTCTTGGTCTGCCCCTTGCCCTAAACTGTATTTCTAAATGTTCAACCGGACTTTTAAGTTATTGCAGTGCTAGAAATTTGGAGAAAGGAAGAAAAATTTCATTGGGCTGGCAAAATTCTTATGGGGAGGAGAAGTCAAGGCTCTTATTTTGCTTGACCCATAGCTGTATCTCTGTCAAAAGCACAGGAGGCAGACATGACACAGAGAACCTTGAATGGTAGTAACATCAGCTCCTTCTACAAAGTGAGCTTTCTGTATATGGTGAGCCACAAGCTTTTTTATTTCTTTAGGTCTACAGCAGGGTTGAACTGCATCTCCCAGTAGCCCCTCCCAGCATACTGAACGGTAAGGAATGCTGGATGTTTAAGTTCAAGACTATCTGGAAGACCACACAATTCCCATCCCACTATATAATATAATAAGAAGCTGGAAGTCTCCTCACATGGGGATAGCTGTAAAAAGAAACTATTTAAAAATGCCTTCACATAGTGGCCGTATAGTTATGGGTATCTTAACCCAGAGAAACAGGACATCACTATAACAGTAGTACTCAAAGACATAGGCCCTTTCCGCACAAGGCTGGTGAATCGGTTTGTGCCGTTTCTTACTGGATTTTCTGGGCTCGAAACAAGGCGGACTTTCCCTCATTTCCTTCCGCGCAGCTACTGCGTATGTTCCATTCTGATTCAGAGGAGTGCAAGTTCATGAATCCACACTCCCTCCACCGGGGCCACTCCCACTACTCCCCTCACCCCATCCCATTGGCTGTGATTAGTCCCCCCTTTTTTTGCATGGTTTAGTATGTCACTGCGTACGTGCATATGTGCGTAAGTTCATACTACCCCCTGGCCCCTCTCATGAGCCCTCCCCTGACCACCAATTCGCATTGGCGCGAATGTACGTGTCTGCACCACTGTGAAAGTATGAATCGGATTGATCTGGAAAATTGGAAACCGATTTCTTCCGGTTTTCAAATAGCTCGCTTTACCACCACATGGGGGTGCATTTAATTGGAATTACGTGCGGAACAAAGGCAAATAAACCAAACCTGATCCGCTCCAAGGTGCAGAAGACCTCCGTGGCAAGACACATTGGCCCACCTTAATAACTGCATGTGGAAAGGGCCATCGTTCTGTTAGTCTAGATCAGTACGTAAAGGGAGTTTGTAGCACCTTTGAGATTGGGAGAAAGAGGTTTCTAGCGTATGCTTTTGTAGACTGGGTCTACTGGATTCCCATGATGAAGCAGCAGACCCAGTCTACAAAAACCTATGCTACAAATCTCTTTTTCTCAGTCTCAAAGGTGCTACAAGGACTTGTTAGATATAAAGGGGCAACAAGAATACATCACAACGCTGCTAAAGATTGCAAGCACAAAACAGCAGTAATTCCCACTAGGTTATTTGTTTGTATCTAGGAGATATCTTAACGTTCTTCATACTGCTGACTGACCACTGAAGCATGGGGCATAAACTTTAGAAGTGAACAATAAGAACGATGTAGTTATTAGTAACAGGTGAGGATGCCCCTTATTATGAGTGGACCCAATAGTGAAATTTGGGACTTTCATAATTAAACCAACCCCCAAAGCTACCATCCTATTTTAAATCCCTTGCACCTTATTGCTATCACTGCCCATCTATGAGACAAACAATCTAGAAGATGGTTTCAAAATTAATTACTTTTAATAGGTTGGTATTGCAAATCATATCATTGACTGTCAATATTATAGTGATATGTGAAGTGTCTAAGAGCCACTCACATTTCGAAGGGAAAGTAGCCAGGAATTAGTGTCTGTGTGTCATTGTCTAAACTGTGTGTATCAACACAAGTGTTCGTTTTCCAGCATATATACACATATCTAATTTCTGAAGTCAATGAACAAATGACCAAAGAGACCATAGCAGCTAGAAGACAAATAAATTTGAGGTACACTGAAATTGGCCATTGGAATTCTACAGATTATGTTCTTTTCATGCTCTGAAACAGGTTTAAGGATGTGTTCCTTGTATTTCTATTTTCTTCCATCTTGTTCGTGTGCATGTTTTTTTTCACATATTGTAATCTGAACTGGTTTGCAGTTTCCACAAGAATGCATACTCATGACCACGTTTTTAATGTACTTCATGCAGTTCATGAAGTAGACTCTTGACTATAAAAGAGCTGATGGCACAGTAAAACTTGTTTCATATGTTGAAAAAACACATAAAAACCATTTTCTAAATTTTGGACACAACATCTAATACAATCATCAAGAGGTCTCACAAGATACAAATATCTTCTTTCTTCCTTTACATTACCAGTGGTTTTTGTAAATCACCCAGAAGAACTCACTGCTCATTAATTCCTATTGCCATTTAGCATACAATAGCAGAATGCACAAACCATTAACATTATGCCAGGGCGAGGCGAAGAGTGCAGAATGCCTTTGAGATCACTAAACATAAATGTGTGGGCCACAACAAGAAACAGCATTTTAATGAAACTATCTGTAGCACATGAATCTCTAGCCTCCTACACGAAGTGTTCTTGCACAAGTTGCCTCTACTCAGAAATGTAAATACCTTTAATCTATAGTAGGGACATCTCACACAATACACAGTTCAGACGCCAGCCATGAGTAATTAGCAGTGCCTGTTCATTAACAAATGGACTGTCTCCAGAGGCCAGAGTCTTCCAGGAAAAACCTATTAGTGTCTTTGAAGTCAATGGAACCTTTTTTGCAGCAGAATGTTTAAACTCATATGAAGGCTCCATTTGTTCTCCCAAACCAGTAAAGCATGCAAATATAAATGCATGTTGTAGTTCTACAAGGAACTGTAAAATGAAGATGGGGTGATACTCCTTGACATAGGCTCACAGTTTGGGTGTATTTCTGGATGCAGGTGACTTTGGGGGGCCCAGTTTCTGCAGTGACAGTTAACGGTGCACGGTTAAAGGTGGTGCACTAGCTATGTCTGTTCCTGGAAATATCTGATTTGTCAATAGTAGTACATATCTTAGTTTTACCCCACCTCACTACTGTAACATGCTCTATGTAGGGCTTTTGAAGAGCATTCAGAAACCTTATGTGGCCCAAAGAGAGGCAACCAGATTGTTAACCAGGACTGGTTATATGGATCATACAATTCCCCTGCTGTTGCACCAGCTGCATTAGCTGCCAGTCTACCTCTGGCACAATTCAAAGTAATGAATATGCCCTATAAAGTCCTATACAGCTCAGACCTAGGCTAGCTGAAGGACCATATCTTCCTATATGAGCCAGCCCACAATCTAAGATCTTCTAATTCTCTTCGTTCTACCTCCTTCACAGGCATGTCTCGTGAAAGAGGGCTTCTCAGTAGCCGATCCCATGCTGTTGGCATCTTTTATTAGGGAGGCAAGGATGGTTCCCTCCTTACTGTACTTTTGTTGAAAAGTGAAACTTTTCAAAAAGCTCTTAGGAATTGATAGCAGGGGCTTTTAATATTTAATAGTCTTCCTAACTTTTGTCTTTTATGGATTTGTTTTAAATTCTCTGGATAGTTTAATTGCATTTTAACAATGCAGTTGTCAACATTTTAACTGCATTTTAACAAAAACTTGTGGTAATTTGAGGTTTGAAAGGATCCCAACATCTAAATGGCCCTGTACATTCAAAGTTAACAAATCAGGGCAAGGCCAAGCTAAACACTACTTTCTTCCCAATAGTTTTACTGACAGAAAAGGCACTTTCAAATACATGATTGTCCAGATATATCCTAGAATTGACATAGCCTCATGAAGATGGTGCCATGGAGCTGACATTAATATTCTGGGCCTTACTTCACTGAAAGGCTGCTGTGAAACAAGAAGCATCAAAATCATTGTTATATAAAGGTTGCAGAGCCAATGTAGAAAAGGCGCCAGCCCCTCGTATACATCTCACAACTCTCTTCCCTCAGAGCAGATGGAAATATTGAACACTCTTGACTCTAGTAACATTTTATTAGCTACATTCATAATGCACTTGCCTGTTTGGCTTATCCTACCCAGGCCATTGTTGAGAAAAAATGGAAAAAGAAAAGAGGAGAGAAGAGCTGAAAAGCAGAAGGGAAGCTAGGCTGGCAACTTTACCTACAGCAAACCTCCACCTCCAATGTGAGGGGTATGTTTGCTTGTTTTTACACAAACAGCTTTTTTTCTACAAAGAAGTCATAAAGTGCAAAAAACATTTTTGCAAAAAAACAAAATACTCCGTTTTCTCCTCAAAAATTTTGTGGGTTCTTTTTGCACCAAAACCAAATCATTGAAGCAGTGTTTTTCTGCAAAGAAATTTTTCACAAGAAAATCCTCAAATGCAAATCATCATCAAATCATCATCATCATCATCATCATCTCGTGGCAGTTGATCACTATCATGGTATAGCGCCTCAATGTACTAAAATACCATTTTTCAGCAAGGACAAGGACAAGAAAATTTTCCTTTTCTGAACTCCAAACTCTGACAGAACTAGTAGAACTTTTCTTACTTCACTTTAGGTTTTATATGCTAAGACATCTGTGAACCACTTGAGAAGAAAATCTGGAACCCAGAGAATGATAGCGCTCAATACTAGGAAAGAACAAGACTTACATCTACCTGTTCTTATACTCAAGAAGGAATGTTTTGAAAAGGTTTTTTTCCCCTTTGCTATGCAAGGCTATAAGATTTTCTCCACATTTTCAGCCCCTTTTTGGGCAGAAGATCATCTGTGAAAATATCAGGGAGGTCCATTAAACCTCTTTTTTTTCCCAATTGCTGTTGCTGGGGCCTAAATTGTTGGCAATTGTTTCAATATGTGTGAGTTTCCTTACAACCCTAGAAGGGAATCATAGGACTGAAAAAGAAAAGGCAACAGCTAGTCAATTAATGAGGGCATCCACCCATGCTTGGCACTTCTAGCTCAACTCTGCTATTACAGAGGGGTAAACATTTAATTGAAAAATCAGTGGAAACATGTAAAGTTGACCAAAGACCAAAACTCCATCTAATGTATTCAATTATCCTGTGAACGAAAGTCCTCCGAACCATTTTCCTGCATTGAATTTGTAGTTACAAACAAAGACAGCAACCAATTCTCCTCTGCCAATGGATGCAGCAACTGGAAATTTGACAGCTGCAGAAAGCTACCCACAGTGAGTGCTCCTGTAACTTTAAACATGTGCAGTGCAAAACAAAACAAAAATGTTTCACAGCTTATATCCAACAGCAACGAACCTTAAGGCTGCTTTCCTAATTGATGTTCTTTCACCTGCTCTAAAACAAATCTGCCTAGAACAATGTAAAGTCGAATGGCTATACCTACAGACTAATGTTTATAAAAGCTTCTATCATTAAACACTGAAAAGAAGGAACGAAAACAAGAGAGCACATGACACATCACCACCCATGCTGGAGTATTTAACAAAAGGAGGTGGTCTGCGATGCCAAATCCCATCATCTATTTAAAATCTCACCTAAACCACTATGCTTCAGTGCCTCCACCCCATCTGAATCCTGTAATATGGGAATAATATTATTAGCCCATCTGATCAGACTGTTGTAAATAAGGATTATTATGATAATATGCATGAAGCGCTTAGAAAGACTAAGCCAAATATTTCTGAAAGTCTGAATGAGGCTTAACTGTGCTCTGGTTCAAAAGGTTTCCAGGCTGATTTCTTAAAGAGTCTCAGAATTAGACAGCTTTTCATGAGAAATGTAAAAGACAAAAGACTAAAAGGACATTATGAAGATTACAGATCAATTAAGGAGAATCTTAGCATAACTTCACTGGTACTCTGCAGACAAGTATTAATTATCAGTTCCTCAAGGGGATAAAACTGCCTTTACGTGAACTTAAGAGAAACACATTTTCTAGAGAACTAGAGTAGTAGGTAAGTCTAGGTTACTAGGAAGTTCCACCATCATCGCAGGTACAGCTCACGAGGATGTGGGAGAGAGCCTTCTCGATGGCTGCTCCCAGGCTATGGAACTTCCTCCTGAGAAGAGGCTTGGCTGGCCCTCTCTCGGCATTCCTTTCATTAGCAGGCCAGGACTTGCCTAGTTAAACTAGCCTTCAGTTTTTAAAACCCTGGTTGGGGTTTTAATGTGTTTTAAATTGTTTTAAACTCCTGTTTTAAATAGTTTTTATTAATGCTTTTTAATTTTTGTATTCCAGAATGTTTTTAGCTATATAGTTTTAATGTAGCTTATAAGCCACCTTGGGTCCCTTATGGGAGAAAAGAGGAATGTAAATTGAAATCATACATGCATACACAATACTAAAGGAACTGGCAGATATAATCTCAGAGCCAATGTCTTTGAGGATTCTTGGAGGACAGGAGGGGTCCATCAAACCAGAGGAAGGCAAATATTGTCCCCATCTTCAAAAACAGGGGGAAAGGACCCAAGCAGTTACTGACCAGTCAGAATAAATTCACTCAAAATTTATTAGAATATGTGTATCCTAATGTTTTTGCACTGGAACAGTTGATAAGCCTGAATCTGCTGAATCATTGGCTTCTAATCCCTACATATATCCAGGAGATGTAAATCAGGGCAGCTTCATACAAGCATTCATAAAGATCAAATTCCTCAAATAACTTCCTTCCTTCATGCATTGTAAAAAGATAAGCCTAGCCCATCGTCCCTTGAACTCCTTAAGAGCCTAACTGGGCATGCCATATAGCCATCTGCAACTGTTTTAGTGAACAAAACTTTTTGAGCCAAGTTGTTTTGAGCCCATTTGCTTAGGAGCACGAAAAGGAAGAAACAGTGGTGGTTCTTCACTTCCATGTCGTTGGGGCTGTGAACACACTGTGTTTTAGTCTGAACTTTAAAGGTGATAAGCCTAGTTTAGATTTAGGATTCAGCAACTTTGATAGTGTTTTTAAAGTTCAGGTGACAACCTGGAATTGATTCATAGCCCTGCTGACATAAAAGCCAACACCTGCCCCTGGGAAAAAGGAATCCCCCCCCCAAACAAGTAATCAATATAAAATGGTTGGACTTGCTTTTATCTCTGGTAAGGAAAAATAGGTAGAAGCAATTTTAAGGGGGGAAAAATGGGAAGCAGAAGAGTTAAGTACTCACTCCATTCTCCCAGTGCATTCTCCTACTACTCTCCATTTGGGTGGAGAGGTTGAAAATCATTTGACACATATAGAAAAGTGAAATCAGCAGAAATTTTGAAGCCATGAAAAAAAAAACAGTTCTGGTCAGAACCCCCCCCCCGGAAATTTCCAGAAAATTGGGAAAAAAGCATATTAACCCTCCTTTTACAGCTTGAAAGATTTTTTTTAAAAAAATTAGGAACACAAAATTCTTGCTATATGATTTTGATTAGTATAAAATTTTCATGCTTGACCCCTTAAAAGTACAGTGTATTAGAATATAATTACAAATTGAACTCTGTTTTTGTTTTGCTTTCTACAAATGGAGCTACAAGATACTGTATACTGTATATCATTCTATAATTCTTCCAGAAAAAGTGGGGGGTTTCAGGGGGGGAAAAAACAGGAGAAAAGAGGTTTCTCTGTAATTTTTCCATTTTTAGCTCCAGGTCTTCACATACCTACACACATCAGCATGTCTTTTCAAGTTTGGTCCTTAGAGTGATAATAGTGGAATGGGACAAGCACACAGCTTGTGAGGGTTGGATGGAAGAGATTAATGCTTCACAGAGAAACATGAGCGGGGCACAGACTGAAAATCTTTCAAATGTTGATGAAATTAAAATTACATGTACCTGGGAAAGGGAAGCTGTGACGCTACCAATGCATAAGTTAACAGGCACAGGCAGTGGGAGCTTATGAATTCTCACTTATGAAGTTTGTTGTTGTTGTGTGCCTTGAAGTTGTTTCTGACTTACGGCAACCCTATGGTGAACCTATCAGGGGATTTTTTTGGCAAAATCTGTTTAGAGGGGATTTGCTTTGTGACTTGCCCAAGGTCACTCGGTGGGTTCCATGGTCGAGTGGGAATTCAAACCCTGATCTCCAGAATCATCGTTCAACACTCCAAATAATTGCACCCATCTGGCTCTCCACCATATGGTAATTTCCATAGTAATAATTAATATATTATTGGGGCAGAAGGAATATGTTCATAACAGTTGCTACCTATGGATTCCATATAACAAATAATAATCATAAAGCATATTAAAAATAGATTAGATGAAGAGAGCCTAAAAGACAACTAAATAATGCATATAAATCCATAATTCCCCATCCATTAGATAGATGCTTTTTGTATCAAGAATCAGTGGTCTGTTTACAATATGTCAAAATCATTTTGTGTGCTTTCTTTCCGCCGGCACCTAGACATCTTTGCTTCACATTATCAGCCTCCAGTAATGCTTATCCAAACAGCATTTCAAGCTAACATACAGTTTGGATTAGGCCTACATTCCTGCTCGACATTAATCTTAGTTATTTAGGTCCCAGCTGAATCCACTGGCTTTGGAACAATCTTGTTTGAAAGACGTGCTGGACAGAATACAGCAGGAACAGGCCAATTTGCTCATATGTTTCAGAGGAACAGCTGATCAAGGAATCCACTCCATCAATACGAGAGACTTCGTTGTTGTTTGCTTTAAGTTGTTTGTGACTAATGACAACCATGGGGTTTTCTTGATAAGATTTGTTCAGAGCGGGGGTTTGCCTTTGCCTCCCTCTGAGGCCGAGAGTGTGATGTGCCCAAGGTCACCCAGGGGGTTTCCATGGCTGAGTGGGAATTGAAAGCCTGGCCTCCACAGTTGAGGTCCAATGCTCAAACTATTACGCCACACTATCTAAAACAAATATTCTTTTTCAGAACGCAATGAACAGAGAAAGCTACTAGCGTTAGATACACTGTGCCAGTTCTTCCACAGCAGACATTCCCTCTATAGCTTCTACAGCTCACTTACTGTCTCTGACCCAATAACATCATTTGAGTTAAATCTAATAGCCTCCCCTTAAGACGATATAGATCATTGCCATTTTAAAATCAACAAAATGCAGAGGAAACATAAACAGACTGACAACTCCTTAAAAAAAAAGTTCAGAGAAATAATGAAAACTTTTAAATGGCTTTATAAACACCTATTCATTTTTTCCTTGGGCTGAGTGTGGTGAACTTTTTTGTCACTATGGACACTATCCACAACTCTACCCCACCCCTCAAAGATAATGAGAATGAAATATACTGTTTAAAAAGGTTGAAAATGGGTAGACTGTTTGGCAGGTGAAAACTCCCAAGGATGACAGGATCTTGGTGAGCTTATCCTTACTTCTTCCTTCTGGGCTGAAAGAGTTCTGTATGCTCTATATGTCTTTCATATTTGTTCATTATCACCATGGCTCATCTCTCAGAGCTTTAGTAAAAATGAAGAGATGGAAGGGGAAGGGAGGGGAGGGAAGGATATAGGCCAAAAGACTCCAATGCTATTTAACTACAGCTGGGTTGGAAATCATATGGCCAACAGGCTGCACATGGTGCCCTAATGCTAATGTTGTGGCCTCTGGAGTCATTCCCCAAATGAGCAGAACATGTTTTTGATTCTCCCTTCCCACAAGTAAGTGAGAGAATCATACGTCCTAAAACAAGGTGAGATGTCACACGCACATGCATGCATGCACACGCACACACACGCACGCACGTACACACCATTTTAGCAAAGAATCCCAATTTTGCTTCTTTCCCAAACCAGAAATGTCAAACCAAAAATTACCTTTTAATCACTGCTAGTTTTTGCTCGGAAAAGCTAATGCAGCCCCTAGAGAGCCCTGGGGTTGAAAAAAATCAGCCCAAGAGTCATGGAGTTTTACCGCTCCTGACCACTTGTAATCTCTCACGATCCCCCAGTAGGCATGCTGTTTTGCAAACTCTGCTTTTAACCTACTGTTTGGAGGGAGTCTGTCCTGGATATATTTCCAGAGCTTTATTTTGTGAAGACCCCCCCCCTCCAAATAAGTGCACTAGCAATGACTGGTGAGAGCATATAAAACTTCTGCCAATATTTCTTACACAAATAGATGTTGGCTTTTAAAAAATGCATTCTGCCTTTGAGTATAATCAAACAGATGCACTATGGGTTATAAGTATCAATATTTATTTTATAATAGACAACAAACATAGATAGGATAAAGGGTTTTTCGAGAAAGACAATATGATAGCAGAATATTTACATGTCTACTCAAGGAACAGATAGCTTCCTGTGCCCGTTGTACAGGATCATGCATGTATAGATTCTGCTTTAACACAATGTTCTAAAGTGTCAAGATGAGGGGTGCTAATGCTTGTGAAAAACATGCATTGTTCCCTAGTGCAGCAATTGATGATTTGTGTTAGGAGTTAATGGGAAGGACTTACATATATGCCAGAAAGCAAAGAAGTCTGTTCAAGGAGTAAACCCTTGCCTAGTGTCCCTAGGTACTGACAGTCAAGTTTTCCCCTTCTCGATAGGCTTATGTCTTCAATGGCAGTTGCTGGTTTCCATGCCATGCAGGAGAGTCAATCTGTTCTGGGATTTAGTCCAAAGTTTAAAGGGGCTATCCACGATGCTGAAGCCATTCTGGAAATCAGCATCATTACCTTGGACAGATCCTTTAAAGTTAACTTCAAAATCCAGTGCAGATTTGTTGTCTTACTGACATGGAAGCCACTACATTTTGGACTCTGTTGTTGGTCACACTAAATTGGAGCAAGAAAATGGAACAGAGCATGTTGGGAACAATTTTTCTTCAATCCATTAAAAAAAAAAGCTAGTAACCAGGGTCTCCCATGTCAAGACAGGCTTTTGTTAAGGAGCCAGCCGAAACATGCCAAACAGCTACTGGGCAGCAGCAGTAGTGGATGGATGGGGCGACACTAGCAGAAAGTTTCTCAGAGACAATGGCTGTGGTACCATAACTAACACTTGTTAGTATTGTGCAGAAGGAGGCACAGTAAACCCCTTTTGAATATCTTTTACCATGAAAACTCTATGATGAGACAATCCAAAATGAAACAAGAGATAGTGCCAGAAGATGAAACTCCCAAGTTGGATAGTGCTCAGCAAGCTACTAGGGAAATGCAGAGGACAATTATGAATTGCACGATGGTTAACGATGCAACTGGACTCAAGCCAAAAGGACAATCTGCTGATGACATACTCAGAGCCAAAAGGAAAAGCCAAAGCCATGCAATGAAACATATAAATACCTTAATACACATAGTGAGTGAGCTAAAGTGGACTATAATAGGATGTTTTGAGCCAGACAGTGTTTTACTCAGAAATGAAAATCTAAGAAGAAATGGGGTGGCATTAACATTGAGGAGAGATATAGAAAAAGATATAGAAAGAGCAGTCAAGGATGTAATGCAAAGTTTGACCAAATAATATCAAGAATAATCCATCAATATAACCATAATCCAAGTTTATGCTCAGAAGGAAGAAATGGAAAGATTCTATGCTGGAGTCCAGGAAGAAATTGATCACGCACCAAAAAGGACTTCTTGTTAATTGTAGATGATTTGAATGCAAAAGATTGTAGGAAATTTTGGTCTAGGGTCAAGAAATGACACATAAGAGGAATAACTTAATTTTTCAAGGCCAACATTTTGTTCATCACATCATCAGGTAATTAAAGAGGTGACTGTATAAGTGGAGATCACCTGATGGCCAAATAGACTACATAATTGGAAGAGAAGATGGAGGTGTACCATTCTCTCAGCAAAAGCAAGACCAGGAACAGACTGTGACACAACACATGTATTGCTAGTATCAAAAATTAGAATAAAGCTTTTAAAAAAACCACTAAATCAATCAATTTGCCAAAGAAGAACATCTCTGTAGAATTGAAGGTAATGTAAAAAATAGATTTGCATTCTTAAGCCTAATTATCCAGAAGCTAGGATTCTGGATTGAAGTCAAAGACATTGTGAGAGAAGAATGCAAAAAGACACTCTCTCTAGCCAAAAAGAAAGAAAAGTCTCCACTGGACCACAGACGTAACTCTTCAAGCAATTAAGAACAGAGGAGAAGCAAAAGTAAAAGTGGACAGAAATAGGGTTGGGACCTGAATGTAACTATAATAATCAATTCAGAAAAATAGAAGACTACAACAATAAATGTCAAACAACAGACCTCTTCCACAAGATCTGAGAAATCAAAGGGAGATTTAAACCAAAAATGAGGATACTCTTGAAAACACTGCGTAATTAAGAAATAAAAACAATAAACTGAAGAATGATATAAAAGAGGAGAATGGATGACAGATTCATTCAAAGAAGAACCATTTGAAGGTGAAACCACAATGGAAGCTGCACTCAAGGCACTTGGGGGAAATAAATCACCAAGAATACACAGCGTGTCAATACAGCTATTTCAAGCCACAGAGACTGTGATAACTGAAGCCCCTGTCAGAGCTGCTGATGACGAGCAGCAGCTGTTGGTCCCTGTTGCTCAGGGTGGAGATGATGAGCAGCAGCTGTTGGTCCCTGTGGCTCTGGCTGGAGATGAGTCCTGCAGCTCGAGAGCTCCCCCTGCTGCCAGGGACCAAGCAGGCTTGGACGTTCCTCTGCCTGCTCCTTTAGGGCAACAGGGATCCAATTCTGAAGATGGTTTGGAGCCTGTGCCAATCAGCCCACAAACAAGGCTGAGACTCAAGAGGGCTGAGCAAAGGGAGGCTTCCTTGATTAAGTTCAAGAAGCAGTGACTGGCCACACCTGTGTCTTGGGCTATATAATTGCCTGCCTGGAAGCTTTCCTTTGCTTGTGGCAAACTTCTTTCAAGCCCTCCTCTTGCCTGTTCCTTGCTCCCAGCACCCGGTTCCTGCTACCTTGAATTGATCTCTTGACCCTTGGCTTTTGGAACTCTGACTACAGCTTTTGCTTGACACTCTGGTAAATGAACTCCCTTGTGTAAAGTGCTTGCTAGTCTCTTCCCAGCTGGACTTTGCCCTTCTCTGGGCTGGCTCACCGTCCAGGTCTCTGACCTTGACAGAGACAGAATCCACTCAAATTCTTACTGAAGTCCTTCAACAAAAATCGAAAACAAAACAATGGCCCAGAGATTGCAAAAACTAATATACATTCTAACCCCTAAGAAAGGGGACATCAGGAATTGCAGTAACAACAGGCTCATTGCATTCATCTCCCATGCAAGCAAAGTGTTGCTCAAAAATCTACAACAAAGACTATTACCATATATAAGGCACAAAAAGGCAAATATCCAAAGTAGGTTCCAAAGAGGGAGAGACATGAGGGAACACATTGCAAATACATATTGGATAATAGAATGCACCAAAGAATTTCAGGAGAAAATTGGCCTGTGTTTTATAGATTATATCAAAGCCTTTGACTCATGCAAAACTATCGATCACTCCTAAAGAAATGGGTATACCACAACATTTGATTATTCTAATGCATACTCTGTACTCATGGCAAACAGAGCAGTTTCCAGTTGGCAAAGGTACAGAGAAGGCTGGGTTTTTATCACCTATCTGTTTAATTTGCATGCTGAAAGTATCATATGCAAAGCTAGATTAGACTCTGAGGAAGGAGTTATTAAAACTGGAGGAAGGAACATCAACAATTTGAGATACGTAGATGACACCATATTACTAGCAGTCTATGAAGAAAGTATGTCAGCAGTTTTACAATTGAACATTAAGAAAGCAAAGATAATGACAACAGAAGATTTACTCAATTTTTAAGTAGACAATGAAGATACTGAAATAGTGAAAGACTTCCTATACCTTGGCTCAGTCATAAATCAGAATAGAGACTGCAGTGAAGAAATCAGAAGAAGGTTAGTAAATGCAATTATGAAGGAACTAAAGATCCTGAAATGTAAAGATATATCACTAAATACCAAAGTCAAGATTGTCCATGCCACTGTAGTTCCAATATTCTACATATTTCTATGTATGGTTGTAAAAGCTCAACAAGAAAGGTGATTAGGAAGAAAATCAATTGAAATGTAGTGCTGTAGGAGAGTTCTGTGGATACCCTGGACTGCCGAAAAGACATATAAATGTCCTAGATCAAATCAGATCTGAACTCTTCCTAGAAGCCAAGAGACTGACATATTTTGGACACACCATGAGATAACGTGACTCACTAGAGAAGACAATGATGTTTGGCAAGGTAAAAAACAAGAAATGAGGAACATCCCATTATAGATGGATGGACTCAATCAAGGAAGCCACAGCCCTGAGTTTGCAAGATCTGAGCAGAGCTGTTAATAACACTGTAACTTGCAGATCTCTTATTCACAGGGTCACCATAAGTCTAAGTTAGCTTGATCACAGCTAACAACAACAACGAAAAGAAAATATGACAAAGACAATAATGAACAGTGATAGGAGGAAGAGTAAGGAGCAACATCATATATCATACATAAGGCAATATTTCTTCTGCCCTGTCAGGTCAATAACGAAGCTGAGTCACTTGGCAACTTTTTTCTGAAGCAAATTGGATTAATGAATCTTGCATGTTCGCCATACGTTAAGTCTTCATCTCACATTTCCCAACAAAGCTGCATTTAATGCAGGTAGAGTCAGGAAGCTATAAGCAGCCACCAAATGAGCGCATTTGTCTTAGAGCTGGAGATTTTTTTTTTCAGTTTGTTTTTATGAGCTTGTTAAATATGGAATGCTACTGAAATGGTAACTACTTCGCCATGCATGTTGGAAGAACAAAGCTAACTGATTGCACGATTACAGAGCACTGGTTGAACACACAGAGAGGCATAAGCACGATAACCAAGGAGCTGCATCGTCAAACCTATCAATTAAATCAGTAGTGCTACTTGTGAGCTTATCTGCTGGGCAAATTGCCTTGGGAGCAATCCAAGGCAATGCCAAGGCCTGCTATGTTACTACTTTTAAAAACACAAAAGAACCTGTAGGATGTGGGTATACTTGGACTACTACATTGTTTTGCATTAACATGTACATACATTCTACTTGAAACATGAGTATTAAGATCAGCTCTTGGTATAATATCCTCCTTGAATTCTAGATATACTAGTGCAATAGACTGGAAAATCAGCAACCTTGTAGATGTATTTTTATTTCAGGGCTGCTAATGGACTTTAAATTTTACTGTCCTTTTTCTCAGTCTCCACATGGCCAAGAGGAGAGTGGCCTCATCCTATGTTGAGATCTCTCCAAACCAATTGAACAACAGTGGAAATAACACACGATACAAGATGGAGGCCTGTAACTCCAACACTGTCACTCTTTTTTCTTCTTTCCTGTATGGTATTTTTAAGCATCTTTTGCTTGATGAAGAAGCCAGTAGAGCTTCAAAAATCTGCATGCTGTTTATTTGTGCATTTTGCTCACAAAAGTACCGTTGTTTTTGAGATTTGGAATTGTTCTACTTGCGCTGGCCAAGAACCTTGTGAAAATAGGCAGTGGCATAATTCCACAGGATTGTAAAGGAAACAGATGCATCTGGACTGGTAGGATGGTGGGCAGAACTGTGCATATGCATATGCATCTTTCTAGGATCACTGCAGTCTGTTCCACAACAGAGGGGGGCATTTGTGTAAGGAAGGCTCAAAAATGGTCAAACTATTAACTCAATTAAATCAGTAGTTTGACCAAAACTTCCTTATGTAAGCTTTAAAAAGACCTATTGCTTGCAGAGCTAGTTGGTTACACACATGTAAAGTTCCAACATGATTCCCCAAATTGCATTTGCTGTTCCCTAAAAGCACAGACAAGACGCACACACACACACTCAATTTGTGTCTATTTACCTGCCTCTTCTGACAGTAACTCTTTTTCAAAGCCTTTATTAGGAGAGTTTTGTATTTCTTTTCAATGGAAAGGAATATTCATATCAGAGGTAAAAGAAATGTGAGGAAGACTGACATAACAATTAGATGGGCCTGCCATATCTGCAAGCTCAGGACCCATGAATTTAATCCACCATGAATTCAAATGTACACACAGTACATCTGAATCCATGGAGTATCCTTACAGCATATATAGTTTAGGTCATAGTTATTAAAAAAACAGATGAATGCAAAATATAAACCATATTAGTTTATTATGAAGTATATGATCAAACTATATAAAGTACTGCCTATGTATTATCTGACTCCTGGGACATTTTACTACACTAAAAGTAGCCTAAATAACCTAAAGACAGCAGATCCCATTCGATCTTGGAAGCTAAGCAGAATCAGCTCTAGTTAATACTCGAATAGGAGATTGCCAGTGAATATATTTTCAGAAGAAAAGACTAGGGAACCATCTCTCAATATTCCTTGCTTAAGAAAATACTGTGAAATTCACAGGGTCACCATAAGTCAACAGGTGACTTGAAGGCACATATACACATAAGCATTTCAAAGCTCAGACTATGATGTTGGTTCTAAACTACAGTTAAGATGTGATGTCTGTACTGAATCTCTGTAATCTTCCTTAAAATTTCAGTGTCTTAGTGTTTGATGATCTCTTTCTCTGGAGATGCTGTTTTGAATTCTTTAACTAAACATTAGTATTACTTAAGGTTACTGCCCAGAAGGAGAGAGAACTAGAATAGGATTAGGTAGCCATTGCTCATTTATATATATATTCATTTAAACAATCACTCATGTTAGGACTCAGGTCTTGACTTCTAAAGATGTAGAATGGAGAATGGATGGTAAATGAAACTAGCTGGGAAGCAAAGATGCCAGCTGTGCCAATTTAGGGCAGGCCAGGTGGCAAATGCAGGATTATGTCAGAGTAAGAGGTTTGTGGGTTACAGTTTATAATCCTGCCCCACTGACCTGATTGTTGCAGAATTAAGGATATTTTGCACATTCAGCATAATGAAGACTTGGATCCACACCTGAAAACATGACAAGTTTATACATATGGTCTTAATCTGCAACTCTTTTCTAGCTCTGTTTTTGAATTTGACTTACTTATTAAGAAAGAAGGGCCAAGATCCTTATCACTGAAATGCACAATTTACAGTAATTGAGAAGAACAGAAAGTGATCAGCTACTACAGAACCATAACAGTCATGGATCTGGAAACAAGCCCTGTAAAATTTGTTGTAACACTGCCAATCTGTTCAGGCCAAAAATCCATCACTAAAGCCCTTGTATAGGTTTCCCCCCGAAACCGTTATTCTGGTCTAGGATAGAAAATAGAATTTTGAACAGAAAATTAATTTAGGACACAGTATGTTTGATGCTGTATAACAATGCACAGTTATGGCAGTCCCACCTCCTCAATGCTTTTCTTGGGAGTCTCCATATTCAACATACATAAGAAATTAATTGTCATTGCTGGTATTTTCACACTAGGCTACTGATATGGGTGCTGCGACTTGTGTTCTCACAAGGCCTCCCAAAACAGAATGATGTAATTGTGGTGACCAAGTCTATAGGTCTTCCAGAAAGGCCACTTCCATGTGACTGTCTCACAGAGACATCCATTCAGAAATCAGTATGCAAACATACATAGACACAGTTGCTGATTTGAAAGCTGTCATTCTCCAGATGACCTTCAAATGGAAATGCCACCATGAGAAGTGACTGAATTAGAACTGATACCAAAGTTATTAATTTATTTATTATTTATAGAATTAATCTGTTTATTATTTATAGGATCATAGAGTTGAAAAAGACCAGAGGGGCCATCAAGTCCTACCCTATCTTTATATCTCATCTTTCTTCAAGAGGGGATTCAAGGCGATGTACATTTTAAAAGCACAGTATAATTTAAAAACTGTTAATACAAAAGTTAATCCACAAACTAATTTTCTATTTAAAAAATACAATTTAAAAACACCATTAAAAGATATATAAAAACAAAACAAAATAAAAACACATTATTCCTTCAATAGAGACAACAGTTTCATGTCCCATTACACATGTGAATTTACTATGTTACCATGAGTGTGTCATCAGCAATTACTGCTATTCTAAACAGTAATTATGCTTATTTTGCACAATGGAAGCTTCAACTGAATTCCCAGACTTTTTCAAAACAGCCTTACTCTCTATTATATATTTATATTTTAATCCCTCTGTAAACATATATGCATGCCTCCCAACTGAAAATAACAATTCATGCATCTGATAAAATGGAATCAAGCCCACAAAATCTTGTTGGACAATCAATATGTTATTATCCGAAGGGCTGTCATTTGGAAGATGGAGCACAGTTTTATGATTATCCAATGGATTCAGATTACAAGAAAAGATATTCAAACTTTTGGATGAATTCCTTGACATTAAGAACTGTCTGACTGTGAAACAAGATTGTTTGGAAAGGCAGTAGACTCTCCTTCATTGGAAGTTTTTAAACAGCGATTGGATGCACTGGCAGGGGGATGAACTAGTTGACATGTGGGATACTTTGTTGAGGAATGTTGTAGTTGCGCTGTTTGGAAATCCTATTCTACCCTCACTATGTCCCTTCCCCAAATCCCTTATTCCCTGCATCATCATGATAGCTTTCCATACAGGGAGTTTCCACTTCTAGAGTTGCATGATTCTTTAGAATGCTACAGGGCTCTTTGTTCTTCATTGTGAAAGTTCTCCAACAATTGATACCAATAGTTCTTTATAACAGTCTTGTCCACAAATTCCATTTAAAGCATATTTAACATTCCAGAAATCCGGGGTTTCTAGCGCTGTTTGGAGATCTGCTGGACTGAACTTAGAACCTGATTAATGGTAAATATGTGCTCTGTAGCCCACTGATGAAAATCATGTAGCCCTGGAGATGTTGTTCAACTTTAATTACCACCAGCCAAGGTTGAGGAACGCCAAGAGATGAAGTGTTGGAATTGCTGTTCTACCTCTGCTACAGCCTTTCCCCAAATACCTTACTCCCACATCATCATGGCAGCTCATCATAAGTGGAACTATGCTCTGTTTAAGGAACAATTGGCAAGAAGAAAGTATTCTTGTTGCTGACCTGGCAGCAACCAAGTGATAGTATAAAGCTTCAGACTCATGCCCAAACCCTGAGGTCCAAGCAGCCCAATCTTAATTGTGAAGACCAAGATATCTTAGACTACCATACCTGTGTATATGTGTCTTCAAGTCACTTGTCAACTTACGGAGACCACATGAATTTCACAGGATTTTCTTAGGCAAGGAACATTCAGAGGTGATTTTGCCAGTTCCTTCCTATGAAATACAGCCTGCAGCACCTAGTATTCATTAATGGTCTCCCATCCAAGTACTAACCAAGGCTGACTCTGCTTAGCTTCCAAGATCAAACAGGATCTAGTGCATTTAGAGTTTTTAGTCCCATCTACTTCCACAGCCACAAGCCCCTTTCACCAATTCGTTGCTGTAGCCATTAAACTTATCTGGACCTGTGCCTACTTTCTTTCCCATTTCATTTTCCTGCCTGACATCGTTCCTCATATGTACCTAATTTGTACATTACTATGTTTCAGGATGTAAGGATATGACCTTAATCAGAATATTGATTTTAGTACACCTTTTTAGCTTGGGAAACAAGGAAGGGAGGCATTAGGTAATAGATTAATAGCACAATTCTGACAATATTTATACCAAATAAATGTGCTTTGGATTGCAGCCTTAGAGGGGGAAAGTGCAATTTTAATTTAAATCATTTTATGAACGGGTAGCCATTGTTACATGCAAACTCAAATATATCCACTGCAGAAACGTCTCCTATACTTGGTAGTGTGCCACATTTAATCATTTCATCTTATAACTAAATTTAAAACAGACTCCCCAAGTAATAAAAAAGAGAGATTTGACTGTTTGGAATTTTAACATGTGGCTGACATCCCAGATATGCACAAATGGTCATGTACACCATTGTGTTGGTCTAGCCTATTTGGCAGGAAAGCTGCTGTCCCATGTTTCATATGCCACAGGATATTCAGAGTCTTGCCATTTCCCATTTCTGCCCACCCTGGTTATAGGAACACATTTCTTATAGGAAAACAAATCCCTAACAATCAAATAAATAGTAATTCTCCTGACTTCACAGATATAGATATATTAAAGTAATGGAATCTCAGTTGTGCTTTGTAAAGTTTCAAAGGAAAACCACCACCCAAAGGGGACTGACAGACTGCAGCAAACAATTAGTAGCTGTCACCCCTGGAAATCTTACATATCAGACTTGTGTCTTCCACACTCTGGATCCAGTGAGACCATTTTAACATAACCACTGTTTTAAAGCAGGGATGGAAATTGTGCTGCTCTCAAGATATTTTTGGACTACAACTCTCAGCATTCTTCACTGTTAGCCATGCTGGCTAAGGCTGCTGGGACCGGCAATTCAACAACATCTAAAGGAGCACAAAATTCTCACTCTTCTTTTAAAGTTTAATTACTACTATATGGCAACTTTTCAACATTCATATTGTAAAGCAATCTTGTAAAAGGTATGTTCCATGTAATAAAATCACAACTACCATGACTCAATGCAGCCGTGACCTAGAAACGGACACAGGAAGATGAAGACTAGCAGTGCTTAATGAGAAGGCACAGAACCCAAATCTAGTTACTGACTGTGATACCCAGGAACCTCAATTGAGCCTCAGTCTCATGAGAATGAAATCCCAGAGACTGTGGCTCTTAAGCACAGGTCTGTCAAATGGCCAGTATTCCCATTCCCAAAGCCTCTTAGTCCCTAGAGCCAATGTGCCAACACGGAGTGCTAAGACAGAAAGTTGCCCTTTAAATATTATATTTAGATTTTTTTCTTCTTACCACTGAAGTAGTAAACCTGTGTTTAGGCTGTTTCACCTTGGACTCCAGAATGAGATTCACATGACTAAATGGTTTTCCATACCAAACAAATAAATAAATCCTCTGTGCACAAGATAATATGTCCAGGAGGATTTAGTCAAGCCATTTCCCTGATGTGTTAGCTTTCTATGTGCAGGATGTATTTATTCATCAATGGATGAGCATTCATGTGATCTCTGCCTGATATGGCAGGTTCATTACTGTAACATGAAAAATGTTTCCATTCAGTTCAAGCATATGTTCAGTTCCTGCTGAGTTTCCTCTTCAAGTGGAAGAAATGGAAGAAAGACAATTGCGGCAGTGCAAGTATTATCAGGGTATTTGGGGGTGCGGGTCAGGCTTGCCCACTACCTCACACTCCCTTAATAAGTGGGCCCTTGCCAAAACAAGCTGCTGACAAATGACTTGTGCAAATAGAGCTATTAATAATGAGATGAGTAAAAACTATGATTCAGTATTTAAATTATTTTGGGTGTTGTATTAGGGGAATGTGGCTTTTTATATTTATAAATGTGGCTCAGCTTGAGCTGAATTTTAACAGGATGTGGATACTCAGAAACTAATGCCCTCTCCCCACTGATATGAGTGATAAACCAAAAAACAAATAACATCTTTTTCAACCCATCCCTAATCAGGCTCCTTGGTATACAGAAGAACCTGGAAGGGTGACAACTGGAACACAGAGAGAAAAGTCAGCTTACATCTGGCAAGACACAATATAGATAACATGTTTGTTCCTATAAGGTAGCAATACCTGCAGCAAAGAAAGACTTCTCTGCTGCACACATTGTGTCCATGAATTCACATCCAGCTGAACTATTCAGGGTGTTGAGGGATCTAACTCAGGCATCTTTCCCCCTGAATCCAATTTTAGAGATTTCTAAAGTTTGCTGTGATGCTTTTAAGAACCATTTCACAGACAAAATCTCTCAGATAAGAGCTGAGATGCCATCATTATAGCAGAAGCTGACTATGGGGTGTCCAGTAATGCTGTGAGTAGGATTACACTGGATCAGTTTCAGTTGGTAAGTACTATAGGTATGGACAAACTGCTAGGACAAGTAAGAAGGACAACCTGTCCCCCAATCCTTCTCCTTCCAGGTTGACCATCCAGGGAGGAGATGCAGTTAGATTTCAGCTGCAACATATTATTAAATGCATCTCTCAGGGAAAAAAGTTCTCCATCATGTTTAAAAGAAGATGTGGTATGATATCTTCTCAAAAAAAAAAAAAAAAAAAGCCCTCCCTGGACTCTGGATTTTAACAATCATAGATGAGTATCAAATCTTCCTTTTTCAGGGAAGAAGATTGAGAGGTCAGTTGCTGTCCAGTTCCAGGCAGTCTTGGATTACTCAGGTGTGACAGGCCCTTACTTCTCCCAGATTGATATTGCCCTATCCTGTCTTTACCACACAGCCCTGTCCCCCATAACACCACCTTTGTATAAAAGGGTGAGGGTTTTCAATGTCTGTTTAGAATGACTTAATAATTTTATAGTTACTTTAGTAGATGATCTTTGCCTGAGCATAGACAAGGGAGTGTGTTGTTGCTGGTATTTTTGGACCTCTCAGCAGTGTTCTGTACCACCATCCATGGTATCCTTCTGGAACGCCTGAAGGGTTTGGGAACTGAGAGTACTGTGCTTCACTGGTTCCAGATGGTGGTCCTTGGGGATGGCTGTTTCTCAGAAAACGAGCTGTTATATAGCATTTCACAGGGTCCATTCTATCCCTTTTGCTGTTTAACATCTACATGAAACTTCAGGGAGAGAGCACTGAGAACCAAAAGGGCAAAATACACTACTCCATTCCTTCAAAAATAGCATCAGCTAAGGCTAGTGTCTCTCCTCTGAATGAATGCCAGGAGGAGGCCATGACTGGATGAGGAACTGAAACTGAATACTGACAAGAAAGAGGTGCTTCCTGTTACGGATCCTAATCTTGGTTTGAAGGTGTGTCAACTGGTCCTGGATGGGGTTACACTCTTCCCAAAAGACTGTCTTTGCAGCTTGGTGGTACTTCTGGATTTGTCACTCCAAATGACAGATAGATACCATGGCCAGAAGTGCTTACTATTAAGCTGATATGCTTGCTGCACTCCTTCCTAGAGCTGGAAGATTTAAAGATGGTAGTGCATACGCTGGTAATCTCTAGGCTGGACTTCTGCAATGTATTCTGCAATGCATTGGGCTACCTCTGTATCAAGTTCAGAAACTTCAATTAGTGCAAAACATGGCAGCCAGATTGGCTAATGGAGCATCTAGGAGTGATCATATCAACACCTACATATCAACACTAAAATCACTTCACTGGCTGCCAATTAGTTTCCAGGCAAGGAACAAAGTGCTGATTGTTACATTTAAATCCCTATATAGATTGGGTCCAGTTGTCTATAGGACTGCCTTTTTCTGTATAACCCACCCAGTATACTCAGGTCTTGAGGAAGGGGCATTTACTTCATTCAGCCAGGATCGGGCTGGCAGCTGTTAACAGAGGGGTTTTTCATCAGCCGCCCCTAAATCGTGTAATAACCTGCCAGACGTGATTTGACAGCTGAGTACGCCATCTGAATCTGACACAGCATTAAAGACCAATCTCTTCCAGAAGGCCTATCCAGATGGTTTTTAAAATATGAGTTTTTAAATTATGAATTGATTGTTTTAAATATATATACTCTAACTGGTGTTATGCTCTTTCAACTGATTATGTATTTTTAATTAGTGTTTGTGTCTCTAACTGTGTTATGTGTACATTTATTGCTGTATTTCAATTTGTTATTCCCCGCCTGGATCCATAAGGAGAAGTGGGTAAGAAATTTGTTACTGGTGCTCCTCTTGTTGTTGTTGTTGCTGCTGCTGCTGCTCTTGTCAAGCAGTCCTATCAGATGGAAGGACAGCTTCCTCCTCAAAAGCTGATGTCAAGAAACCTCAGCCTCTTTTCATGCCAGAAAATACTTTAACAAAATGACTATACCAGTCAGCAGTAAGGATAAAGCAAAAGGAAGTCATATGATAACCACATAATAAAAGTGTCACTGTTAACACAGGGTCATAACCCTGATGTAGCTGATCTTTTCTCTGCTCTTCTGCCTGGAGGACTTGGATTTGCTAACAGCTGTTTCAAAAGCCATGCATGGGTTAAAAGGGCCAAAGACACCACAATAAAAGACAGTTAAGTATTTTGATTTAACCTGAAAATGCAGCGGCAGTGCCTTCAACACTTATACTGTGTTCTGGCTGCTTCTAGAGCAGCAGCTGAAACAAAATGTGAAAGAGTAATTATCATAAATGTTTATGTTCAGCATTGTCTATTTCGATATCAATTATCTTTTGGGTTGCAAACATGTTTAAGGATGCCATACTTTTCACTAACCTGTACCAACATTTTATTTCTACAGTCCTAACAAGATGTAATAATGGCTGCTACCTTCTAGAACTTTGGACTGCAAACGTTTTAAACACAAATAGATAAAATTGTGGATGACAGCTGGAGATAGGTGCATCAGCCATTATGGCTAAATCAAACTTCCATGTATAACTAAATCTGTGTACAAAATGCCAGGGGTAAACAGGAGATGGTCAGACTCTGATCCTGAAATGCAGATGGTCCTGAGTGAAAACATAATTTTCATTGGAAAGACAGATCTAATCAAACAAAACAATACTTCAGTCCTTATATCACCAAATTTTACTCAAAAGTAATTCCACTGATTTCAATAGAACTTGAGGCACCAAAGTCAGAGCGACAGCATTACTGTTCAAAAAGATCAGATCAGTTCAAATCACCGAAGCTGATGGCCTAAATCAGAAGAGTTCAATGTAATTTGAAACAAATGTACCACTCTGCCATAATAATTCTATTATAATGAAAAGGAACCAGGCTTTCAGGACCATTGTTTGGCTCTTCTTAGGAAAGAAAAGAAATTACAACTTCTCACCAGGAGTATGTAATTGTTCCCACTTAAACAGCAAGATGTGCTTCAAGATTTCAGTGACAGATAACTGAAAAAGAAATGGCCTTTTTATTATGGATGGGAACATTTCCAACCAGCAAATAATGTTGAAAACTCTGCTGGCCAAAAAAAAAGTGGAGGAAGAACAGGGAAAAACTGAGCAAACATTTGTGTTGATAAGCCAAATCTTTAGGGCCCTAGTTTTGGACAGTGTATGGTATTCTATGAAACAGTGCTTCCTCAACTTTTCTGTTGTCTCATACATGGGCTATAAACTTATTCAGAATTATGTTCAGCTATTGCAGTACTGGATGGTGTTGCTGAACCTGCATCTGTTGTTGTGAGGTCAAGCATGGCTGATCCTGAGTTGAATCAAGAACTCTTTCTACCCTGCTGCCCACGACATAGCCACAGATGGGCATCTCTCCTCTCTTGGAGAATGGAGACAGCTTGCCACTGAAGGACATGATTTTCCTCTCTGACCTAGGTCACCTGCTACTACAGCATTGTGATGAGTTTGGAAAAAGGAGGGCAGAAGGGATTGCAGATAAATTACAACACAATTTGACTTAAAATTGCAGATTAAGTCGTCTTGCATTTGTTTATTATTTTCAAAAGGAAAGCAATGTTTCTCATGGCCTGTCATTCTTTGAATGTTGTTCCAGTCTAACAGGCAAGTCTAACAGCCACCAGGCAGAGCCATAGTGTGAGCAGAAACACCAGAGAAAGGGCAAATTAGAGAACCAAGGTTAAGAGCCCACCAGTAAGAGTCACACAGATGCCAGATTCTTCCATCCACTTGGCATCTGTTTCCACAGCTCAGCAGCTTAAACAGGTGAAGCAACAGCTGCAAGCACAGAGCAAAATCCAATGTGGTGCTCAGTAGTCATGATATTTCTCCACCGCTCCTTACAGCACTCCACATGGCTCAACTACTGGTCCCACAAAGCTTTCCATTCTTCCAGAGGCTATTTTGTAGGCACCAGAGGGAGAGATACATTTGGAAGGAGAGATCATCCAGTTTTGTCGGATTCTGCCATTCTGTCTATGGAAGTCCACCACTGGATCCCACCCATGATTTGTCAAATTAAAAATAGAGTGGGTAGGTCTGCTGGAAGAGATCTTTCATACTTTTTTGAAGTTGGACAGCATATGTTGCTGTCAAATCTCTTTCGGCAAGACATTCCACAGTCTAGGGCAGTCAATGAGAAGGTCTTCTGCATGACCGTTGCCAGTCTAGTCCTGGCTGTTTAAGTAAATGTTCCCCAGAGGACCTGAGTATATGGGGCAGATTGTATGGGAGGAGACGATTCTGCATGTAACTTGGATCCAAACCATGTAGAGTTTTAAAGATAATAACCAACACTTTGTACTTTGCCCAGAAACTAACCAGCAGCCAGTGGTGTGATTTTAATATTGATTTAATATCTGAAGCAAGTTAATTCAAGCATGGACCAGAAACACAACAGTTTGAAGCAAGAGAAAGAAAAAGAAAAAAAAACCCTACATCACACTCAGTAGGGAAATGCAACAACAGCGTTTGTGACAGCATCTAAACAGTATAAAATTGATGCTTCATGCTTCATACAACAGAGCTTGCAGACAATTGCTCTGGCATGCACACATACACACCCACAGTGAACAGGGGCAGTGTTCAGGATCTTAAAGGCCTGCGTTCTTCCCAGCTTTGAAATGAGATAAGATAGGATTAATTTTCCCATTGTTCTCTCTGGAATTATCCATAAAAGCAGAATCCCCGGTTAG
The DNA here is from genome assembly GCA_948474755.1 of Ctenosaura bakeri. Taxonomy (NCBI): domain Eukaryota; kingdom Metazoa; phylum Chordata; class Lepidosauria; order Squamata; family Iguanidae; genus Ctenosaura; species Ctenosaura bakeri. The sequence goes on from CAOLHI010000357.1 coordinate 360,545, forward strand.
TAACTATTAACTAACCCTAATCAAGTACTCTAGCTGAGCTCTAATGTTGCCATTTGGTTTGTGATGCTTAAATGTAATTACAGGCAGCAAGATGCTGTGATGTGAGTAATATTTTTAATAATATTACCAGAATTGTTAGTTCTACTTTAACTGTGAAAGCAAACAGTACTGATTCCAGCTGGAAAGTTAACATAAATTCTATTTAAATAAATTTTATTTAATGTAAAATCTGGGTACATTACCTTTAAGCCAGTTAACTCGTTCAGTACAGTAATCCCAAAGCTCCAAATACAGGGACCTGGGAGGTTTCATCGAGATCAATGGTATTTGATGCCCTCTGAGGGTTTTTGTTTTTAAATTCAGAATACAGTTTAGCATAGCACTGTGCGGATGAGACACCTTGTTTACCCTTGGCATTCTTTCACTACTTTTCACATCATTTTACATTATCTGTTCTTTCCAAACCAGATCAAAACAACGTCTGCTTTTTGCTCAAGCTTAGAAGTGTTTAATAAATTGTTTAATACAGTTGTTTGGTAATTTTAAACAGATATTAGTCCAAAGAGGATATCCATATAGGTACAGCTGAACACCTGCTTTCTGGGGTCCAGATAAAATAGCTATCAACTCTAATCTAAAGGAGCCAGGAAAGACCTCTTCCTGAGACCAAATAGGCTAACTTCGCAGGTAGCAATACTGAATGAATTAGCAAAATGTTATGAAATGTTCTAAAGTACTGAGTTAGAAATCTATTTGAGGCTGGATGTTAAACAACAGGTAAGAGGAAGGGGAAAATAAGGATACAGAATGAAGGATGTTCCTGGGTATGGTAGGAAACCTACATTTTGTTGGGTAGAGCAAGAGAATCAGAGAAGCTATAGCATTACGGGAACTGGGCAGATTTTGCCCAGGCATGTGCATGCATGCTTATGCATGGACAAACATGCACACATGTGCAGAGAGAGAGAGAGAGAGAGTAAATGCTTTTATCTTCTTTAAGTCTGTATAATATCCCCTGCCCCTGGTTATTACATTTATATCCCAAGTTTCATCCATCAACTGAAGACGAATCAAGAAGTACTGCCCCTTCTTTGCTTCAATTCAACCTGAGCTGGATGTAACACAGATCCAACAGTATAAGCCAAAGTGGCCTGGAAAAACAATGCATTTGAGGAGGAGGAGAGTAAACAGGTGGATTATTTTAGCAAAGGTGGAATTTAATTAAGACTAATACACTAGACTAAAATCATGTAATTTCTATGGCAAAGTTCTATAATCTGGAAAAGAAACTATTACTGGTAGAAGCAGCAGCAGCAGCAGCAGTAGCAGTAGTCGTAGTAGTAGTAGTCATAGTAACTGTAGTAGTACTATCCTGCCTTTCTCCCAAAATTGGGACTTAAGTCAGCATGCAATTTAAAAAGAACAATATGACTAAAAATATACCAAAAGTGAAATTAAAATGGAATTAAATTAATCACAGAATTAAAACAGTTCAGAATAATACACAAAAAATACAATTGTAACGGTCATGCGCCTTCAACTTGTTTCCAACTTATGGTGACCCTAAGGCCTATCTATCATGGGGTTTTCTGGGGTATATGATCCTTCCAAGGCCTCCTAGTGGGTTTCCATGGCCAAGTGGGGCACTGACCCCTAGTCTCCAGGGTTGTAGTCCAAGGTTCAAACCACTACAACACAGATCAATTTAAAAAAAAAACTTTTTAAAAAGGTAAGTTTAAAACAACACAGCACCCCATAGCCTCTCCTCCAAAAACTTTCTGTATTAAAAGCCTGTCAAAAAGGGTTTGCCTGCTGATAGAAAGACAAAAAGCAGAGGCCAACTAATCATGTACATTTCAGGTTTTAAGGATTCACAAAATTCAGGAGTTAGGAGGATTTCACTTTACTTGTAGGTGGCATGCTATCACCATAATTTGCACACCATCTTCATTTGTATGCATAATACCAAGCCAAAGCCCTTTTGTAGTTATTTGAGTATATTTTTAGTCTAGAAAGGTGAACTGCAGGTAATAAACAAGGTGGGGTGATAGAAAAACACCAACATGTTAGTTCTGGGTCTTTACTCCTATTACTTGGTTACATATCATGTCCAAATCTACAAAAGCTGGGAAAGTGTATTTGCCTTCATCGTATGACTGGAAGGTGGCCAATGTGGCCTCCAATTTAATACCACATTAAATTACAAAAGAGAAAGGTGTGCACTTAAGAACTTTTGCGATCAAAGCTAGCAGCAGCGCATGCTTTCCACCATCCACTCCCCCTCTTTGCTCTCACAACCACTGTTTAAACTGTGGTCTTCAGTAAAGATCTGACTGCCTTTCAGATGTAAATATTTTACAAGAGAATACCATATGGGAGACACAGCTGTTTGTTTTTATTAGCAAAAAAGAAAATGAATCTCTTCATTTTGCACAGAGATTTTATGGACGCCTGATCTACAGCTCTGTGCCAACATTTAAATCACCTTAGCTCAGATTAACCTCTAAGAAGCGCTCACTCTGGAGATGGTCTCTAACTAGGGAGCAGAATTTAAAGACAGCACAAAAGGAAAGGAAGATTGCATGACTCTGGTGTTATGGAGCATGCCCTATATTTGGAGGAAAATAGTGATGTTGAGCTAATTGCCAAGGGAGGAACATTTCAGTTGCCTAATAAGCCATGATTGCATTTGATTATTTACATAAGAAAGACAGTGCCTGCAAGAGGATAATCAGTAATATCCATGTTCAAATCAACAAGGAGCAAATAAAATCATAAAAAATTGCCCCATGAACAAAACTCCATTCCAACCTTACTCAGAAAGTAAACAGCTGTTGGTATTTCATACACTTTTTCCGTTTTATGCTTGGAACACTTTTTACTCTGAAATGGGTAAAATATCCCCTGTTTCATTTGAAATTGCACTCAGTAAATTTACCTGTTTTTATCTCCATTCAAAAAGTCATTGTTTGAGGACAACTGGGAAATCTTGCAATGACCCACCCCAATCCCATTCTAGTCTCCTGATGACTTCCCTGGAAACTGTCCTTCCTGTTTAACTGATCCAGTGGTGGAAGAAGCAGAAAGAGGAGAAGCAAGATCTCCCAGTGAGAGGATTGAGGAGAAAGAAAGGAAGGAAAGAGGAAGGCATCTCAGTTCTTCAGATGACCCTTCCTTGGGTGAGTCAGTGAACAAATGTAAGGGTTCTTTCTAGCTTGGATCATCAGTGAAGCCTCAGATGAATGACCAGGCCATGATGCTCACCCTATAACTCACAAAAGTATCACGCACCACTGAAGCTCACTTCCAAGTTGGCAAATTCTGAAACTGAATGCTGTCTCTGATCTGCTGTTTAAACAACCACGGTGAAATTGAGAAGAAACTTGAGAGGTCCACATAAAAACGGTACCACTTGCAGGTTACATTGTTCTTCAGTTCTAATCTTACAGCAAGTTTGCACATTCAAACAAAATTAAGTGGGCAAAACTATCACTGGATGTAGCCCACTCAGAAGGCAAGTCTGAATAATAATATACAATACAAGGGGGGCAGGAGGAAGGACCCAATCTAGCCTTCACCCCTATAATGCCGTGGAGCTTTCAATGGGGGAGCATTCCAGTGCCCTGCTCCCTTCCTTTCACTTACCTGAAATGGTAGTGTCCAGGAAAAAAGGTTGACTTTTTGATTCTGTTTGAATCTATAAACTTAGAAATGGCTGGATGCCGAAAGGTTATTTTCTCAGTGAGAGTGCACTGGAGTGATTCCCATGAACTAACACACATGGAAACTGTTACACTGGAATGAAAAGAGCCATGTGGATTTTGCAGGCAAAGTCTGTGAGCAGGAGCTGACAAGAATCAAGTGTCCTTTTAAAAATGAGCAGATGCCCCCCTTTCCATCATTGTCCTTTGGAAGGGATGTGTGTCCCACATTTTACCCTCTTGTCTGAGAGAATCTTTAAAACCAATTTGCAATTGTAGCAAGACTGGTTTGCTGTACATTTCACAATGCAGGGTAAAGCTATTGAAATTGCTTGTTGTATAATATTTAATCAATATACATATATAATAAGGCAAACATGAGAAGGAGAAATATCAAATAAATCATTTGGCAAAAAGCATTTATGCAACAATCTGAAAATAAGATAAACACTGAAGTCCAGAAAATACAATGAACACCAAGGAATGATGGGTATCTAATATAGTTGTGCAATTCTACAAACAAGATCAGGTGGTTCAGACTACCAAAGAAAAGGGATAAGTTCACACAGGAAATATTTCTTAAGCATTCTCGTATGCTATGAACATAGTCTTCCTGCAACATCTGTGCAGCTTTTCCATGTTGGGAACACTCACATCGATTCACTCTGTAGAATCCAATGAAGCACAAAGAACTAACTCCAGGTACCTTTTCCAAAAGATCTAGCACTTCCTTGCATCCTTTCAATATTCTGTGTGTGTTGCACAACAACTGGGGTTCATGGTAAATCACGACAGGCCTGTCTTTGTTTTTCCTTCAGATGGGGAAGCATCCAAGGAGAGCACTAAATGAAACGCTTTCTCATAAATGGCTAGGGCTGGGGTAAAAACATTTTGGGCATACGTATTACTACCTATGAGAATGTTTTTCAACATATAACATTAAAATAAAAGGCGTCAAATACAATGATAATAGTAAGAATTTACATGATCAGACCAGTATACATACAAATTTGGAGGAATCGCTTCAGTGTTTACAGAATTTTCTTTCTTACATTTCTGTTTGATTAGATCAGGGGAGGGCAAAGTGCATTCCTCTAGATCTTGTTGGACTGCAACTCCCAACAGCCTAAGCCAGCATAGCTAATAATGAAGGATGCTGAGAGCTGTAGTACAATAACAGCTGGAAAGCCACTTTGCACACCTGTGGAAAGTGTGGCTTTCCAGCTGTTATTTTACTACAGCTCTCAGCATCCTTCATTATTCATTAGATGGTGGTAACAAGATATTGCACTGAATGCTTTGTCCTGCTCCAATTAAACTGTTCTATAGCTCCGATCTCAGACATTTTCAATACTGTGAATACTGGGTCCCCATTTTTCAGAAGAGAGACTGAAATCTAGAAGGGCTAAATTAATTCAAAGGCATTCATTGGAGACTACTCAGACCAAGTACTGAGATCCAAGTCCAACACTATTCACTGGATCACATTTTGACACTTCTAACTTCACATCTTACCAGGTTTTTTTCCTGTACCATATTGAAACCATAATAATCCAGATAGATTTTTATGATATGTCAGAGTGAAGTGGTCTGTCCGAACATATAAAACTCCATGGTTTCTTAGTTTTCACTATGTTCTTATTTGAAAATTTGTCAACAGCCCCAAACAAATGAAAACTAATTTTTAAAAAACCCAGCAGGAGTCTCCACATCCTTATGGTAGATTCACACCCTGGTATTTTTAAGTCCAAACAGTGGCTGACCTTGCTTTGTGCACTCCGGCCTCACACGGAGGTGGCAAGTGGAAAGATGTCCAGGTTTTGCAGTCTTCCCTGCTTGGAATACCCCTCTGGAAGTTGCTTCCCCCTGTTGTTTGCCTTGGCTTCTGGTGTGAGTGGAGGATTCCACCAGTTGTGGCAGTCTGGGCTCGGCAGGGCTTCGGCTGCAACTCCTTCTGCTCTCTCGCCTTTGGGGCTTGTTGCTCTCTTCCCTGGCTGCTGAGGAAGCACAGGTGGGTCAAAGCTTCTCCCTCCCTCTTCCAACTTGTTTTCACATGGTCCTCTCGCATGCCTTGTCCCCTTCTTTTACAAGATATTTATTTCACCTCACCTCTCAGAAGTGTTTACAGCTAGGCAAGCGAAGCTAGGTACTTAGAGAAAAGCAGAGGGGTTTATACCAAGTTGCTGATTTCTGCTGTTTGTTAAGCTTTCTTTGGTTTTATTGATTGCCTTATGCCCTTTTCAATAGCTAAAAACTACTCACCACTGGTTGGGTATGAATGGCACTGTTACACCTGTAATAGTAATAGCAATAGTAATAGTTGATGTGTGTCTTCAAGTTGTTTCCAAATTATGGGAATCCTAAGATGAATGTATCATGGGGTTTTCTTGGCAAGAGTTGTTCAGAGAGGGTTTGCTTTTGCCTTCTTCTGAGGCTGAGAGTGTGTGACTTGCTCAAGGTCATCAGATGGGTTTCCACGGCTGAGCAGGATTTGACCCCTGGTCTCCAGAGTCGCAGTCTAATGCTCAAACCACAACACCATTCTGGTTCTCAATGATAATAATAGCCAGATAGAAATTTGGAACCCCTGACACATGTTTATCACCTCAGTAATTTTCCTCTGGTTCACTATTTGACTTATGTATGTATATTATGCATCCCTATACATATTACATTTCTATGTCACTTCCAAACTGAGCTCACAAAACAACTTACCACCTATTTATTTAGAAATACTGTTTATGGGAATACACAAAGTTTTCTTCTACAGTGTCAGAACACTGGTTCATCTTGCTTAGATCTGTACATTGTGACTGACAGTGGTACTCTGAGCCCTGTGATCTACAGTCTTTGGTTTTGATGATGCCAGGGACTGAATCCAAGCCCCTTTGCATGCAAGCTCTGTGTATTATTGTTAAAACTTGATGATTCTCCTACTACTGTATATGATTCAAACCCAGGATCAGAACTTCCAACTTACAACAAATATTTCAATTAAGGAAAAGGGCAGGAGTGAGGTATCAGAAACATTTTAGGTTTACTTTCTGAAGTAAACATGTCTCTTAGAAGAAGGTTTTATTTTGCTAACCTCTTAAAAATTATAACTGAGTTGTTTAGGCCCTCTCTTGGTACAGTGTCCCATAAGTGGGGTGCCACCAACAAGAAAGTCCTAAGTGTGACTTCCTCCTACCATACCCTTAATGAAATGAGTACAAAAGGGCCTCCACAGATGGCAGCAACATATATTGAAAGGAATATGGAAGATCTTCCTTAAAACACGTATATATGAAGAACATATACATATAAGAAAATTTCCATATTGATATTCAATATATCATATTACGATATGAAGATATTCAATATATCTTCAATATTGCCATTGCTTCACCTAAGCCCAGTACTGTCTATTGCAATGGATACGGTCTCTCTAGGGTTTGACTAGGCAGAGATCTCCCTAACTTGCTTCTGAAATCTTTTAAAAGGAATATCATGTCAGCGATTGAACTTCTGAATGCCAAGCATTTGCTTTACAGGTAACATTTGTTATATGAAATATCCATAATAATTTGGTGAACTATATTAGGGTTAGAGACAAAACTCAATGATCAACATATATTCTACCAGAAACCATCTATTAAGTAATGTTAAGTAATGGATAGAATAGGTATAATATGTTCTGTTCATGCTGTTGCATTTGGGGCCAGCTATAGTTCCCATGCAGTCTTTAGAGACTTCCCAGGACACCAAACAAATCTGGGCAAAGGCCAAATTGTTTCTCAATCATATATAGCACATTAGTTACTCTGGACATCTGGCTACCTCATGAGTATGTGATACAAGAAAGGGAAACTTCTGCATGACAGTCACATATTCATGAAACTGAAGTCCAAACCCCCTAACAACAGCTATTGCTCACTTCATGTTCCTTTATTTTGTTCAAAACAATGAGAGATAGCACAAAACCATGTAGCACACAATAAGAAAGTATATGTGGGGTAGAGCACCAGTGTCCCATTACTAGAAACCTGCCTGACATGTAGAAGTGAACAGGGACAAAGCAGTTCCTTCAGCTTCCCATTTTGCTAGACATATCCAAAGGCTACCACAATGAATGTCCATAGGCAGGTCTAGGAGAAACATGAAAATACATTCCTTCTTATTTATTATTTAGTATTTATTTAGTAAAGACCATCTGACCAACACGGTTTCTGCCTTAAAGCCAGACCTGGCATCAGGCAAAGATGAGGATTAATGTGCCTTCCAAGCTGTTTTTTCGAGCCCTTGGCCCTTCCAGAATTCCCAGCCCACTTTAAGAGTGGCAATACATCTTTTAAGTAAGTTAGGGATGTTTCCTGTACTAAGATCAGAAAAGATCTAAAATCAAAAAATACCAGTTTTTCGAACCAGAAGTAGCTTTCCAGCCTTCTTTAGCTTAGCTTGACATTTTAGGCACTCTGTGCAACCACCAGATAGTTCTGTCACCAGATGGATGACGGGAAACTGGACTTGCTGAAGTTGCCCATTCCTGCTCAAGAGGATAAGTCACATCCAAGAGATCCTGAAGTCAATTACCATCACTGCCTGTTCTGTTTGTAACAGGTGTGTAATTGGATCCAAAGGATCCATGGAGGGCTATTCCATAAACAGTGACCTTTTAGGGAGGTACTGATCCTTTAAGGAGGTACCAATCTAACATCTTGGCATATTAGAATAGCAAGGAATACAAGGATCATGAGCCCAAATAGCTTTCCTATCTGAGGGGTTCTTATGTTCTGTTTTATTCATCTATAAATATGTGTGATTTGCTTTGCTTTTTCCTTTCCTTTCCTTTTTGTTTTTGTTTTAAAAGCTCCGTCATAGAAAGATATCCTGCACAGGGTGTGAAGCCCACAGTGGCCTTTGAAGTAAACTCACTTTCACCACCCTTGGAAACTGTGAGACTCATGTAAGACCAACTCTTCAAAGAGCTCAGCAATGGGAAGCTCATCTCTTAACATTTAGGTAGATGCCTGAATGGAAAGCTAAGCTCTTTGGAAGCCTCCTTCTCTCTCTCTCTCTCTCTCTCTCTCTCTCTCTCTCTCTCCCTCCCTCCCTCCCCATCCCTGTATGTGTATCTGTGTGTATATATATATGTATATATATGTATGCATGTATAGTGAGTTGGTTTAATATAGTGAGGCTCCTGATAGCATAAAGCCTAAGGAATGGTAAATCCTCACCTCCTTCTCCGTTGAATTTGTCTGCAATGGAGAGAAAACGAGACTCATTAGTCTGCTGGGCATGGATGGGAGCTCTCATTTTTCTCAGTGTTGTGGAAAAAAACTGAAATTCATACATTGGTTGCTACATCTGTTATTAACTCAGCTAAGTTAATACCAGTAACCTTGTTAACTAGCAATACTCAAATATCCCCCTGATTTAATGGAACCCCACTAGTGTCATTTGGCTTTGAAAATACTGATGTCATTTATTATCACTGGTATACCAGCAGGTAAACCAGATGGCTAATAAAACCTGAAACTCTTGTTTTCTTCAGCTATTAGCCTGGAAGATATGTTGTTGTTGTTGTATTGCTGTTGTTGTTTGCCTTCAAATCATTTCTGAATCATGGCGACCCGAAGGCAAATCTATCTTGGGGTTTTCTGGGTCTGAGAGTGTGTGACCCCTATGGCTTTCCATGGCTGAGTAGGAAATCAAACCCTAATCTTCAGGGTCATAGTCCAAAGCTCAAACCAGTACACCATATGAATGACTTATTATGGATGATAGAGCTACAACTACTGTTTTTGTTGCTGTGTGCCTTCAAATCATTTCCAATTTATGGCGACCCTAAGGTGAACCTACTACGGGGTTTTCTTGGCAAGATTTTTTCAAAGGGAGGTTGCCTTTGCCTTCCTCTAAAGCTGAGAGAGTGTGACTTATCCAAGGTCATACAGTGGGTTTCCATGGCTGAACAGGGATTCAAGCCCTGGTCTCCAGTCCAACACTCAAACCACTCTGCCATGCTAGTTCACTTGCACTTGTCTTATTCTCTTTCCTCTCCATACACTACCTGAAGGCTGTAAGCTCTTTATGATGTAACCACCTTCCGGCACAGAATTTTTCCTGAAATGAGTCCTAGAATGCACAGAAAGCAAAGGCTGTCACCAGAATGCGTTGCTCTTATTCTCATACCACAAGAATCCTGTTAATTCCTATATAGCTAGCTATATACAAACTTGTAGCAAGGATCATCTGTAGCATGTGACAATTATTATTGGTACCAATGTAAGTAATAAATGTTCTATTTATGTAGTTCCATGTATGAGAATCTACTTCCAGCTAAAATCACATTACGTACAGGCATACTTAAACCAGTTTATTTTTTTCCTTGCATGGTTAACTTTAACTGATCATTTACTCATGGCCTCCCTGTATACAGCAGTCTTTATCTGACAGCTGCAAGGGTCTCTCCCCATATTCTTAGAATGACAAACATCTCATTCTAATGGATTGTTTTTAAAAGTATTGCATGGATGTTCCTGCATCATTTTACTTGTCTAGAACAAGAGTGAGCAAAATATAGCCTGTAGATTGCATGTACTGTTTTTGCAGCCACCAAGCCCCTTGCCCCAACATTCCTAAATTTTATTTGTTTCTTTTGCTCAAAAATGTACCCTTTAATAATCATGATTGGGTATTTTGCCCAGTTTTCGCTAGTGACGGGTTTTAGAAATGCGAGAAGACTTACCCAATCTATGAACAATCTAAGAACCTACCTAGGCCCAAACTGTTCTTCCTACTGAGCCTGCCAGCCACACACCCCTTAGTTCTGTTTTCAGCAAGAGTCTGAAGTAGTCCTAAACCTGTAATAACTTAGCCATGTGAGACCAACCAGGTTTTTTTTCTATTATAAGGGCACTCTGTGTATGCTTCTGAGTACATGTTGAGGTTTGCTTCACACTCTTGCTGAATGCACAGCTTGGAGGCAGTCTTGTGCATTGGAGTGGAGCCTGAAAGCACCTTTTTATGTGCTTTAAACATGTAAGGGATCTGTCTGAATCTCCTAACATGTGTCAAAAATGCAATGCGTGCATTTCTAGAGCACATCAACTTTTCTTTCCTATACAACTATGTAAACAACCAATTCAACAAGCTAGTAATAATGAAATCACACTCCTTTCAATCTGACAGTCATGACAGCAGATACAGGGGCAATTTAGATATGATACAGGATTAGGAATGGGAAAGAATTTCATTTGGTCCTCATTTTTAAATAAACTGACCTAATTTGCACTTCTCCAGTAGTATGTTGCTTAGAATACAGTTCTCTTTATCTAGCAATTCAGTTCTCAGCTCAAAAACCGCATGCAATGTACATTAGGGAGTAAAAAAAAGTGCATGTACAGTATTAGGAAAAACAGCATGTGAAAACAAATGTAAACATTATGTCAGTTTAAAAATTGTACACTGATGCAAAAATTAGGCAGATCAGATTTATGACTTAATACATGTAAAACTGACACAGAATAGCAAAAGAATGATTCATCCATCCTTATCTGGGATGTTTGTGTTTTTATACTGCTATTAACAAGTTGGCATAAGGGAGGGGACTGCATTGGGACTAATAAACTGCAGGAGAGAGGGTTTAACTCTTCCCTACATGGTCTTCCTAATGGACATTTGTCCTCTGAGCTATTATTCAGTACATTATACCTGCCTTTGTTCCTGTCCATGGCTAACAGATGCTTTTGGGGGGAAATGAAACTCACAATTTAAGCAAGCAGTACAACTGGATCTTAATCATGCTTATTTGAAACTGAATCCTATTCATTTAAATTAGGCTTCATAAACCTGCATAGGAATAGATATAAGGAAGGCTTTTTCTTCACAAGGCTGGTTACAATACCAAAAATTTTACTAGCCCTGAATGAGATGGATCCGATTACACACGCATACACACAGACACACTGGGATAGAAGGACATCTCTCAATATACAGCAATTCCACATGGTCTGGATGAGTTTGCTTCTCACCATGTGTGTGCCACTCCTTCTCAAATAACAGTAATAGCAGACCACACACCTCTCTGGCAAAGAAGCTGAACACTGCCTGAAGTTTTAAGCCAAATGGATTGGTTTCTTAATAGACATGACCCCTTCCTTGTTTACAGGATTGCAATGTCTTCATACACAGGGTCCAAGAAAACACACACACACACATTGTTCTTTGTAAAACAACGAAATGTCAGTTTTCTGGAGCTCTCCTTTGTTTTCTTTTTGCTTCATAAAAAGCTAGAATCTGTCCCACTAGTTGCATGAGTGTTATTCCCAGATGTCACATCATCAGCTATCACTAAAATGTTGGTACCTGCTATTAATTTACACTAATAGGAAGCAATCTACATCTCTCCGAGCTGACTTGGCAGCCTTTTCAGAAAAGCAGTCCTCCACAGTTTCCATTCCAAGTAGATTTTGACTTTAAAACTCAGTAGTAGTCCAGAGTTAAAATGAAACAAGAGGGGAAAGGATTCCTTGGGACTTCTTATAAATTGAGAGGTTACTAACGTTCAGCTGGCAGGCTCCAGGCAGCACCCAGTTTTCTGACCTAGTGACCCAAGTTATGTTTGTGCTTGTAATAAAATCATTCAAGCAGAGAGTCTGAGGGACAAAAAGACTATATTTAGGAGGGCAGTCCACTCTCTCTCTCTCTCTTTGCTTCTCTCCCTACTACCAGCCAACATATTGCCTCATTTATTAGTGGGTATATGGAAACCAAATATGTTGAACTTCAAAATTTCAAACTGTGTCTTCTCTTTTAAACTGAATCCTTGTGTCTATTGCAATTATCAGTCATTTTTTATTGTCCAACATTTCACAAACGAAAAGAGGGACACATGTAGCCAAGCAACATTAGAGTGCAGTCAAGATGGCAAAGGCAATGAGGAAGAACACACAAGCTAGGAGAGGTTGCTGTACTTTGCTTTGACACAGGATTAATTGGGACTGTCCCTGTGAAATCAGGACATTTGGATATATTGTTGCTGTGTGCCTTCAAGCCATGTCTTTCTCATGGCAATCCTAAAGCGAACCTATCATGGGGTTTTCTGGGGTTGAAAGTGTGTGACATGCCCAAGACCACCAGTGGGTTTCCATGGCCGAGCAGGAATCAAACCCTGGTCTTCAGGGTCATAGCCCCACACTCAAACTACTACACCATGGTGGCTTTCATATGTATATATCCCACCCCATATTTTCAGTACCTTCCTGCTTCTCATCCTACAGCTTGAGCCCATCTGCCCATTTTGTTTCCAAGTCTGCATTCCCAAGTTCATTCCTCAGTTTACTAGTAATTAAAAACATAAGAGGAACCCTGATGGATCAGATGAAAAGATCCTGCATTCTTTATTCCATGGTGAGATGCCAGATACCTCTGGCAAGCCTACCAGTAAGGCATGGAGGCCTTTCCACAGAATTGCTCAGAAACACTGCCTCTGAACACAAAAAGAACATCACTTCCTGAGTTCCTTGATAGATGGGTGGGCTGAGTTCAGGAGTCTACATCTGTTTTTCATTAGACTCCCATGACCCACTGAACAGTTTTAAATTTGCAAAGCGGAAGTGCATACCCAGAAACAAATCCAGGATCATGAAAACCAGACTCCCCTCAACTTGGCACCTTCCAGATGCGGTGGACTACAACTCCTATCTTCCTTACCTGGCATGGTTGCTGATTGGAGCTGTAGTACAACACATCAAGAGGGCAGCAGACTGGAGAAGGCTAGTGTAGGCTTCCCAGGCATTGAGGGAGGAGCAAGCTTGTGTACAGTACCTGCAAAGAACCTACACGTGTACAAATCACAAGTAGGCTTTGTCACCAAGGCTGGAGATCCTTCAGAAAGAAGGTATCAAGCTGAACACGCACAGGAGAGGAACAGAGCCGGGAGGCACTATCCTGCTTTGTCTTGCTTCCTGTACTGCCATAACCTACATATGCTCCTGTTAAATGTTTGTAAGTTGGCACTCTTGCTTAGAGAACATAAGAATAAGTGCCTTATTCTATCAGACGAAGGCAAATATCATCTGACACTATTTGCAAGAATCCCAGTAACAAGCAGGCATTCCTGCCACTTATTATATTGTACTATACTGTAACAATTTCTTTACCTGCATCTCGTTTTTCCCTGGGGAGATTACAGTAGTATGTATAATTCTTTCATCTCCACTTTATTCTCACAAGAACTCTCTGGGGAAGACTGAGAAATGATGACTGGCCCAAGATCACCCAGTGTGCTTGCAGGCTAGAGTGATATGTGAATCTAATCCTAGACTAACACTCTAACTATTACAACACGCTGGTTCTCATGTTTTTCCCCATACCAACCTATTTTTTCTGTTTATCATTAGAACTACATGAGTCTTACCCATATCAGCAACTTCTGTAAGTTGGAGCAATTCCAACATGTACTGATTATTGAAGTTACTTGCTAGTGTGGATATATTTGTATTCTTTGTGCCCTGTTTCTTTTTTTCTTTTTAATCCCACCACTTCTACTGAATAACTGGTAGATAGCAACTCACACTTGATATAGTTGCTGGTGTTACACAATACTTCTTAGCAGAATAAAGATAAGTAGGATATGGTCATGGCAAACAGCAGTTTGCTTAAAACTTGCTTTACTTTTGGCAGCTTTGGAACACAATCTAGAGGAGCAAACACACAGCTATACAATCTCCTATCTGCATTCCTAATCTTAGCTATTGCTCTTACATGCCAGGCTTTCTCTGGAATATAGTCTGTGGCAGAGATGCTAGAGTGACCTAAATATTCTTGTAGGGTACATATATAAATATACTCATTATTACATATATGTTCCTTAATAGCAGAATCCAGCCAAAGTTAAACATTTTGAAAACCCATAACTTTCAATAGGAGAGATTTACACCTAACTCAATGAAATCCTGTCAAGCCAAGGCAGGTTATCACCACTCAGTGTGCAAAGGATCAATGGAATTTATAAATACACATGTTTGACTGGATTGTGCCTAATATCTTTCACCATGTAACCAAATAATGACACTCTCTGTGTCTAATGGAGTTGCTCTACTGTGATTTAGCAAGGATAAAATTGCATCAAATTGTCTTCCCATTGCTTAATATCACTCCATGTTTCAGAATGGAATTAAAGAGGCTATTTTTAGCAAATCTGATGTATCTTTTGCATTAGCAGAATGTTCCTGACAAAAATTGTTTCCAAGAGTTGTTAATGATAATATAGATAATGATAAAAGTTGATGATAATACAGATCCCTGGATTTGGGTCTCAGGTGCCACTTAACAAAGGAAAAGGTGTTGTAAACTCTGCCAATAATAAATGACCTCTATGCATTTCTTTTTTTGTTATCAGTGGAGCTACCAGCCAAAAGTAGGCCAAGTCTGGACATTATGACATGTCAAAATTCAAGAGAGGTCCAGTTGTCACGGACAAGACAGCATGCTACTACTGCACCCTGGCTAACTGCTGCTGCTTTCAGTCAGAGCAGCTAAACAAACCATGAAACTTGGATATGTAGTTTGTGTCCTGCAGCATGTAAAACTAGCAGGATCAGGCTCTCTAACTTGTCAGTCTCACCCACCAAATAGTCCAGATTTGTTCCCTGGCATGTTAAGACGAAAACAAGCTAGGAAACAGGCCTCCTTCCCAGTTTTGTAGTGACAGGGGGCGGGAGGGGCAACTCAGCCCGGGCAGCAATGTTTTGGGGGCATCCCGGCCCGTAGTCACCTCCCCGTGTGCCCTGGCCACACCCCCGAATGCCCTGGCCACGCCCCCACGTGCCATGGTCACACCCCACATGCCATGGCCACACCCCACGTGCTATGGCCACACCCCCATGTGCCACGGCCATGCCTCCATACAGTGGCCACACCCCTCATGCAATAGCCCCGCCCCCTGCCATCCCCCCTCCACACACTCCAAGCTCCGCCACTGTTCCCTCCATATTTCTTTATCCAATAAACAAACTCATAGATCAAAGCTATGTTACTGTTGTTTCTTCTGCAAATGGGAATATTGGACAGCAGGTACTAGGAAATAATTGTCCATGGAAAAAGGTTCCTGCAGATCTCTGCCTTACTGTGACATGCAAACAGTAACATAATAAATGTAAGTCATAAACACAGAAGCCCACCACAGCATCAATGGCATCTATGCATGCCATTGATGCTGATAGTGTGGCTAATTGGTCATAGAAAGCTGAACATGTAGATTTTTATACACTTTGGCCTCAGTGACCATTGAGCAGGCCTGCACCTACTGTGATCCGGATGCTAAATGCATCCCACGTGCCATTTATAGGGACTTGCAAGCTGCTTGCTACTCTAGGCAAGCAGCAGAAGCTAAAGATTTATTATGGCCCAAAATATCTAGCTGTTGGGTTTCATTAGGGTTGGTGTGTCCTATGTTTTACAGGACTGGCTTTCATCATGCCCCAGATGAAGTACAATGGAGCCAAAGGAAATCTCAAATCCAGCCCTTTCACATTACACACCATTATAGCACCATGGTTCCACTTTAATTGTCATGGTTTTTTCCTATGGAATCCTGGGATTTGCAGTTAGGCAAGAACATTTTGAATTCTAAGTCAGAGAGCTCTAGTGTATCACCAAAATACAAACCCAGAAAATGGAATCATAGTGATGTAACCTGTGGTGTGAAAGGGCCCCTCAAAGACACAACAATGCCCACTACTGCTCCAGTTATGAATTTTTCCCAGTCTTAGAAAATCTAAACTAAAACCCCAGGAGTCACTTTATAAAATAATATGGTAAAATCTACTGGAAGTGCCACGGGGAAGACAAACATGCTGGCCTAAAGCTCACCTACCGGTATATCTTTGCTGCCCCTTTTGACAGCATAAACACAAAAAGCAGCCCAAAGCTTTTCTAGGAATAGTGGAGCTCTGATCTTGAGCTTCAGGCAATCAGTGATTTAGCCCAGCCGTCTACCAAAGGGACTTCAAAACTGACCCAGAGTGACTCATATGCTGATTGCCTTTATGGCTCAGCTATTAAGTAATGGGTCACATTCATGGCCAAGATGCAGCTGCCTGGAAAATAGGCCAATACTGTGGTTGTTGCCAATCAGGCTCCTGTTGTATTTATCTTCTACTTAAGGAGACTTCCTCTTTCTGCTCTGAAAACCTTTATAATTACTGCTTATTTTGGGAGCTAGATGTCCCAAATCATCATCAGAATATCTACCCAAATAGAAGCAAAATCTTCCATAACTCAGCTAATCTATGAACATAAAAGCAATGTTTTCTTCCTCTCCCATGTATACCACGTAGCATCCCTAAAAGCATGCTGACTCTTCCTAGATGTAATCACTTTTTGTATCACCAAAGATGGAGGAGGAACTATAACAAAGCAGAAATACAGCCCCGGTGAGCAATTTTTACAGGGAGTGGTAAAGGAAGAAGCACACATTGAAACAGAGGAAGTAGAGTTGTCATATTACCCATTTGTCTGGATTTTATCTAGATTCTAGGCATGCCACCTGGGGCCCATTTGGACCATCAGCTGGCCCAGATTCCAAGTGTTAATTTAAAAAGAAGGAAGTAACTATCTGTTCCTTGCAGGAGCCAAGATATGGAGAAAATGTACAGACACTTTCTAAATGTTTTGCAGAAAAAACCCATGTGCACAGCCTATCATTGTGTTTAACTAATGAATGAAGCCTCATGCCTATGACTAATATTTCATAGTTCTAAAGCTATAGACATGAACCCCCCTTCTCTCTAATTCCAATTCCCAGTCTTCTGGCTCAGTGTTACAATTTTGGAGGAAAAGGCTAACTGAGTTTTGTTTTGCCAGGTGCAGAAATTGCACAGAAAACAACAGAGCCACTGGAATGAGAGGGGCAGGGGTACAACAAAGCAGGATAAACGCTGCTAATACTACATTGTAATTACTCGTATTTAAGGTGACATGAAGCCTGTTGTTTTCACTCCACATTTAGAGCTTCCTTTGCTCTGGTGGATGGCAAATCCACTCTCAGTTTTACAGACATCTTCCTGCAGCTGATTCAGATTGTCCAGTGTTCCCAGAGCCAGCTTTCTGTCAGGAATAGGTTCCAATATACGGATGACTCTAGTACAACTTGGAACAACTGTGGTAGCTGTGGCCATAAAATAAATAGTGGATTTGCCACCTCAGCAACAACTGATCTGCCTGCCTCCCCTACCCCACATCATTTGTCTTGAGAGTATCCTATGGGCATTTCAACTTTTTACTTACATATAGACTTACAGAATCTTACAGCTGGGAGGGGCCACAACGGTTGCCATGTGTATTCTACTAAGTTAAATGGGTCTTACACATAAGTAAATGTGAATAGAAGATGTTCATATTTGTATATATTAGAACTAGCATTTCATCCTACAATATAAAAATACCTTTCAAACTTTTAGACTGTTGCAGCAAAATCCACCATATCTAATGGCACTTAAAAGACTTTTTTAAAATGGTGTAAGATATTGTGAAGAACACCCTGCTGCATCTGATGCACAGATTGTTGCCTCAGCTGGAAGATATTACACATTTGGTTGTGTGGGAAGATATAAGTGAGGTGAGAGAGAATGGAAAATGCAAATATTTACTATTACCTTAACTGGTTATTCTGTATCTCTGAAAGAAATAACTTACTTTCTCCCCTGCAATTACTGCCATTTGACTTTACTTTGTTGTTTCTCTGCATTCTTCCCTATAACTGAAGGAAATCATTCACAGGGGCCTGCTTCACTATTCTCATGGACCTGTAACTTTTTGCCATCAGAAAAAACAAAAACAAAACTGATGGCCAAAAAATTGATAAGAATACCATTGGATGTATCCATGTGTGACAAATGTCATCATCATCATCATCACCACCACCACTGTTGCTGCATCAGAAAAGTATATGGCCACTTTACATTGTTTCCCTCCCCTTATTAATCCTTTCAAAAACACCATTAGGTAAGTTTCCTGAGAGATAATAATAGCCCAAGGTGACATAATAAATTCCAGAACTAAGGAGGAATTCAAACCTGGTTCTTCCCATATTATAGACATAACTCTATACTAGTTCTCTCAGATGAGGGATCACTATAAAAATTAGTACCAAGGATGAAACACACTGGTAGGAAAATGTCAACCATGAATATTGTATTTTCATAATGAGAATGCAAATTAGAATAATATGCATAATCAGAATACTCTGATATAGTAAGCTAGGTAGAAAGATAAGAATGCAAAAGGGGAGGATTGAGAAGAAGAGAAAGAAAAGAGTGAGAGCTCAGATTTTACCTGTGCCCTAGAACTATTTTTTTGGGTGGGGCCTCAAGATTGGCAGGGAAGTCATTATGAATTTTATGTACTTGCACAATACCACTCACTAAAGCAATGTGACTCCCGTGAAGACAATGACAAAATAATAAATGAAATCTTATAAAATTGTTTAAAGCATACAATGAATATATCAAGGAAGGAAAATATATGACTCTATTAAGTGAACACCACGATGGCTATAAACGCACTTCTGATATGTAGTTCCTCAGGGGATTCAACTACACAGGAATCTTGGTGGTCCTGTGTGCCTGATCATTTCAGAGGTGCTTAGCCCCCCAGACTAGCCTTGGGAGGAGGGGCTCACACCTTTCCCACCTTGTGTTCTGGGGTCCATATACCTATATGATAGGGAAAAAATGACCATAAGAACTTGACCTAAGAAAACTGTTTCCTAAGCATATGAAACAGTATCTCATGACAACACTGGGAGTACAGGCAGTAACAGCATGATTATCTTGTTGTTATTGTTGTTGTGGGCCTTCAAGTCATTTCTGGCTTATGGAAAGCGTAAAGCAAACCTATCATGGGGTTTTCTCGGAGCTGAGAATATGTGACACATCAATGGTCACCCAGTGGGTTTCCATGACCAAGCAGGGACTGTAGTTTGACACTCAAACTATGACACCATGTTGGCTCTTTTCCATCTAAGTAACTAGTCAAGTATGAAAAAGAAGTTGCTGGTGGTCCTGTGGATAGAGATGTCTCTGTATATTTTCAGGACATGACACGTGGCTGGATAGCAGTACATGTGAAAGGGATCTAGGAGTCTTCATAGACCACAAGCTGAACATGAGTCAGCAGTGTGACGCGGCAGCCAAGAAAGCCAATGCAATTCTTGGATGCATCAATAGGAGTATGGTGTCTAGATCGAGGGAGGTACTAGTACCGCTCTACTCTGCTTTGGTTAGACCCCATCTTGAATACTGTGTCCAGTTCTGGGTACCCCAATTCAAGAAGGATATTGACAAGCTGGAGCAGGTCCAGAAGAGGGCGACCAAAATGGTGAGAGGTCTGGAAGCCATGCCCTATGAGGATAGACTTAGAGAGCTGGGTATGTTTAGTCTGCAGAAGAGAAGGTTAAGAGGGGACATGATAGCCATGTTTAAATATTTGAAGGGATGCCACGTAGAGGAAGGAGAGGGCTTGTTTTCTGCTGCTCCAGAGACCAGGACAAGGAGCAATGGATTCAAGCTGCAGGAAAGAAGATTCCACCTGAACCTCAGGAAGAACTTCCTGACAGTAAGGGCTGTCCGGCAGTGGAATATGCTGCCTCGGAGTGTAGTGGAGTCTCCTTCCTTGGAGGTTTTTAAGCGGAGGCTGGATGGCCATCTGTCAGGAGTGCTTTGAGGGTGTTTCTGCATGGCAGGGGGTTGGACTGGATGGCCCCTGGGGTCTCTTCCAACTCTACATTTCTATGATTCTATGATTCTATGATTCTATGATGTACCTAGCCAATATGTGAACTAAACTGTTGACTTAACAGATACATGGAAGATCTTCCCAATCTTTTGACTGAAGAAAGATAACATCGAGCACAGAAAAGCTCTGACTCTATGGAACACATGACAACTTTCTTCCAGGAGGCATAATTTAAAAGAGAATTCTAGATCAGGAGGGGATCAGGAAACCCATCAACTAGCATTTGCTGAAAGATTACAAGGAATGAAGAATCCACCGCAAATGTGCTAATGTACTATGCATTTTTATCTTATACATCTGCAAGACAGGCCTGGGTTGAACTGAATAATTCCCTAGTGGACAATACATTGTGGGCTGTTTCAGTTTCAGCTGGAACAATGTTATGCTAAAGAAAAATGTGTTTCCAAAAGCTAGTCTCTAATGTTTTTGTGTAATGTTGGATTGTAATCTTCCTTTATAAATAAGACAGTACTCTAACAGACTGAAGGGGCTAGTCCATCCTAAAACCTCTTTTAAAACATATCCTTTTCCAAACAATTCTGTTCTGTGTACAGTGTGCCCTCTGCACACATGAATGCAAGGTCACACAAAGCCTCATGTCCTATTATTGTCAATGGATGCATCATGCATGTGCTGGCACAGGTGCGTGCACATTGCATCCACTGACAATAATGGGATGGAACATTCACATTTTTTTTGGTTTATGCAATTCTGGAAGGGAATCCGCACATATATGGAGAGTGTACTGTATCTTTACACTAAATATAACCAAGGTATTTTAACAGTTGTCTGGGATATCTGAAGTGAAAGTCCTCCCTATTCATTCTATTTACCATTTTCTACCAGTTATTCTGGCAGCACCAGCAGCTACCATATTCACTACTTAGCTACTGCAAACAACCAACACATATTTTGTGGAGTGAGGACAGAATGGACATACCTCTCCCAGTTTGGTTTATGACACTAGACCATTTCCGTACAAGGGAATTAAAACAGCGCAGTGCGTCCTCTCACGGAGGTCGTCTGCACCTCAGAGCAGACTAGGTTCGGACTACTTATCGGAGATCTGCACCTCAGTGCGCTCCGAAACACCCCCAACTGGTCCTCCAGCGTGCTTTTTAAAAATCAGAAAAAAGTGTTCTCTTTTTTCTGGAGCGCGCCATTGCATGCCTGCTCCCTGGTGCAGGTTCGCAGACTCGTACCAATGCGAGCCTGCAATCTGCGGAGAGCGGGCTTTAGACGTGGCGAGCTTCGCAGTTGGTCGGGACCCACGACCAACTAGAAGCCGCCATTTTGGAAGCCGGAGCAGTGCGGATCTAAGACCTCACACCGCTCTGATTCACCCTGGACAAGATGCCCTGTGGAAGGACTTAAGGGACAGTCTGCGTTGGTCCATGCCCAGAAAGATCCGGTAGGTACCGGCACGGAGCAATTCCCTTGCCTCGTATGGAAATGGCCTAATATGCAGACAATGGCCAGGTTTGGATATAATGTTAACATTACATTAAACAGACATAAAGTTTTCACTATGAATCTCCGTCTCCATTTTTCTTTCCTCATCCAGCTTCAGAATACTGGAAGCAGGTATCATTGTGTCTGAAATGGAAACTGGTTAGCTTGAACCATGATCTATCCAAACAAGTCAAGATCTGAAACTACGGTCTCGAATTGGTTTCTTTAGATAAATCATAGTTAACACTAACAACAGCTGGAAAATATTTCCTGATTCTTTCAAGTGTGATTTTTTTAAAAGGGAGGGGCATGTTAACACTTTTCTATACATTTTTTTAAAAATTTTGGATCCTGTTCTCAAAGTATACCTCCTGCTGTTGGGAAACTAAACTATATTTCCCTTCACCAAAACACGATGCTTTGTTTCTTGAAAAATGTTGATTTTTCTAGCTGTTGCCAGGTGTGTGAAAGTGCAGGGGAGAAACAGAAAAATACACAAATTTATTTGAAGGAGGAAAAATCTATCTGATAGAAAAATCTATCTGATTTCCCCCCAGCTTTTCAGTTCTTTAGCTGGTGCATTGACTAAAATAAGCATTAAAAAGCGTCTGCTTACATTGTGGCAAGAGCTCACACTACATATTGTAACCTTTTTACAATTTGTAACATAGAAATCCAAGGGGAGTTACGTAGCCCTTTAAATGCAGGGGGTAGAGTGAGGGTCCAAAACATCAACATACTTCGCTGTTATGTGAGCTTGCTTGCTTGCTCTCTTAGTTCACTAAAACTGTGATCCTCTGCACCTCAGCATAGTGGTAATACTAAATGAATATAGTAGGGCACACTTCTGAATAAACACACAGAGACTTGCATTGTGAACTGCATATGCTTTCCTTCCCTAGCACTGTAGCACAAAGGCAAACACAGTTAGAAGCCCTCTTTTGCAGCAAAGCCCTGATCCATTTTGTGGAGATGGGAAATAGCTGTGATAGGCACTGATGGAGGAAAAAAAACTTCAGTTCTCAAGTCCCAGATCTGCCATTTGATGGCATACAGCAGTAAGCCAATAGAAAAAACAATTAACTCTGGCTTTCTGGATGGAAGCTCATACTTACCTGAAAGTAAGCTTCATTGAGCATAATCAAATATATTTCAGACTACACATTTATAAGATTTGCTTTTAGCCTACAATCCTATAGATATGTACTTGGAAATCAATGCAATTAATTGTGACTCTGCTTTGGTCAGACCCCACCTGGAATACTTTGTCCAGTTCTGGGCAACACAGTTCAAGAAGGATATTGACAAGCTGGAATGTGCCCAGAGGAGGGCAATCAAAATGCTAAAAGGCCTGGAAACCGTGCTGTATGAGGAATAGCTTAGGGATCTGGATATGTTTAGGCAGGAGGAGAACAGGTCGCTCACCTGTAACTGTGGTTCTTTGAGTGGTCATCATTCAGAAGCTTCTAGAGCTGTTACGTAAGCATTTTGGTGGTAGCCCCTCCTCCACTGGTGCAGATGACCAGCCATGTTCCTGTTCAGACTCTCAATTCCATTGACACTGATGCAGCAGCCCAGGAGCGAAGGATATTGAGCTTGATAGAACTGGGCAGGAAGGGTAAGTGTTGTGTGATTCCATAGATGACCACTCAAAGAACCACAGTTACAGATGAGCAATCTGTGGTCCTGTGACTCACACAAATGTCCAAAACAAGCTAAATCCAGGCCACATGCAGAGGTATGTGTTGAGTGGCCCAGAACAAAAGAAATTTGCCCCATTTGTAGGCATAAAATCTTTGAGTGGAAGGCCTCAGACCAGCTGCTAGGATTCAACAAAGTGATGTCAAATCTAAGAATGGATCCTCCAGGCTGTCAGTTTGAGAATGTCCATGTCAGGATGCTAAACCTAACTGTCATGCAGAGTCAGGAGGTCTGGTCTCAATGGAAACTTGTGATAAACTCTGCAAGACAGGTGGAGAAGATGAGCCTTCACCACCAGAATGCTGTTCACTCTTTCCTTGGACAGCTTGGAGACAGAGAATTGGGGGAAAGTATACATGGCAACGCTCTCACAACGATACAGGAAGGCATCGCCTAGTGCCTACTGCCCTGTCACCCTGAGTCCTTGAGCAGAACATGGTACACTGCACATTCTGAGGTGATGCAAAGAGATCAACTTCTAGTACACCTCAAATGCAGAAAAGGATCAAATAACATCTGGATGGAGTTGCCATTTGTAGCAAGACACTGGTAATCTGCTGAGAGCAGATTTCAGAATGAAATAACAAGCACTTTTCTCCTCATGCATTTTAGTAATTTACACAATATGTATAAACAGTGTATAAAATAACTAGTACAAAACTACTCATATCCTTATGTAAAGAGAGAACAAGCACAAGAGGACTAGGTGATGGATCAAAAAGACACAAAGAACAGAATCTTGTTAGTGCACAACACAAGGATAATGGTTCATTATGTTAGCAATGCTACTTTTAGCTGGGGTTATAGAGTGGCTGTGAAGAAGGTAAGGCAACACCATAATCTTCATTCTTATCAGAAGAAGGAGGCTGCAGGCTCTGAGCATCTTATTTCTCCAATGGTGGCTTCTGAAGGGGTCCTCAAAGGCAAGAATCTTGGAAAGGTTGGCTTGGTCAATTGCCTATGCAATCAGCCATATTATTCCAACCCAGACTTCCCAAGCACCTCAACTGTGAGGACAACAAAGATCATGGCTTTGTTTTACTTCTTATGGCTGCTGTGCCCACAGACTCCTGCCACCACCATACCACTGCTGTCAGCAAAGGTATCCAACAGGATTTCAAACAGCCCTCAGTCAATACTAATGATTTTTAAACATCCATGCAACAAGGCAGCAACTATTCTAGTTAAAATACACAATTTCTGAAAATTGTGCAACAATTATTCTTGCACATGTGAAAATTCTCAGGCCCCTCAGAGAATATCTTCCATTCTCACAACAATAAAACATGTCAAGATATATATTGCTAGCTCTCACCCACATTTATGATAGAGATTGCAATCTCCAAACCAGTTTAACTAAAGGTCTTTGATACAGTCAGAGCTTGGAACACTACTTTTAAAAATTTCATTACACAGTCAGTTACAAGGAAAAGATCCACTCCAAATACAATCCTTCTCCAACATTCATGTGTTTGACCTTCGCGAATTTGATTATTCATGAGGTGGCCATGTGCCTTCCTTCTCACTGTCCTCTTCCCATTACCTTATATTTTGCTGGGCATGGAAATGGAAGGCAGGCACCTGGACAAAAGGCAAGGAAATGGGGGAAGAGGCTCATGCAAGTCTTCCTTCTCCCCTCCAGAGTTCCTCCTCCCATTCCCTTGTTTCTGGCCCCCACACTGAGGCAATAGGAAAGGGAATGGAGGGGAGGCTCACGTGAGCCTTCCTTGTTCCCCCTAGAGCTCCCTCTCCCATTCCCTTGCTTCTGGCCCCAGCACTGAGAGCTTGTGTCAAGGCAAAGGCAAAAGACAAGGCCAGAGACAATGGAATGCGGTGGGGAGGTTCATGTGAACCTTTCTTCTCTCCTCCTGAGCTCCCCTCTCCCATTCTCTTGCCTCTGGCCCTGGCATGCAAAAGGGAAGAGAATGGGAAGAGGACTGCAGGAGGGAGTTATTTGTGTTTTTTCAACTTTTGCAAGGGTTCTACACCCCGAACCCTTGTAAAAGCGGAGGGACCTCTGTAATGCATTATAATTAATGTTCCCCTCTGGGAGATGGGCTTGTCACATTACTTGTTCCATTTCTATTCCTTTCGTTCTACACCCTTAGTATTGATAAGAGTGCCATAAAGCCTGAAAAGTTATGCTCAAAATGCCTCTAAAAACCCAGAAAAGTAACTTTAATGATGTAGATTTAAAGATATTTTAACTAGAAAATGTTACTTGCTACATCAAAAGAACTTTTTGCCATTATTCCCGCTTGTTATATTCCTTTTTGAGACGCAACTTTGTGGTGTTGTTTTATTTTTAAAAAGTAATGAGTTACAAGTAACTCTTCTAATTCATTACTTCTAAGTTCTATAGCTTTATTCTTACAGATCAATATGATATCATTTCTGCTGAAGCTTCCAGCTGTGCACATTCTGTGGATTTCACTCAAATATTTTCACTTTTCTTTATATTAAATCCCTGCTTGCTCATTTGTCTTTGGCTTTTAGCAAACTCAAATTGCTGCAACTTGGCATTGTATCTATTTTAACTTCACTTCTGCCAATAGAATTCATAATACTAGAACTGAACCAAATACAGTCAAACTATAAATTTATACCTATCCAAAAATCAGTTTTCTGAATCAACACTGTCTCTCATGGGCAGGAGTAATATTCCAAACTATCCAATTCCTTTATTACTTTATTATTTAACCAACAAACACCATCCTTACTGGCTAAGATGGCCTAAGCTAAGACTAGGCCAGATGAAACTATGCTGAATCTAAATCCATCCAAATCTATGGTTCTTGAAAATTACTTACTACTACATGAGCCTTAGTGTTCTTAACTTTATGGTACTGTGGTTGTTTCTCCTGGGCTGGAGGAAACCTAGGCCATTTCTGCACTATACTGTTATAGTGCTATTATTCCACTTTCAACATCCTGTGGAATTCTGGAGATTGCAGTTTACTAAGGCCAAAGGGTTTTCTGGCTGAGAATTCTAAAGGCCCCTCCCTAAATTGCAAACTCCAGAATTCCACAGGATGTTGAAAGTGGAATAATAACACAATAACAGTGTAGTGTTGAAATGGCCCTAGATCTGGCATAACACAGTTCCTCCCTCATCCTGTCCCTTCTCAATCCTGTTTTAGGGTGGCAGCAGATTTTAGCCAGCAGAGCAATTTTTCTCACAGATCACACTGTCAACAAATCTCTGAAACGAGCTGACAGAAAAGGCTTAGCATCGTAACAGCTGGCACATTTTTGAATTAGGATGGTACTCTTAGGTTGCAAGCCCATACACACCTACTGGGGACTAAGTCTCATTTAATTCAGTGGTGTTTACTTCTGAATAATCAGGCACATACTTGATCTCTAAATAACCTTTTGCTAATCAATCTTGCTGTGAAATCTAAAAATCAGGTTCAAAACTGACACTGCAATTTAAAACTAGCACTGTGGCCTCTGAAGATTTCAATAAGGGAATCAGTCACATGTTTAGCCAGCATTCAAAGCACTTTTAAAAATTTATTTCAATCACCTGGTGCTGATTTTGGGATGCTAGACATGTGGACTATAAGCAAGGGTATAGAGGTTTGAGATGATATATCTCAAAACTTCCCACATCTGTTTCTCACTTTTTAAAATATCGACCCTTCATTGGCCTTGTAAAGTCTTCCCTACTAGTGTCTCCCAGATCCTCAGTCTGTCAACACCAGAGCTACTATAGACTGTAAAATATTAAGAGTTCATCCTGAACATCCTGAGGATGAAAGCAGACTTTTGAACACAACTCAATTCCA
Organism: Ctenosaura bakeri; assembly: GCA_948474755.1. NCBI lineage: Eukaryota > Metazoa > Chordata > Lepidosauria > Squamata > Iguanidae > Ctenosaura > Ctenosaura bakeri. The sequence continues at coordinate 387,972 of CAOLHI010000357.1, forward strand.
GAATGTGTTTTCTATAAAGACACAAGGCACCATCTACTGATTTACTGAATGAAGGCCTTTCTGGTCTAACATACTACTGGAAAAGGCTTTCAAAGGTCATTTCAAATCCTACAGGTGGATATACCAGGAACGATCCCTGGGACCTTATGCTTATAAAGCATTTGCTACAACATTGACTTTGGGCCTTCCTGTAAAACAGTTTCAAATTCATAGATATAGTTCTGCAGCATCATGGAAAAGCATGGGATCTGGGTCCCACACACCATTGCTGCAACCTCACAGAAAGTTCCACAACAAAGCTACATCTACAATCTTTACATGTAAGAGCCATCACTAGTTACAGATGAAGATGTGAAGTGAGATGTGTGTATGTGTAGGTATGCCATATGTTTGCATATGTAACAACAAGTAGTATCCCATGGTTAAACGGGCTGTCATTCTAATCCAAGTACTGGACAGAATTACAGAAAATTACAGAAAATAAGATGGTACCTCTAAATGTTAATACTGTATGAGGTAAAAACTACATGCAAGGCCTTAACGCTAAGGGACCACCACTCACCAAGGCAGTGTGATGGCCATTAGTGGTACTAGCATAAAGGATCCCAGGAAGAAAATGAAAAGGCAAAACAGGCATCCTCAAAACATTCTCTAAAGGCCCTTTCAGTTATTTTTACAGAAAGCAGAGGACTGAGGTGACAGTTTAGGAATAAAGACTTCCCTTCTATCATACCGAAGAATTCCAGGCCAGATGAGACTCTGCCATCTTTTCTAATATGTTCTTTGACACTACCCCTGAGTAGTTTCCTAGTAACAGCTTCATGTTCTACATTTCACATTCTGATTAATGCTTTGTCTCTACACAGTCCTCCAGAGGTACAGCGAGAGGTATCAATGTAATTCAAATCTGGCAGTTGCAGAAAATTATTCCACTGGTTCAAGAATAAACAGGGGACAATATATCAATATATCAAGACCTCCTGTGCAAGAACTGAAATATTAGTCATGCTTGTTAGCTTTTAACATAAATTTTCAGCAGTAAATATTAAAAGCTTAGAGCTGATTTGAGCATGATAGCCATCAGGTGGGGACTACTGAAAAGTATGCTAGCAGTTTAGATGCGCTATGCTACAGGTGCCATATTTGAACGGATCTCAGCCTGGTAGCTTTCAAACTTCTGACTGTGAAAGAAGGACCATCTAAGCTATTTTCTAACTTTCCATTTTGAAGCAGGGTTTTTTTAAAAAATAGACTGTGATCAACCAACTTGAAGTACTACTACCACTGCCGCCAGAACCAAGATCTAAAAGAGTCAAGATATACCATTTCATCAACAATTCCTACTTTCATGTGTGACACAAGAATGCTGGTATGTAAATGCTAAATACATATGAGTTGATATACAGGTTAAGAGCCTTATTTATTGTTTCCCATGTACAGTCCATCGTTCTTTCAATGAATTTAGCCCAGTCAGTCCTTGCAACTCCTGCTAGACATTAGGCTGAGAGACACTGACTGGTCCAAGGCCATTTCAAAGTTTCATGACTGAACAAAGATTTGGAACTAGAACTCCCCTGTGAAAACTCAACAGCCTAATTACTCTGTCTATCACATTGGATGATACGTTATCATGGAGCACCTACACAATTAAGTGGCTTTCATCAGTTACTACATAATAGTTATCTTGAATAAATTAGTCCTTAGGTACCTAAAAAGCACAAGTAGCTTACAAAAGCAGTAGTCACAAGGGAAAAATAAATAATAAAATACACAAATGACTAAAAGTGATCCAATTGATGAAACACACAAAAAAGGAAGGAAAATTAAGCAAATCGTACTTAAATAAATTTGCAGAATATTAAACTTTCAGAATAATTTTTCAGTTACACAACACAGTACATTAGACAAAGGCAAGCCTGCCAGAAAAAGAAAGATAAATGAGAGGCATGGGGATGAAGGAAACAAAAATAGGGGAGAACCAATACCCATGGGAAGGTGGAAACAAGAATCAGTGCCAACCACAGAAGCTACAAAGACTTATTTGTTTGTTTGTTTCTGTAATGTCCTGCTTTTCCCCCCATATGGAACCCAAAGCTGCTCACTCCATACATTAAAACAACACAACTAAAAACAAGGTGGAATACAAAAATGTAAAAAGATTTAAATACAATCCTCTTAAATAAAACCCTCCTTTAAAACAATTAAAAGCACATTAAAACCTACCTCATGAGATGCACGATACACACTAGCATCAGGAGTCTATAGCGGGCAATATACTGAATGCCCGCACAATCCACCCAATGCCAATTATATCTGGGAATCATTTCTGATAACAGCCTGGAAAAATTTGGTTCAGTATGTGATCATATCATCTGAATTCAGATTAAATAAATAAAAATATGCTTTACTATGACACAGGGTAGTGTGTTTGTATGCACACCTATAATCAAACTTTGGAACAAAGCACTGCTACCATAGTTCATCAAACCTCTTATGGGAATTGAGTCAGAACCATACTCACTCAGATTACATGGTTATTTGGGAAATCCAGTGGCAAGGGATCATTTTTCTTCCAATAAAACTGCCAAATAATGTCATAGTCATGCTGTTTTTAAATTTTTTCCTTGCAACATGTGTGAGTAAATTTACTCCACTGATTCACTCTCTCAGACATTACAGGCAAAATCCCTTGAATCCTTTGCACATGATGCCTATCCTATGGGCATATATTATTTTCACATGTATGTGTGTTTATGCATAAGTCTTCTAGTTATTGTTGCATCTGAGCATGCCTATGTTCCCTTGCATGCTCTTTAATTTTACAAGGTATATAGATTTCCAAAATACCTTTTGAAAAGGAAGGGTAGTTATGAATAAAGACTGTGATGACAGAGAGAGAGGCCTGTAAAAATTAATATGTGCAAACTGTACTTTTAAAATGCATTGTTAATAGTAACTTGTAAATCAATGCAGAGCTTGGGAAGTTAAAACTTCCACTACCACTTCTTTAGTGTGCCACAGTTACAACTGCATTTTTAAAGGTAATTTTACTTTTTTGTGATGTAAAATAACTATAATAGTTTTCATTATTTTAAAAATAGACACATCAGAATGTCTTACAAAACTGCCAGTATATAGTTCCAGGTATCAGCTTGTTATGTGAGCAATTTTGCTACTGATTAATGCATTCAGGTGCATACTTTCCAGCTGTTTCTATTTCCTGGGACAATCCTATTTCCTGGCAGATAGCCCTGGCAAATAACCAACCCTATATATACATCCTTGTTGGTGCCTTTAGGGAATACCTCACTAGCCTGAGTTGTCAGAGTTGTCATTCTCCAGCAATCTCCCCAATCTCTGGGTGGGCAATAATCCTGTAGCAAGTGCCTGCGCATTAACAAGCAAGCCACCACGCAGTGTACATGGTGTTCATTTTATGCACAGCAGCAACCAAAGTATATTTTGAACTGTTGATTGGATATCATGGGACAATTACCTCCCACCCCCAACATAGATTGTTGGCCAAAAGAAACATCTTTGCTCATAAATTTTCAGAAGACAGCCCAATTCAGAGGAAGTGGAGAAAAGACAGAGCAGAAGCAGGTGAAAAAAGACCCTTCAGGAAAGCATAACTGTAGCACGGGTGGAGGAAAGACTCAGGCAGTCATCACTGCTATGATAACAAGGATGTTATAAGTGCGTCCCTATTTTCCTCTATGAAATGTTGAAGGATATGCAGATTTATTCCCTTCACTCAGTTACTTACACATGTGGTCTATCATTTTCTATCCCTCTGCCAGATGTTATCTTCCACTTTCATCAGTCAGACTGGAAGCCAATCCTCAGATCTCCACTATAGCCAGTCTGCTCTCGGTTGCCACACACTGAACTCCCACCAGCTGTTAGATCTCAAGTCAAAAGCCCCCATGTTGGCCCTAGCAACCTAGTAAGCCTCGAGTCGTTCTTCTCCACATGTTCCAAGTGTAAAATTGGTTCACTGAACCATTTATAGCCAGGCTGAAAACCTAGTGAATGAACTGTGCAAATGCCAAACAAAGTGTCAATGCCAGTTACTGTCTCCTAATCCCCAGGCTGAAAGGAGGATGAGATTTTTTCTGACTTTTTCCCCTATAAAAATAAGTTTTCCCATAACTGAAAGTCACATCAGTGGAGACAGTGAAACTAATGGACCCCATGCTGAGACATACCAAGAAACCTCTGCTTTCCTTCTGGTTTTTTCCTCCTGCTGCCAGAGGCCAGTTTATAAAGTGAGAGGTGATAAAGTAAGAGGTGTCATGTTTTTCTAGAGGCCAGCTCCAGATGTGAGTCAGCCCTTCAGCAAAGTACTATTTCTTGCCCACACTCCCATTAACATGCTCCTTTTATCTTCTACCAGTGGCAACAGTGCAGCAGGGAGTACTACCACTACAGTTTGCAAGCCACCTGCCATCTACAATGTCACAATGCCCTGCCATAGCATTGCTCCAAGGCACTGTCAGTATGAATCACATGCACAACCAACCCCACGTATGAATCACACACACAACTGACTCCAGGCCTTTGTGCCCTTGAAGTCTGCAAAACAAGGGAAAATTCAACAGGTGGCACTTTCCCTGCTGAAATGCATTGATGCAATCTCTGTGGTCACTCAGTGCTACAGCGATTCTGTATTTCTGCCCGTCTTAAGTCAGATGGGCTCTGACAACACAGCTTGTCAATCAAGTTTTACAAGACAGGTATATACTACTATTTATACCTAATCCCAAATATAGTCCCTCATCTTTTACATCATTTTTGTATCAATGCGATCTAACTGAATGAGCTCACATTTATTACAAAAAAACCTCCAGATAATTTGGAGTGGGTCAGGTCTCATAACCTTACTCATCAATCAACTCCAAGTAAATAAACTAAGTAACCCAACTTAACCAGCAACCAAATTATGCATGTTTTCAATTTAGTGCCCCTAGAAGAAAATCTCATGAAACTTTCGGTGATTCACATCTTTAAAGCATTAATTGTTCTTTTTAAATATTACTGACACATTTCTGATACTAATTAGACAAGAGTAAATGAGGAGGGTAGGGGGGTAGATGGAAAGAATGTTCTCATTTCAGCTGCATACCATTAGAAAAATGTCTAGCTTTTTCACCAGGCCTTGAATTCAATGTTCAAGGCTCTTGGCTTTTCCACTCAACAATGGTGCCTCTCTTCTATAACGTATGGTTCTGAAACATGGAAGCAATTTTGCAAAAAAAACCTGGGAAATGGCTGGAGTGGTTTCTGGAAAAATATAATGAAAAGGGGAAGGGGTGACAAACTATGTTAGATAAATGATTGGGCTAAGGACGGAATTGCTTTCTCTTGCTCCCTTCCTCCCCTTTGCCCTTGAAAGAGGTAAAACACTACAAAGGAATGACTGTATTGTTTGCTCCCTAGCCACACACTTCTCCATATCTTCTGTGGGTTAAGGAAAATGAAAACCTCATTCTTCTCCCTACCTCACCAATCAAAATATATGTGTGATTTGATTTAGAGAAGAATATCCACAGCAATGGCTTCAGATGTATAGGGTTTCTGCTCCTGAAGTTCCCCTATAAGCTTGGCTTAGACTCAGGGGGAAAAAGTTGCAGTTATCCTAAAGTCAAGTGTATTATTCCCCATGTAGATTATTTGGTTGAACTATTGTTTGACCAAAAAATCAACTCGGGGGAGGGATGGAGAATATCAGCATGTATCTCCATCAATTTGTTTCAGCAACAATTTAATTCACAAGACTTTCCAGTGCTAGCCTAAGATTTGAAGAATCTCTGGGGCCCTTCTCAAATGAGCAGATTTCCTTGATGCTATGACTACTGACCATTTGCCTCCTCTTTTCCTTAGGGCCTAATCCACACCACTGCCCATGCTCCTCCAAGTGGTTGTGTGATGTCCTGCTTGGAGAGCACAGCAACAGTGAGGAGGCACATGGGCTCTTTAGTGCATCCCCTTTTGGGATGTGGGCTTCAGCAGATACCAAGTGATGCCAATCCCTGATGGCAGCACATGTAAAGCAGTGCAAGAGACAAGACAGAGGTCTAATGATTCACAAATTTCAGCACTTTTCTTTCTCTTTTTAGCTTGGAATTCAGTAGAACTGTGGCCTGATGTTCATCTTTTTAAAATAGTGAACAAGGGCTAAATGACAACAGACTTTGAGATGGTCTTGTCTGTACTAGAAAAATGAGATCAGCTGCCTACTTCATATTCTCACGGAACAAAGATTACAGCAAACAGTGCAGAATAGACATTCTTGCCCTGTAATTTTCATAATTTACACAAAAATAAGAAAACCATTGTTGGAAGTGCTTATATACAGAGCGGTGATGAGGATAGAGAAGAACGAACAATGAATACAGGATAACAAAGCAGCACAAGGCACTTGCCAGGGGGGAGGCATAATAAAAGCCATTACTTTGCAGCCCAACATCTTCATTGCTATTTTATTGCATTAAGTGAATGTTCAGCTTATGCTGTCAACCTTATACCAACTCAGTGCTGCTTAGTATTACACATTGCACTGGCTAATTTAATCTAATATTTCTGAGCAACCTACTGGGGGATACAGGAAATTTCCACCTTCATTCTTTGTGTGTGTATGTTTGAACAGGTACACCTATGTGTAGAGAGACAGAAACATTTTACACATTACAAGACGTAACAGAAAGTGGGTGATTCCTTTACTCACATATTCATTATTTCCACATTTGGTGTAACTTTCTAAATGGAAACTTTAACATCTTTCCTTATAGCGAGATGTATAGCAAGATATAAAATCCCAAATGTGTCTTAAATTCATAAACCTCATTATAGGATAAACAAGAGGTTTCTCTCTTTCCACAAAACACAAGAAGTGAAAACAGAATCTACTTTCCACCCTTTCCTGCAATACACAAAGCCACTCTCAACATTTTCACACACACACATACCACCTTATGTTCCAAAATAACTTAAACTTATGTTAGAGAAAAGTAGTAACTCTAGACAAATAAAATAACTTTGTAGGCTTTATAGGTCAGTAATTCAAAGCTCTTGTCATGTCTCAAACATGACCTCTTTTAATAGCAATCTCACATGGTGAATTCTGACAACTGTGTAGCCAAAACAGATTTACTGAGAAACAAGAAACATTCTTGGTGGAATCACAACATTTACAGAAGCCCATTTAAGAAAAAAAAATGCTTGAAAGGCAAAATACCCTACAACCTAAGAGGCAAAATCCCTGCAATCCAATCCGGATTGACCATGGAATCTGAATGTTGAAGGAAACTTGGAAACAGCACTGCAGCTATGGAGGGGAGTGGAGCAAAATGAAAGCATTGGCCCAAACAAGAACTGTACCCTCCCAAATAAAATGTTCCTTTAGTTCTAGGATTCCAGAGGATGAGATACAATACAACCCCCATATCCACGGATTCATAATTCGTGGATTCAGTTATCTGAGGTTGAAAACAGCTGCAGGCCCAGGGCCCAGTCACTGCAGCGCCTGGCAGAAAACAGCGGGCAGCATGGGTTTGCACTGCCCACTGCTTTCCCACCTCCAGCTGCAGGTTCAGGGCATACTGCAATCGAGCCCAGGACATTCCGTATTACTCGAGGATTTCTGTATCCAAGGGGTGGTCTGGAACCAATCCCCCGCAGATACAGGGGTCGTACTGTACTGAAAATCATTCACAACTAGAACTCTTACATCTGCTGTATTCGAATTATCTTGGTAACTTTGCCTGCCCCCCTCCTTTTTTGGATGCCTAAACCATATTTCTAAATAAGGCTCAACCAAAGTTTTAAATTATGCAATGCTAGAAGCCTGGAGACTGAAGGAAAATTTCACTTGGAGGCAGAATTCTTTTTTTTTCCCCCAGGAAGATAATGCCATCATTTCCTACCTACCCCTTCCCCACCTCTGTAGTTACACCCCTGCTTGGAAATGGCTGGATTCCGGAGAAGAGCATGGCTGGCTGCCCACAACCCACAACAGGAGCACTCCTTTTAGAAACTGAAGCCATACTACAATAATTTGCCTCAGGTCCTATTTGTCATGAACTCTTTGCAATTATTTGCCAGCCACAATAGTATGCACCCAATCCACCTGCTCCCACTACACCAGGCACCTCTGCTTCAGAGGGAATAAGAAGAGGTGAGGACAGTATGCTTTTGAATGCAAAACTTGGAGGGAGTCTCTACATCCCTTCACATTCCTGCATTCCAAGTTTGAATGAAGAACTGTCAAAGAATTTGCCACACAAACTCTTTGTTTACCTGGCCAAACTCTTAACTGTTCCAAGTTTGGAAGGTCACTTCAGCCCTGATTTCTTCATGGAGCAGCAGAGAGTGAGAGATAGCTAAAAGGCCATTCTGTCGGCCCTCCTTCTATCCATTGTCATCTAGCAGAAGCCATTCTACCAGGCCGCAACAGAGGGAAGGATGGGAGGAGAAATGCTTTCTTGGTTCATCTAAGAGACCAGCAACTTTTGACTCCTCAACTGTTTCTGTTCCAGATGGTCATTGTGAGAACTTTGTAACAAAGAACTTGCTGTTGTATGCTTTCAAATTGTTCCAAACTTATGGCAACCATAAACTGCCTCTATCATGGGGTTTTCTTGACAAGATTTATTCAGAGGAGGTTTGCCATTGCCTTAATGTCTAACTTATTATTGGAAGCTGCCTTGGGTCTCATTTTGGGAGAAAGGCAGCATACAAATATAACAAATAAATAAATAAATAAATAAATTTAATCTGAGGATGACTCTAACTTGCCCAAGGTCACCCAGTGGGTTTCCATGACTGAGAAGGGATTTGAACCTTGGTCTCCTAAAGTCCTAGAACAACATTCAAACCACTACATCATACTGACTCAACTAACAACCATTGTTGAGTGTTAGAGAACTATTGGGGGGCGGGGTTGTTTTAACGCTTCACCCCCAGCACTTTCCCTCTTGTAGTGTATCTCTAAAATGTGAGAGTGGGAAAAATTTTCTAGCGCAAGTACCAGACTGCTACCCAAAAAAACTTACAGGGACCCAATGATAGCTTTGAGTGTGACCAGAAAGCAAACTGCACATAGCCACACTGCTGTCTCACACACCTTCTGCACAGATACGCACATACCACTTATACATACTTCAGCAATACAGTTCAAACACACCTTGCAAGCATGATTCATACACACACACACACACACCTGTATATACAGTGTTTCCTAGACCTAACTCTCCACTTAGTTCCACACCTCAAAACTGAGAGAAGCTGTCTCCATGCTAGGTAGAGGTAAGGTTTTGTTTCTGATAAACTGTTAATTAGATACAAGACCTGGACTGGGAAACAAGCTACTCTAAATAAATAATCAAATCAACATATAAATCATCCAGTCCCAAATTTTCTTAATGTAAATGTTGCAGAATTTGGCCGCTTGCATTTTACATGAAAAAAAATGTCATGAGCCAACACCTCAACAGAGCTTGGGAACCTGTTTTCTGTGTAAATACGATGCATTTCTGGAACATGGGAAGTAATGAGAAAGGGGAGAATGTCTTCAAATAATACGCAGAATGTCTTTTATAAACCTATAAACAGACACAACTGAGATTAGGAAGAATTCCAAAGGACCATTGTTATTTTGCAAAGGACTTTGTAATATACTTTGTTTTGGCCTAACAATCTTCAAGCTTGAACAGCTGGACGGTCACATCAAAGCAGAATTCTTAACCTTTGCAAATGGAGATAAACGTTGCTATATCCGAGCTGCTCAATAGCTAACATCCAAGGTCTTGCAAAGAGGAAAAGTTGGGCTCAAGCTTGTAAACAAAGAAGATAACGTTCTTTAAAAGTTTACCCTTAAAAGGAGGGAAGTATATGACAGGAGCACCTACACGGTTGTAATGTAAGGTTCCTTAACAAAATGGATGAATACATTAATCTATTCTGGTTTTCCCTTGATGGTAATTTCATAATGGATGTCCTTGGGCTGTAGTTCCTAAAAGCCTTACCCAGCACAGAAAGCTGTTGAGACATTAATGCTACAGGCCAACAACATCTGTAGGGCCACATATACCCCATTACTTGATGAACTACTGAGTAAGTACTCAGGCCTTGGCATTTCTCGCTCAGAAAGCACTGTAGATGAGAAAAAACAATAATCTGGGTAAATATGCTTCACTCTGTTTTTCAAACTGATGAATTGCTGATAAATTATATTTCCCCAGCTTTAGTGCTCTGCAGGATTAAAGAGTTAACAAGCATATTTGTGGTCAGTCCCACAATCACAAATGATGAGGCTGGATTCCTCTCTGGGCAAACATTCATCTCTGTGATCAGAAATCAAAAACTGCCATCACCACCACCACCACCCCAGCAACATCCTGAAAAGCAATTACCACTAATTGATTTTGTTCTAAGTGATTACTACCTTCATGGTTCATAGTTTTCTACCTTGATAGAATATTCATTTTTGTTCTTAATTTATAACTTTGTTATTTTTTTCAATATGGCTTACAAGACAAAATAAGCAAAACCAATTAGGAAAAATTAGGCAGGGAAAGCAAGGAGAGAAATACTCTGGAGGGACTGGAGCTCAGAAGGGACTTACACTTGGTACCTTATATTTCATGTCAGAAAAACATTAACTTCTTTCAGAGATATTACAATATGTGTCTGGATGCGCTTTCCAGATCTGTATATGTCTATAAAACACTGCCTCCACTATGCCACACGCTCAAAACCAGGGCTGCTAAATCCTCTGTCAACTGATGGGTAGCATGTGAAGACCTGTGTTTCCATTCTTTTTTTCCTTTCCTTGGCCCTTTTTGCATGGCATCTGCCATGTGAAAGAGGGCCTGGAGCCTCGCGCAATTGCAAAGAGAGATCTGCATGACACCCTCACAATTGTGCAAGGCTGCAGGGGCCAGCAGGCAATGATTGCGCATCTTTGCATTTTCGGCTTTAAGACGAAAATGCTGTGTGATCGTGCATTGCTCCCGGGCCCCATGGGCACTTACCTGGCATGCGGAGCCTCAGGAGCCGGGCCAGTCACGCTTCCTGACTCAGTGCAGCCTGGGAAGGTCCAAGGCTGCACTGCAAAAGGAAGAGGAGGGGCTCTCATGTGAGCAGGAAGCTCATGCACAGCTGAAGAAACTTGGATGCGAGTGCCTCTCACAAGAGGCTGCTCGCATGAGTACCACACCCCAGCGCCAAGAAGAGGTAGGATGCGGAAAGGGCCCTTTTCTTTTCTTTCTTTTTTTTCTATAAAAAGATGTGCAAAACATATTTTCTTTTACTATCCAGCAGTTAGTCCCAATCTGCCAAAATATCCTTAAATACAATTCATGCCAGAAAGTCTCTGGAATATTTGCAGAATCAAGCTAAGAGTGTATCAACCAAAAACAACTCATCTTGCACTCCTATCCCACGCTGAGGCCCACATGAGTGCGTTCGTCATTCCTTTAGTTTTACCTTCTGAATAATGCTCTACATATCTTTCTCATTCTTTCAACCTTGAATCTGCTGTTCTTACATAACACAATGCCAGGAATACTTAAAATAGTGAGTGCTCTTAAAAGCAAAGCCTTAAAAAAGAACTATTTTACTCTAGAGCAACTACACTGTTGTGAAGCTAAAAGCTCTGAATAGTTGGTTCCAAAAGTCTCTTTGCAAAGAGAAATAGTTACTCCTAACAAAGACATAGCCAATCTTCCCTTGGGGCTGGAGATTACATCACTGTGATAGGGTATTGCTTTTCTATGCACGCGGGTATAATAAAATGAAACTGTATCAAAAGCAGATTGCCTTCCATTGATGGTGGGGTGTGTGAGAAAAACTATCAAGTTTGATAGCGAGACTAAAAAGCAGATATAAAAGGAAGTTAAATGTGCTGGAATCCATTTTGGTCTGTACTTAAAACCAGGAAATGCATCCTAGTAGAAATGCAAATCTTCATCTATTTTGTTCTCACATAAAAGAAGAAAAAATACAACTTTTCTCCCTGTTGGGCAAGATTACAAGACATTTTGCATTTTTTTAGATATTTCCCCCACTTCAGAACTTTTTTAGGAAAAATTGTGAATAGCCCTACACATGCACACACACATACTCACACCAATATTTTAAAGCCCAATGAATTGTATGCATTAAAAAAAACATATTGTTTTTATGCAAGGGACCCATGTAATCTTCACAAAAAGTCCTGAAATGCAAAAACAAAAACAAAAAAATCAAGGCAATTGATAGGCTTTTCAAAGTGGTATCCCAATATGACAATAGAGGAGGTGGCCAAAGTACATGGTAAATGAAAACATATTACAAGATCTAATATTACAAGCTTTGAATGGTATTAGTCTAATCATAAAGATGCAGTTTACTTCTAAGATCTACTTGATCAACAAAAGTGGAAATATTTTTTTTCTTCAAGAACAAGAAGAAGTATTCAATTCAGATGTGCTTATCTTTGCTAACAGTAGCTATCTGTGAGGTACATGACTGATGTGCATAAAGCATGCAACTGCAGAGTAAAAAACTGGCCGGTGATTTATAGTTTACGTGACATCTACTCACTACAGCCACATTATAGAATGATTTGTCATGATTCAAGTGCATTGCTCTTCTGTCATTATCCGGAAACACTTAGAACCACTTTTGGGCAATCGTATTGATTTCAGTTGTATGAAGAAGAGAGGCTTAACATAATAGAGCAGAAACATGAACGGTAGTGTGGCTTATATTACGGATGACTAAACATTGGGAGGGGAATCCCACTACTTTTGCACTTTCTTATTCAGTGTTTGCTCTATTCAGGGTCCAAATGATTTGCTCTTCAGAGTCTCTATCTTGTTGAGAAAAAAATCCTGTCTCATTTAGTGGCATTTTCTATAAACAATACCCCCCACACAGAGACAGACAGAACCACTGTTGTACTGTACCATCTTCTGACACTGAAATCTCTACTGTGGCATTGTCAAGAACAATAGTGGCTAAAATTTCACTTTTAGAAGTGGAAGGCTAAATGCTCTCTGCCAAGCTGGCATCATTTCAACTTAAATTAGTATTCAATTTTCAAATCAATTTAATATTTAACTACATCAGCAGACATGGTAAAATACCTGAAAGCAGCTAAGCTGTCTGCAAAGTAAGGTTCATCAAATCCATCAATCTTGATTTCAGTCACATGCTAGTTTTTCCACTGCTGTTCATTATACCTGGCTTCCACATCATGTTTCCTTAGTTCACATTAATGTTTGTATGTATTTCTGTGAGTAATTTTCAAAACATATGTATTTTTGGTAAACATTTTCCAAACATACAATTTTTGTGTGCACTTTTTTTTTACATCCATACTTTATACTAAGTTCTTACAAACTGTATCACAAAGTTCAGAAAAATACAGATTTTGCTCTTTAATCACCTTCTGATTTGTGTTCAGGTTCAAGAAGAGTACAGTGAGAGCCCTGTACCACATGTCACACTGACATGTGAATCAAATTAATTTCTCATGTTACTATAAGGATGGAAAATAAAATTTGTGAAAAGCAACCATTTCACTATAAAATATGCCACAACACACAGTTCAGAAAATAGTTAGAAAGTAATTGCAACAGCTGATGAATGTCAAACCTCAGGCATTGAAAATCTTGGACAACTGCAGCCTACTATCCTCCCATGCACTCAGGTAGATGCTTGAACTCCCAGTGGCTGCTCCCACACTGTAAAATTCCCTCCAATGGAAGGCCAGGCTGGCCCCATCTCTGCTCTCCTTCTGCTAGCAGATAAACACCTTCTGATTCAAATAGACATATGTTGAATAACTGTTTATGCAGCAGAAAAGTTTTTAAAGCAAGGTGCCTGCGCTGATCTTTAATCTATACTGTAATGTTATTTGAATGGTTTTATACTGTTTGACTTATTGGTATTTTAACATGATGGCTAGCGTAATTGCTTCTAATGTTTTTGTCAGGAGGCTTTTAGGTATATATTGTTTAACCTCAACAGTCTTGGGTTTCTGTAAGGAGAAAGGCAAGATACACATCAAAGAAATAAAGTTTATGTGCATGTATTGATAGGACTGCCAGCCCACCTCAATGGACAGGTTTTACAGCCTGCCACCCACTGCTCATCTGGACTATCAGCTAGACCAGATTCCAAGCTTTCACTAAAAAAATGAAAAAAGAAGAATGAATCTCTATGCCTTGTAGGAGTGGAGCTATGGAACAAAATGTGCAGTTACATTCTGCCCAATTCTTTTCTGAAAAACAAGTTTGCCCCCTGCCTTTGACTGATTTTAGCCAATGAGTGAAGCCTCACACTTACAGTTGACATTTGTAACCAACTTTCACAATTCCTCTCTCAATTTGCTCTGTCAGTATAATAAGTTTCCACCATTCAGAGGAAGATCTAGCTGAAGTGTGTTTTGCAGAGCTCTTTCCAAAGAATACACAGAATAGCAGTGGAGCCACTGGAGTGAAGGACATAGGATGCAACAAAACAGGCTAAAACTTTCAACACAATTACTCATATTTAATATTCCATGGAATTTGCTTTTCATAAATTGCATGATATAGCAATGTAGTAGCAGGTAGGGTTCTCTCACTGCCTGCTGTGGGAGGAAAAAGACCCATCCTCATTTTTGCCCCTTCCCTACATCCCACCTTGCTTCCTTGCCACTGATGCTCCAGCTACCGTCTCTTCCCACCTTGTTTCATCTCCCTTTCTTCCTTCTCGTTGTGATGCAGCAGCAGAAACACTGCCTTCATCTGTCTGCTTATTTGCCCTCTGTTTAAAGTTGACCTATAGAGTAATGCTACTTAAAATGGTGGACCATGGACTGGTGCTGGTGCACAAGCTATTGGCTGCTGTTCTGCAGTGAACTTACAGGAAAGAAAGAAACACTTGCAGTCAATGGGCAGAAAAGCATCATGCTGGTCCTTGGCACATGAGGGGGGGATCTTGACCTCCAAACTAGGTAGCTTGAGAAGCACTGCTTTAAAGGACACACAGCAGGAATATGAAGTGAAATGTGAGGAGGAGGAGAAGAACCAGTTGGAAGTGGAGGTGCAAGGGAAGGATGTATGGTACAGAACAAGGGCCATTTCCGCACTACAGTGTTAAAATGCTGCTATTCCACTTTCAACGCCCTGCGGCATTCTGGGGTTTGTAGTTTACTGAGACCAAAGAGCTCTTTGGCTGAGAATTCAAAGTGCCCTTCCCTAAACTACAAACCCCAGAATTCCATAGGAGGTTGAAAGTGGAATGATCGTGCTATAAGAGTGTTGTGCGGAAATGGCCAAGGTTTAGCCAGCAGAACAGGGTGAAGAAAGGTGAATGTCTTGATAATTCATCCACACACAGACTTGTAAAATAGATTTACTGAGTGGTGGTGATGGTTCAGTGTCACACAGTAAATTGTATGGCCAAGCAGGGATTTGAACCTCAGTCTCTTTTTCCCAAATCCAGCCCTTTAAATAATACTTTATACTTCTTTCAGAAGATTAGTTATTATTAAAAGTGGTTGCTGTTGTTGTATGCCTTCATGTCATTTCCAATTTGTGAGAACCCCATCTCAAGGTTTTCTTGGCAAGATTTGTTCAGGAAGGGTTGCCTTTGCTTTTTCTGGGGATGAAAGAGTATGACTTGCCTAAAATCATCCAGTGAGTTTCCAGAATCATAGTCAAATGCTCAGAACACTACATGATACTGGTTCATGGCAACCCTACATATTCCTAAATATGCAAATCCTGTTCACACGAACTAGCAATTTAGTTTTCGTTATGGCCACAGCATTCAAGCAGAGTCTAAATAAAATCAGTTGTGGGAAGGACATACAAAGCACAGAGCAGCAGCAACTTCATTTGGGTTCCATTTATACATCCCTTCCCCCATCCTCAGAACAACCTTGTAAAGGAGCCCAGGCTAAGAAAGAACAGCTGCCCCATGTGTTTCAGTGACTTTCACAACTGAGTAGAAACTGAACCTCTATCATCCAAATCCTAGTGCAACATTCTAATCACCATAATTCATTGGAATGCCTTTAGATATCATTCCAGATCAAAACTTCAGCCAAGTGCTTGAAATAATTTCACCTGAGGATGCTGGGAGTTGTAATCCAACAAAGTAACTTTCCAAACCCCACCTCTCTCTCTCCCCTCCCATATATATGCATGCACGCACACGCACATGCGCGCACACACATAATTACAGAAACAATGAAAAGTTTAAAAATTGCTTCCAAGATGACTTAGCCAAAAATTACATATAAGATTTCATCTGTGGTGAATACCTGAAAAGCACCCAAAAACAGAACATGGTTTTTCCTTTTGCAATGTAATGCCTGGCTTGCACATGGGCCTTGCTAGTGACAACTATTTCCTCCTCTTGTTAAATGGAATGGCAGCATTCCCATTCATCTCTGCTGGGAACAGAGTCGGAACCAGTCTGTGTATTCTGGACATTTTTAAAAGGCAAAAAAGCCTCCAGCTTGAATGACATACAGTGCCTTATTTCCTATATAACGTGTTTAGTCAGTCTTGTGTTAGGATTGATATCCTTCTCCTAGAACAATTGCTCTTTGGGGACACAAAGTCACCTCAGAAAACTTCCACAGTACATTAGTAGAAACAATAACAATTACATCAAAAATAATATTTTCCATTCTCACATAACATAGTGTGTAGTTGTACACTATTATTCCTGAGATACACGGATATGGATTTTTATTTTTTTATGAAAAACATATGTCAACCCCCCACGTGCATTTCTTGTTTATGCCTTCCTGCACAATAACTACTGAAAGGACCAATTTCCAGAAAGTGCTTGGTGCAACATTATCAGTCCACTGTCTTCCAAAGGCATTTTTAAACACGTGGCCACGGCACAACTATATTTTCTCCAACTGGCTTGAAAGACATATTTATTTATTTATTGAATTTATATATCCCACCTTTCTCCCAAGTAGGGATTCAAGGCAGCTTACTGTCATTTTAAAATATCACGCTAAAACATTGATTTACAAAAGCTAAAGAAGAATTAAGCAACAATATTATTTAAAATACACAATTAAAAGTAGTTTAAAACACTTAAAAACATACACTGCAGAAAGTGACCAGTATCACTTCATGAATGATGGCTACTACTTTAAGTCTACTGTACTTCATATTTGTCCAGCTCTGTTTCCAATCCAACCACTGGTTGGTCCCATTCTTTTTTAAAAAAACCTGTCTTGAAACATTTTGGATTGGACTGGATGGCCTTTGTGGTCTTTTCTAGCTCTATGATTCTATAATTCCTGATGTTCCCGCCTATTGTTTGCAATTTGATGTCTGGCTTCTAGGTTAGATTCTGTATTCTGGAATTAGATGTATGTACAAAATAAAAATTGAAAACAGACTGAAGCACCAGTGATGAAAGAATGGCTTCTTAAGGTTGCTGAGTTAGCCCAAATTGCCAAACTAATGTGGGTTTTAAACAATACATCTGCTGAAGATTTATGAAAGAGTGGAAACCATTTATAGACTCTTTGAGCAATAAGAAATCAAACCATGCAATAATTTGTGGCTATGGTTACTAGTAATTCTAGTAGGTTTACTTAGTTTGATCTGTAATGGCGAATAATATTTTTACTTTACAGTCTACTTACTACTTTATTGTCACAACTTGGTGTTGTTTTGGCATGGGGCCAGAACCAGTTTCAAGAGAAACAGGCCTGTATGATGATCATCCCTGGTTTGGTATTCCCTTTAAGGGGCCTCACGAGTGAAGCATTCGTGGACATGATCAGCTTGGTGGCTAAGGATTTGCATCATTCTCACGGGTAAGAGAAACCACACAGTAGCTTTCATCCAGGTAGAATCCCATATCTTTCACTCTGATTTCCCTCCAGTGTCTGGGCTGATATGTACAACGATTATTGGCTGCCCCACTCCACCAATTCTTAGCTATAACCAATAAAGTTGTTTTAAGTTCCTTTTAAATTCCATCTAGTCGATATCCTTTGTAATCAATGACACACTCTGCTCTGATCTACCACTAGGACTGCGAACAATGTTTTCAATCTTATGTAAGCTGGATGTTTTCTACTGAATGCTGTTCCTAAATGATGCTATGCACATGCATTCTCCAGTTTGGGATCAACTGCTGCATACAAAATGTAAGGCATGAAGCAGCCTATCAGTTCTTGCCAAACTCTGGTTCTTTTGATATGGTCTGTCCCTGGTTTTGTTTTCAGTTGTGCTGTAGAATCCTGGCACACGTTCGTTTAACCCTCTTTGGCGAGGGAATAAGGCAAAAGTGTAAACTCCCACAAAGTCAGTTGGAGTGTTAGATTTTATTAAAAACAACAACAGAAGCTATTTCTAGTACATTCTTTTGCTGCATAGAATTATTCCTTAGCATGTAATTATGTGTACTTAGTGCAAATGTCTAGCCATACTCAGTTACTTGAATCTGCATCCAAGACCACATTGAAAGAACATTAGGGCCAATGCCACCAGAGCCAGCTGGCTACATAAGCTCCTTCAAAACCTCTGTCCTTCCCTCCCACACTCCACCCATAACCTTGTACAATAGTTTGGGGCAACATATTTCCAACTTCCCTACCAAAATTTTCTCCCTTTGAACAGTCAGTGTTGGCTGGCATATAATTAGCTACCTTTTTTTTTTCCCATCATGGACACACTAAGAATTGATAAAGAAACAAGAAACATGGAAAACTGAGTGACCCAGCTATGCCAATTCTTTCATGCTTTCTGTGTAATGAGCGCAGTAGCAACACAGACAAGTGAATTTACACTAACTGTGCAAACTCTCTTGCATACACGATAGCACCAAAAGAGGATACACAAAGCACATTTGTATTTCTGATTTCTCATTTCTGAGTTCTATTTCTGATTTCTCATTTTCTTGTAACATGTTTTCTTGTTCACCCTGCTTTCTGGCTAAGCAAGTCTACCTTACCCTTGAACTCTTAGTAGTGCACAAATAACTTTGCCAGAGTTTCCAGGAACATTTCTGTACCAGATTTTCCAGTTACAGATCAATCTTTGCTATCATTTCAGAGATGCTTCATTGCCCATGAATTTTCACAGAGCTTTACAGCTCATTTGTCTGCCTTTTCTGAAATACTTCTTTGCCAGTATATTTTGGCAGAATTCACAGTACTGACTGATACAATCTACTTGCACTGAAGAATTCAAAGAAATTGAAAGTCTGCATTTCTCCATCTTTGGAAGTCTCTTTTCTACCAGCATGTTCAAACGCTTCCAGTGCTGGCTGACTCTAGTCTCAACGTGGCTAACAATGGAACATGAAGAATGATCTGTGTTTGGACTGACAGTCATCACAGGATAAGTTTTTGATCATTATTGATTCAGGATGCAGAAAGAGTTGTAAGATTTCATATTGGTAACAGGTCAGTGGAGGTCAACAACATCTATCATTAAAGTACTATGTACTTGTTTTCTAAGTGACTAGGATCTTCACAAGGAAGCACTGCAGGTTTTTAAAATTTTATTTCCTTCCCCAAATGAGCCTTTGCTTCAGTCTCATGACAAGCTTTTTTAAAAATACATTTATTGCACATCCTTTGTTCTTTAACACAAGAAGAAATATGCAAATAAAATTAATCACCCACAGCTCAGATTATCACAGGATATTTTTTTTTATTTATTCCATTTATACCCCACCTTACCCCTGACAAGACAATAATGGTATCACATCCCGAAAAAACATAGAAGGGCACTATTCAAACTCTAGAGGAAAGTATAAATACATAAACATTTGAGACACTCGCCAAATATCATGTATTCAAGAAAACATTTGTATTTTCAACCATACTAAAGAACATAAGCAAATTAATCCAACTCACTTAAAATCAGAATTCATTCTATTTTGCACAATGGCACAGCAATGTTCCTTTCAAATTGTTTCTCGACATTCACATCAACAGTGACATTCTAATTTTCAATTCAAGTTTCGTGATCCATTTCCTTTTAAACAATAGGCCCCAATCCTCCAGTTTTCAGTGTGTTTCATTCCCTTTGACAAGCACAAGGACACCCTGCTTATTATAGACCATTTCCTCTCACAGAACTGGAAAGAAACTCTTACGTGATCCAGGGCCATAATAAGGTTTTCATAGGTCCTAGGCACTCTTGCATTCTAGTCTGTGCCTCACCTCAACATACCACTAAGGATGTTTTTGTAGGCCCTAAAATTCTGCTTTTGTAGGTTGTAAAAATTTTGTAGGACCTAGGCACTATGCCTAAAGTGCCTAATGGATAAGGCAGCCCTGGTATAATCAGAGCTTCACAATTAGATATTATTCTTTCCCACTCTTCCATTTAAAATACATTCACTAATCAAAAAACACAAGCACACCTCAGGACGACTGAGATTCTCACTTGAAAAGTTGTAAAAAAGGGAGAGGGGGGATATTCTCCAAGGATTTCCTAAATAATTATTACAAATTATGTAACAGGGTACTGGGAGATAGTCTTTTTCCCTCTCTGCTATGCAGGGAATTTATTTAAGTTAAAAGAGATAGTAAGATAAATCTAAAAAATTAACATCTTTGGGAGTTACCTGTCTGTCAGGTAAGAGGGACTTTTTACCTAGCATTTCCTCAAAGCCCAATTACCTCTGGATAAACTATCTTTCTATCATACTGCCTACAACACCAGTCACAAAAATATCTTTGAGTTGCATTCATTTTGGCTGATATTGATTACTGGTTGTTAATCTACTTGTTTTCCTTCTCCTTTCTTCTGCAGCATGGTAGCTTGGCCAGACATGGGTAGAACAGTGACTCAGGGCTTGACATGGAGTTCTTGGCTTCTCAGGAACTCTGCGTGGGAACAGCTGTCACTCATTGATGACCATACTGGGCTAAATGGCACAACCGTCTGTCATAGTATAACATAGCTTCCTATGTTTTTATCAGAGATAGCATATTCAAGAATAAAAGATCACCTGCAACCCAACATTTTGTGATACTTTATCTACATCCAAATCTCTGTTTAAGTAAAAAAAAGACTGCCTAGTAGGACCTGTAAATGAATACTTTCAGTGATGACACTGCTATCCATAATGCTATCCAAAGAGGGCACACAGAGGTACAAAATGTATATGGTGTATAGGATTTGATTCACTTCTACGCATTCTCCAATCTCACCATGTTTTTTGATGAATGGAAACAAGGTTTTAGCTGAGTGCTAAGTATGCTGTTACTGTACAATTATTGGATAGAGAGTTCTAGATCTTGCAACCAATTCAAGTTTTGATTTGAATTATGCACCTCTTCACCTTGCTATTATGGTGGGGATAATTTAAGGATAAAGAATATATGCAACATAACTTATTTTAGGAAGATGGTCACCAGAAACTTACTATTCCCAAACCTTTGTCGTAGCTAAGGCAGCTAAGGCAGCTAAGAAACAAGTCTCCAACACAAGCTGATAACCAGCAAAAGGGCATCTCAAAAGTCTGGTCTCCTTCTTGCTGTGTGAGCACTGGAAACAGTCAGATGGTAGGAGAAAACTAGACTTTTTGCTCTCCATACATCCTGTAGTATGACCCTCATCATCAGGCCTATTTGGAAACAATGGAGATTTCTAGGCTAACAAATTTGCAGAGCAATACATATGGTGACCCTGGGCAACGAGGAGGACTGTCTGTGAGTACACTGCGCATTGAGCAGCATAGACAAACCAGGGGAAAGCTAAAGGCAAACAAGCTAGAAACAACACAAGCAGTGTTCCAAGAGAAACAGATCTAAGCATGGCAGAAGGAAGAGAACAACAAGAAAGAGGCAGACTTAGAAGTATACTCAAGGCACTGAGAAAAAGAGCCAGTGACAAGCCTACCAACAGCAAGAAATGTCATACCTCATTAATTTTCTCCTCAATGGTAACAAGAAATTTTACCAATTCTCCTCCCATTGTAAGATAGTCTTTAAAACAGTGCAGTTTTCAAAACGATTAATAGTTTGATATTTATTTTATACAAAATCTGAAGGTATTTGGTGCATAAACACTATATTGTTTTCTGGTCGAAAATGCCGTTTTCTGCATCCACACAAAAAAAGTGTGATTTTTGTATAGTATATACTAGTTCCAAGCTTCAAAGATTCTTGTCTGTAAGGATTCATTTAATTTGGGTTTCCAGCACTCAAGAAACACATTTTTCAAACATTTTCTAATATGCTTTCCATCCTTAACCACATTTATCTCTTCCTTTTTACATGTACATTTCAGCACCTGGAACTAAAGAAAACTAAGTATGCATTCACAGGGAAGATGGGAATATGAAAGAATGAGGCCTGCTGGCAAATAAAAATGAAAAGAGAATGTTGCCTCAATAAGCTCATTCCTCATACAGCAGCAACTATAGGCAGATTCACTCACAACCAAACAGGGTAGCCTGAATGAATAGCTGGAGAAAGTGGGAGTGTTGGTTTTTCAAGGTTTCTGTTCATGTCACAGAGGTTACATGGTATGTAAATTATGTAAATATAAGCTCTGTAAAGACAAGCTAAAGATTGTATATTGACTAGAGATAGCCATCTCTCTTCTCCACACATTTAATTTATCCAGTTTTGATTTCATGAACAGGGATTTAATTTTATGTCTCAAAGATAGATTGGGTGGTGCCAAACAAATAACACAGACAAAATTGGGGGGTCATCAACTGAGCCATACAGAAATTCTAGTATCTCTTTTCCACTAAAGAAAAAGGAATCCTGGCAACAATGGTGGCCATGGATTGAGAAGAAAATGGTTTCATCCTAAAACACTACTTGAGTGCTCACCACTCAGAGTGAGAGTTAGCTTTAGCTGACCAGATTTGCAATACCAGACTGTCCTTACATTTTTGACACCTGCTGATTTATTGCTAAGCAAGTAATTCCGGCAGAGGTCTAGACAGACCAGCTTTAGTTTAACTGAAATAGACTAAAGTTACTTTACAATTTTAATAGTCCAAACTTTTGTTGGACAACTAGCAAAAAATAAGTGCCTCTCTTAGGTTCATCTTGGTTGCTGCTCAAAGTTCATGAAATGCATAAATATTGATGATGTTAGCAAAATACTCAGAAACAAGGATATAAAAAAACAAGATCTGGAACATTTCGTTTCATGACAAGCAAACCTATTTTAGCTTTCCATGATAAAAGCTTTATTAACAGATGCTCACATTTCTGTTTCTTCCTCCTTTTAGAGAGGGAGAGGGGAGAGTTGTAGGAAGCTGGAGGCTGCATTAGCCCCTTTGGAGACCATGGGGGTTGCATACGCCACTGCAAAAAATTGCCCCCAAATGTCGCTCAGTGCCCTGTGCCATTTTGCCATGTTTTAGGGGCTCTCAAGCCATTTTTGGCCCAGGAGTGGGAAGTGGCTGGAATTCACTTCTGGTTTACTTCTAGTCTTTAAAATGGCCTTTTCTGGGCTTAAAATGGAGGAGGGGGGCAAAATATAGTGAAAAGAGAGAGCATTTTGCAGACAAAACAATACTTTGAAAAAAAATATGGATCTGCAAAATTACAAAAAAAATGAACCCTGGGTATCCTACGGCCCACAAAAAATGTGGCCCACAGGCTGCACTTTGCCCACCTCTGCTTTAAGCAAATGTTTTAGCTCTTTTAGACTAGCAAGACTGAAGGCAGGGACTGTTTTCCAACTGGCATGAATAAACTGCTCTGAGAAACTTTTTGGCTAGGGAGAAGATACAAATGACCAGAATAAATAATTTTCTGCTATTACAAATAACATTTCACAAGCTGGTAAGAAAGGCTAACCCAAAGATTTCTTCCATGTTTCAGTTTGAACATTTCCCCCAACTGTAAATATGAAAGTTACACAAATCACCCATAAGTAAAATATGGAAAAATCACCTGCTAACAGTTAAGCCACTACTGCCATTCTCTACTAAACTGAATGTTAATGGAAATTGAGGCCAAGATAGCCAGAGGAAATTAACTTCAGAGCTGCTGCTACCAGAGCCTTATTTGGTAAGAAAGTTCCAATCTCTATCATGTCATGCTCATTTCTAAGCATGCACAGATTGAACCTAGCATGAAACATGAACCTAAACACATTTACACAGAATACTAAATCCAGATACGTCAAACTGCCAGCCTATAGATTAAAATTTACCTCCAGCATGCACATTAAAAGCCTTGTGAGTGTGAGTCCTTTTATGAACTGGTGAATGCATGCTAATACATAGAGAGCTTGGAAACATTACTTTTTGGAATTAGAACTCTCTCAATCCCTCAGCAAGCATGGAAATTATTCCCTCCTTGCCAAACTCTGTCAACATATTAGCAAGTTTTTTAGACTTGCCTTAGGAAGGAGTGCACTCTGCAAAGTAGTTTTCCAGTGTGTATGCCTTTAAGAGGCACACTGGTTGAGCAAAATCAAAGTGCGTGTAGGTGAGTAGACTGGGGGGAGGATTGTTTTGATGTTGAAACAAAATCATGTTCATCTGTCAACAACTCATGGGCCCTTTCCACACTGAGGCTTCTAGCGCAAGCGGGGGAGGCCGGCAAGCGCAAGAAGGCTCGTCCGGGAGGCTGCCGCTTCCCCCTCCTTCCTTCCGCAGGCGAAGGAACCAGCGGGGAAGCGGCACCGAAGGAGGCTTGCCGCGCAAGCCGCCCTCCCCCCCGTGCGAAGCGGGAGACCTCGCGCCGGATTCCCACCCCGCGCGCGCACGCGAAGTGGGCGGCGTCGCGCCGGATTCCTCCCCCCCGCGCGCGCCGGATTCCTCCCCCCGCGCGCGCCGGATTCCTCCCCCCCGCGCGCGCCGGATTCCTTCCCCCGCGCGCGCGAAGCGGGCGGCGTCGCGTCCCCCCGCGCACGCGCGAAGCGGGCGGCGCGTCCGTCGTGCTACCTCCCCACCCCGCTCCTTCCTTCCGCAGGGGCGGAGGGAAGGAAGCGCGACCCGGCCGGCTCCTGGAGGCTCCGCACGAAAGGTAAGTGCGGGTGGGCTCCAGGAGCGTTGCGCTCGCACCGCTTCAGCCCCGTGAGCCAGGCAGAAGTGGGAGTGCGTCGTGCAGAGCGACGCTCCCACTCCCGCGAGGCTTACGGGGCTATCGCGCGCGCAAAGGCCCGTGCGAAAAGGGCCTTGATGTTCCTAATGAAAAATTAAAAGACAAAAAGAAAACATTTAAAATTGCTATGGGGAAATACCAGCTAAAGAGGAAATTAACTGTCACAAAAATCAGAACAAAATGCTGTACCCCAGGCTGCCTCAAAAGCCCACTATTTAAAGTGAGAAATCAGTGGGAACCGAAGGGCTTAGCTTCACTTTGTAGGATCAGGAGATAAATGTTTTCCAGAATGAAGATGCACATATTTAGAGAAAATATAAGAACTGACAGAAGAAATGTGTTTTACCTGGCCATATTTATGCCCCACACTGGGCAATACACCTTAAGGAATTGGTACAAACAAGATTCCACTATAATATCAACAATCCAAGTGTGGGCCAAGTCCAAGCTTGAAGGATCTACATTGGATTTTATTCCTCCAAGTCCTACCAACCATGTTCAAGTATAAAGAGAGGGAGCTGGAGGGCAAATCATACACAGGTTTAGGGACAGTGACAGCTAGTGTCTTCCATGTCAGTGGAGCAATGAGTCCACTTCAGGTTTTAGTTTGAATTTCAAAGGAGCTATCCAAGGAACTGAACCTATTTTAAGGATAGGGCTCCCGGACTGGATCCAAGACCCATTAACATGAAAGCCACCAGCAGCCACTTTTAGCCACATTTTGGGAAATGGGATGCCCCTGGGGTTTTTGAGACCAAAACTGAGTTCATAGCACAAAAAACTGACTTACAGCTTTCTTCCTTTTGGCAGTTTAATGGAGGAACAAGGACTGTATTAATAGTTTTTCTTACTGTTAAATAATTAGGGGGGAAACAGAACCTCTAGCTGATTTGTTAGATTCCCTAGAGATCTATCAGTAGATTCTACGTTCTGTCCACCCTTAAGCTACACAAGCAAAGGACCAAAGAGACAACTTAATGCTAAAAGATCATTGCCTGATCATAGTGGAAATCTCATTAATGGCACAGCATCTCAAAAGACCAAACAGATTATAAAAGGGCCAAGTTTCACATTAAGTTCTATTATACAGAGAATAGTCTAAAGAGCTGCCTTATCCAAATCAAAGAACCTCAAATGAAAGATGAGAGAAGGAAGTGTCTGCAAGCTGCCCCATCAACAGTTAGCATCTTGCAGCAGACTGAGCAAGACACAGATCGCTTTGTCATAGGGCCTTTCCACACTGCACAGTTATAGGGCTATTATTCCACTTTTAACATCCTGTGGAATTCTGGGGTTTGCAATTTAGGGAGGGGCATTTAGAATTCTCAGCCAGAGAGCTCTTTGACCTCAGGAAACTACAAGCCTCAGAATTCCATGGGATGTTGAAAGTGGAATAATAGCACTATAACAGTGGAGTGCGGAAAGGCCCATAGTCTTCTCCACTTCACAAGTGAGTCTTACAGTTATGAATACAACTTAACAGAACAGCCAGAAAATATGGTTATTTTTAAAGAAAAATCATGTGCACCTCATAGGATTTTGTAATGTTAGAATAAGCTCTGTTAGAGTAAAATTACATAAATAATTTGTGTTAAAAAGTGTCCGATTTGAAATCAACATGCTCATGATGGCACCCAAAGCTGTAAATGTCTTCAAGTATCTCAATACTTGAAGAACCATTTCTACCAATATATCCCTGACCAAGGACTGTTGAGTTTGTCTTTGTTGCAGCAGTGGAGGTAATACTCTTGATGAACTGCAGAGAAGTTCCCTAGCTATGGAATAATCTTCCCTTAGAAGTCTGATTGGCACCAATACTGGCTTCACTCCGGTGCCAAGTACAAACTCACATTTGTATTAAAGCCTTTGGAGTCTAATCTGATTTCACCCAAATCTACACATGTGCAGTCTTAAATTGTTTTCAACTGATTTTGAACAGTTTTTTTTTTCACTTGTCATTGTGTTCTTTATCTGTCTAAATTATTTCTACTATTTTAAATCAGTAACATTGATTTTTACTATATGTAGTCCTGAAATCTCAAGATATGAGATGGACTATAAATATTTAATTATATACATATACACAGACATCTGTGTGCATTTACTGACTTTGTACAGAACCGAGACTTCCTGACTGCAGATCCAACACAGCATAGTAAGTCAGCCACCCTTATTGAGCTGTTCAGTCTGAAGCTCTGATCATAATAATGCAATAGTACAAGCAGAAATAGATGATAATATCAGCAGCAGCAACAACAATAATAATGATAATAAATGTATATGCATGCGTATTTATTATAATATTTATGTCATGCCTTACATCCAAGGATCTCTGGGCAGTATATGATAAAATCAATTTAGTAGAATATAAAACATTAATGATCATTTTAAGTAACTAAACTATTTAATGTTTGAAACAAGACAATTTAAAGTCTGTTAGAACTATTTAAAATAATACAAACCAAAGCACCAATTCAAACCGGATAAAATTAGTGCTTTGACGTGATCCCAGAGCAACACCAGCACTGGTGCCAGGAAGCCTATGAAAGGAGGCACCCCTTAACTGGAGTGCCACAGCAGAGAAGACCCTCTCCCGCATCCTCCCACAATTGCATTGCCCCCACTCCTGGGATTAGAGTTTAAAAGGCTCATCTGCCATTGCTAATGTAAATTATACAACCCCCACATTCCAAGACTCATTAGTCACTCTAAGATTAAGCTAAGGCTCTCTGGCAGCTGTTAGCATCTCGTATGCATTATAATCATTGAAAAACAACTGCACTGCAATTTTTCAAAACATAGAAATTAAAACATACAAGCAGCAACACATTTCTTTTTCTTATATTAACGTCTGTTCCCATGTCTAAGGCCATTTCTACACTACACTGTTATAGTGCTAATATTCCACTTTCAACATCCTATGGAATCGTGGGGTTTGCAATTGAGGGAAAGGCCTTCAGAATTCTCAGAAAGAGAGCTCTTTGGCCTCAGTAAACTACAAACCTCAGAATTCCACTATATGTTGAAAGTGGAATAATAGCACTATAACAGTATAGAGTGGAAACAGCCTTTGTTTTAAATGGCCTTGGAATGCAGTAGTTCCAGACTTTCCTGCATGTAGTTATACTGTTAGATTATAATTGCCCATATTGTTGTAAATGGTACTAGTAATGATAGAACAGACAATTAAGGTCATTTTGCTTCAGAAATTGCAACCATCAGAATTAATACACACCAAGAGGTTGTTTCTGGAAGGACATTGGCTCTTAAATTGCAAAGGCCTTCTAGAAATTTTATAGTAAAGCATGATTGATAAAGCCCCTTGCCAGAGTCATTGTTAGTTATTTGATTTCTACATCTATGCATTTTTATTGATAGAGTGGAAAAAACTGTTTGTGACATAATGACTAAGCTGGTTTTGAATACTATGCACCTTGACTTGGGTGAATGGAGGTCACCATTATCTTGCCTCAAACAGCAAAATGTGTTGGGCCCTGCCCAATAGCTGCTGTGCAAGGGGCAGCAACCAAATTTGTAATGATGCTCACTTACACTAGTCACATTATAAGATCAGAATGATTATCTCAGAATAAACAGGCAGACTGTGTAAATGTGGTCTTAGCTTTTGTTTTGTTTCCACAATGGAGAAGGACCACAATGGTAGCACTCTCAATATTCAACAGAACAAAAGCTCATTCTTTTGATGCCTTATTTAAAATATTATTAAAGACAGTAAACTGTAGACATATGACATCTGTGTTGATCTATCACATCTCTGTTAGGGTACATTTTGTTGCATCTTAAAGATTAATCTCTCTGTGTGTGTGCATGCACGTGCACATATAACATATAGTAACTTTCATGAACTGGAGGCCAGTTCATCAAATGAAAATGGATCTTAATCTAGTTCAACTAGTTTCCACAAAAATAAATCAACAGTACAAAACAACCGAACAGATATTTTTCAATAGTACAGCATGTTTTCTCTGTCTCTCTCTCTCTCTCTCTCTCTCTCTCTCTCTCTCTCTCTCTCCCTCATTTCCCTCTCTCTCTCTGTAAGCTAATGCAAGCAAACATTCCACCAAATTCAAATATCCATCAATCTTAAAAGATCAGAACTACTATCAGGTAGATTGAATAAATCAGTACACAGGCTTTGTTTTCTTTAGTATCTCTCTCCCTCCCTCCTTTCCTTCTCCAGCTATGCCCTCAAATGATGTCAGATTTACTCAAGGCTCTTTATTATGAGAATCAAGTCCTGAAGATGTCCTTTCAGTTCTCAAACATTTCACCTCTGAACTTTGCACTTCTGGTAAATGCAGAAATAAAAAGTCTGTTTCTCAGGCAAACTGCTATCTGACATGACAAGCAATCTGTCAGCTCAGTACCAACCCCCACCTTTCTGTCTCATTTCACCATAAATTTCAGATAAGGCATCCAGATGATGACACCCATGCCATGCACAGGCTTGTATACAACACTGAATACTCTCTGGAATTGTTTGAAATGGACCAAGAGCCCAAGACTGTAATTTGGAGAACGAAGGGACTGCTGGTGGTAGTGGTGGGTAGAGAACATGTTCTTAACACAATACCCTCACTGGTTGTAACTGAGTAAGTCTTAAAGTAATTAGAAAACCACATTCTAAAACAAATAAATACAAACGACAGATAGTTTGCAATTTTTACTGTCTATTGTTTCCTCCAACAGAATATAGTTTTATATCTTCAGCTAGCCAAAAGACTGACCACAGGTATGGCTCTGTGGTGACTGCTTCTCTTTTTCCATTATAAGCATGCTGTACCCAGTTATATTTTTAGAGTATCTGTTCATGTTGAATGGCATCCAGATATCTTAGGGTTTTTTTTTTTCCTTGCAGCATATGAAACGGAAGAGGGAAGCTAAGTCTTGAAAATGGGATTCAGTCACTTCTTCCATATTAGGTGTGACTCATTCTGCTGCAATGCTAAAAAGCACTGTCAAAACATACTCAAAATTGGAGGAGGAGGAGGAGGACTATAAGTGGAAGAACATAAATGTCTCCCCCACAAAAACTGAATATGCTCAGAATCCACATTTCAGCATTGTCATAATGTGTCCCTTAGATTATTTTGTGGGACCCAACCCCAATTTTTCACTTGCTACATGTTCCAAACAACTCAGTTCAGTGCATAACACAATTGACTTACTACAGTTGACTTATTACAGACCTGACTCACATGAAGGCACAAGCAGGCATCACATACTGAGTTGTCATCTAAATTGGTCCAGCATCTTGAAAAGACTGAAGAGGTTTTTTTTGGGGGGGGGGAATTACACCACTGTAGCCTCATATCCAGCAATACCAATAGCCATGCTGGTTAGGCAATTTAGGTAATAGCAGCCCCAAAATGTAACTTTTCCAAGCTCTGAAAGTCCATACTGTACACTATTTTGAAGCAGGGGAGGCCATAGGGCAGCGTTTGAGCACATGCTGTTTGCAGTAAGTCCTGGGTTTAATCCTCAGGTTTCCTACTAACAAGAATAGAGAAACTAATACTGTAACAGTTTTGCAACAAAGGCTCAGGTGATATTGATACTATCAATCAGTTTCAATATGTATTGAGCAGGCCTTGTACCACATGAAATTAGGTGGGTGGCTCCCACAGAAAGTGCCTGTTCAGTGGTGGTGTCTGTGTTTTGGTCCTTTATGTGCCACATGAAAAACTTTTTTTTTCTCCTAAGCTTTTAAAACTTATTTAGTATTCATACTGTGTTCATACTTTGTAAATACCTTCATACCTTGTAAATATAAGTATTGCTCGCTGTTAGGTTTTTACATTGTTTTTATTTTGTAGCTCTGCTTTCTTGCTTATTTACTTCTTTATTTATTATTTGAGAAATATCTTTCTTTTCTTCTCAAGCAGCATAACTGTTGGATGGTCTAAAAATATAATAAATAAATAAATAAACAAATGTAACTGTATAACTAGGTTACCGCCTCTATAAAATTGCATTTGGCCTGTAAAACCCGTTTCATATCGACTGTGTAATAGTACTATTGCCAGGGTGGGAATCACAGAGTCCCTCCAGATACTGTTGGATTGCAACTCCTAGCAGCCCTATACAGAACAGTCAATGACAAAGATGCAGACAGTTGCAATTCAGCAATACTTAGAAGACCACAGGATTCCCACACATTCACAATTGAATGCAGAAAGTTCAAAGAAGTGTGAATTTAAAATCCTATGGCCTAAATCCAACAGCTAGTCCCAATTGAAGTAAATCCACTAGCTCAGTGAGAACTTGGTAAGTCAACATGTAAATAAGTTGAGTCAATGTTCCCTCTATTTGATAGGTCTGCTCCAGTCAGGACGAACAACTGTAAGCCAACACTTATTCCATCAAGTATCATTGATTCAATGCAAGTCACTGGTCCAGTGTAAGCCAATGTTTCTGTAAGATCCATTGATTCAGCATAAGTCATTGATCCGGTGTAAGCTAACACTTATGTAAGGTCCATTGATTCAGTGTAAGTCATTGATCCAATGTAAGCCACCATTTATGTAAGTTCCATTGATTCAGGGTATGTCAGTGATCCAATGTAAGCCAACACTTATGTAAGTTCCATTGATTCAGTGGGTCACTTCTAGCTGGGACTTACAATTGGATTTAGCCACTAGTTGTATCCAGTGACGTCCTTCCACCATCAGAATAGACAGTCCTGGTAAAACACTCTTTCCTACAGCTCCCCATGCCCCCCCCAATTTATTTCAGGAATAGAGGGAAATTGCTAGAGAGAGGAAGAGGAAGGAAAGTCCCACTGGACAAACAGAAGTGCACCAGCACAACAGTGGATGTAGGCCTTTTTTAACAAGAGACACTTGTCTAACAATATTCATGGTCCTTCATGTGCATGTGTATAATTTAAGCATGTATTGATTTCACCTACCCATGCATGCATAATACATATTGACAAAGTGATTCTATTTAAATTATCCCCCCCCCGTCTTTTTTAAGGGAGGAACAAATTTTAAACTAGTACACAGAAAGGTGAAAGACATGGTGTTCTGTGCATGAAGAACAATAATATAATGTGTCTGGTGACCCAGAAAAATATACTGCTGCTTCTGTGTCTGTTCATTGCATGTCTATATCAAGAGATGTGGAATAAAAAGTGAGAGGATAGATTTTATTTTGTTTCAACCAGCAAGGGCCAGACATACAAAGAGTTGCATTTTGACTATATGTGGAAATAAACAGTGAAACGGGAGAATAATTTCCACTTTGATTCATCAGTTTAAGAGTTCAGCTTGCATACAAATGTCTCTAACTCCCTTACTCTGCCATAGCCATTTGAAGGTGAATGGCCGCTAGGAAAATGAGATAGAAGGTTGCAGGGCTTCATGCGGTTTTGAAACCTTTTATTTCTCATGAGTGGCCCTTCACAATGAGGCACCTTTTAGGTTTTGGATTACAACCCTCATCTTCCTCACCAGCAACAGCATTGTCACTATCAGGTATGTCAGGACTTGTACTCTGAAATACTGGAAGGGCCCCAGTTGGGAAACTCTGCTCTAGACACACTTGTGTAGGAAGAGGGGATCTCAGGATCCATTCACCAAATGTGGGCACTGAGAACAATACGTGCACATGTGCACACAAACATGCATGTGCATGCACACACCAGACTAATTTAAAAGATTGTTTCTTATAGGAAAAGGCAATTAGAGTTATAGGAAATCTTACAGGAGGGTGTACAAAGTGTGATCCTCCACAGTCACGTAGGGACAGGGGGTGCGATGGGGGCAGTTCACCCCAGGCAGCTGTCATACCCTGCTTCCAAAGCATGGACTCTGACTCAGAGTCTGAGCAGAGGGCACAACAGAGGATGAAACAGAAGGCATGCCAGGGCCTGCTGTACAGAGAGAGGTTACAGTGCCAGAAACATAACAGGGGATAGTGCCAGCTCCAACAGAGAGTCCTGCTTCTTCAGATACAGAAGAACACTTACGTAGACCCAGCTTCACACAGCACAGACAGCCAAGAGAGACCCAGCATCACTCTCTCAGAATTTATAACCAGCAACAATCAATCAAGGCACAGCTGTGTTAGGCTTTGGGTCAATTTAGCTGGCATCCTTCCCCTTCAGGAGTTGTCAGAGCTTATCTGACCTGCTATCTTACTGGATGCCTTGGCAAATGCTTGGATTGACCTTGGACACTCCCTTGCCATGAAACCCTGCCGGATTTATGTTGAACTTTATTTATGATGCCTTGCTTACTGCCTGGAAGTAAGAAACGAGCTGGGAGATATTCAGTTTGTTTTGTTTGATTTATCAGCTGTGCCAGGACTGAGATAGGACAGCGGCAATGTTTTTGGGGCGTCCCAGCTTGTAGCCATGCCCCAATGCACCACGGCTATGCCCCATGCATCGTAGCCACACCCCCATGGCCCCACCCCCTCCCACCCACCCCCATGCACTCCAAACTCTGCTGCTGATCCTCCAGAGGTTGGACTGCAACTCTCTTCATCCATCACCATCGGCTCTGTTGGCTAGGGCTGATGGGGACTCACTGCTCAACAACACCTGGAGGGCCACATTTTTTTCACATCTGAAGCAGCTCTGCCATACAATTTGGTAGAAAGACAAAGGCATATTTTTTCAGCTCTACACATTGATTGTGTTTTGAGGATTGGGAAGTGGTGATTAATTCATATTCCTTCCCAGTTTCTTACACCAATCCACAGAATGACTTCACCTTAAACTATGTCTGGGAGATGCTAAATTTATGTAGTGCTTTCTTTTCTTAATTAAGGTGAGAGTTTCTCTTCCTTTGATGAGAATGGGAGTGGGTTGGTGATTGATTAGGGCTACCTTTGACGCCCAAGTTTTATATTTTGAATTGAAGATTTACTAATGAATTAAGATTTTATTAAGGGTGTGGGTGCCTAAATTCCCATGCTTCTAACCAGCAACTAAGGGCAAAGCAAGACAGCATTCTAATCACGCCATTAGTAATAGTGTGATTGGCTTTTTACAAAATTGCAGGTACAGCGTCCCTATCTGATTTGGGAATAGGTAACATGGGTTGCATCTATCATTTTGCCATTTCCCTTTCACTTACTCACATGGGATCTGTCTCTTGCCCCCAATCCAAACTGCAGGCACATGGCTCTGATTCTGATCATAATCACAGCAGGTAACAAAGGGCTCCTATCCCATTAGGGTCTCAGTACAGATGTTGATGGAGGAAAGGAGGGAGGAAGGGAATCCTCCGTTTTACAGTGTGTCTTCTCCATCCACAGCAAATCACTTGTGGTTCAGATGTACCATTTCCCATGTGCAGTGGCAAAATACAGATTCATGTGACCTGCAGTCTATTCCATCAGTCACATCTGAGATGGGCACGGTAAAGTGTTTTAGAGCATGGAAAAGGAATTGGGACTGGATTAGAACTTCCAGATTCCCACAGCTAGTATGACCAGCAGTCTTGACAGCCAGTGGGTTCTGGGAATTTTGAAGCAAAAAAGAAACTTTTCCAATCTCTTCTTTGTCTACCTAATAAGACAGTATTGCCTTGTTACAAATATATTTTTATGTTTCTTTAAGTGCTAACTCCTGAAATTATTATACTCTCCCAGGTATCTATAATACTTCTTTTAAGTATTCACCCATTCTGCTTTTGCTTATTCCTGAATAAGTCTGCTAATTTGTATTCATCTCTAATGTACTTGGCTAATATACAGCTAGTTTCCTTCTCACTATATCTGAAAAAGCACACTTGGAAGGGAGATTGGAATAAGTATGTTGCTCAGAGGATGGCACAAATGATGGTCTTCCACACCAAAAGTGCATCTTGTGACTGCTCTCCGCTCTTCTACACATCCTGTTGCTCAACAGCAATGTGTCTGCTACAGCCTTGACCAGTTAAGCCTTCAGTGGCCTGGAACTGGCCACCATGTCAGATCCCAGTCATAAAAAATCGCTGAGTCTCAGACAAACACATGGGCAGACCACCTGCAGATTCTAATAGTCACGGGGCCTTAAGCAGGGTTATTGCTCAGTGAAGGGAACACCTCTTCTCA
Organism: Ctenosaura bakeri; assembly: GCA_948474755.1. Lineage (NCBI taxonomy): Eukaryota > Metazoa > Chordata > Lepidosauria > Squamata > Iguanidae > Ctenosaura > Ctenosaura bakeri. The sequence goes on from CAOLHI010000357.1 coordinate 423,097, forward strand.
AACTGTTGTGAGTAGAAGAATGGAGGCAGACCCATGTGGAAAGCCCTCTCCTACCTCCGAGTTGCCACTTTGTACCATTGGGTACAACTCATATTAGGAGAAGGGCTTTTAGAGCCACTGCAAGGTTAAAAGGCAGTCTGGAGAGTTCCAAATGATTCTCTAGGAAGGAAAATGAGAGAACATCCCATGGGGATGCAGTCCTCCCTAGTAAAGTCTGTGCAGTAGTGTCCCTCTGCCATGAAGCAGAGATTTACATCCTACCCCCACTTCCCCTTACCTCAGTATGTAAATGTGTGACATGATGGGGGGAGTTTCTCTGCCTGTTTTGTATGATGTCTCCTCCCAATTTTGCTTTGAATTAAAAGGTGTGTGTGTGTATGCCTCTATAGGAATAAAAGTGGGGCAGGAATATTGGACATTGGAGATGGGACCAAGTCTTCACGTAGATTAGCTTTGGACTGTTTTTGAGGCAATCAGGGGATGCTTGCTATCTTGGTCTCAATTAATTCAGAATTTAATATGTTTTTGAACTCAACTCATCTCATCTCACTCACTGTGGAGGATTAAGAAAAACTATTTTGAAAGCAAACAGAATTAAAATAAAATAGTCAAGATATAAGTAGCAGAAGATCTCCTTCAATCATGATAGCAATTATTTCAATAGGGCAGCCAACTCTTTTTTAAAAAGGGAGAGAGAGAGAATATTTTGCATGAAAACCACTAATACTCATGTACTTGAAGAATAACAGGATGAAGTTGGAAAGAGTTGGACACAGTGTCTAATATTTGGCTGGAATGTTATTCAGGCTGTGCCAGGTGGTGGAGGCTCTTGCCTAGCATTGCACGCTTCCAGAAAGCATCTGGAAGAGGAATAGTGAAGATATAACATTTTCTGCAGACTCAGAGCAACAAACCCACCCCTACTCCAGCAAGCCTGGGCTATCCAAATCCAGTTCAAACCAGGTCATAAAATCCAATCCCCCAAAATAACTTGAAAAAATAGATTAGCTGCAAATGGTGCGTGCTCTCTCTCTCTCTCTCTCTCCCCATCTCCTTCCCCCTCCTCTGAAGTGTAAAAAGGGCTTCAGGCTGCTGTGTATGATCTACTATTAAAGGGACATCCATATTTCAGTTCCAGAAAGAAAGTAATGACATGGGAAGCTGAATTACTTACACTGCAGTCTGGCAGTCTACAGGAGATACCTTTACAAGTCATTATCCCAGCTTTTAACATAGCTGCCAGAAAGATACACAGAAAATTTCTTTATTATCACATGCTTTCCAATCATGCCAGCTTGTTAAAACGCAGCCGGACTACACTCTATACCAGAAACCCAATCATGACTTTGAGATATCACAAAGGGGTAGCATTTATGTGGCAGGGCACAATTTGAGCTTCAGGGGGAAGGAAACAATTGCTGAGGACTTTTTGTGCCACTTAGCTATAGATTCATTTATTTGCATGGAGTCAAGAGTATTACGAAGCCAAAGCTTCACAAACAAAGAGGACTGTATAATCTAAAAGTTATACAGCTCCAGATAAAATTATATTTTAGAAAAGCAATATAGAATTCTGTATCTCCATGACAAGACACAACATTCTTCTTTAATCCCTATACACACATCAATTTTTTCAGTTTTCACAGTTGCATGTTCACAGTTGTGTATCTTATGGTCTCCTGGACTCTTCATATATCTCCTTAAGATTCAGCCCAGTTATCATTTACTCTGTACTCAAATGACAATACATGCAAGATCTTTGGCCTATTTTAAACTACTCAGACTGCTGTGTTCAGAATACGCCCTGTTCCTGTATCTTACTTGTAAAACCATGTTTGGCAGCAGGTTTAACTGAGCTTTAGGTTAGTGCATTTATTCTGAATTTCTGCAGTTCCTTTGGACAGAAAGTTACAACAAAGATGTTAAGGAAAAATCATATGCCATGGTACTATTTTGAAAATGGATGTAGTTGCTTTATGCATCTGAAGGGACACATCAAACAGTCTCTGCCTCAAACCTTTTTAGAAAGCTCCTTTGTCAAACTCCTCAAATATGATTCAGAAATTCAGTTCATTACTGGAGATGTGACAAACCCCCTTGAGGAGTGATTGTTCATTTTCTGAAAGTCTATCCTAAGAGGAAAATAAAGCTCATTGAGGGTGCAATTTTTAACCAGTAGATTAACGTTATTTTAATGCTTGTATTTGTTTTGCTGCTGGAAGCACTTCAGTGCTACATGAATTCGTAGGCACTGAAGGGGAAGCATTAACAATGATTGCAAAGACCTGTTCTGAAATATCTCCAGGGGAATTAAATTCTCACAATCTGACCCCTCACACATATTAACAAGTTGCAACAGGAATGCCTCTGTTACCACACTCTGTTTCTGTAAAAATTTAGAACACCTGAAGCTGTTCTGAAACACTTTCTCATTTGTAAATTCAATTTGTTTGCAGCTTTCTCTTTCTAAGAACATCACCACCAAGTGCACAAAACCCTGTGCTTGGCTCAGTTTCAGTCCCCTGTAAGTTCCAAAAACATGTAGAGAGTCTCCTCCAGAAAACTTTAGGTTCTTGTTTTTGGTTTAATTTTAGAATTATGCTGCCAATTGTCATTTTTACTAAAGTACCTAGAAAAACATTATAACTTAAATGTATCAAATACATCATTAGAGGATCACCCATGTCCAAGAAAAGTGAAATACATTTATCGCCATAGTGTCGGAATATACTGTGGATTAAACATGCAGAATCCCATTCCTGGTCATCTTGTAACTGAAGAAAAGTCTCACTTTATATACCACTAGACTAGGTGTGAGAAAGTGTGGCCCGCAGTCTACATGCAGCAACCTGTAAACCTTTCTTGTGGTCCTTGGTACCCTCAGAACACCCCACTGGGCCTCAGACCTTTGCACAGTATTTTGTGTAGACAATATAATTTTGCACAGAAATAAAGCATCTTTTCTTTAAACTATACTATAGTTGTCTTAATCTTTAACCTGTCTTGAGTCCCAGTTTTGAGGAAAAGGAAGGGTATATATAAAGATGAGGATAATGATGATGATGGTGGTGGTGGTGATGGTGATGATGATGATGATGCAGCAAAAGACACAATTTTCTATGGAAAATACAGGTATATCTCAGTTAAACAAGTAGATACATTCCTGGGCTTTACTTCTTTAACAGAAACTTCGATACTACAGGTAGAAATAACATGGAAAGAATAGGGACAGGTTCCTACACCACAAAAAAGGAACAGCAGTTCAACATGTTTCAGCAAACTTTTTATTCAAATCAACATTATGCACATATGAATAGAAACAACCAGGTCAGGAAAGCCTTCCATAAATAAAAAAAAATCATTTTGAATCTTCCAGTGACCACAAGAAAGCTTTTTCCAAAATGCATCCTGGAATGATATTTTTTTTCTTCAACAGCCTCCACTTATGATTTCCATTTGGATGGCAAAGTTTAAAGATCTATGGTTTTCCACATGCAAGGGTAGCTAATGAGGCAGGCAAAACTGCTTTCCCCATTTCTTTCTGTTTAGTTGCTTACTCATGCTCAGTAACTGATTCTGGAGACAGTTGTTTACCTTGCCTATTTTATGTAACCCCATACCCTAGAGTAGGATCACCTACAATAGAATCCCATTCTTTTCCAGGACAAGCTTTATTGCACCATTTATTGCAGACACACTGCTGCAACCCAACAGTAAAAATCAGTCTTTCTCTATCCTTCCTTCACCAACCTCCCAGTACCAATACTACAAAGAAATATCCACCTAGACAGAAGACAAGAAAGCAGGGATGGGATGGGCTCCTATAAAAAGACTCTGTAAAGAGGAGCCTCTTGGTCAGAGTCTTCATTAACTGATGTATGCCTACAGTATTTTTTTGCAAATACAAACACAGTGTTTTCTCACAAGAAAAATTTTGAAATGTGAGAATTCTTGAGACATTTGAAATTTTTTTTCAATGGGGTATCTCTGAGAGCCGGTGTGATCTGAGGTCCCCATTCAGCCATGGAAACCCACTGGATGACCTTGGACAAGTCACACTCCAGCCTCACAGTAAGGCAAGAGCAAACCTTCTCTGAACTAATCTTGCCAAGAAAACCCCATGACAGATTGAATTTTGGGTCACCGTAAGCCAGAAATGACTTGAAGGCACACAACAACAACAAAATCTCATAAAGGCTGAGACATTCTCTATTGTCAAGAGCAAGAACATTTCCAAGTATTTTTTTACATCCTTAGTGCTGCCCGTCTTCACATACAGATGATGCATCTGCAACAGTTGGATATTACTTGCATGATATTGCTATGGCTAGCCATTCCTGATCATATACCCTTCTTTACTGTCATTGTTACAGATGATGATGTTGCTGTCTCAATAGAAAGAGCTCTCAATAGAGGATAACACACCTTCTTCTTACTTTTACAGTGAGGATGATGTAAGCTAATTCTCTGAACAAACATAATGCAAACAGGAATTTGAGACAGAAACACACAGAGGCATATGAATAAGAAACACACACACAGAGGAGCTGTAAAATGTTTGTGAAGTTTGCCTTGCCATTTGCAGAACACAGCATGGGGGAGTAAAAAAAATGTGTACTTTTGAAACAATGCACTAAAGCAGTATATGCTTTTAAAATGTGCAGAAAAATGCTTTGTTCAGTTAAAAAACACTTTAAAATTACACATTTGCAAGAGTGCGTAAGATGAGCAAATTTTAAACATCCATATAAAAATGTTTTTAATGTGCATTTAAATCTAAGCATATTATCACAGGGTCAAAAAAAAAATCAAAACCTCATTTAGAAAAGAGACAAGATTAACTTCTTAGGAAGTTAAAAGAAAGAGAGAACCTGAATGAAATCAAGATTGAGAAACTGGCCTGCATAACACTGACATCATCCTCCAGTACTCTATACAGTGGCAGAGCTTGGAGTGTGTGGAGGGGGGGCAGGAGGAGGGCATGGCCACTGTGCATGGGGCATGGCCACAGTATGTGGGGACATGGCCAAGATGCACAGGGGCATGGCTACTGGCCGGGATACCCCAAAAACATTGCCGCCTGGGGTGAACCGCCTTCATAGCCCCCCCCGGTCCCTATGCAACTGACTCTATATACAGCTGACATTGCTGGATACTTCTGAACATGGCTGGATACTTCTCCATCTCCTCTCACCACCCCCATTTTCCAGCCAATAAATAGACGGCGTCAGGGGTGGGGTTAGGGAGGAAATGCTGGGTAGTTCCATCAGTTCTAAATTCACAACTAAGGGCCAGTGGCAGGGAAGTCAGCTAAACCTAGACTGTCTTACCAAAGTGGAACAGGTCTTGATATATACTCACCAGGTGGATCTGAGTGAAACATGCTGCCTTAACACTGGGCCCCTAGTGCACACACACCCCACACACCAATTGGCTGCTTCTTCCCTGGCCTACAATAACGGCAAAGAACTCCAAGAAGAGGATGTCTCAACAATGGTGGAAGATGGCAGCTCTCCAAAGCCCCCTTGGGTGCCACAGGCTCCAATCTATCCCCCAGGTAAGTCTAAGGGGCCCTGAATAGCACTACTGTTTTCCTGAATAGTGACAGTGACTTGTGGAAGCAGCCAAAAGAAACTATAGCACTCATCAAAAACTGTAGGCTTTCTAGAATCAGCTAAGAATGGTTAAGGCTCTTTCCACACCCTACCTTGTCCCGTTGTGCTCTGGTGGCAATCCCAGCAGCAGTTCTGCCAGAAAGAGAGCACAATGGGAGAGTTCCCATCTGCAGTGGACTGGTTCCCAGCTGAAGGAAGCGCAATGGACACGCCTCTTCCTTCCCCAGCACACCTGGGCACTTTACCAGGCTACGCTGGGGCAGGGACTTCCACAGGCCAGGTAAGTACAGGATGGTGGTGTGAGTCCCACTGATGGGGAAAATCTGTCAATGATTTAATCCATGATCCTGCTGCCTGGTGACAAGAGGACAGGACAGCGATGACATCATGCAGAAGCATTGTCACACTCCTCTCCCATCCCCATGCTGGGACAACAATGTCCTGTCAAAAGGGCCTTAGTCACCTACCCATCTTGCCTACTGAATATGAGCTTGCAAGACAAATTTATTTAAAATTTTCATTGCAATGATGTTGCAGTGAAGAAGGTCAGAAAAATAAATCTTTAAAGTTAATTGTCCTACAATTTGCAACCATGTTAGTCCATTAAAACAAAAGGAAAATCAAGATATTGGCAGGAGAATCCCCTTATTAACAAACAAAAAGTTACAATATAATTAGCAAACTTGTAGAACTCTCAGGTTGAGTCTTATTACTAAACAAAAGTAACAAAAGAAGCCTCTTTCCACAATGTAGAACATGTAAAAATAATTTCAGAATTAAAAGCCAAAAAACAACAACAACAACAACAACAACAACAACCATGGCTCATGAGACTGTATGAACAGAATGAGGGATTTCAGCACTGGTGTGGAAAGCACACCCAAGTTACAGGTTTGTAACACAATGATCGAGCACTCACCTCTGCTTGATATAAGCTATTTAAGCTATACCACTTTGCTAACAGAAAATCATACATAATCAAAATCAAAAACATAAGGAGTCTCAATAAAATTTCAGTAAAATTTTAAAAATGCAAAAGATTGCAAATGCACATAATAAAATTTCAAAAATTCAAATTGGCAGATACAAAACTTTCAAAAGTACTGATTTAAAACCCATACTCTAAAAGACCTGTTTTTCAAGGCTTATTGAAATAGAAAGGTCTCTAAAAGATGGATGTAAAAAATCAACAATGAACCAACAAACCAACAGGCTGGCTGGCCTCCAAACAGAAGGACATTCAATAGCTTTGCTGCTACCACTGAGAAACTCCCCACGGCTGGAGTCTTTCCATGAGCCAAGGTGAACCTCCTGACTTAGACAACTGATGGGAGAGATGATAGAACACAGCCATCTGTTCTTCTGACATAGTTGACAGTCACCTGCAGGGTTGTCCAATGTGTGCTACTGCCACCAGGTTCACTTCCACCTCCACCCCTTTTGGACACCTGCCTGCAGAGCTTGGGAAACTTACTTTTCAGACTACAGCTTTAAGCAGAAGAACCCCCAACCACCGTTCTGAAAAGCTTAGCTGTCTGTCTGCAGTCCTTATTCATTTTATATCCCATCTATCTCCTGACATGGGACACAAATCAGCTCACATCATGATTTAAACAAAGGCACCTTTAAAACCTAGTGCTGCAATTTAAAAAAACCGAGCTAGCAAATTAAAACATCAGTATTTTAAAACAATGGTCAAATAATTTAGAACATGAAAATAACAATAAACGTACAGCCCAGACACCCCATTATAAGAACCAGTTAATCACCAAATGTCAGCCATGTAGACTTCAGTCAATTGACTTGGACTCAAATTGGACTCAAGTCACTTTAAGGACTCGACTTGGACTCAATTCAGCAATAAATGACACACTGACTCAACTTGACTCATGACTTGTATATTTTTAGTCACAGACTTGCTGCCCTTAGTTCAGTAACATAACACATTCATCCAGAAATCTTACAACTTTAAACAATGCTTCCATCTCTTTTTGCCTACTGATTACGTGATGATCTGTCTCATGCTCAAAGCTTGGGCCAGTTCTCAGAGGGGAGCGATAATATGTTAGGCAATGGACTTGAGGAGGGGTTGAGGTTCTGCTCAGCAGCCTGTCCCCGCTGCATATTGGAGGAACCTTCTAAAACTTTTCCTAACAGCAGAAGGCAAGACTCAGTCCCAGAGCACAAGGAAGGATCCTTCCTTCTAAAGCTTTAGAAGCTTCAGTAATTGAGAGTAAGACAGATCTCATTCCCCATTTCCAAAAAGGCATCCAGCTTCAGCAATGAGATGTAAAAAGAATCCTATTCCCCATTTCAAAAAATGGCTTTCAGACTTGAGACTTGAGTTGAGACTTGTAGTAAAAGACTTAAACACATTGCTGCCAAATGTCTTGTCAAATAAAAAAAGGTCTTTGGTGGTGAAAGAAGAGCAGGGAGGGGGCTACTTTAGTCTCCTATAGGAGAGAATTTCACAGTACCTTTTTGACTACAGTTCCCAGAATCCCTTAGCCAGCAGTGGCTATGTTGGCTGGGGGAATCTAGGGAGCTGTAGCCAAGCTCTGTATGTGGCACATCCCCAAGGGAGAAAAACATGGCATAGATGCTGGCTCTAGAACTCAAGAACACTGTAACTGCTTTATCATGAAGCAGAAACTTTCACATGTGTTTATGAAGCAACTAGCAGCACTCCTTTGAGACTGCTCTCATTTCAGTATTGTTACAAAGGGTGGGTGAAAATGGAGGAGAAGGAAGAGGAGGAGAAAGGGGGAGGAGGTTCAGTTGGGTCTAGTGATCAGCAGTGGCCACTGAGGGCTGGGCCAGATGAAACCTACCCCTAATACCAGTCCTGACAGCATTTCACCATTCCAGCCTTGCCTTGTTCCAATCAGTCCACATGAGACATTGGAATTCTACTCCAGCTTCCCTTCCATACCTTCACCTTTCACAGACGAAAACCTGAGCACATGTGGCCAGGCAACTTCAGAGTGTGATCAAGATGGCAATAGTTATTAATGAAAAAAAAAGGGATTTAAGAGAGGCTACAGCACTTTGCTTTTGCCTGAGCCTTCTGGGAAGGGCAAGATTCCACCCTCCTCTCCCCCCTGCTGAGTTAATAGAGTGCAAAGTACTTTTGCACTTTGAAGTCAATTTGCAATGATGAAGGAAGATGAGGACAAAGGGGAAAAGTGGGTAGACGAGACTGAAACTTGAGACATTTTAAAGGCAGTTGAAAAAGCAGGATAACAGAAGATTGTTTGGGACTGTCCCTGCCAAATTGGGACAGTTGGAGGGTACGCTGTACCTCTTTCACAGCCACTGTTTAACCCAGGTAAAAGTTGGAGCAGTTGGAAGGTATGCATTTCTTGTGACTGGAGGCTGGTCTTTTTTACTATGAAGCACTTCTCATGAACTGCTGACAGATTTATTCCACTGAGCTTTTAGTGCATTTTAATCTTACCATCTATAGTATTCAACTGGTTTTTTATGACAAATGTGCACTGTGTTTTCAACTGTATTGAGATTTTCTTGTGATAATCATCCATCAGGAACCTTCTTAAGTTAGGACTACAAGTTAGGGGAATCATTTTTATCAATAAATAAAAATTATTCTTGCTGCAGACATGAGGCATAATTACTCACTCTCAGAGAAACCTGCCTATAAAGTTTGTAAGAGTCATAGTTCAATGGCAGAGGGTGTGTTTTACAGTCAAAAGGGCTCAGGGTTCAATATCCAGACATCTCCAAGTGGATGTAAGAATTAAACCGTGAAACTCTAGAAAGCTGCTGCCACACAATGTATGCAGTATGAGGTCAATGGACCAACGATCTAGCATGTTTTGAAATAACTTCCTATGTTGTATTTGTACATAAAATCATTCTTCTGGACTGGCCTTTGTCCAATCAAGAGGCATGCCAAGTTCAGTGATTCATGCAGAATTTCGTAGGCAGTGGTTATTCTGAAGATGGGTAATTACAACCTTTAAAAGTAAACTTTTTCAGCTGTTAGAGTGGAATATGTCTCCACTTTTAATTATATGGGGTAGGAAATATTCCTCAGCTATCAATAATATGGGAAACACACATACAATAGAAGAATGAAGGAAAGAAAGAATGATTTTCTATCATTTAACACTGGCGTAAATGTTCCTTCAAAAAAAATAATAAAATGACTTTAAAAATCCATTCATGTTTCTTCTTTATTTCCAGAATCAAATTTAAAAGCACTCAATCCCAGCAGTGCACCCTCCCACAAAAAAGAAAAAAAAAAGAAAAAATTTATTTCCATAGCAGATTTTCACCCTTAGAAGTTCAAAAGAGAAATCTGGAAAACTAGACAGACTTCATATAAATACAGTTCAGCAGTAGGTAGCTGAACTATTTATTGCCTAGATAGACAGATGGATAGAAATGGATAGATTTCTGGATAGAAATGGGACAAAAACAAAGTAGTCTGTTTTCTGGAGATTTGAACACTGTCAGTTCAGGTCCCTGAAGCTTGTAAGATCATTATTTCACACCCGCTAGGCTTGACTTACTTCTTCAGATTGAATTTATCCAAATAGTTCAGACAGAGTCTATTAGAATCATTCTCTCAGCTCCCTGCTCCATTTTTTGGGGTTGAAGCAAGCAGTTTAAATCGCCAAGAATGCAACAGCAGATAGTCTCAAAGTGGCCAGTTGTTTTATGATATATTCCTTTGAACAGGAGACAATCAGTGTAAATCAGAATATATATTATGAGTAGGTAAAACACAGTCCCTACAGATGTCCTGGTTCCCAATTACTGTACCACACAGGGGGCCACACTATTAAGTAACTACCAGTTCACTGAAAGCATAAAACTGGCATACACTGTAGATTTCCCTATCTACTGATGAGAGACTCTTTCCATGAAAAATCACAGTTGCTGTTTTGTTTTCCTTTTTTGCCTTTTCTTGGGATGAATTGTTTAAATCACAAGTACTCGAGATTAAGGTCTCTACCCCCAAAGTACATAAAAGCATGAATGGGAATCATGCAGCCCTCCACGTATCACTGGACTGAAGCTTCCAGCAGCCCTAGCCAGCACAGTTAATTGTGAAAAAAGTGAAAAAATTGTGAAAAAAGCCGGCGGGCCCCTCCCGAAACTGCAAACCCCAGGATTCCATAGGATATTGAAAGTGGAATCATAGCGCTATAACAGACTAGTGTGGAAATGGCCTAAGACTTAGAAGTGTGGCTGTGAAGGAAGTGTCAAGTGTAAAGATACACCTTTAAGTCATCCAAGCCACAGACTTCCTGATTCTATGTATGGGTGTGAAAGCTGGATGGTGAAGAAAGCTGACAAGAAAAGAATCAGCTCATGTGAAATGCTGTGCTGGAGGAGAGTTCAAAAGAGGCTGTTGTTGTGTGCTTTCAAGTTGTTTCCAACTTACGGTGAACCTAAGGCGAACCTATCACAGGATTTTCTGGGGCTAAGAGTGTAGTACATGCTCAAGGTCATCCAGTGGGTTTCCACAGGAATTGCATGGAATCAAACCCTGGTCTCCAAAGTTGTACTACAATGCTTAATGTTGTACACAATGCGGGCTCTCTCTCCAGATACTACCTTTTGGCAGTATCTAAATAAATAAATAAATAGGTCTGAGAAAAGCCTGAACTCTCATTACAAGCTAAAATGACTAAACTAAGATATGACTCATCAGAAAAGCTGATAACACTTGGAATGTGGTAGGTAAAGACAAAAACTACACTACAGGTGAATTGAGTCAGCCAAGAAAGCCATGGCTCTGAGCTTTCAAGACCTGAGGAGGGCAGATGATGACAGGACCTTATGGAGGTTTCTCGTTCATAGGCCATTTCCACATTAGAATGTTAATGTGCTATTATTCCACTTTCAATATCCCATGGAATCCTGGGGTTTGCAGTTTAGGGAGGGGCCTTTTAGCCCCCCCCAAACTGCAAACCCCAGGATTCCATGGGATGTTGAAAGTGGAATAATAGCACTATAACAGTCTAGTGTGGAAATGGTCGTAGCCTTAGCATGTCAAATCAAACATGATGACAAACAACAATAACAAATTGTTCATATTTGTTGTCTTTTAATGGATATGTTGTAAATTGCTTTTAATTCTACTGATATTTAAACAATACTTTAACTCTTGTATGTGAGGTTTTATTTGCATCTGTTTTAATTTTTTTAAGCTGCCCTGAGTCCTAAGGTTGAGGGGAAAGTGGGATATAAATAAAAAGGAGGAGAAGGAGGAGGAGGAGGTTAGTTGTCTTTCAGTGACCTTTGAATCCTTTTAAGTGACTCCTTATTCGTCCCTATAGATACATCACTAATGAAACCTAACAACTGATCTCACAGATACAAAAACATAGGTTTTAGTCATATCATTGTTCCTGAAGATCATGGATCCATGAACTTCAGCCCCTGAAACAAAGCATCTGTAACTTCCTCATTGTTAGGAGAATATATCATTGCTTCACATCTTGCAATATAGTGCTTGCTTTTGCCACATGGAAAACAATGCTTCAGATAAGAAGAATTTGTGTGAATATACTCAGAGACTCCTCTCTCAGCTGCAAGAATCCAGGCATATTAATCTCTGTGCATTTTAGGTTTAATAAATTGAAGATCAATGCTGACAGTTCATTATTTCAAATAAATTAATCATTAGCAAGTCAAACAGTCCTGACTGTTTAAAGACTGCTCTCAAGATCTGCCTCTATAATCAAAATCCAAGAGGAAAGGAAATTAGAGACTATATGAATTGGCCACATGAATTCTTCCTTGGTTTTATCACTTTTTAAAACTTTTTCTTTTTTGTAATCAGATCAAATGCCCAGATTTCTAGCACACATCCCATTCTAGGTCCCACTGAAATAGTCAGTGCAACAATTTCCCTTTTCCCTCATTTTCTACTTATACCCACTTCAGGATGTTTCTTGGGCAAGACTGTGATTTGGTGATTTTACTAAGTGCTGAAATGGCATCTCTGGGGAATATGTGTTTCCTCACCTTTTCATCCAGTAATATGATTTGTTCACTGCTAATGAAATAGACTTTTACTTTAACTAGGCTTAGTAAAGAGTTCAACAGGCAATCCCTCACCCCACTCCTTTCTGGACGACATATGGCCAACCAAAAACAACTACACACAAAAAAAAGTTAATGTCAACTGCTTTGACAGAGAACTTCCTCCTTTTCTTTAACATGTCAAAGCAGGAGTTGATAATCCCCACAGACCTCCATTTTTCTCCCTCCTCTCATCCCAATTCTTGGTTGCCCCGGTGGTTTATCATGTCCAATTAGCCATCTGCCATACTGCTATCATCATACAAAAGAAGCGCTCTCCCTTCCACCATAACCTATCAGCAGGGCCTTTGTCCAAGCTGACAAATAAGAATCAGACACCATTGTTCTTTGTTGATGCTGCTGTCCGCATATAGGCTGCCAGTTCTGATTAAAACAGCAGGAGTGCCACAGGACACTCCAGGACTCAGGATCTCTGCCAGTAACTCCATACACTGAAGTTGTATTTAGCTGTGCATATTCTGTATTCAGCCACTAAACTATACCCAGGTCAAATTCTGTTTTCCTTTCTCTTTGTACATTGAAAAATGCCCAAGGGTCTCTTTATTATTTAGTTAGAGATTCAGATAATGCAAGAAATATCATTATACTAAGCCTGGGATGTTAACTTCCAGGAGGGATATATTCCTTGGATTCAACAGTCTCTTCTTTTTCAAAAAAAATTGTCAATGCAGTTTCAGGCTAATTTACAATTCAGTTTATGTTCTCATTGCACCAACACAAAGCCACAGATTTTTGAGTTCCATACTCCAACCATTACATATCTGTCTGTATATTCTCTTACTTTCCTCTACTTAAGTGTCTTCTACCTCCATTTTTAAGAGGCCTTTGGCACAGCACTGAATTCCATGCAATTTAGTCCTACATTTGTGTTCCATGCTATAAAAATGGAAATTGTTTATTCACTGTAATATTAAATGCAGGACCTCTGTCCAAATAAAATACAAGAATAAATGCCTCTCACTTGGCCTTCAGCCATCCTGATGTTTCAAGTAATAAATTACAGGCAAATTTGGGTTAAGAAAGCCTAGGAGTCTTTGCAAATATTTTCCTTTAATACAATCATAAATACCAATGGCTACTGTACATAAATGCATCACAGTACTTCAGTAAAATCAGTTTTGTATCCATATTAAAACTTCATTGGAACTCTAGGTATTAGCAGCTGAAACAACCATAGCAGCTCCTTGATGCCTGCAACAGCTCCAAGCACACCTGTCTGAAAGAAGAATTTCTTCCATTGGACTGTCCTCTTTAAAAGGGATGTGATTATTTGCTTTAACTATTTCAAAGATAGTTGTATAGTTAAAAATTCATTCACTCCTCAAAATCCTAGATGGGGCAGAAACAGCCAATAGCAGCTCTTGAATATATATTTTGACTTATGCTGACACCCATGCAAACTGACTACTCAGTTCAGATATATTTCAGAGCAGAAGTGAGGCACCTGTGGCCCTCCGGATACTGGCCCATCTTCTCTGAATACTGTCCATGCCCTCTCGAGCTAAAAGGAACTGCAGTCCAACAATATCTGAAGGAATATGACATTCATTTCCCTGTATCCATGTGTTGGTGTTTCTTATTAGATCTGCAACATCTAAACTTTTTCCTAGACTGGAATTTAAATTTGACTTTTCAGCTTCATCTCCAATAAAACATCAAATATATTTGAAACAAAGTCAAAATAAGAAGACCAGGATAAATTCTGAGATTTTGCACACCACAGGTTATCAGTGGATTTCAGATAAAACAGAATTCTAAAATATCTAATTTAAGATCACATGAGAAGGATATCAAAGGAATTTTGAAGGAAGACAAAAGAGTTTCATGTGATGTTCAAGTGAATAAACATAGGGCAGAAACAACCAACAGCAGCACTTGGACAAATGTGCTCTTGAATACAGGTTTTGACTTAGGCAGAAACCCATGCAACAGGCAATCTACCTGCATGCATTGATTTCTGCAAAGACAACATACAGATATAGCTGTGCATAAAATGTGGAACCTTGCATTTACAGGATCCCAAAACACAAAGAAAGTGCACTACGGGCATTCATTGTACACGTTAGATCTCACTGCCCTTTATACACACATCCACTAACCACAATCATGTCATCTGAAGAGTGCTCACTTGGAAGGTTTTATGGAGATATTTTGTTAATGGGTAGTTTCATACTGAATATGATACAATGATAAACAAACAAACAAGTCAACTGTATTTGTTTCCTGTAACAGTATACAACCAGCTCCTTATTATATACTAACAATCAGAAATGCATAGTAGCATCCCTGTGGCCTTTCATTCACCTTGCATCAAACTTCTTAAGCTTTTTGTCCAAATGACAAAAACAAAGCATCATAATATTCCAGCAAAATATACCAATATGCAGTCTGTCCTATAATATAGCAGGACAAAGGGCCATAGTCTTAAATTCAACACAAGACTCTTTGACAAAATATGACAAACTACCCCATGTCTCTTCCTCCTTGAATAATGCACATCATGAACACAGATCTGATCCGCTATCAAATCTGAAAGGAAGGAAGTAAAGGCATCATGAAAAATGTTGTCCACTGTCAGAGGCAAGCAGATTAAATCAATGCCTATGCCCTATTAAGAGTCATATTGCCTCAAGGATTTCCTCTTTGCACACATAATTTTCAAGAGCATCTATTGATCAAACAACTTGCCCACTGCCAATCATTCATTTTCAACTTATTTAGTAATAGAAATGCCAGACACTTGTATAATAAAGGAAGAATTAACAGAAGACTGACATACTGCGGATGATAACAAGAACTCCCAAAGAGAACAATGTATTGCTTTCTTAAAAAGGTAGAATAATATTCATTTCCCACTCACACTCTAATACAGATAATTTGATTTCCTACAAAATATAACCCATGATCAATTTCAACCACATAACAGTAATATGAGAAATGAAGCTACTTTTCTATCTCTGTGGACAGAACAAATAACTTCTCTCTCCTGTTATACTGAATTTCTATTGTATTTCTGCATTTCTGCTTTATTAATATTTAAATGAGACAAATATTCTTTTGTCTGTTTTCACCAGCATGTAGTTAAAAAATTCTTGAAATTCCCAGTTAAAAAAAAATCCTACAGATCTTTTATTGAAGTGGAAAGTAGTCCTAGAAAGCCCCCTTCCCCTCCTTTGTTTAATATAAACATAACTTCCTTTTGTTATAGCCAACAAAGTAATTCAGACTCTGTTGTGCAAATGAGAAACTACATATAGCTCTGTTTATCCAAGAAGACTGAAAAGCATTCACAAAATCTGAATAACCTTAGGCCCACACAAAAAGGAACGGGGTTCATATATTCTTATTTACATAAAATTTCAAGTTTCATGTGTCCCAATACCTCAAGGTGTGTAAACAACAGAATTAAGAATTCATATAAAATTTTGCTCTTTTAAGTGGTCATCAACTGGCAAAACATGAGCCACCTGCCAGGGCTTCATTTTTCTAAAAAAGCCTACATGCATTGGTAAGGATTCACAACACAAAAAATGAAAAGAAAAGCATTATATGACCCAGACTACTGAGATACAGTCATGAAAACAGAATGTATCTCGCTCTGGCTTGGCAGAAGACAAGGAAGCAAAGCAAAACATGCAAGATCTATACATCTGGGTTGGGGTAGAAATCATGCAGCACTCCATATGTTGTTGGATTACAACTCCCAGCACTTCCACCCACTGGTTATACTAGCTGGGGCTGATGGAACTTGCAGTCCAACAAGAACAGGACAGCCATATGATTCCCCTGCCTCATTTAGATAGACAGGCCAGGGACAATTTGAGGTCTTTGTTATGCTGGAACTCTTTGCCAATGTGGTTCATTTCATTCAAGGACTGATTCATCTCCAGATCATGCAGACATAACAACTGTGGTCTGATCAGGGAACCTACTTTACCGCGTAGTGAATCTGGATTAATATACAAGATGTATGTGTACTCTATTTATTGTTCATGCAATATTTAAAAAAGCATCTCAGGTATCTCTAGCTGTCTTGGGAAAAGTGGGATATAAATAATTAAAACAAATAAGCAAACACAGTAACAATAGCAGTAGGTGTTCGTATTACCACATGTAAAATTTTCCAATATAGTCTTCTTTGCGCAAAGTACAAAAGGTCTGGACATTTTTATGGGCTGTAGAGTGCTGATCAATATGCTAAAATTGAATAACCCTAAAAGCACTCCTACTAATGCTGGAAAGTAGGATTTCTGAAAATAGTGGGCCTTGCTAATATTACACCATGGAAAAATATGATGCACTAAATAACAAGTTCGGCAGGCTTTTCTCTGGCTTCTGGTGAACACCAAAAGCAGGACTACTAGCCAGAGGATACATAGGACTCCCATGAGCAAGAAAGCAGATGATGGTCAAAACTGCCTCCTAATTATTATGTTTCTATTTATTTTGAGGAATGATTTGATTATTATATAGACACTCTACTACTTATTAGAGGAAGGCCTCTAGCTCAGTGGGAGAGCACATGCATTATCTTCAGTAGGTTCTTGACACTGCCAGTTAAAAAATGATAAGGTAGCAGGTGATGGGAAAGGCCCTGCCCAGAATCAATTGTGAGGGATCATAACTCAGCAACAAAATTAGATTTTGCATGCAGAAAATTCTGGGTTCAGGACATAGTCTCTCCAGTTAAAGTACCAGATACCAAGGGATATGCCTATATAGCTGTGAATAACAGGGCCACCTTATCCATTAGGGACTTTAGGTGCAGAGCCCAGGGCCTATGAAAATTTTAGGGCCTACAAAAACAGGATTGGGGTCCTATGAAAGCACCCTTAGTGGCATGTCAAAGTGACATGGGAAGTCAAATACAAGAAAGCTAGGCCTACGAAAACCTTAATGAGGTCTTGTACAATAAAGTAAAAAATGCCTGTCATCCAGCACACTATCTGGATAAGTTGTTATCAACACTTTCTACCTTTTATATTCTGAGGACTTAGAGCAAACTAATTGTGGATTTGACACCTCTCACACTTGTCCTAGATTCTTGTCTGTCCACACTGCTTAAAACAGTTAGCAGTTGTACTATCAATTTCGTTCCTCAATATTATTATTGCTTCCTTGGGGCACATGCTGCCCTAAAGAAAAGCAGTTCAACCTCTCTTAAAGATAGCTAGGTTAAATTCAACCACCATGAGCCATTACTGCCCAGCAGCCAAGTAACATATCTTAGCAAGGGACTAGAAAAAAGTGGTAGTGTCTTAGCTGTGGATGACAGTGATTGTTTGGACCAATTTCAGTCCAACTTTTAGGCAACTTCCAGGATGGAAATTCTTTTGGGGTGACTTGAAGAAAGGACTATTATTGTCCAATCAATCTATTCACAGAATGTTATGGAGAATATATCATGAAAGATTCCATTAAATAAGAAAAGAAGAGATAATTCTACTGGGTTAGGTACTGGACACATAGTGGGACTGTGTCTCTGATGCTTCTGGATGGAGGGTGAGGAGAGAGATGCGTCCAGAAGGTACTACAGTGGGACTACTATGTCATTCCTTGGCCTTAGACCTTTGTGATGTTGCAGGATTCTATTATGTCCCATATGTTTTTAAATATCTACATGAAACTGTGAAGAGAGGTCATCCAGAGGATAGGGTTAAGATGTCATCAGTATGCAGATGGCACACAGCTCTACTTCTTTTTAATCAGCCAAGCCTAAGGAGTTGGTGAAAATTATTGAGCTGGTGCCAGAAGATGGCTCTGATTTGAATAAGGGCAAAAATACTGGATTTTATATTAAAAAAAAAAAAAAGAGGGAGGGGGGAGGGAGAAAGAGAGAGAAGTACTACTGGATAGAAAGACCACCAATCTGAATAGAGGCTTGAAACCTGTTCTGGGTGGGGTTATAGGCCTCCCCCTCCCCCAGTGCAAGCAGATTTAGTAGAAGGGATGGCCTTGTACCAGCCAATGCAACAGCTTTCTATTCCATCATTCTCCAAACAGGGAACCCAAGGCAGCTGAAGAAAGCAAAGCTAACTTCAGTTCTTTACCATTAGTGGGACTGCCTTTAAAGATGGTTTGGGAAAATTCAGTTGGGACAGAATGCTGCCACCACGACAACAGTGTAAGCTGGACATGGGATGAGGAATGTCTATTTCATCAGACAGATATGACCTGCAAAAGCTCACTAGTCAGCCTGCCAGCCCCACTGTGTTGTTGTTCATGCATGCATATAAGAAAGAAAGAGAAATAGTGAAATCACACTGAAGACAATAGGATTGACCACACGTACTTTGATAAGTAGTCCTATAAGCTGTGAATATGCAATCCACCACAGTGCTTTCCTGGAAATATTTTACATTAAAGCCAAAAAGGAATTCTTCATTCAACCTCAACAGATTACTCATATTTTGTCAATTCTGCCTCATCTTAACTGGCAACCAATTTGCTTCCGGACTCAGTTTAAGATGCTGCTTCTGGCCTTTTACATGCTAGATGGTTTGGGATCAGCTTATCTGAAGAAGTGCTAACACCCACATCTACACATCTGGGCTGTAGAATCTGTTCCAGGGGCCTTGTTCTCTAGCTGTATAAGGAAAGATCAGATTGACAGCCAACAGAGACAGAGCCTTTTCAGTAACCACCCTGCATCTTGGGGGATTTCCTTTTCAAAGATCATAATCAGCAGCTTCTTAAAATTGTTTTAAATCAGACTCTAAAGAAGAAGTGGGCAAAATTTCACCTGCTTGCTCCTCTGGCTGCACTAGCACATTAGTGATGTGCTAGAAGTGACATCAAGCTATTTTCTGAGGTTCTTTGGGCACTTCAAGGGTTATAAAGGAAGCAAATAGCAAACTGCCACATTTGTGAGAAGTTTGGGTATGTTTTCAGTAACTGTTTCAAAATTGCTCAGAAAAAAAATCAGGGGCAGAGACTTTTACAATGCAAATAACAGATTCAGAGAAAGAAATTTCCTCAGGCAAGCATGGGGAGGAGTGAGTACAATTTCTCTCTCCATGTGCACTATAGTCCTCATGATTATTCCCTCTCCCAGTTGGCGCTATTTTGCAATTTTTAAAAAATATTTGCATGTTAATGCAAAGATGTGTTCACAGGGAACTTGGCCTTGTAATGTAATTAAACAATAAGCGGGAGTTAACATGAATCAGGGTTTCATATCACTCAGATGCCAAAGTGTGCAAAGTATGACCCTGGGGCCACATGTAGACCCCAAGGCTGCTTTTGTGACCCTTGACTCCTCCAGATTCACTGGACTGCTGTTCTTTGGCCAAAAAAGAAAAGAAAAGAAAAGAAAGAAAAAAGAAAAAAAGGAATAGCCTCTCCTGAAAGGCAATCTTTTAAATAGGTTACATCCCACTCTTCTTTTAGTCAATTTTTTAAAAATGCAAAACCATAAGTGAACTTCTATATACTTTCAAAATTTGATCGGGTTTTCAATCTTTTGGCAATTTTGGCGTCTGTGTGGCTGCCAGACACATAAAATTGGCTCCTGGACCCACCACAGTCGCCAACCCCCTTTTAGGCTCAGAAACTGTGTTCACTGTCACAGCTCAATCCTAGAGGAAGAATATGATCAGGGATGTTTCCAAAATTTATAATTACCTGATTAAATATATCACTTTGCCTAATTCATAAGACTCAGTTGTATTGCAAAGCGAGTGCCATTTCTCCAGAAGTTCTTTTCTAGCTCTCAGTGCTAAAACAAGATTCTGGACATATACAGGTCATGTGTGGTGGACCAGGCACTCAAAGCTGGCTCCTTTTATATACAAACACATTTGTTTTTGTTGCAATCTGCCTTCAAGTCAACTCCAGCTTATGGCAGCCCTAGCATAGCTTTTTCTTGGCAAGATGTATTCAAAGGAGGTTAGCCACTGCTGCCTTCTAAAGATGAAAGAGTTTGACTTGCCCAAGGTCACCCAGTGGGTTTCTGTGGCTGAGCAGGGATCCGAACACTGGCCTCTTGGAGTCCTAATCCCACCTACAGACCACTACCCCACAGTGTATAGCTCTTTAATGTTATTTCCTGGTTCCAGATGAAGATCTGGTTGGTTACTGTGAAGCCACATGACCTACAAAGCCAGCTGAATTTTACCCTGATTCACAAAAAAACATGTGACAAGACACCTGATCAAGCAACATTCTGCTTGGCAAATACCTTCTCTATCTTCTTCAATCAGTTCTTTTGATTTGTGAGGTTGCAATCAAACATGCAGATATAAGACCTACTCTCCATGTCCAGAGACTGAGGGCCTTTCTGCACTACGTTGTTATAGTGCAATTATTTCACTTTCAACCACCTGTGGAATTCTGGGGTTTGTAGTTTACCGAGGCCAAAGAGTTCTCTGGCTGAGAATCCTAAATGCCCCTCCCTAAACTGCAAACCCCAGGATTCCAGGGGATGTTGAAAGTGGAATAATAGCACTATAACAGTGTAGTGTAGAAATGTCCTAAGACATGGAGCAATGGATTCAAACTGCAGGAAAAGGGATTTCACATAAACATTAGGAAGAACTTCCTGATGGTAAGAACTGTTCAACAGTGAAATATGCTTCTCTGAGTCTGTTGGAGTCTCCTTCTTTGGAGGTTTTTAAACAGAGATAGGATATCTGTCTGTCTGTCAGGAGTACTTTGTGTATTCCTGCATGGCAAGGAGTTGGATTGGATGGGCCCTGTGGACTCTTCCAACTCCATGATTATTGTTTCTAGTTGTGATTAAGGTGAAACATTGTGGACAATATGACAATATGTAAGAATACCTATTCATCAACATTACAAGCCAGTCATGGCCCCGAGTTTGTCCTCTACCAAATTTTTAATCAGAATGTGGTAAAATGGTTGCACATAGGCTTTCTCATAAGGAAAAGAACAGTGTTTTCAGGCTTTAAGAAATAAAAATAATCACCCTATAATATTATACATCATGTGTGACATGTAAGCGAATGTAGATTTTTATATCCAATGATAATATGCAAGAGTCCATACATCCCACAAATTGGGAAGCCTTTGTTCCTAGATGGTACCAACTTTATTACAGAGTCTATAGGCAATTACAGGTTAAGTGCCCCTTATCTGGAAATCTGAAACCTTAAAACCTCCCAAAATCAAAACTTTTTGCTACCAGCCACCTGCTTCTACCTTCAAAGTGGCAGCAGCAGCTTTCCTCATTTGTCTCTGTGGAACATCACAGCAGCCGGAAACAGACAGCTGGCAGCAAAAAGAGAGAGACTGAGGATGTGAGAAACAAACGAGGAGCTGCACCACAGCCAACACCTCAAAGGCAAAAGTAGGTGGCAGGCGACAAAAAGGGAAAGACTGAGGATCTCTGAAATGACAGGAGGTATGGATTCATGCTGAGCACTACACTTGGATTCCTGCCATTTCACAGATCCTCAGAGTCTCTCTCCAGCCTCACATCTCATACACAACCCAAGTAGCAAACAAACGAGATGCAAAGCTATTCCAAAAAGGTACTATATTCCAAAAAACAAAAACAAACAAACAAAACACTTCTAGTCCCAAACACGCATGTAAGGGAGGCTCAACCTGTACCAGTGTAAGGTGAGAGATGAACTGGACAAACAAACAAATACGATGAGCAGAGATGTGGCTGCCCTTATACCTAAACCGGTTGCCATCTCCTCCTTTCTCTGCCCCAAGGCCCAGAAACTGACCTTGAAGAAGGGAAGAAAGCAGTTGATGCAGTGATAAGGAGGGAGCAAATGAGTGTCATTTCTAGCAGGAGTTGGCTTTAGGGCTACAAGTCCCAGATTCCACAGCAAGCAAAGATGATTCACTAGGTCCTGGAAGTACCTGCCAGTACACTCCAGCCCTCTTCTGCCCCAAGGAAAATTTTTGGGCCTTGAAGCTAAGAAATTAAAACCAGAGGTGGCGGCCAAAACTGTGAACATCCCTGAGCTTTTGGAAGTCTTCAGCTGAGATTCACAAAGGCTTGACCTCTTTTTATGATGAACAGTGAAATACTGGGGCATCTCTAGGGGGCTCTATAATCTTCTAGCCCACAGACCACTGTCTGGAGAATGGAGAAGGTGGCTGAGCCTGCAGACGTTAGCTGACTTGTGACCCAAAGAACTCAAGGAAGGATTCATGATCCAAGTGTGATGCTATAGTCTCATGACCTTCAATGCTTTCTTTCTGTTAACAGTGGAAATTTTCATTTATTATTATCTCAGAATAAAACCAAGGCATGTGGTTGTTTATGAATGCTCTCTGTATTAGACTTTCTTCCTTGAATACTCTGTTGACTGCTCTGTTTCCCCTGCCCCCATTTCTGGCATCCATTAATACTGACAACAGCAACTCTAAGCACTCTTGGTGCAAGCATACACAAAGCAAAGAGACAAACAGAACCAGGAGCCTCCCTAGACAAATGGATTTTTCCAATAAGAGTCACTTGGTTTTGCCAAGCTTGGGCCCACCGCCAAAAGTCTAGTGCTCTCTCACATTGCACACTCACTTACTCATGCTCTCTCAGTCTCTACAAACAGATGATACTTTCTGTGTCCATGAATTAATAGTAGTTCTTGTGTGGAACCAAAACCATGGGGGAATTTCCCACCTAACAGCATGCACAAGAGTACAACAGAAGTCTCTCAAACTTGCTACTGCCATGAAAGGATCTGAATGCCAAGAAAACTTCCAGAAAATCCACAGGACACCTAAACAGGATTACTATCAACATTATTTTGGTACAATGTTTCTGATGGTGTAATCAGAAAAAGGAAATATCCGATAAGATGGTTATTTTTAGTATCACTGAATAGTTATTAGAACTTTTTAAAACTCTGATATAACCTTTCAGTGAAAATGCAACAGTTGATGGGTCTTGTAAAAGTGTGGTGGATGTGTTTGGTCTTGAGAAAATGGTTCATAAGGTATCCTTTAACCCATTCACAGCCCCAATGGTGCTTGCACACCAGAAAACCATGCAGAATCTATAACTGTTTTCCTTGTAGCCCTGTTAAGGTATCAACAGGCAAATATCCATCAGCACCATGTGGCTCATGAGATACACATGCAGTCAGACCTTATTATACTTATCCTCCGAGATCAAAGCATATTCACATAAATGGGGTGCAGCCTTCCGTGGAGGGCGGCCAGGGGGCCTGTCATGGATCTGCAGGAAGAAACTTCTTGAAAAGTGTGGGTGATGATGCGATTGTTCTGCTGTGGCTGGAGGAACACTCCACATGACTGATGATTAGAAATGAAGTGAGGCAAGAGGGAAAGGCAGCTGGAAAAGCAAAGCAGCTATAGGAGCAAAAAGCAGACCCAGTGTAGCAGGGTCAAGCCTCCATCCAAAGAGAGCATTTAATCCTTTACAATCTTTAATTAAGGCTCCACTGACTTGGCTGTAAAGCTCCCTCCCTCCCCATGAAAGGTCTGCTAATGGAACTGGGGGAAGGGGAAATTTTCTTGTACTTTCATCAGAGCTAAGAAAATAATTTAAAAGGAAACATATGGGTCTTTTATCCATACATGCATGTTTAACAATCACCCTTCCACCTGTGTCCCTCTGGAAAAGGCTCCTTGCTTTCAGATTTCTACTATATGTTGGCACCCTCCTTTGAACCCAGAGAGCAAATGCCAGTACCCTTGATTCCAAATTACATCTTGAAATGTCCTTTGGGGTGACCTTCCAGAAGGTATGACCCAAAAGTTCATAGCAACTAAAGCCATACCCTTCAAGAAAAAAAAAATCCACACCAGTTAAGTCCTTACATCACACATTCATGCAAACACAGACATACACAATAAAAAAAAGTCCACCAATATCAGCAGGAAGCAAGGAAGGGTTTATTCTCCAATTGCATCACAGACCATCAAATGAATATATAATACAGTTAAGAGGTGCAAGAAGAAAGAGAAATGTTGGCACATTTACAAGCATGCCATCCACTGAAAGCACAGCCTGGGTACCATGAGGGTAGGAAGGGAGGGAGATCAAAAACAAACTCCACAATAATTAATGATGGCTGTCAATTACTCTCCTCCAGCCCACAGTTCTTAAGTTCCTTAGAGATCCAGATAGATAATATATAGGCCATTTCCGCACTAGGCTGTTAGAGAGCTATGATTCCACTTTCAACATCCTATGGAATCCTGGGGTTTGCAATCCAGCTGGCCCCTCCCGAAACTGCAAATCCCAGGATTCCATAGGATGTTGAAAGTGGAATCATAGTGCTCTAACAGCCTAGTGCGGAAATGGCCATACTGTAGGCAGCTGCTCTAAAATGGCTAATACCTAAGCCTTTGGCTCCATCACTAGACCCAATCTACCCATCAGCTGAAAAGGCGTGTTTAGAAGCCAGCATCTCACCCAGCCTACTGAACACACACACACAGCCACTTAGTCACTCCTTCGCTTTTATGCCTGGAAGTGCGGTGATTGGGGGGAGTCCACTGGTGTTTGGAAGAAAGTGAAATGATAAAAGAGTTGAGGATCTGGAAGCGGGTGGGGCAATGTACGGGGTGGGTCACGAGCAACGTAGCCCGCTCTTAGATTTCTCAAAAGTGATCCCGAAAGATCGTCTGGTTTCTAAGGAGAAGGCAGAAAGAGGTTTCTAGGATGACCCACCAGCCACTCAACCAAAGAACACGCGCAAAGGCAAACACACAGAGACTCACACATACACACAGAGAGAGAGAGAGAAGGGACCAGCAAGAGGAGGAGAAGACCACAAGAAAAACATCAGTCTGCTTCGCCTTGAGCAACTGATTGACAGCCAACAGTTTGCCCCCTCCTCCATTTCAGATCCGTGCAGACAAACCACATCGCAACACACACAAAAGCATCCTCCGTTTGCTTGGAGACGGCGCCTTCTGCTCCGAAAGTGTCTGCCTCTCCGTCTTGCCGGGGGAGGGGGTGCGTGTCAGAGAAAAGACTGAATATTTTGTGCGTGTGTGTGGGGTGTGTGTGTGTGTTTTTACAATCACCACCAAAAGGACACAATGCAGGGCGAGACACAGAAGGAGGACCCAGGATGTGGGGATCCCCCATTAAGGACCCCATCCATCTTCTTGGGCTCCCGCCCACGCGCCGCTTCCTCCCCCCCCAAAAAAAGCAAACACAAAGGGAATCTCAACATCACACGCGCCGCAACGCGAGCCATCCTCAGCTACACAAAACACCCCCCGCCGCCGCTCGCCTCCGGGTCTCGCCAGGGCGCTGGCAGCCCGGTCTGCGCCTCTCTCCCGCCGCCCTCCCCGCCGCTCTCCCTCTCCGCCTCCCCTTTACCTGTGCGGAAAAAGGCATCCACCTCCGAGTCGGGAACGGCCCCTTCCTCCGCCGCCCCCTCGGCGGGGTTCATGGCTGGTGGGCTCGGGGCGAAGGAGGCTCACGAGCAGCAGCAGCAGCGGCGGCGGCCGGGTAATATCCAGTGAGCTGGGGAGGAGGAAGAGCCGAGAGAGGCGAGGGAGGGCGAGGGAGAGAAGGAGACACACGCGCCACAGGGAGGGGGAGGGAGGGAGGGAGGACAGTGGGTGGGTGGGTGGGTAGGAGGAGAAAGAGGGAGGGCGGAGGAGCCTTCAGCAGCCAGCCTTGGCGCTCCCCATCCCTGCCAGGGTGCCGGCTGAGGTCCTCCGCCGCCGCCGCCGCCGCCGCCGCCAGCCCTGTGGGGTAGGAGTCGGGGGTCTCCTCCTCTTCCCCAAAGGCGTGGACACACATCCACCCAGAGCGCGAGAAGGAGGGCGAGCGAGCGCGCGAGCAACCCGCAGCCTTGGCTCGCGCCGTGCCCACCCCTTCCTCTTCGCCCTCTCTCGCTTTCTCTCTCTATTGTTCAGAGCCCGCTTTCTCTTCGTGCCGTCTCACGCCCCTTCTTCGGATTGCGCCGGCGGACCCCCAACACACACACACAGCCCGTCACTTGTTTATTTCACATGTGATCCTCTCCCTGTCCCCGCCCCCGTCTCACACCCGCCGTCACCCCGAACTCAAAGCCCACCCACCCCCAGACGCCTCCGAGGCGGGCAAACACAGAGGTGACAGCTCCATGGCCGGAGCCCGAGGGCCACCCGGGCCATTACTGGGGGGGGGGTCTCCCCGCTGTCACCTGCAGCAGCAGCCCCCGCTCCACCCCCTTTTAATTCTTTCATTGTTCCGATTAAGAGCTTCGGCAGGACTTCCTGGAAGGCGGGGGAGGCTGGGAGGCGCGTCGGGCGGGGGGCGGGTGTGTGTGTGAGGCGAGTCTCGGTGCGCGGCCGGAGACGGGAAGCGCCCTGCGCTCAGACCCAAGAGAGGGGCTTCCCATCTGGCCGGCGGCCGGAGCTCTCAGGCCACCTTCCCCGGGAGAAGGGGACCAAGCCCGTCTCTCTCCCTCCCTCCCTCCCTCCCTCCCAGCTTCTTCCCCACCTTCCTCCTCCTCCTCCAGCCGTCCCCTCCCGCCCGCCTTGTGGCCCTCAGACCATTCACCTCCGCGCGCCCTCTCTCCTTCCAGAAAGAACAATTAAAAAATCGTGCCCGGGTCCCTTGGCGGGAGAATGAAATGCCAGCAAGAAGCACGGCGGGGGGCGGGGCAGTGGGTGAGAGGGATGGGGGGCGTTCAGGTGCGTGAGGGGATTCAGTGGGGGGAGCCACGGGAAAGGGACTGGCTCCTGTTGAATTCCACGGTGCGAGGGGAGGGGAGGGGAACGGGGGGAGGAGGAGGAGGGAGCGCGGCTCCGCAGACGTCACTTGGGTAATTGTTGCAGACTGTGGTATCAGTTGGTTTCCGAACAGTAATTAGGGGGCTTGACAGTTTCCAGAATAGGACTGGAAGTTCCATTTTTGAAGATGCCCAAAAAACCTTTTGTGTGAGAGGAGGAGAAGGCGGAAACAGAAGGGAGGGAGAAAATACAGGTTTCCAACTATTGATTTTTCTCTCACCCCCTGAAGGCAGGCTACCTCCAAGATAATGAAAGGGCTTTGCATCTCAGAATCTACAGAAAGAGCTGCTTCTGGTGTTTCTCCTCAGCCATGGCTTGTGCCACTTTCTGTTTATTTAAAATCTTTTTATGCTGCCAGATTTTGGGGGAGATGTGCAAGAAACAATAGCGTAACAAGAAGCTGCATATAAAAGCGCGGCACTGAGATATTTATAAGGATAGCCAAGCATTTTAAGGCTGGTAGAATGGGTGTCAGGTGTACCTTCCCAAAAAAGCAGGCATCTCAAAGCCAGGGCTCCAACCAAAAGGGTAACTACTGGTGGGGGAAAGGGTAAAGACATTGCTCCCAAATAAAAATTCCACCCCCCCCATGAAATTTACTTTCATTCCTCAAATTTCTAGCATTGCAGAGAAATGAGACACTGAAAATAATTCAACTTAGAACTCCTTATATTTGTCGGTTCACATTCCTGTGGTACCTTTGCCTGCCCCTTCTCTTTGGATGCCTAAATCATAATTATAAATGCTCAACTGAACTTTTTAGATACTGACCTCATTTTGACCCACCCATCCTCCAACAGCTACACCCCAGTTTCAACCTGATAAGGAAGGCACTTGGAGGATGGCCTCAGCAGAAGATCTTAAGACACATTTTTTCCCCTACATTCTTCACTCCCACTCTAGATAATTAAGTGGGTTCCTTTCCTCCTAAAAGCTTTCAAGATGATGCCTTTAGCTTTCAGGAAGATCAGCAGGGGCTTAAAGGTTGCAGCTCAACAAGGCCAGACATCTATGTAAGCCCTTCATTACAAAGAAGCACAGATGCATATAGAGTACTTAGAATTACTTGTTTGTTCAATTTATACTCCAGCCTTCCTTGTAAAAGCACATTAGAGAGAGAGAGAGTTAAAAGAAAAATACAGAGCGAGAGAGAGTTAAAATCACAAACTGACAAATGTCTGAAACTGTGAATTACAAATATCTACTGAAATATAACAGAAGCAATTATTGAATGGTATATGCCCTAAATTTGTGTGCATGTGCGTGACTGTTCTGTATATTTGAATCTGAAACTTTTGGGATATCCTCTAAGGTTGTTCAGCTGAAATGTCACTTGTTCATGCTCACCCTCACACCCTTTCTTTCCGCCAATTAACACTGAGAAGGTACTTCTTTGTGGAGTATGGATCTCAGTACTTGGCTATTTTTGCTTATGTTATTCTGTAAAGTTCAAGGAATGTAGGAGATGCTTAATAAACCATTTGTTATATTAACTAGCAGTATAAAGGACTTATACAAGACATTCCTTGATAAATACTGCACCCTAGGTGTAAGTTCATGATATATAAGTTTTGGGGGTTATTGAATCATTGAGATGGAAGGGACCACACATGCCCTCTACTCCAATCTCCTACCATGCAGGATTACACAGCTGAAGGACACCTGAAAGGTGGTGGCTTTCCAACCTCTGTTTAAAGAGATGTACAATTACAGAACACATAGAGGAAACTATAATACAAGGGATGTTACTATTTTCTCTGTTCCTTATTTTGGCATACATTACCTTCCTGCTATATGTGAAGAATCGTTTCTTCCAGTCTCTGTAATGATCCTGGCCTACTCAATAAGGCAAGTTCCATTTTACAGTGCCCCCATGCCCTCCAAATATTCAGCATATAAGGTTGTACTCTACATTCTATGGCAACTTTGGCAAGTGAATACACCATTATAGAATTTATTCCCCCAGAAGCCCAGCCCAATATTTACAGATTTTGTATTACATTTTCAACAAGATAGGGTTATTTATGGAAACCTTGTAAAAATACTTTTGTATATGGTTTCCCTCTGCTGTTTGATGAAAGCTTTCATACTGCCATTTTAAGCATTCCACAATACAAATCACCTTTGGTTGATTCTCTTGATTTGGCACTACAGCTGTATAGCACTGACATTGGTCTTGGGCCATTTCCGCACTAGCCTGTTATAGCACGATGATTCCACTTTCAACATCTTCTGGAATCCTGGGGTTTGCAGTTTAGGGGGGCCGGTCAGCCCCTCCCGAAACTGCAAACCCCAGGATTCTAGAGGATGTTGAAAGTGGAATCATCACGCTATAACAGGCTAGTGCAGAAATGGCCTTGGTTACATCTGAAGTACCTTAGGCTAGCTATGGACTGCAAGCATAGGAAAGTCTGACCCTGAGCACAAGCCCTCACGTGAAACTTCATAGCATTCCCTATAGGGCATAGTTAATAGTCCTGACTTTGAGTTGAGGATCTGCATACATTCATTTTTTAAAAAAAGAAAAAAAAAGTCCTGCTACTCTTTTCCTTCATTCTCTCTGTTAGATGTGTGCTAGCGATTAGAACCAAGTCTCTGCATCTAAATGAATCTCCAGTCTTTTCCAAACCCATCTGAAGGCTCATCATGCTTCCAGACAGAAGATGCCAACTGCTAACACTGAAAAGGTATTGTACAGCTATTCCATCTTTTTCTTAATTAATGGATGTTTTTCTGGTGAGAAAAAAAAAGGTGGAAGAGGAAGTGTGAAAACACAGGAGGGCTGCAAATTGAAGATAATGACAATGTCTGGACCTCCTATAAAATTCTGTGAATAAGGCAGCACAATTGCACAGTAAATGCCTTGTTGTGAAGCATCACTAATCAGTCTGTGAAGACCAGCCAGAGTTCTTTTTATTCTTTCCAAGGTTTTCTGTACTTAGCTTACCTTCCCAAGGCCCTTGGTGAGTTAACCAATTTCCAAAGTGTGATTTAAATAATCACAGCTGGGAAATAAATGTCATCTCAAGCCATTAACTGATTGGAATGAACACATCATATGATGCAATGTGGTGCTTTTGAGTGATAAAACTGTTGCTGTTTGTCAGCACTTTTATTAGAAGGAATGCATCATCCCTGGCAAAACTGGTTTGTCCTTGTGCAAAAAAAAAGAATAGATTTGACCATTACCACCACCCAAGAAAACAAGACATTTCCACTCTAACTTCACAGTAAGCACTGCATCCCCATCTCCAGAAAGAACTAAAAGAGAGAGAAAAGGACTCCCATGTAGGGAGAGTAAAAGGCACTGTCCACCACCTAGTGGGATAGATCAGCAGGAAAAGATACAACAATTATGCACTTTGTGATTTAAAAAACACAAAATCTGACATATAATGTACTTACTACATATTAAACAGATCTTCCACTGGGTTAGCTCCTTTCTTTCTGTCTGACCCTTTCTCTGCACTTGCTTCTTCACCTTCACTGTCTCTCTTGTCTCACTTTTACTCTCTCTCCTTCCACATCTACTTTTTCCTCCTCAAGTACCCCATCTTTGTTCTCCCTATATGGACCACTCATAGCTATGATGAGGATTAGGTCATAATTCTTTTGGTTTCTTGTGATGAGGTCTGGTCTCCTATCATTTTTCTATGCTTAAGAAAGCACTATGAGGATCTGTGGTCCAGTTATGTCTTTGTTGGTTGTTTTATTTATTATCTAGGTGCTCTCTTACAGATCAAGCAGACCTGTTCTCTTCACAGAATCAGACCCTTATCAGTCCTCCAAGACAGTATCACAGATAAATTAACTTTAGTCTTCAGCTGAGATACACTTGCCCTAACCAAAATAAGTATGAAGGTACAGCTTTGGCTATAGGCTTAGTCTGTTTTCTGCCAATTCCCACTCATTTTTCTCAAGCCTTCTTCTTTTCTCTTCCAACCTCACCCTCAAAGGACAGGACAGCTGCCTGTTCACCCACAAAGAATGCAACCACCATCAGATCTTGGGATTTCCAAGTGAGATGGAACAAGCCTAGGTGGGTAGGTAGCTGGAGAGTTGAAAATTCCATCCCCCTATTCTGGGACTTTCCCCTCCAACAAAGTCACTTCTTTTGCTGTGGAATTCTCTTCTTCTTTGCTGCTAGATTATTCCCCTTTCACCCTCTCCACAACACCAGAGTGGTCTCCTCTCTTCCATTTTTCCTGCTATGGAGGCTTTCCCTCACACCAAGCAATTCCAAGTGCTCTCTCCTCACACCCTTCACTTCCACTGGGTTAGCTCCTTTTTTTCTGTCTGGCCCTTTCTCTGCACTTGCTTCTTCACCTTCACTGTCTCTCTTGTCTCACTTTTACAATCTCTCCTTCCACACCTACTTTTTCCTCCTCAAGTACCCCATCTTTGTTCTCCCTATATGGACCACTCTCATAGCTGTGATGTCTTCTAACCCTCAAGCAATGGCCTGGGCACTGCAATGTCCCAAAGTCTTTGACAACCACCCTGCCATCCCATAATCCCAAAGATGAAGGCAACTATTTTTCATACACAACTGCCTTGTAAAACAAATGAGTCTGAATTTATTTGTTGTATATTATATTCTGTGTTTAAATATTACATTTTGTTCAAAGATATAGTCTCAGTAAGATGTACAGTAAACCTACACATTAATATTGCTGCATAAAAAGGAGGATGGAAGGGGAATTAAAAAAGAAGAAATGTGGCAATAACACAGCTACTTCTTAGAAAATTAATATTGCTGAAGATTGAGTTCCCTTTATATTACTTTTATTTAGTATATACATTTTGGTACTGTTCTGCATTTCTTTAAACTAATAAATACTTATGATTTACACTGAAAGAGTTATCAGAAATATAAATGACATTCATATCTGTAGATCATTTGTCAATTCTTGTATCAAAGTGAGATTGAAAAACAGAAAATTAAAATGAAGTAACACAAAGGCAACACAGAGTTTTTTTAACTTTCTTTGTTGATTAAACAAGTTTTAATTTTAAATAAAAATGTCAGTGCCCTAGTTCAAGTCCAACTTGATTGTTAACAGTGAAATATATCACATGACATTGCCAAAAAACAATCTTTTCAACAAAAGCACATTGTGGTACATGGAAGCTCAATGGGTTTTTTGCAGTTGCATCACTTCTTGCAATCCTTGAAATTGCAGGATATCAACTCTTGGCAGATCTTACCTGCTGCAGCAGGTAATGTTGCCTGAAATGGTGCCTGAATGCCATTGTGGATTTAGTCTAAACCCATTTTGTTGTTACTGAAAGCTCTGCTCTCTGTAGAATTACTTGCACCCATGTATGAGATCCTTGGTAATTGGCCCTCTTAACACATTCCACTAAAGCTGCCCCGTAGCTGGAATTAATTGTACAAAATTCTTCTTTGCAAACATCTTTCTTTCTCCATATATGTTAGTAGTTGTGCTTGTTCAGTCATACCAAAGGGTCACAAATCTTTCAAAATGCAGGAGAAAACACCTTCTAGTATCAAGTTTGGTGCTGACTATCCCTTCAATAACGTAACTGTTAATTCCTGGAACATAGTCCAAGCATACTAGGAAATTTTCTTACCATGTTCAATAAGCCCAGGCACAGTGACCTTCCAGTCAGAGCACGATGCACAAGTTACACCTCATCCTTTTTGTGGCTCTAGACCAGCTGCCATTTCATGGACTATTAGGTACCACAAGCACTTTTCTGTTCCAAATGCCAGTTATAGCTTATTCCCTGTCAACCATCTGAATATGGATACTGTGGTGTTCATGTTGAATAGCATGTAATTCATGTAACATGTATAACATGTGACTCTCTGCTTCATCATGAGTGCACAATAAAAGGGATGGCAAATCCTTCAGTGATCATAGTTAAACTTTTTCAACATTAGTAATGACAAGCTGCTTATGATCATTATTGAAAAAATTGAGAGCTGTGCATGATAGGAACCTGAACAACTCAACATTGTTGTGGTCTTAACAAAGGAACTCTCCAATTCTAGTCACGGAGACAGATGAAGCTGCATTCAGTGGCCATATTGTAAAATGGCTACCTTAGCTTTCAGAGGGTATATCAACAGTTTTGTAACACAGAGACCTTTTACCAATATAAATAGCTGTTTCTATGCCAGATTTTATACTTTGATCACAAAACACACAATAAACCAGCTAATTCATCCAACTAACTGTATTTCAGACTACATCCTTAGGAATATCTCCAGCTCCAGTGATCACAAAGCATAAAAAGTAATAGCAAATTGCTGTAAACTTGGTCTTCACCACTCATTGTTTATGTGTGAACATTTTTAGCACAAACACTGGCCTTTCAAGGAACCCGAAATTACCATTCTGAAAGGCTCTTGCCCCCAATTTGCCTTTAATTCTATGGATTTTTCCACCCTACACTGTTACAGTGGTATTATTCCACTTTCAACATCCTGTGGAATTCTGGAGTTCGTAGTTTACTGAGGCCCAAGAGCTTTTTGACTGAGAATTCTAAAGGCCCCTCCCCAAACTGCAAACCCCAGGATTCCATAGGATGTTGAAAGTGGAATAACAGCATAATTAATAGTGTAGGTTGGAAATGGTCTATGTTTCAGCTTCCCCATTTTGATCCTAGCCTATCAACGCAAAATTGCAAATATGATAACATCACAAGGCCAGAGAACCTAAAAGATTTGGAATTATAACAAATTATCTGAAAGCAAATACAGCAAATTCAGAAGGGCAAATGCTTCTTGGAACTGAGTGAAAAAGAGGAATGCGGCTGCTTATAACCAAGAACCTGTCTGACTGCTGATGGAGCTCATATCTCCACTAGCATACTTTCAGTGGGCTTTCCCTACCATCAACTGGACAACACAACATGATGGTGCTAGAGTGACTCCCACTGTCAATCAGTGGCCAAAGGGGTGGAGATTCTTAGCCACTATTTGGCTGCAGTTCAATGGCCATCAAATTCCTGGGGACTTCATTCTGCCCAAGAAAATGATTTCTTATGTTGTTCCTGTCCAGAGCTACTTGTAATACCCAACAACTCAGGATCTAATGTACTTTTTTCTTTTATCCTATTTTAATTTTGGGGTGGGTTTAAGTGCTAAACTGTCTGTATACACCGTTCAAGACTGCAAAGTCAGCTAGTGGGGGATCCAAGTTCTAGATGCTACAGATGAGTTCAACAACTATGGAATTCAGTCCCAGTCTCCATTGAACAGTGGGAACAGAAATCAAGAGGGAAAAGAGTATAAAGTTACAGTGAGATCTGGGGATATAATCCATTAAGGATTATAAATTTCACATACCTCTTCACATAAAAAAGGAAAGAGTGAATCAATATCCAAGGTAGAATATGAGGAGACATGAATCTGGTTATCCTGGGTATATGAATTCTTGACATAGGTACTGTAAGTGTTGTCAATCTCATCTTGGATTTTAAACACATTATTTGGATCCAAGTCTTGTTGTCTTGCTATGGTAGTAAGAACTATATTATCTATGTTAAGGTAATTACACCTAGCCAGGTAACTCAGGACTGAAGCTACCCCTTTCCTTTTGATCAAGAGAGTATTGTTCTCAGAAGAGCCACCACAGACTGCCTGTAGAACTGGATTAGAAGTATAAAGATCGACTGTCCCCCCTCTCCAGACTTCTGGAAAATCATTCTTTGCCAAGTTTAACTGTCAAGATCAAACAGCCCACCTGAATGAGAGCATATGGGTTATTCATAGATGAGAAACGACAAAAAGCCTGTTTTTCTCTACAGTATCTGTTTTATCACTTTTGTATTGGTAAAAACATTAATTTAAAAAAAAGTATGAGAGGTGTGTTGTTTCTGGCTGGAAGACTTCATGTGCTTTCATCCTAATAGGTGACTTTGGCCCCTACTCGTTGACTAATGGTAAATGAGCTCCTCTGAGCTTGAGCTTGGTTCAAAAAAGATAGGGCTGTCCCTAACCATTATGAAGCAGCAAATGCAAGGAGAGCAGCAGCAAGATCTTAATATTCAAAGTCAGAAAAAGTCTTTTGGCAAAAAGACCACATAATTTATAATATAGTCATACATGTCAAGCTGGACATATTTGTATACTGGAAACAAAAGAGCCAATTACTGCAAAAGAAATTGCAATGTGTTTTTTTTAGTACTTCAGATCCAAATTTAGCACACGGTTTCCATGAAAGAACTTTGCCATTCCATATCCAATAGAAACGAGTGACTGAAACTTCAATTCATCTTTTTCCTCCTCCTCTTATCCCTTTTTAAAGCCCTTGGTTCCTAAGAAAGTTCACTTTGAGAATGGGACTGATGAGGCTCTTGAATGCCATTCTCAAGCTAGTGCGCTTTCCTCTCTGAAGCCTACCAGCTCAGAATACCACTGTTCATAATCAGCCTAGCCTGGCTTATCCTTGGCACATTTAAAGCCAGAAGAATTGTCAAGCAAAATCTTTGATCAGCTGGAAATGGAAAGTGGTGACTGTCTGCATGTTTTACAGGAAAAAGCAAAAACTAAGCAGAGGACAATCAAGTAATGCCAGAAATCTTTACCAAGTGGTCAAAACCTGTTAGGTCTATTCATATCTCTGAGGTGTTAGAGTGAGTTAAGTGTTATCAATATTCCTTCTTATTGGCCGTGGACACACTTGCAATTAATTTTCTCCTTATTATTGTTCATTAAAATATTTATTTCACATCTTATATCATTAGATCTCAGGGCAGCATACAATAAAAACAATTTAAAATATTTAAAATATTTTTTAAAAATAAAAAGACTAAAATCACTGAACAATCTGACAAGTTAAAACAATCCGAAAAGTTAGAGCCAGACAATTTAAAACAATTATGAAAAAGCAAGGAGGGATCCAGTGTGGTGTAGTAGTGTGAGTGCTGGACTATGGGAGACTCAGCCATGCAAACCAACTTGAGCAATCCACAGACTGTCAGCCTCAGTGGAAGACAATAACAAATCTTCTTCAAACAAATCTTGCCAAGAAAATCTCATGACAGGTTTGCCTTAGCATTGCCATAAGTTGGAACTGACTTGTAGGCACACAACAAGATGAAGAATAGGTGTTGCATACCTACAGCATTGGTACAATGACATTCAATAAAATCCTCAACTTGCTTACTTCCAGAGTTATACTATTGTCTTCAGTGGAAAATTTCCAACTAAGATTTACATTTCATACTGCTATTACCTAACTAGTAGCCACACAGTACAATTATTGACATTTCCCCCCTACCAGTTCCCAGTCTTGCTGAATCATCAATACCTTTCTATGTAAACTGTTTTATATACTTCAGTATAAGAAGCATACTATAATTAAAAATACCATACATGCCTGGTTTAATGTATTAAGCTACATTAGCAAAACAGTTCATGGCATTACAGTACTATGTAAAATCTCAAGGTATATGGCACTCTGAGAAGCATCTGATTGTCTGAGACTAAGTTTTACTTAGGGCTGTGATATAAGGCTGTAATGGCAAGCACACTAACTTAGGTTATAAATCCTACTGAATTCACTGCCTCTTTCCAGTATGCATGTGTTGGACTGTTGGATGTGTTCTTCCCCCAGGGTTCTGTCAAGATTCATTCTAAGTGAAGAGCTAAGTATCATCAAAAACATCTTAGAAATAAAGTGCTGGATTGTATCCTAGAGGTGGGAATCATACATACAAGGCAAGGGTGAGAAACCAGAAAACCCTCCAAACCGGGTTTAAGGCTTTAACAAAACATTTCACATTTTCTACACACTTCCTCCTTTTACCACTTTAGATCCAGTCTGTTCTGTATCCAGGTGGATGGAGTGTGGGATGATTGTTGGGGGAATTACGCCAGCTGGGCATTTTAAAAAAATTGTAGGCATTTTTGTGCAGATTTCTCAGATTGTACAGGGAGTTTGCATGCCATCATCCACCCATTGACTAAAATGTATTTGTTTAACATTTTTGAATCATGCACATTTTTTATGTATACTTTTCAAATATGTGCACTGTGGTATGCATCCATTTTTAAAAAATATAGACAAGGCCAGTCCACCACCCCAAATAAAAATTTGGTGGAACAGATTCTTTACACATCTCTAGACGTAAACAGTAAAGCATACATTAAGAAACCATACATTAAGAAAAGTGCTACAAAAACCTTTCAGCCATGAGCTGGATTCGGCTGGCTCTGTAAAACCAGGGAGACTGCCTTCCCTGACATTTTGCTTTTCTGAAACATTCTTGGCAAGATAGGATACAGGGCCTCAATCTATGGGAGGCATCTTGGCAAGTACTTGGGCACTGTTTTATTATATCCCCAAAAGAAATACAGAGTGTAGTTTCAGGGCCAAGAAGAATCCATTCTGGGTAGAATTGACTTTAAAAAGTATAAGAAGTTGGTAACAAAACCAACTTTTGGAATAATCTGCTTTGATATCATTCCAGTGGCATCAAAAGGCAAACATCTCCCCCCTCAGGAATTTTAAGTTGTATGCTTTTACTGCTGATGTTTGGATTTTAGGCCGCTGTCCTATTTGCTCTTTGATCTTATTGTTTTATTATGTCTTTCCTGTTAGTTATGAACTATTACACTTTGATATTTTATTGAAAATCAGCTAGGGAACATTTATGAAGATTGAGCTATGAATGTCCAAATATACACACAAAAACAAAAATATGTAGCTTATATATATATATATATTGAGAGGAAGTGAGATAATCACATAATACTAAACTACTCTGAGGAGCTAATAATAAACATTGTGTCAGAGCAGTTGTCATGTCAGAATCAGAACCCAGCACACACAAAGGGGGTGATTTCTACAAGCTTATTCAAAATTCAGTGTTTACAGTAGCCTCCACAGGATGGATTCAACCAGGCAATAACTCCACTGCATGTCATGCTGCATATAAAAACAAAAGCAGCTATTCATTCACCATTACGTTTACAGCACCTCTTCCAAGCTTGCCCCATATCTCATATCCTTCCAACCTGTTTCAGTACTTCTGACATCAGCCTTCATTCAATTTTATTTTACAATGACTGTAGAGTTGCTGTTCACATATGGCTATTGTAATTATCCCTGCAACCATGAAGTCTTTTCCAGATTCTGTCTGTGGATATACTTATGCCCAGCACATGATGTTATCCCCATTCATAACAGTTCACATCTTACCTTGCAAAAACTTATCACAATATCAGTCTGAAAGCTGTTGTGTTTGTGTAAGACACTTGAAAGCTCCTGGGCCAATCATTTGTCCACGGGCTTCAGGCTGAAACTCCTTGCCCCACTTTAAAAGTAGTAAATCACAGCATATAGGTCATACATGCATTTATTGGGGAGGTTTCTGGATATGTACATCTCATTGGTTGGGAGGGCAGTGCCTGATTTTATCAATGCACTGCATTTGATAATGACATGTGTTTGGCTGATTTTACATATGTGTCAGTCAATGGTCTGTCACAGACAGTAAAATAAAGGGCCTTAGTACTCCTACTTTATTGAATACAATAAATAAAATTTTTGAGGGCCAGTGGACAGAGATTTCTTGCAGAGCTTGCTTTGTGCAATACTTTGCCACATAATAAATTGCTGCATCAAAATAATGTTCTGCCCTGGTGTTCTGCTGCACTAGGTCATGAATTACAAACTTCTATTGATGCAACAGCCCTTTCACCAAATCCTTTTTTCCCCTCCTTGAACATCAGCCATTAAGACTGGACACTGAATAATATTTTGTTCTCATGCTAGTCACATAGTTGGGCAGTATATTCCATCTTCTGCATAGCAGCAAAATAAGTATGTTTAGCAGCCAAGCTCACCGACTTTTGGCAGGGGTCGTGCTATACCACACCACTATAATAATCAATGCAGAGGAAAAGAAGATGGAAACAAACAAACAAACAAACAAAAAAAGGAAGACGAAGACACCTCTTCCACAAGATCCAAGAAATCAAAGGGAAATTTAAATCAACAGTGGGAAATAAATACAACCAGCAGGAGAACATATTACATGAACACGTGCAAATAAAAAGATGACAGAAACAATACATTGAAGAACTACATAAATGAGATAAAAGGATGAGAGATTAATTCAAGGAAGAACCATTTGAAGATGAACCTTCAGTTTAAGAAAGTGAAGTGCAAGCTGCACTAAGAGTGCTTATGAGAAAAAGATTACCAGGAACAGATGAAATACTAATAGAGCTGCTTCAAGCTGGAGAGACAGCATCTACTCTAGAGCTAACTAAAATCTAACAACAAATGTGGAAAACAAGACAATGGCCTGCAGATTGGAAACACTCAGTTTAAGTTCCAATTCCCAAAAAAGGAGATAGCAGGGATTGCAGTAATCACACGACCATTGTATTAGTCTCCCATGCAAGCAAAGTGATGCTCAAAAACCTACAACTAAGACTTTTACTGTATATGGGACAATGCCAGATGTCCAAGGTGGAGTCAGGAAAGCACTATGGATCACATTGCAAACAAACATTGGATAATGGAATGTACCAAAGAATTTCAGAAGAAAAGCAACCTGTGCTATGCTGCAATTATAGTAAAGCTTTTGATTATGTAGATCGTGAAAAACTATGAATTACTCTTAAAGAAATTAGTGTGCCACAACACTTGATTGTCCTGAAGTGTAACCTGTATGCAGGACAAGAGACTACTGTCAGGGTAGAATACAGAGAAACAGAAAGGTTTCCAACTGGCAAAGGGGTCAGGGAAGGCTGCATTTTATCACCCTATCTGTTTAATGTGTAAGTTGAACATAGCATACATAAAGCAGGATTGGATTCGGAGGAAGGAAGCATCAGCAGTTTGAGAGATATAGATGACACCATACTACTAGCAGAAAATAGAAAAGACTTGAAATGATTACTGAAGAAAGTCAAGGCAGAAAATGCAAAGGCAGGCTTACAGTTGAACGTTAAGAAAATAAAAATAATGACAACAGAAGATTTACAAGATTTTAAAATAGATGATGAACAATAAAATAATTCAAGCTTTTCCATACCTTGGCTTGGTCATTAATTAGAATGGGGACTGCAGTCAAGAAATCAGAAGAAGATTTGGACTTGGAAGGGCATATATGAAGGAACTAGGCAAGATCCTGAAGTATAAATATATATCATTGAATACTAAAGTATGATTGTCCTTGCCATCATATTTTCAATTTCTCTGTATGCCTGTGAAAGCTGAAGAAAGCCAATACAAAGAAAATCAGTTCATTTGAAATGATGCTGGATAAGAATTTTACAGATACTGGGGACTGTTAGAAATACAAATCAATCGATCCTAGAGCAAATCCAGTCTGAATCATCCTTAGAAACCAAAAGGCATATCATGAGAAGAAATGGCTCACTAGAAAAGAGAATAATGCTTGTTAAAGTAGAAGGCAGCAGGAAGAGAAGAAGACCACATAACAGATAGATGGACTAAATAAAGGAAACCACAGACCAGAGTCTGCAAGACCTGATGACAAGATGGAGATCTCTCATTCATGGGGCTGCCATGAATCAAAGTCAATTTGATGGGCAGTTAACAACAAAGTGGTATGCCATTCAGAATCTGAAGAACTACCAGGTTAGGACAATTCAGTCAGGGCTGTCCGGTAGTGGAATCTGCTGCCTCGGAGTGTAGTGGAGTCTCCTTCCTTGGAGGTTTTTAAGCAGAGGCTTGATGGCCATCTGTCAGGATTGCTTTGAGGGTGTTCCTGCATGGCAGGGGGTTGGACTGGATGGCCTGTGTGGTCTCTTCCAATTCTAGATTTCTATGATTCTATGAAATTTTTTCCAGATGTAAGAGTAGAGAGACTTCTTGAGAAATTCAATGTTCTCAGTCCAAGAAAAGAACAGTTAGCGTCACATGCAACGTGGATAGCTGGATCTCAAGGGAAGTCACTTTTCTGTTATAATGGGGTTGAAATTTTATTACCTGTCTTCTATTGCCCTTTGTCCCTGGTCCACACATGGTCAAGAAGGAGTGGCCTCTGCCTCCACTGAAATCCCTCAATACCATCTTAACTGACAAGATCTGAGATGGAATATAGGCTGTGACTCTAGCATCTTCACCGTTTTTTTCCTCCTATATGATTTCTTTTAACATCTTTGCCTGATTAAGAAGCCAGTGAAACTTTGAAAGCTTGCATGACACATTTTCTCCATTTTGGATGGCCAACAAAAGTATTGGTCTTTGGGGGATTTTGCATTTTGCCATGTTTTCTTATACTGGCTAGTGTGAATGAAGTTAGTACTGACTGACAATCTTTATTACCCAACAGCGGTTGCTCAGTGATTATAGGGAAATAAACCTGAGTTCCTTTCCAAGCAGACAACTGTCTAAATTACAGAATAGCATGATCACAGTTAAACCTTTTTGACAAGTCCCACCAAGGAAGCCAAGAGCTTACAAAGCACGTTTTGCTTCAAGTCAGTATCCTCAGGTTGAGTTTGTTTACTTTATTGTTACATTTATATCCCTTCATTCTCCAAGGAACTTAGATCTTCACAACAACCTGGTATGGTAGGTTAAGCTGAGAAGTAATGATTTATCTAAGACCACTCAGGAGATTAAAAAACTGAGCTAGGAAGTGAATGAGGAATCACCAGATCCAAACTCAACACAGCGTAGCTTACATTGGCTAGGCAGTGGAGACAATAAAGAGAAAAACACACATTCCATGTATGTTAGACTAGTCTCTTCAATTAAAACTGCTCAGCTCTCGTCAAAATTCAAGAACTTTCTCCCTCTCTAGCACTGTGTATTTATCACCCTCCAGGCTGTCATTTTATTTGTCCAGTGCCTACTTTATATTGATAAATAGTTCAAGGCAGACATTCAGAAGTTCCTATTAAAATGTTCTGTTTCAACTATCAATTTATAAGTTATGTTTATATCCCCCTTTATTTCCTCTAGAAAGTTGAGGATCGCATGTATCTCTCTTCTCCCCTCCACTTTATCCCCACAATAACCCTGCGAAACAGATCAAGTTAGGAGACAGTGATTGGCCCAAGGTCTTCCAGCAGGTTTCATGGCTCAGTGCAGACTTCAAAGTGGATCTATCAAGTCCTAGTTCAACAGTCTAATTTAGCACATTGGAAATTAATAATTCATCTCTCCATTGTCTTGTGATAAAGCTATGTGAGTGAAAGAGTATATAAATTACTAACTAATCCATGGTAACCAATCTATGAAAATCTACTGATACTGAAGTTGTTTTCAGAGCATGGGCACCTTACACTAAATGTACAGACACATAGGGGGACTCCAAGTTCTTCTGA
The DNA here is from genome assembly GCA_948474755.1 of Ctenosaura bakeri. NCBI lineage: Eukaryota > Metazoa > Chordata > Lepidosauria > Squamata > Iguanidae > Ctenosaura > Ctenosaura bakeri. The sequence goes on from CAOLHI010000357.1 coordinate 465,766, forward strand.
AAAAAATTCATACACCCCCTCCCCAGCATTTCTGCATGGTACCAATAAGGAGCAATCTGTACAAACTTTGCAAAGTCTGAACACTTGCAAATAGTTATTCTAAGATGGCTGAATCTTAGAGTCTGAGTCCAGCACAAAGCTTTACTGAGGGTATATTATTTGTAGCAACTAACTGGTAAAGTTTGCTTTTTGCCTCCATTGCCTGTCCCACATTCTGATTACATCATGCTGACAGTGTACTACATGTTGAGGCACATGTTGAACTATCCTCCTGGTACAATTCAGCAGTGTGAAAGTTGTCTTTGATTCAACAATGAAATTATACCTTGATATAGGACAGGCTGAGGTTCATGGCACAAAACTAACATGTGTCAAACTTATGTCAAGTTAACTGTTGCTGTGAAGATGTTCTGCTATTTGTGCCAATTCATATTCACTGAAACTATCATACTTGATGTTCACAAATTGCTTATCCTCACACTAGTACCACCCATAATATATTGGTGTGTCTCTGTTCAGCAAAAAATTCATAACACTAAAAAAGTTGTATCTAGATGTATGTCCCAGTAAAATTTATCTTTAATACTAAGAAGTCTGTCTCTCATACACATGTATACCACTCACACTACACAAACAAACAAACACACACACACACACACAATATATATACTGTATAGGTGTATCTCTGGCCATTTCTGCAGGACAGCACCCTCCTGGCATGGGGACATGAGAGAAGCAGAACCACGACAATGCTTCCGCATAACGTCATTGCAGCCCCACCTGTCCCCAGCCGGTGCAATCATGGGGTGTATCACTGATTATCACTGATGGAAAAACTCTGTCAATGGCCCTGATCACACAAAGCTTCCATCACCATCGGCCACACAGAAGGGCTGGAAGAGCAATCACGCACTTCCTTTCCCACTGTAGCGTAGGAAGAAGGCCAGCCGCAGTGCGGAAGGAAGGAATGTGTCCCTCACACTCCCTTCTGCAGGCAGCTGGTCAGGTACAGAGGGGAGCGTTGGAGACGTACTCCCATCCTGGCAGAGGTGCTGCTGGAATTGTGATGGGACAACACAGGAGAATGTTGTCATGTGGAAATGGCTTCTGTTCAGCAGAATTTCAGTTAACGTTGAAAATGCTGTACTTACATGTGTGTCCCAGTAACATTTATCTTTATCAGATGTGTGTGTGTGTGTGTGTGTGTGTGTGTGTGTGTGTGTAATACCTACATATATTACCCATACTATACAGGCAGTGTGTGTGTAGATACCAACACACACACAAGATAGATAGATAGATAGATAGATAGATAGATAGATAGATGTGCCTGTTCAGCAAAATTTGCATAAACTTTGCTAAACTGAGGCACACCTATATAGTCTAGGTAGTAGGTATAGCATACTATACCTATACAGTGTGGCAGGTACATATGTGTGCGTATATGTACGTGGGTATGTGTGCCATTTTAATCACTGTTTAAAAAAAGTCATCTATAGAGTATAGGTGGTATCTGTGTGTGTATTTGTTGTTGTGTGCCTTCAAGATGTTTCTGACTCATGGCAACCCTAAAATAAACCTATCACAGGATTTTCTTAGCACGAATGGTTCAGAGGGATTTTGCTGTTGCCTTCCTTGAGGCTAAGAGAGTGTAATTTACCCAAGGTCCCCCAGTGGGTTTCTATGGGTGAACAGTGATTTGAACCTGGGTCTCCAGAGTCGTAACGCGGTATTCAAACCACTGCCCCATGCAGGCTTGTTTCCTATCCCTCAATGTGTAATTTTAAAAATCAGCTGTTTCCTGGTCCCTTACAAACAACTCTAAAAGATTCAGTTTCTGATTCTGCCCAAATAACTAGTGTGACAATATTAAGCCATTATTTCAAATATGAGAGCCTGGGCACAAACTCAATAAATGCCAATCATTACTAAGCCCCAGTTCAAAGGCCCATTAACAGTGGAACTAGTTAGTCATGACGAACAGAAATCTCATTGATTTCAACATAACTGAGTCTTAAGTCATCAAGAGTAAACTGTATTCATGTCTATATTCCATTCAATTAGTTTTATTTCCAAGTAAAACTGTATGTGATTATAGCCTTAGGTCACACAATCGTTTAGGAGCAAGTTGCTTTGAAGTCAATGGGACCTACTTCTCAGTTCATAGAATCAAGGTTTTGTCAGATTGTGTGCATCATATATTAGCCAGTATGGCAGCAATTCAAAAAAAGTCCTTCTTAACCACTAAATTAACCAGTGAATACTGTTTTATTACCACACACATTCACTTGAGGGTGCTTGTAAGACACTAATTTCACACATGACTGGGCATAAATACAAACCTGATTTCCAATTCACCCTTACATAATCTGTGCCAATTTTTTAAAAAGTTTTAGTCTTCAGTAACAGAGAAAAAAATCAGTTTGCAGAAATGCAGCTTGAAGTGCATCAATTCAACCAATTGTGTACTTAATTGGTTTTTTAAAAATAGATAGCGATCAGAACCTGCAAAAAAGATGGAATTTGAAAGTAGCTTAAAGAAATCTTAAAGATAATTGGCTAAAAATTTAAAGTGTAGCTACACAGTATATATACCACCTCTCTGTACTACACGGTACATTACAAGTTGGATGTCCAACCCTAGAGTAATGAAACCAGACACATGACATTGGGATAAATGAGGGCCACTTTTATTAGACTTGATAACTATTTACATTGTATTGGCCTGGAGGTGAAGCAGCAAGAGGGAACCACTGGATGCAGATCCAGCTAAAGCCAGGTGACATTCCATTGGCCACCCCTTCAGCCTTCCCTTGGGTGCGCCACTTGAGCCCCTAGAGCCATCCAGTTATTTGGGTTGCTCCCTGGCAGTCTGAAAGGGAAAGGTAAACCCAGGAGGAACTCCCACCCAAGTCCCAGGGCCCAAGTCCCATTTCTAGGTTAGTCTCAAGGACAGCCTCCTTCCCCATCCCCTGGGTCACAGGACATTAAAGAAGCAGATTCAGAATCTTACCCTATATCCTAAGAGGGTGCCCAAGGCATCCACCAAAAGCTTATAACTTCCCTGGCTACCTGCCAGATGACTGCCTATTTAATAACCCACCATATACCAGTTTCCCAAGTCCATTCAATGCAGTGTGGGGTAGGTTAAAAAAAAAAAAAAAGCAAACCAGGAGGGAAAAATTCCTACCTGGCCCCAAAGTGACCCAATCTCACTCACTGTGCCAAGGGCAGGCAGGTGGGTCATACTGCATGATTTAAACAGAGACCACATGCAGAGTGAGCAAGGCTTAAATAGGCTGGCACTCCACCCCCTCATGTAGTGCATCCCGGCACTCTCTGTGCTAGCCGCAGATCCAACTGGCCTCTTCTGTGAAGGGCATCAAAATCTTCCCCTCCCACACAGTGATGGGGCCACCCATGTCCAGGGAAATCTGTTTCAAAAAGCCAGCATGTCTTTGAATCTTGTAAAGTCTGGCCATTGCTATTCCCTCAAAATAATTTTTGATGCTTTAATGATGGCTACTTTATAAATGACTTGAAAAACAGCAAAATTAATTGTTAATAATATATTATAATTGATATTTTGATTAGCAAAATGGCTAAATGTGGAATAAATGGAAACATCATCAGATGGCTCCATAACTGGTTGGAAAACCATGTTCAAAGAGTTGCTTTCATAGTCGTGCTTCAAACTGGAGAAAGGTTCTGTCCTGTCATACTTTTCAACATTTTTATCAATTTCGTAGATGATAGGATAAAGGGAATCTTTACCCAGTTTGTGGATGATACAAAACTGGGAGGGGTAGCTAACACATTGGAAGACAGGAAACAAATTCAAACTAGGACCTTGACAAACTAGGAAACTGGGCTGAAACTAACAGAATAAAACTCAACAGAGTCAAATGTAAAATTCTACATTCAGGCCTCAAAGCCTAAATACACAGATACAGGATGTGGAATGCTTGGCTTTGTAATCATTATTATTGTGTGTCTTCAAGTCATTTCAAACTTACAGCAACTCTAAGGCCAACTTATCACAGGGTTTTCTTGGCAAAATTTGTCAGAGGGAGTTTGCCTTTGCCTTTGCCTTCCTCTGAAGTTAAGAGAGTATGATTTGTCCAAGGTCACCTAATGGGTTTCCATGCCAAACAGGCATTCTAATCCCGGTCTACATAATCATACTTCTACAGTCAAACCACTACACTACACTAGCTCTGGCTTAGCAGTAGTACATGTAAAAACGACCTTGGGAATATTGTTCATCATGAGTTGAACATGACCAGCAATGTGATGCTGCAGCAAAGAAGATGAATGCTATTTTAGCCTGCATTTTAGAAGCATTTTCACAGTGAGGGAAATAATAGTCCCACTATTTTATGTTGGTTAGCTCTCATCTGAAGTACTGGATTCCATTCTGGGTGCCTCATTTCAATAAGGTCATAGAAAAGTTGGAGCAGGTTCAAAGAAGGGCAGCAAGGATAATAGGAGGTATGGAGAACAAAACATATCAAGAAAGATTAAGAGAGTTGGGTATATTCAGGCTGGTGAAGAGAAGAGTTTTGAATTTGAATTTGAATTCTGCTCCTCCTATCCTGCCATTGCTGTTCCATGCCTAACAACTCTTTCTACATTCCTGATATATTAGAAAAAGCAAATGAAAGGCATTTTGCAAACCATGATTTTTTTTAAAAGGCAGTGTGCCATTTCTCATTTTAAACTTAGAGCTCTTTCACCTTGCACAGTTAGAGCACTATGATTCCTATTTAATTGTCACAACCACATTCCATGGGATCCTAGAGTTTGTCATTCAGTGAGTCACTGAAGATGCTCTCACCCACACTCATTCTCACATAGGTGAGAATCCTAAGGCCTCTGCCAATCCCCAGATTTCACAGGATTTTGCTATGGTAGTTAATGTGGGATCATAGCACTACAGTTGTGTAGCATGAAGAAAAACCTTACTTAAATCATAACCAGAATAAAATGAAGTTTGTGTGTCCTGACTTGTAGCTACATTTGCTTTCCTGAGAATATGTATGCCATGTTGTTATAGAAAAGAATGATATTTTTAAGACAGCAATAATAAAAATAACTACTAGTAATGCCATCCCTGGAGAGCCAGTGTGATGTAGTGGTTTTCACATTGAACTACAATCCTGGAGACAAGGTTTCAATTCCCACTCCATCATGGAACCCCACTGGGTGACCTTGAGCACGTCACACACTCTCAGCTCCCAGAAAACCCCATGGTAGGTTTGCCTTAGGATTGCCATTAAATTGGAAACATGATGGCACACAACATCATGCCCTGCTGGCCTCTCTGACTATAAAATGTTTCTTAAAATAAGGGTGCTTGTGAGACTTTTTGTTCTATGGGTGGAATCTAAAGAGCTTCTAGTGTGCAGGAGTTTGAATTCTGGCCTCAAGATCATGCTCTAGCTGCAGCACTGCCTCCAGCAATATTGCAGGAGGGGCTTGAAGTGGAGTAAAATCGTAGGGAAAGGAAGTGTTCCAATTGTTAAAGCAATCTGGCCACCTCTCCTTGTCTTCCTGTAGTGCAGTAAAACCAGAGCAACCAACAAAATGGAGAAAGAGTCTGTGTTCCTAAGGTAACCAAGGCCAATGATCCATTCTTCCTGCACTCTGCCAAAACATGGTGGTTTCATTACAATGGAAAAAAAGAGTAAGCATCACTCCACTTGCCATTGCAACAAAGTTACGCTCCCTCATAACAATGTGTGTTCACCACACTGATTACCATAACAAACTATAACTGGCTAAATAGGGCAGTAATATCATTGTATACCCTATATTGGAGCAGGAATCCTGCAGCTCTCCAGATGTTGGAATATAATTCCCAGCACTCCTAACCATTGGCTATTCTGCCTAGTGCTGTTGGGACATGCAGTTCAACATCTGGATTGCTGCATGATTCCTACCCCTGCCTTAAATAATTCATGCATAGCTGAGATCATTTGGGGAAAAAGATAGCCCAGGTTAAGCATAAAAACATCCATTTTTATATACAGAACTGAGACAACAGTAGGAAAGGAAACAAAACCTTTGAATCCTTTGGAAAGAAACAACAGTGAAAAAAGGTAGTTTAGGAATGCTGGGAGCAGTATTTCACACCCTGGAAAACCTCTTGTCATTTTAATCATCAAAGGACGACAATCATAGCTCTACAAGCAAAAGATAGGAGTCATGGAAAAGCCCATTCCATCACATTTGTCTGAATTAAGATGACAAATGCTTTCTTCTTATTGCACCAATAAGTGACATTAAGTCTCTGAAAACCATATGTATGATAGGGCTAAAAAAGACATTTCTTCCCATTGGGATGCTACTTTTCCCAAGGATTACATTTTGATTTAAGAATGAATTAAAGGACAAAGATATAGATGGTTTCCATTTAATAGAAAGCACCAGAAAATGGGCGCCTAAGGAGAGGTGGAAGCCACCAGTATGTCTGTCTGAGGGAAAGAGCAGAATTAGTCACACAAAAGGAAAGGGTAGATTCATCAATTTATCTCCACACTGACAACACCAATCTCAGGTTTTTTTACTCTAGTCTCAGTTTTTACTACCAATTTCCAGGAAATGTCAGTGTGGCATTTTAATAGGAAAAACCCCTCGAGATTTATTGGCCCAAAGCTCTGCATTTTTGCAAGGGTTATATTGCCAGGTTGATAATTTATTTGTAGAATTCAGACCTTCAGCACAAGAAAGTGTAGGTTAAGCCTCCAAGAATCTGAGTAAATAATCATGTGTTATTGTTAAACATGGACTTTTCCCATGGGGCTACTAGTTGAAAAAGTAACAACACAACCTTAAATCTACTTCCAAAGGAAGGTTTCACCATGAAATCTGCGTAAAAGAAACGGCAGCAGCAGCTGTAGCTTTTCCTCACCTCTATACTACAAGTTGAACCTATTAAAAATCCCTCTTCTAAACAGTTACTATTTATTACCGTACTTTATCTGACCTTTCTGTCCCCAAAGTGGGATCACCCAGCTTTTAAAGGCAGCATTATAACACTATAGGGGTCCCTTTCTTCTTTGCATAATTCCCCCTCCATCCCACCAGCAGCCCCTTTTGGGAGCTATACTATAGGATCGTGTTCAATCTGTTCATTTGAGCACGAGAGGAAGGATTCCACCCATCCTACACACATGGCTTCTAGCCCCCACATTTTCTGATAAACAGAAGACCAAAATGTGGCTTGATGAATGGCAACCACGGGGACTAGTTTTAACAAGAGAACAAAATAAGAAAGCAAGCAAGAGGAACAGAGAAATATGGCATTTAAGGTAAGTATCCAAACTCAACAAAAATGCAAGGCAGTATATTCCAATAAATCAGTTGTAATTCACAGATGAATAAAGAAATAGAATTCATCTGACCTGCTGGGAGCTCTGCAGTCTTGGGCTGGGAGGCAGAGGTCAAATCCCTGTCACTCCCTGGCTCTGTGGAAGAAAATGGCTGCTGTTCTGCCCTCTTTGAATGGTTCTTTCTAGTCCTCATCTCTGTAGTGCCCTCCTCAGGCCATTTCCGCACTAGAGTGTTATAGCGCTATGATTCCACTTTCAACATCCTATGGAATCCTGGGGTTTGCAGTTTCGGAAGGGGCCGCCTGAACCTCAGGATTCTATAGGATGTTGAATGTGGAATCATAGCGCTATAAGTGTCTAGTGCAGAAATGGCCTCAGTCTCTTTCCTGTCACAGACCTTCAGCTCCCTTGTACAAAATATCATCACAAAAACTCTCCTCGGGGATCTTCCATTCTCCACTGCAAGTCCTCAGAGCCCTCCAAGAGTAAGTGAGCTACACAAACACTCTTCAACCTCTGGGAATCCCACAGGACGTCACCATTTACACAGGGTTAAGTTTACAGATGCTTATCCACCCTAGTCAGAGGTGCCTTTTCCTTAGTAAAGTGGTTCCCAAACTGTGGCTTGGAACTGCCAAGAGAGTGCAATAGTTACTCAAGGAGGGGAGGGAGGTGCAAGAAATTTTCTGAACATTAATTTATCACAGTCGGCCCTTGCTAACTCATGTGGGGAGGGATGGGATGGGAAAGTGGGAGGAGAGAGGGAAACTTATGAAAAGGGAAGGGGGTAGAGGAGAGGAGGCTCTTTGCCACTGATTGCTCCACAGCCTGCTCCAGATTTCCAGTGCCAGCTCTGCAGTCATGAGGGGGCTATCCTTGTTTCCTTCTCCCCACTCCCTGCCACTTCACAAGCACACATGCTGGAGAAAAAGAAGCAGCCCTAAGCATGCCTAAGGGTAGCTGTATTCACCATCCTCTCACACTCCTCCTTTCCCTCCCATCACTACCACTTGCAAAGCTTCTCTGCTTCCACAATGCAATGTAGACCATGCAGTCCCAGCCACACTCCGGGTCACAATATCTATGTGCCACCTCCCTGCATGGAGGAAGCAGGGGACAGACTGAGAAAGGCAATACAAGGGAAAGACAGCAGAGATACCTTTCTGGGCAGTCCTTCATGACCCCCCATTTCCAAGGAGCAGAGTTACTGACTTCTATGTGCATATGTGTTGTTAGGTATAAATATATAAAAAAATTATTCATATACTACGTCAAGGGGAAGTTAAGTCCACACGCTAATGTAAAGAGAGTCACAGGGTAGAATTTTGAGAACCACTGCCTTAGTATAACAAAAGATTATTGTGTATTCTGTCTACTAGAGCAATTTTAAAAATGTATACTCCTCGTCTTCTGTATATGTCCTCAGCTAGAGATAACACCAAATTCCATTCTGTCCAAGCTGCAATGCCAAATGCTTCCTGGGAGGGCCCTTGGAAAACAGAACTAAGACACACAAAGACACTGTTGCAGAAAATTTTACCATGCTCTGAGAATAACCAAAGTCTTCCAGTGTTACAGGGTGCAGAGAGGATTATGTTTTCACAGGCCCCCTCACTGTGTTGGATGCCAAGGCTAGGGTCATCTCCCTTGTCATATAATACCCTCATAAAATTCTGCTCCCATGCTGGTGGCTTCTGTAATATGACACAGTAGCCTAACACTGGTGTGTGTGTGATTCCTCACCAATGATGTTGCCTCAGTAAGATTACAACTAATAATTACAACTAATTACAAATGCTGCTTTGTACATGAAAGAACTGAGGGTCAACACCTACTATCTTCAAGAAGCACTGGGAAAATCACTAAGGACCCTGGAAAGCTACTGCTGCTGGTTGATGCAGATGATAATAACTTAAGCATATGATTATGGCTATTCAGTTTTATGGCTAGTCAGTCTAAGTTACTTCTCTTTCTTCCTAGATCACACTGGGCCTTTTTTACAGACACACAGACTGACTGTAAAATCCATGCTAGCTCCCAATGCTCTAGAGTTTTGGTACAGCATAAATGTGCAATCTACTCCTGAGTTTTAAGAGGGGAGAGATGAAAAACATGAAGCATTTACACTTATCTCCTACCATTGAACAGGAATAGTCTTTTTCAACTCAGTTTTTAAAATCATTTAATATTAATTTTGTTCTTACTTAAATAAAAAGGTTGCTTCTAAACTCTGCTGCAAGCTTTTAGTCAGTGAAGATGGGAGAGTAGTGGCATTTCACCATTACAACATTGATGCCACAAATGTTTCTCTCTTTTCACACTTTCCAGTTAAGTAACATATTCATCTTATAGTGATGAACACAGCAAATAATGTAGTTTACCTAAAATTTATTAAATATATATCCACCATCTGGGAAGTAATTGTTTTAAACAGAGGAAGAACCTAATCAGATTTCACACTGGTGCCTAAACAAAGAATAGGGTGGTTTTGTGCTTTCGAGTCACCAGTACTAAGCTACAAATTTGTACCCACAAACTGTCTGCCTGAGTACTTTGTACTACTGTCTATTTTAGTTGAGAAAGACTTCCAATTAGCTATTCAGTCTTTAAAAACTATTATCTATATCATCTTTCAGTTTCAACTGATGAGCAAGCAGCTGCCCTTAAGGATGTTTGACTGAAAACTGGAGACTGTACCTTTAGTGGTTGTGCAGAAGAGGAAATTTCAGCAGGTGTTGCTTGTCGTGCAACTAGGTAAGAAACAAAAGCTCTCCTACTGAAATTCCTTTTTCCCATACTAATTAAAGGTTCAGGAGCCCTCTCAAGTTTTACTCTAGCAATCCTTTCCCTCTCAGATATGACCACAATCACTCTGGCTTTGGTAACTTCCATTTAAGATGACCGCAACGTGCTTTCCTTGATATATTAAAGATAAAGGAATAAGTTCAGGGAAAAGACAGCAATTCTAATTTTATCAGTCTTTAATCAGGATTTCTACTTCAGTAACTAGATCCACTAAATTGATTGTTAAGGAAATGAAACACACCTTCCACTATCAGAGTTAATCTACAGACATTGAAATTCTTCCAGGATATAGCCCAGTAAGCCTTTGGTACAGTGGTTTGGCCACAAATCTGAAGTACAGCGGAAATCTGGCTAATCAGGTCTGGGAGCCTGCTAAACTAGATAAGTGCTCTTCAGCTGTGGTCTGTGTAGTTGAACAGAATAAAAATGAGGCAAAATTATAAACTGATTGTCCAATTTGTTAATTTGGATTGATGAGAAGATATCGCATTGGAGTTATTGTTTTCTGCTCAACATTTGTTCTTTCTAAATGGATAGCCTGTGTTTCCCTCTCTCTAATAGTGTTTTTTTGTTTTCTTATTTCAACTTGCCCAATTATCTAAAAAGATACACTTTCAGGTAACCTGGAGTGCAAACTTGCAACTCAGAGAAAGTTGTTTATATAACTTTAAAACTTCTTGATGAATTAAGAAGCAAAGCAAATGTGGCTACAACCACTTGACCCCTGCCTCACCTAACGTTTTCTAAAGCATGTGGGAAAGAGACAGGTAGATTCTCAGTTCAGGGAGGGAATAGAAGCAGAAGCCATGGCTGCCTTGCAGAATTGGAAGTGAAAGGAATATTCTCAGATTTAAACCTAGTTGTCTGACAACTAGAACAAGGGAGAAAATTAACAAGATGCTTGGCACTCAGAAATGAAAAAATGCTATGTACTGTACAGATGCAGCAAGCCTGTGTGCGTGTATATAAAATAGCTATAGATAGACAATTTAAGCTAGTAAAACCAGGAGTGGTACTACAGCTGGAACTGCTGAATAGTATACATTATATTGCATTATTTAATTCAGTGTGACTCACATAGGTACTACAGCTGGAAATGCTAAATGTTAAACATTATTTCTGTGATGCCATCCACATATTTTCCAGGGAAACATCTGCCTTAGCAATTTTAAGGATGTGGAAACGTTCCTCAGTTAGCTGAACATGAACATATGCTATTAACAATATTTGCTTGTAAAGATAAATGTGACTTTAAAAAAGTTCTAAGCATTCAATTTACTTGGATATAAAATGTCAGGTTTTTTTTACGTTTGTTAGCTTCATAATATTAAGAATCATTATTTAACCATTCAAATACTAAGTCTGACTTAAAATTATTAGATTTGCCTAGGTACTTGTGGATTCCTGTGTCATTTGAACTGACATTCTGTACCCTTAGATACATTGAGCTCAGTGGAACCGACATATGAGTAAACATGTATAGAACTGCACTGATAAAACTTTTAGTGGGATCACTAGGCCATTGTATCTTCCTCTCACTCACTGTCCGATGGTCTCGATGTGGGAGCCATAGTTCAGTGGGGGAATACATGCTTTCTGTAGTAAAAGTTCTACATTTATCCTTAGCATATGCAGTTTTCAAAAAAGCAGATTATGGAATAGACTCCTGTTTGAGACACTTAAGAACTAGCTGTACAACTAGCATATCTTAAAGAATTTCTTACATTCCTATGTCACAGACCCCTAATATTCCTCATCTGGAAATGGGTTTGTACATTTTAAGTTTCTAGACTTCACTTCAGTTCTCGACTTCAGGATATTCTTAAATAATATACTTTAGAACAAATATAAAGACTACTCTGACACTATGAACACCAGAAACTTTTTAAAAAATCTGAAATGTTAAGATTCAAAATGCACTAAAGCCTGGAGGGTCTATGAAAATTGGTCAGTGAGTTAATATTAAGATATGGTCACTAGATGGTCAGAATAATAAAGGCCTCTAATAGGTAGGAGTAGGGAATCAGCAGCTTTACTTGTGTCTAAATTCCAGGCTACAAATGCCAAAACTTCCTCTTTTACATACCAAACAAAGATGCAGCCTTTGAGTCGCCTTTTGTATCTGATTGTGCTACTTGAAGGAACCTTTAAAATGCAGCAAAGATGGCAAATAGAGGTGGAGGAATTTATCTTAAGGACAAGGCTGACATCAGGAATTTGGGGTATGGGGCTAATCCTTCCTTCCCACCTACCCACAACCTAATGCCAGGGGGAGAAATCAAGTCAACTTACCCATCCTCTATTTTCTCCAGATTCAGTCTCTAATTATCTTTGCCCATGTAGATGCAAACATTCACTTTTCCAGAAAAGCCAACAACCCAAAACATCCTTATAAAATTCTTTGAAGGGAGGCTGGGGGTAGTTGGGGAAAATCTTCTGTGCGGGCAATCCAACAGCACTGCCAAGACTGTACTCTGAAAGCAAGCACACTCAGCTTTCAGTTGAGTAATACACAACACTAATAGTTAACATAAATCATTAGGGCAACTTTACTACACAAAAGACTAAACCATTTTATCAGGATTGTTCTTTCATATATTCCTCACTTTGCAAGGTTGCCATGCAACTGATTGGTAGATGTAAAAAACAGTAAGTAAGTGCTGATGCTAGTGCTCCCTCTAGTGTAAATATTCATTATTATTTATTAATTTGATAAAAGTCACAGGCCATAGTGCCTCAACACTCAATGAGTAGAAAGAAAATATTGTGGTAGGAGAAGTATTTATTACATAACTACAGCTCATTATTGGATTTGCCTACTGTGTTTTATATGGTTTCTTTTTGCTTGTTTGTATAGTTAACATCTGAGACCTTGTCTCTTTCTCTCGCAGTACAAAGAAACATCAGTATCAGGCAAGGCTAGAGCATATGTATTTTCTGGACCACCCAATGTTGCTGGCATCAACTCTCATCAGCCCTAGCCATTATATCTGCTGAAACTTGAAGCTGCAGTTGAAGAACTACATAGCTATCAACCGCTACTTTAGCAGTCACCCTAACAAAACTCATAGTTAATTCTCATTTAATTGTCAGTGATGCACATTCCAAATGTGCCGGCAGCTGTGCCAACAGCTGCACAGAAGACACTCAGTTCACCTCTGTCCATTTCCAGCATGGGGTAATCTACAGCTAGAAGGACTCACAAAACCTGAGAATTTTTCTCTGAGTATGTTCACTGATAGCCAGGCAAGTACTACTGACACCCACCTGGTTCAGCGGGCCATTTGATTTTTTAAAGAAGATTAGTACAGATCTGTTCCATACTGATATACAGAATGGTTATTGCACTTGTGTAGCTAGAACATATATTTTGAATTCATTGTTTGGTGCCCCTTTTGGTGTACTGCAAAAAAGAATGTGCACAGAGTTCCTCATCTTTTATAGGCTAGGTTAGTGGGTGGCATTTTAATCACACAATCTGCAGAATAGATGATTACTTGTGCATACGCACACTTAACCACCAGTCCCGGGGACCATCTGCTTCTTTGACCATGTCATGCTGCTTTTCCTTCACTGCTTCTGAAGTACATATTTAAGCTTCTGTAACCAGCTGGCATATAAGGAGCTAGAACTCAGTGCACTTCCGCAGGGGAAATATCTTCTAGAGTTGGTAGTGCGCTGGGGCTAAGAGTAGAATCTGAGTCACAGACTGTTCCAGTTCAATTATAACTTTAGCTATGAGCGTGTTGTATGCTGTATATAGATGTACATTGAATGTCAACCTCATATTTTTACCTTCCAATAGGACTTGAGCTTTTGCTAACTAGCAGATTTCTGCATTAATTTCTGGCTAGGTCATTCACTACTGTGATTCTTTTGGGATGCTTAAAGGGCTACCTGTTTACATCGTAAGTGGTGACAAAATAAATGAAGTTAATTTGCTGAAATAAATAAGGAAGGCTAAGCCTTCACAGATCGTTAAGTTGGCAAAGAAAGCCATGTTGGAGGAACAATATTAAGTAGTATCCTTTGGGCCCAAATAATAGCTGTATGACTTGAGGATCAATTTAATCAGATTTGCCCAGAAGCCTCCATGACCAAACTACCACAGGTTAAAACCTGGAAAGTTAACTTTTAAGAATAATATCATTGCATCTACAACTGTGCAAGTGCTAGGACAGCATCCTAGCTCTCAGAGTGTTATCTGCTCAGTTATAGATAGCTTCAGTAGGACCAGTTAGAGAATGCATCTAATATTGAGTTAAGTGGCAGAAACTGAGAATTCCATTGAAAGATAAATGACAAAATAGGAGATACTACTTGATGCTTCCTTAACAAATCCTCTTTTCCACAGCATAATTCTATAAGGAAAGATTTCACGCACTGAAGGAATATTGGATGAGGAGGGAAAGTGGAGAAAACAAAACATGAAAAGAAGGTAGATAGAAATGCATTTCCCATCTCATGCTTTCCAGTTGTTTTCTGCTACAACTCCCATAATGGGCAGACGATGATGGGAGCTGTAGTCAGACACTTCTGGCAGGCACCATGCTATGTAAGAGTATTCCAGAAATAATTTTTTAAAAAAATAGAATGTTCTAACAGGAATAGAAGAGCTGGAATAAAGGGCAATAATTCTGTACAGAAGGTTTAACCATATGTTCAAGAGACAGGGTTATGGTTATACTGAACAAATTGAACATTTGGCTACAGAGTCAGAAAATGAGAAAAAGTAGCTATAGCAAGCGAAGATGAAAAGATATCTAAGAGAGGCTAGAGAGGTCCTTTTGAGTTTGTTGTCTATACAAGGTTAAGCAGTTATGGAATTGTTCAGTGAGGCAGAGGATTATGTTAAAATAATAGAACACGGAGTTGAATGCTTAGAAACAAAAAAAACTCCTTGTGTTTCTGAAGTGTTTCAGTGAGAGATTTGGAGAACGAGAATCAGAAATATGGCAAGTGGGGCATGAATGAAAGTGATGAAAGATTATAATAGATACAAAGACCAGGTTGTCATATCACTACTACCAATTTGTACAGCAACTCTTCCAGGTGGGTTACAGAGGTATATGAAAGATAATGTGACATATATAAACTTATATAATGCCATATAATACAGCGTGCAACATATTTTAGTTCACTCTTCCTTGAGGCCCCTCCCTAAACTGCAAACCCCAGGATTCCACAGGATGTTGAAAGTGGAATAATAGCACTATAAGCGTGTAGTGCAGAAATGGCCATAGTCCAACAACATCTGGAGGCCCATGCTTTGCCCACTTCTGCTCATTGACCCAATGGCTGTGTAACATGGCAAAGTGGATGGGTATGGTTTTTCAGTATCATAGGACATGCATCTTTAAAAATTATTAATATTTCCATATATTCTATGCCCGTGAAATTAAACATTTATTGTTAGATGTTACAAATACTGTCAGTATGCCTGTCTGTGTTTACTTTCATCACAAAGAAGTGCTACCAATCTACACACTGAACAGTTTGAGAACATTAGGACAGACCCAGAACTCTGAAGCTTTAACTACATCCCACTCTTAGGAGAGCTACTGTTTTCTTAGTCCTGTATCTGCAATATGGTAATAGTTATGGAATCACCTTCAAGCAGCTGTTTTAGGCATTGACATCATAAATGCAAGCTACTTTGAATAATGCAAACATGCTATATAACAAGGGTGGGAATCATGATGCCCTCTAGATGTTGCTGAACTGCAACAACTAGCATTCGTTGATTATGCTGCTAGGAGTTGCAGTCCAACAAAATGACCACGTTTCCACCTTCTAATATAAATTGTTCGCTCTCAGTTTTAGTAAGTATTTAGACATATGTAGAATAAATATACCATGATAACCATTTCCCTACTTGTGCTGAGCTTTTGGATTAAGTGACAAATCAACATGGGATACTGAATGGAATAAAGGTTTCTTAAAGAGGCATCTCTAGTGATAATCATAGTTGTAGTGCAAAACAAATGGAGGTGGGTGGGACTTCCCAGTTCAGTTTGATCATACATCAGTATTCTTGGCCCAAGAAAGCCCTATGAATTTCATGAGGTTGCCATAAGTTGGCAGCCAGCTCGAAGACACACATACACTTTCACAATAAATGGTGATGGCAGTTGCAGTATTCTCATTCTGACAGTTAACCTGTTACAACTAATCTGTGAGTTTTGGCAATCCAGTAGTCTGCTTCTCAGTTTTTAATTTCTTCTTCCTCTTTGCAGCACAACTACTGTAAATATCTCTTACTTTCTCAAGGGACATAGTGCTGCCAAAAAACTCGAATATCTAGGATAGACCATGGTGCTGCCAGAAAATGTTATGCCTTTCAAGACCATGCCATAAATTATATAGTTTTCTCTTCCAAACTACCATGCACTTTGTTTGATGTAGAGCTCTGATGTTCTCAATAGGTTGCCACATTCTTGGTTGGCCTAACGTGGCAGCAGAGGTGCCTATCAAATGGTGGTCTAGTAGAGCTGCAAGGGAAAAGAGGGAACACAGACCAGTAAAGAACAGGGGGAAAGAGGGGGAAGAAATGTGGGTCCTGAGAAGTTAGAGGAATGGGTTTTGAGTTCCCAGTCTTATGGAATTTTCAGTGAACAAGCAAAGATGAATTGCAAATGAATACTGGAATGTTGGGTCGGTTCTTCTTAAACATTCATGGCATTGTGGTTGGAGTGAGGCAGGAAATGATCTCCTTTTTGACACCATACTAGGAAATAAAGTTGTATTCGTTTATTGCTTATTAATTTATTATATCTCTCTAACCTCCAGCGTGGTCAAGACCATGTACCAAGGGTCTCCTCTTTTCTTTGTTAGAACAACATTCCTCTGAGACAGCACATTGCGTAAGCTAACCTCAAAAGGGAAATTTGTAAATGGCCATGGACTCCAGAATTGGGGAGGAGGGAGGCTCCTAAGGCTATGCTTCCCCAAATGATCTGGCAAGGTTGGACCACCAAGACTCTTATTTAGTTGAGTCTCTACAGAAATTACAGTCAAAAGTGTAGTAAATGGTCAACCACTAAGAAAGATGAAGATAGCTTCTGTTGTTAAGCCCTCACAGGAATAATAAAGGTGACCTGCAATCTATCCTATGAACATTTATGTCGAAGTTTGTTGTTGAGTGTGCCTTCAAGCCATTTTTGACTTATGGTTGACCCTAAAGCAAACCTATCATGGAGTTTTCTGGGGCCAAGAATATAGGAAACACCCAAGCTCACACAGTGGTTTTCCATGGCTGAGCAGTGAATCAAACCCTGGTCTCCAGGTCATATTCCAACATTCAAACCACACTAGCTCTCAAAGTGCCTTCAAGTCATTTCCAACTTATGGTGACCCAAAGGTGAACCCATCATGGGGCTTTCTGGGGCTGAGAATGTGTGATGTGCCCCCGGTCACCCAGTGGATTGCTATGCCTGAGCAGGGAATAAAACTCTGGTTTCCAGGATCATAATCCGATACTCAGACGACTACACCACACTGATTTTCATAAGCTTCACTAAACATATGCAGGACACACTTGGTGCTTATGAGAGTCTTCATATTTAAGGATGCTATAGTGAGTAATGGATGGAGAAAGTAATTTGCCCTCTCCTCCCAAGTAACTGCAAGTAGGAAAAATGAATAACCACCTGCTTGCCAAGGTAGAGCTCCCCATACCTTAAAAACAGTTCTAGAGGCCTGTGAAGAGCTATGTGGAAATTTATCAGAAGCAACATTTAAGAAGAATGGAATAAGGTATCAACACCAATAAAAGCAGAAAGTAATCACAGAAAATGTGATCCAACAAATGTGAATGTGTAGAATTTTTCTCTGCTGAAATTTGTTTACCAAATTGTGGCATATAGCTGGCAGCTCCTCCTTCCCTTTGTTAAAACTTTTGGCTGAGTATCCTCCAATGAGAAGGAGTGAGAGAATGGACACTTTTAAAAGAAAGAAATTGTTCTTCATATCAATTCACTCAGACCTAGCCTGCACATTCAGCACAGAAAGAGAACACAAGAGAAAGAAGAAACCACATGGGACTCTAAAATCCTTTCCCCACAGGTTCTGCCCTGGTAGCACCACTATTGTATAACTGATGTATTTGGGGAAGCTCGGTACATCGTGTTTGTATGCTGTTATCATATTTGGAATTCAATAAGGTTACGCCCTTCCAACCTCATACTGGAAAATCCAATTATTTCAACAGATTTGGGCTCCAATTCCCCTGAGTACTACAGCTTGTTCTTCACTACGGAAGTACTTTCCCCAAGATCCAGACACCACCTTCCCTATTCTATACTGTGCCATACACACAAGCATCTGGCCCATTGTGCCGAGTTCCATAAATATGTATTAGTCTTGGATATTTGAATATAAATGGTGCACCCTGAGCTTTTTGATAAAGTAAAAGGAGATGCAAGTTCAAGACCTTTATTTTTATTTTTTTTAAGTTAACATTATCCGCTGACTGAGAATATCACAACACTAGGAATATGTATTTAAAATGGCATTTTGTTGGCATTTTGGCAGCTTTTTTATCACTGTAAAATGAGCAATTAAGAGAATTACCATGCAGTTGCATTCAGGGTACTACCCACCACCCTGGATCTTTATGGACAAATCAGTTGTGAAGATTAGATCCCACCCATCCCAAACAACAGAACCACCACTTGAATCTAATTAAAGCTATTTGTCAGAAACATTTTTTTAAATATAAAAAGAGCCTGTAGAAACCAATCTTAAACTGAAACTAAAATTATCTTGCACTGGGTATAATTAGTATAAGTGGGATTAATGAGTACATATGATTACACATTTGCTTTCCTACTCAGGTTTTTCATTTTTAGTGAAGAAAGAAAAAGAAGTCACTAGGGTGGAGGAAAGGCAATAAACAATAGAGCTAAGTACATCTTGCTGAAGTTAAACATAAGAGAAGTACTGCTTTGTGAGCATAAATTAATACTAACTCTGTTGGGAGTTGTACCAATGCACTTTGTTTTTGGTGGCTGTTGGTAAATCAGATGTTCCTAGAAGCAGGTATTTACATTTCTTCTTAGCTGTTGATTTTGAGAGAGAAAAAAGAGAAGGGAAGCTCTACAAATGCAATGTGCAAATGATGCACTGAAGGAGAGGGAGGACAGCCAGAGGGAAGGAACACAGCCCATCACAAACATACATATTGCTGGAATAGAAATAGTCGTAACTTTTATTATTTTAGAGCTTTTGTGCAGCATTGGGTAACCTTTCCAAGCACCAAATGACCTGTCTGGCACTTAAGGAAGTCCCTCAGCACAGCGCAGCCCCAGTCTGCTGTGGAAACTGAGGGATATGCTAAATATGGAATTGGACATGGGTTCATGCCACTGTATACTCCTCATGTTACCTCGCACCCCCTTGAGCTAGTTGTATCCTACAAGTCTTCATCTCAGGAGGCTCTCTGAAGGGAGAATGGCATCTTTCCTCTGCCCTTGTGGATCTGGCCCAGTCCCAAAACTACTTGCAACGAAGTTGTAACCAGGATTGTACAGCAAAGGCATAGTTTTGTCTAAAGGGTAATTCCACTCTCAGATCCATCTGGAAGGCCACATTTGTTGCAATGCCAAGCCACTGGCTGATTGATTTGACTAGGAGGCTGTGCCAGCTGCTATGGCCCCAGAGGAATCTTCCAGGACTCTGGAAAGAAAGATGGTGGCTTCCTGTCACTCTGAACTTCTTGTGCACACCACAGTGGAAACCTTAAGAAAGTCTAGGACCCCTGTTCTCCATGTTGGAAGATGTCTACTAGTATCTAAGCTTAAGATGGCCAGCCAGCATTGGATTTCAAATGCTTTGACTATTGACATAAATATGTAACATGGATGAAACAGGGCTCAAGGGTGGAGTGTTGGCATATGCACCTGTACAGTCACAGACTGTACTTTTTTCACACATTAAAAGGAAATGAACATGTGATCACGATGGATCAGAGACTTGCAGGCTTGACATTGGTTACCTGCAGGAGCAACTTCCTGAGGCACTCAATAAAACTGATTCCAGTCCACCTTCTTTTTTGAACTAGGTATTGAGAGATGAGGGCATCAGCAAACAGGAAACTTGTAAATACTGCAAGTACTTCCAGTTTCATTTGAATGAGAGTACAATATTGTTCATGTCTACTCAAAATTAAGTGTGGTGATTTGACTACAGCTTTCCTCAGATAGGGTGGTATAGAACTGCAGCCACAAGGCTGTCAATGCCAGGTTTACAGATAGCTTCTAAAATAAAACTTTTGGCAATGTCCTCAAGTAATGTATACAGTTGGCCCACATTTAATGCAAGCTCATTTTACATGGTTTCTGTTATGCATGACCAGCTTTGGCAGTGGCACAGCAGCAGCAGGGTGCCAATCCCACTCATTCATTTGGGAATGAAGGAGCAGGATTGGCACACACACACACACACACACTGCTGTGTCCCTGTCAAAGCCTCTGGCCAGCCTGCAGTTGTTGGCACCACTGCCTTCACCAGTGTAGGTGTGCCTTTCCTTCTCTCTTGTTTGCAAATGAGTGGGCTGAGTCAACACACACACACACACACACACCACCATGCCTCTGCTTGAAAAATGTGCTGTGCGGCACAGTTGACCTATTTGTGTGAGTTGCATGAAGAAGAACCACAGTTACAGGTGAGCAACCTGCTCTTCTTCCATTTCTTGCTCTGGAACAGATTTTCCCTAGTAAGAAAAAGGATGATGAAACAAGAGAGAGTTACAAGTGAAGCATGAAATGATAATGTGAAGCTCCAATAAAATCCAGAGAATGAGAAACAGCAAAGGCATGATGATAAAGGCTTCACCTAGAATTGGTCTAGGGCAAATACTACAGTCGTATCTGGTGCTTTCTTCTGATCATCCACAACCCTGAGGATTACACACAAAGCAGCTCAGGCTCAGAGCTGAAGCACACACACACACACACACTCTGCTGTAATATACTTTGTCTCATTGAGAGTGTGGAGAGTCTTTTATCCTCCCCTTCTCCATAAAGGAAAGAGAATCTCTAAGGAGGGAGTGGACAGCCTTCTTTTCATCCCTTCGCCATCACCTTTTCCCTAACAGCAGTAGGGAAAGGGTGATTTATACAACACAGAGGGAAGAGAAATTCAGCTAAGGAAGTGGGGAGTCAAGGGACCTCTGAGAGGTTGCAGTTTGCCTCCTGAGGGCACATTTGATCCCTAAGTTGTCAGAAGCACTTTTGAATAACAGGGAGGGTTCACATTCACAGTTCTCAAAGGAAAATATGATGGATGCAATCATTTTTTCCCTTGTGTCCAGCCAATGAAATATGCTTCCAATGCATCTTGTTTTGGCTACATTATTCTGAGTCTTTTTGCTCTCAAAAAGTTCTTAAAAGTTCTTTGATGCTATGTGTATGGATGCAGTACAGAAGAGCCAGGCTGGAATAGGGAGACAATGGCCATGTCCACACTATACTGTTATAGTGCTATTATTCTACTTTCGACATCCTGTGGAATTCTGGGATTTGTAGTTTACTGAGGCCAAAGAGCTCTCTGGCTGAGAATTCTAAAGGGCCCTCCCTAAACTACAAAACCCAGGATTCAATAGGATGTTGAAAGTGAAATAATAGCACTATAACAGTGTAGTGCAGAAATGGCCAATGAGTTAGCTTACCCATGTGGTGGTCAGGAGGAGTCCAGAGTAAGAAAAATTTCTTGGAACTATAGCAGAGGCATTGTTCTCTTCAGCATCAGAATGATTAGGTGTATATGGAATGGTGATCCCTAAGGGGCAGCTATTTAGTTCTAGGCTGACAATATTTATTATCTGTTATTTAATAATTGTCCATTCTTTAGTTATTTCATATGTGAATGACCAACAAGGCCCCACCTCTGATAGTCAGGGTATCTATTTTTCTCTGTAGGGATTGACTGAGAGCAGGCTGCTTGTTTTTCTCTTCCTATACCACCAACTTGCCCTAGTAATAGCTGGAGTTTCAGTTCCTTGGACATCATTTTGTGTGTCTAAACCAAGTTAGGAATCATGCTGCCCTTCAGATGTTGCTAAATTGCAACTCCCAGAATTCCTCAGCATTGACTAGCCTGGCCAGGATTGATGGGAGTTGCAGCCCCATCTTTCTCCTAAACTAACAAGACAAATTAAAATACAAAATCTCTGACAAAGAAACTCCTTTTTACAAAGTCTTTTTACATCTGCTCAGCCCCACCCATTTTATATCCTGGTCCTCTGTCTAGCAGGAAGTTTTCCAGTAGTCTCAACACTTGGAGGATGGTGAAGGAAGGCTAGACAAATAGAATTTTAATATCAGTATGTCTGCTGTAATCAATATGATAATACGATCAATACAATAAAGCTTGAACTGAGGAAAAATGGGATTCTTACTGTAGCTATGGGTGCCCTTCCTATAACAGGCAAGGTAAACAGCAGCTGTCTCTACAGTCCCATAAAGAGCAAAACAGAAAGAAAAGAAGATATCAGCCTGCCTTCCCAGCTACCCCCAGCATGTAAAAACAAACAAACAAACCATAGAGCAGGATATTTGGCCACCAAAAGAGAAATAATAAGAAAAGTGGAAGGTGACGAAAGCAAAAAAAAAAAGTCACCCTGAGTTTGGAAGTGACTTGGAAGAAGCCCTCAAGTGATCTTAAGATCTATAATGTTCTTGTTTACTTATGCTAGGCTTTCCTGACAAGGTTGTTTCATTTTACATGTGCATACTGTTAGTTTTGACTAAACAGTTTGCTGAAACATGTTGAACTGCTCTTTTTAGTGGTGCAGGAACCTATCCCTATTCTTTCCATGTTATTTCTGCCTCTGTTGATTAAATTTATGTCAAAGATGTAATGCCCAGAAGTACATGGACTTCATTAACTGAGGTATATTCATAATGACAAATATATTGTCTTAGAAAAACCTACAGCAGAGGGTGTGTTTGAATAGGGACTCTCCTCACATTCACCATTCAATTATCATGTTAGCAATTACTTCCTGAGTAGATGAGGTATGGCACTACCCACATCTACATTCACCATGGCTGCTATCCAAGCTATAAGCTTGTGTCCTTATTTTAATATTTTGACAGACATAAAGCCAGTACTGAAATCTGTAAGATTATAAGTTTGCTTTCCCTGACATTTCTTCTCAATTGTCAGGAAAGTGATATTTGCATAACATCGGTGGCATTCATATTAGAGCGACAGTGAATTCACTCTGGTTTTTAGTCCAGACTTAGACCTAGCAGGGTGGGTGTTGGATTAGGAGTTCGAGACAGCAGGATTCAAATCCTTGTTAAGCTGTGGAAACCCACCAGGTGTTCTTAGGCAAATCATACTTTCTCAGTTTAGAGGAAGGCAATGGCAAGCGTACTCTCAACATATCTGGTCAAGAAAACTCTAGAATAGGGTTGCCGTAAGCCAGAGGGAATTGGAAGGCCCATAAAAATAACAACAAACCTTAGATAGCTCCTTTAAAGTTTGGAAAAAAACTTATAATGGAGTCACTGTCCCAGTGACACGAAAGCCACCAGCCCTATTGCATAAAATGTGCTTTTTATACAGAAACTACCAGAAAAGTGGCAGGAGAAATTACCATGTAGCATAAAAACAAACTTCTAGCATTACAATTTAGTTGAAGTATTGAGGAAAATGAAGCCTAGTGGTCACCATGAGAAGCTTCGCCAGAGCTTAACAGGTTAAATTTGAATTGCTGTTAATATGGATCCTTTTGTAATCTTTCTCCATCATAGGTGGCCAAAGGGCATCCAGCAGTGATTACATGCAGCTCACAGGGCCATTTTTGTGGCCTTCAGGGCCTCCCAAGGAGTAAAATTTATTTTACCCCCAAATGCTCCCCGTTTGGGACATGGGGGACATTTTTGCCACTTCCCCCCCCCAGCCTATTTTAGGCCCAGGAAAGGATTTTTAAAAACTGGAGGTAAACCAGAAGTGATATGTGATAACTTCCTGTTTCAAAAAAAAAGTCTTCTCCTGAGCATAAAGTGACCCAGGGAGGTCTTAAAAATATGGCATAAATGCCCCCCTACAGGCTGTAGGGGGCATTGGGGGGGCATCTGGGATCAAAAGATTGATTGTTGATTTTTGTGGAGGGGTGTGGGTCCTCACCTGCAGGTTCTCCTAGCAAGGTAATGTAGCCCCCTAGCCTCCCACAATTGCCCAATAGTTTGCAGCCCAGTTATGGACTCAGCTGAAATATTCCTGTCATTGTGGTTTAGGAGCTTTTATTGGTACTAAGGTTGCTTTAAAAAAATCTAACTCCTCAACCCATATCATCATGGAAAAGCCAGCATATGACTGTAACCTCTTGAAAAGCTACCAAGAACAGCTTTTTTTTTAAAAAAAAGTTATTTTTCACCCTCCCACCTTCCATTCCCGTTGCTATTTTATTTCACTGCTTTCTGTCACCGTATCTAAATTCAGCCTTATGCACATGACTCTGTCCCACTCTAATTGAGGTCCTTTAGATTTGCCTTCCCAACTGGGCAGCCTAACCTCTCTTTTTCCAGTCTTCTTGCCAACTGCTGAAAATAATTCTCCTACCCCCTCCCTTCCTTCTTCCAGTATTTGGCTCCTTGTCCTTTGATCTTTTTCTTCGCCTTCCTAGTAAGGCACCTGACCCTTTCACACCTCACACTCATTTCCTCCTCAATGCTCAGTCTTGCTTTCATCTTTTGCTTCCTTTGTTCGCAGGCTCTCCAGTTCCTCTTCCTTTCCAGCCAAGACATACAATGTGGGGGTTTTTCCTCTGTTGCCTGAGAAAAAAAACCCAGGAGCTAGAAAATGTCATCTTTAATCTTATTGTCCATTTCCAACAGGTATTATATTAAAACCATTTTTCTCCAGACCATTCTGACACATCAATATTTGGGTCTCTAGAAGTAAGAAAAGAATTTTTTTAAAAAGAACAACCATACCAAGACTGCCTGCAAAGCAATCACTTCTGATTAGTTCTTTTTTTTAAAAAAATAATGCTCTTAGATAATATTGGTTAAGAATGCAAACATGTTTTTTGCCATTGTACTCAAAGTAATTCTTTGTTATGCATGGTTCCATTGTCTCATCTGGTTTCTTTCTTTTAAAGAAGTTGGATGGGGCAGCACAGCAGTTTGTGCAATAGCACGGTAATGTCAATACATGATGAACTGACATTATTGTGTTACCTTCTGATGTGACTTAGCAGGAAATAATGAAAAATGATTGCATTTAAAGGACTCCGTGCCCTTAGAACAGCTTGCCTAACAATTTTCTTTCTTCTCTCTTTCTGTATGTAGGTGGAGAAACCCTTTTTTTTTTAATAAAAAAAAAGTAAATTTTCACCAGAGCATTTATGAGCTTGTCACAGCATGGATCATTCACATTCTTGGTTGCGGGGGAGCACATTAGATTGCTTGAGATGTCAAAAGAAATCCCCTGGAGTTCCCAGCATAGCTTGGAGTAAGGCATTCTTTACCACTACCTTTGGGAGATAGAAAGACTGTTTTCAGGCACAGTTCAAAGTACCCATACAGCCCTATACAGTTTGGGGGCATTTTTTCTGAAGAACAGTGTTCTCCCCTATGAGCCTTCCCATGGTTTGAGATCTTTTCGGAGGCCTTTCTTTCCATCTCACCATCCCCTCAGGTACAGCTGGTGGATCACAGGATAAAACTGTCACAAGAGTGAGATTTGTTGCCCAGCAGAGAGTCCAAATTAGCAAAGCAGCATAAGCAAGGAGTGAAGGCAAGGTTTATTTCTGCAGCAGAAATAGGTCAACACCTTATGAAAGTCCAAAGTGAAATAAACCACATTTCCCAGTGCCCACCCTATATACACTAAACAGGTG
Organism: Ctenosaura bakeri; assembly: GCA_948474755.1. NCBI lineage: Eukaryota > Metazoa > Chordata > Lepidosauria > Squamata > Iguanidae > Ctenosaura > Ctenosaura bakeri. The sequence continues at coordinate 491,761 of CAOLHI010000357.1, forward strand.
GATTTTCTCATGTAAACATTCAGAAAACAACACTTACTTCAGAGCATATCATCAACCTGTTTATCATTTTCAGACAGCATATGATAATTCAACAGGAACTTACGTCTTTGCTTACTTCAGAGAGTCTGTTAACTTAAACAATAAGTGTAATTGGCAATTACAAATCAAAGAGGAAGCTCCCTTTTCTCCTCTACATGTTAATGCACAGGATGGAGCCAAGGTTCATAATCTAGCCTACATAAGCCTCTCACTTCTAGGGAATGGCCATCTCAAGACTTTGGAGTTTAGTTTGGAAAAGGAATCATAGAATCATAGAGTTGGAAGAGACCTCGGGGCCATCAAGTCCAACCCCTTGCTATGCAGGAACACCCATCAAAGCATTCCCAACAGATGGCCATTCAGCCTCTGCTTAAAAACCTCCAGAGGAGGAGACTCCACCACACTTGGAGGCAGCCTATTCCACTGCCGGACAGCTCTGACCATCAGGAATTTCTTCCTGAGGTTCAGGTGGAATCTCCTTTCTTGCAGCTTAAATCCATTGCTCCTTGTCCTAGTCTCTGGAGCAGTGCAAAACAAGCCGACTCCCTCCTCAACATGAGAGCCCTTCAAATATTTAAACATGGCTATCATGTCCCCTCTTAACCTTCTCTTCTGCAGACTAAACATACCCAGCTCCCTAAGCCACTCCTCATAGGGCATGGCTTCCAGACCTTTCACCATTTTGGTTGCCCTCCTCTGGACGTGTTCCAGCTTGTCGATATCCTTCTTGAATTGAGGTGCCCAGAACAGGACACAGTATTCCAGATGAGGTCTAAACAAAGCAGAATAGAGTGGTACCATTACCTCCCTTGATCTAGACACCATACTCCTCTTGATGCAACCAAGAATCACGTTGGCTTTCTTGGCTGCTGCATCACACTGCTGACTCATGTTCAGCTTGTAGTCTACCATGATTCCTAGATCTCGTCAATGTCAGGCAGCAGCTTAAACAGACACAGAGGCAGGAGCTGAGTTTATGGCTTTAGTAATAAAGAAATCAAGAGGTTACATCACCAAAACAAACATGCAAGTCCCAGAGGCAGCAAGCTCAAACAGCAAGGATTAGCCTGGAACAGAAAGCCCATGACACAAGATGCAGATTCCCGGTTGGCAGACAATTATTACCCCATGCCCAACTCCCACCACGTCTGTCTTAAATACACAGTCTTTAGCCCAGCTGGGGCTGATCAAGTGTCCTTTGGCCCAGCTCACAGCTGGAGCCCCTCAAGACTTCAGGACCGATTCATCAGACGCTTCTCTCGCAGCCACTGCGATCTCCGAACTGCCTCCTTCTCTAGCCGCCTCTGGAGGAATGTGGGGGGAGGGTCTGCTGCAAACTCTGGGCTGGAGTCAGCCTCTGTCGAGCCAGAGGCACTGGCCTCTGCCTCCGGAGCACAAACATCTGCTGCACGTACTGGCTCGGGATCCGTGCCTGGGACAGCTGTGGGGTCGTTGGCAGACTCTGAAGGAGCCCTCCCTCTCCTGAAGGCCCCTCCAAGGAATCCTCCCCCAGCTGGGAGTCCAAGTCTAACTCGGAGTCCCAGTCTGAATCGGCAACACGCTCAGCCTGGCTCATGACAGATCTCTTTCACACCTACTGCTGTCCAGTCACGTGTCCCCCATCCTATATTTGTGCATTCCATTTTTTCTGCCTAAGTGTAGGACTTTACATTTCTCTCTGTTCAAATTCATAACAGATAATTTCTAGCTTTGAGAGTGAGGGCATCCTCCTCCTGTTTCGAGGTTGTGGAAGTCTCTTCCTAGAGAAACTTGACTGATTCCCTCAAAGAGTGGCTGTAGCACTTTGTTGATTTCAACTGGCCTTTGGGAACTGACTGTTTATAGATAAAGGGTTATAAATAATAGTGCTATTATTGTCCTTATTTCTTGCTTTTAGTAAATAAAATTTTAAATTGCTTTTAATTCTTTTGAGAGTTTAGTATCATTTTAACTTTTTGAATGCCTTTACTGATGTGAGCTTTTATGTGTTTTAATTTCTGTAAGCTGCCTTGAGACCCAAGACTGGGGGAAATGTGGGAAAGACAGACAGACAGACAGACAGACAGACAGATGAATGAAAAGAAAAGAAAAAAGAAGTAAGTGGGGGTGAATATTTGTGCTCGTGGTGGCTATGGCTTCCATGTCAGTAGGGTGATGAATCCTCTCCAGGTTTTAGTCTGAACTTTAAAGATCTCCAAAATAGCTTCAGCATTTTGCATATGTCTTTTAAAGTTCAGACAAAAAGCCAAAGCCACTACCACTAACAAGGAAGCCAGGAGCTGCCACTGCATGTACAAAGCACGATGACATAGCCCCCAAACAGGCATGGAACAATTATTTTGTACTTAGCATAGACAGCACTGTTCACCTCAGCTTGGCATTTCAAGAGATGAGAGGACATGAAATTATATCTTTCCTATGGGAAAATGGCAGGGGAAGAAAGTGGCAGGGGGGAAATTTGTGGCTACCTCTATTCTCAGTGCTTTTAGAAGAAGGGAGAAAGCTTGATTCTGCACAATGAGGATTTCTTTTCTACTTTTCTAGAATACACTAAACTCTACCTTCAACCACACCTGGGCCACCTCCCAGTGTGTACTGGGAAGTGTGTGCACACACCAAGGGATCTGCTGACTTCTGAGATGTCATTCTGTAGCTTGCTGGTGTCTGTGTATGGCAGTGTGAGGAAACTGGCTTTTTCTACTGTAATATACCAGCCATATCCATGAAACACAAATAAATCTTCTTTTTTCACATTGATTTTATCTCATCTTGACTATCCTCAAATCTGTTTGGGTGTGGTGGTCTTGATCAGCCCCCTGATCCTGACAGGGGATCATCAATGTCCATAGAAATGCAGTGTTACAGGTCACATTATGGTGCTGTTATACACTATTGGCTCACAGCTGATAGACATGTGCTTCAAAAGCATAACTAACTTGATGAAGACAACAGCATACAAGGCAGAAAGTAGAACTGAACCTGATACTAGTACTATTTGGGGGATAAGTAAATGCAGAGTTCATGAGTTGAAAATAAAATCTGAGGCAGAGAAGCAGGAGGATTTTACAACACTCTCTTTGTATCTGAGGCTGTTACAGGTCTCCATGACATCTTTAGTTTACTCAACATTAGACTGACCATTTATTGCACTCTTTTCCTCTTTGGCATGCAGGAACAACATTTCAGGTTTCATCTAGCATTATTAATCAAATCTCTTGTTGTGGTCTGACTCTTAGAAAGGCAAGTCCAGAAAACCGCTGCATGAACAGGACATCTGAATGAAATAGAACAATTTCAGTTTTGAAGCAGAACCCTGATTAAGAGGTAAGACCAGGGTGCAGGGTTGTTCTTCAATTGACCTGCCTTTGTTTCTCTTGCTCCAGTTGATGTTTTTCTCCCCTGGGTTTTCCTGCTGAGTTGTGATAATAAACAGTACCTTTTAGAAGAGAAGTCTGGTGCATGCTCCTGTTCTCACATACTCAGTACTGGCCTCCTCTCTTCTTCTTGAACATCATGGTCCATTATATGGGTCCTATACCATTAATGGCTGTATTGAAAGACCCACCCTCTAAAAACAGATAGCAGGAAGTAAGTGGATGTATAGAATTTCTGTCTGCTAGGTTTCTGTGAAAAGCTCAAGAGAAGAAAGGGCTTGGTAGTCCTAAGGTGGCATTTAAGGAGATCCTCACCAACCTATTTCTTTATTTCTTTATTTATGCATGTATGTATGTAATGCCCATATACCTTCCACTGTCAAGTTATACTCAACTAGAGCTTAAACCAGGAGCATCTGGAGAATGAAGAGAGAGAATTTTCTTTTCAGTGAAATAATCTTTCCTATTCAATATGGGGTGTTAAATGCACAATTGTTAAAAAGCTTTTGGAGCTTTCCTTGCAGTAATCCTTGGGATGGATTCTATTGCGGGGGGGGGGAGTCCTTTTCTCTTATTTTACCATACAGTCTCCCAATGAAACTGTGTGAATGAAGAGATAACATTCAGATGTCATATCAGTAGTCAGCGAAAATGTTTATTTCACCTGTTTAGCATAATACACCATCTATGCTTTACCAAATAATTTCCCTTTACATAACAATAATGTAATTATTTCTGTTGGTACTTTCGCTCGCATCCTTTCGTCAAACACACCTTAAGTCTAGACCTCTACTATTTGCACTGAAACCCATTCCATTTCATATTCACTCTTCATCTTTAAAATAGAGCTTCTGTTCATTTGAAGGTTATTGCTTGAAATGCTTATCGCTTTTTCTTGAAAAGGGAGCCAGAGAAACAACATACTACTCTTTACCCATGGCTTTGTGATAAATATAGAACTGGAAATAAAAACAGTTGTCAGCTTCCCTTGCCTAACACCTGCCACTTAATCTACTCTTCAACAATTTTTACCCTACTTACTCTTACATATGGAAGCAGACTGGATTGGCAGCTGAAATCTCACTTCAACAATGGCAACAGGAGAATGTCCTCTACTCACTCCGCTTGAGAGTAGTCTAGGAGGTACAGGATAGAGTGTTTGGGCACATAGAGCTGTTTTCCAATGGAAGTGAATAACTCCACAGCACTCAAGGGGAACAGCAGAAGAGCTTGCTTCTGTCCCATAGACACATGTGCCACCTGAGATAACCACCTGAATAAGTAGCCATTCTATCTGTTTATAAGACCACCCTTTTGCAAGAAAAAATTTCAGTTCCTTGTGGGTTAAAATGAAATTATTATGAGCGATAAGGTTCCATAAAGGAGGGCCTTTCTCCCATGGGAGAAGCACTTCATTTCAGTGTGTGCTTCCGCATGGTTGCTGAAGTTTCCTTTAATCGCATGAGGGATTGGAATGTGTTGGTTTCATGACCAACCAGAAGGGAATTGAGGGATTGGATTGGGGAGGGAGGGGAAAAAGAACTCTGGGGCCTAATCCAAGTTAGACCTATATTGAGTAGGCTCACTTGAATCAATGGAACTTATCTAAATGTTAATTTACCAAGTTCTCATTGATTCAATGGGTGTTCTCTAGCTGGGACTAATAATTGGATTTAGGTTCAGGCTGCAAGAAGAGAGAGTAGAAAATTAAAATATAAAGGAACAACAAAATCAAGATATTTTTTAAAAGCCAAAAAAACCTACTGCAAAGTGTAATTTTTTAAAAAGGCTTCTAGTAAGGTAAGACAGAACTTGGAATAACTGAAGAAACAGGTGGGAATTAAATGGCATATTTGTAAAGCTATTGATTCTGTGATATAAATGGCTCAACTCCAAATAATTTTCAAAATTCAAGCAGCTGACCTAACTGGATTAGGAGTTTTGGGAGATATAGAAAGGCGAGCTTCCAGGTCAAAGCAGAAATTACAAGAACCAAAAGTGAATATGTGGGGCCTTTTCCGCTCCTAATTTACGTCTCATTGCAGTTGAACAAAGTGAAAGAAGCACTGATAAATTAATAGGGAGACAAGATGTCACATACAAAAAACAAAATTTAACAAGAGGTGCCAAGAGCAAGGAGAACTTGCAGAAAATATTCCATCTGTGCCAAAATTAATCAGGGCTGCCGGAAAGAACTCCCTCAACATGCAAAGCCATATTGGCCAGACAAGACTTATCTTCACAATGCAGATGGCTTGTGCCCTGCTCTATCATGAATTCTCTTATTGGATCAAAGTAACTGCTCAGGTATACAGATACCATGTGAAGCAGCCCAGGTATCGCAGACATCAGAGCTAGAAGCTGTACTGTAGAAATGAGACAGGGCTAAATGATTAGTTTCAGGACCATGGATAGCGATCTGTAGACCACAGATGCATCACCTTAGTAATAACAAGGTTTTACAGGTAAATCAGGGCAATATTCCTGGATGCTCCACCCCTTCAAATGCTCTGTCTGGCCGTGAAAGGGTCAGTGCCCTTTTCTACAGTCATCGGGGTAGGGAGAATGAATATTGGTGGAGTGAGCAGTGGGTTGGAGAATGTTTCTCAGGGTCTCATTTCTCATTGGAGAAGTCCAAGATCCACTCTTGCTGTCAGAGGTCAACAAGGCCTTCTCAAGGTCCTGTGAACAGGATAAGGGCTCTACAACAGAAGGACCCAATTAAAAAACAATTCTGATGTCTTCTTAGTCCTGGCCATGACAGAATGTCTTTGAAAGGACAGCATATTTTTTTATGACTCGTGATTTCCAAATAGAGAACTTCAAAAGATTGACAGAAGAAATCAATTTATTACCCGATGCAGGACAAGTGCACAGCTATCTATTTCATGGCCACATCTTATCAAGCAAATTAATATCTTAGCTGAAAATTGCATAATGTACATCAAAAGGAGGAAGTGGCCCCTCAGGCTTTACTGTTCCCAAAGCTACCTGCACAGCACTGGGGTAAAGTAATGACAGATTTCCTGATTTTAAAAGGACAAAGAGCCCACACTGTAATTAATGGATTGTCCAACCATATTGACCTTTACTGACTCAAAGTTTAGCACAACATGTCAGCCAGCACTTTAGTCAGGTTTCCAATAATGTTAAAGAGTATAGCCATGTTCCTAATGTTAAGCTCCACCTAAGACCCCTAATGACATCCAGATTGAGGGAGGTCTTAAGAGTGGGAGTGTTATCACGGTTATGATATGTCTGGTGAGAGCACTAGATATCCTTTTGATATCAAATAATTTGGCCTTTGCTTGAACTTTCTCTGCCACCCTACTCCACATGTTTGCAGAAGTCCCCCGGACAAGCACATAAGGGCACGGCCGTTAATGGTTGTACATTCCAGAACCCCATTCAGGGAGGCAACTTAAACCTCTCCGTTGCTTTAGGGAAAAACCTCCCTGCAAACCGGCTTTGCTCGGCGCATATTCACACAAAACCACATGGCCAAGAGCCAAGCCATTCCTTTATGTCGGGCCATCAATGTACTGGCCACACTATTGTCATTAAGAGCTAAGCTAATCATGCAAAACCAGACCTTTTCCAACTCCTTTGTCCAACTCCAAATTTCCTTTGTTTTCACCGAGCATAACATAGCCTGTAGGTAAAATCCACCCTATAAAAAGTCCCCACTTTTGGGATGTCTTTGGACTACTTTGGACTTCCATCCCGCCTTGCTGCCGGCTGTCTAAGGAAACTCCCCTCAGCGAACCACGCTGAGCTTTCTCTCCCGGAACCCCATCTTTCTCTCTAGGACTATGAGACCAGGTGTTGTATTACCCATCCCCAAAACTCTCCATTCTATTTCTCAGTTAGTATTTGTCGTGTCTTTCGTGTTGCTTGTCTTCAATAAAATATTATTTGTTACTTTTAAAACCTTGTCTAGCTACTCTCTGGCCTGACGCTGTATACAAAGGATTAAAGATCCTTGCTAACATTACCCTGCCTCTCGTTTAGCCAAGAGAGTGCTCAAGCTAAATTCCCCCAACTTGTGTTTTTATTTGGTAATTTGGGTGCCCCTCCCGGGACCCCCAACATACAGGGTAACAGGAGTCTCACCTGACATTGTGTACCAACTCCCTGCCCTCACTGAAAACATGGGGAAGTGGAAATGGTCTAAAAACCTTTTTAAAAAATACTTTAAAATTTTGAAAAGGCATCCTAAATCCACTCCCCTGATTTTGGGACAATTTGTAGAAGAACTATTTATGAGTTGTCAGCTATAGACTCCCTTACCAATGTCACTTTTTCAGCTAAAACGCTGGTTGATGGACTGATAACAGGAAGTAAAAAGAGTCTATTTTCAATTCTAGGCACAAAGTAAGATCATGATCAAAACTGTCCCCAGGTAATATTGTTTGGATACAGAGTTCCCAGAAATATGAAACTGTAGAAGGGAGAGAAAACAAAATAAGCAAGCAGACAAAACTGAAGTTTTATATATATGCAGTTTCATGTGGATTGCTTTGTAGAAAACAAATGCACACTCAGTACCTCCCCACATTGTGCAACTGAAAATTCAAATACCAGAGAACTCACAGCTTAAGAGAAACTCCTATACAGAGGGAAATGTCCCAGAAAATGCCCCTATAGTACAAATATGAAATGAAAGAACTAGCACAAAGACTTTAACCTTTGAAAATAATTGTATCACTAATTTATTTAAAATATATATCAGTAATAGTTGCTAATGTTAGTTGTTTAAAGTTTAAAATTAACTGGTAGTAAAGGAAAATATCACACTAGGTTGGTACAAATCTTTATGGGTCAAAAGGAAAGTAACAAGGAATGGTGGAATTCAGTGTGGATAAAGATTGTACCATGCATACATTATTCTTACTTGGTTCTTCTAAACTACAAAGGCTGGATGGAACTAAATAAACTTTACTGTACTAGATGTTTCTTTGGGGCCTAGTATAATGGGTCTTTCTTTAATGTTCTTGTTTTATTATTATTATTTTCATTACTTTACGAAGTTACATTATATAAAAACTCCAGAGGCTGAAGGGTGCACAGAGGAAATATAGGACCACAGTACTGACAATAATAATACTAATAATAACCATTATTCTTAAATTAATTAGCCGATATCCCCTATAATACATGTCAAGTCCCTCTTTCCTCCCTTTACCCCCTGTAACCCACCCACCTCACCCATCCCTCCTCAAGAAGTGAATGATTAGTTATTTATTCCTTATTCTCTTAATTATCCATTATAATTTAAGCTAGAGTGTCCATTATTTCACCTAATTACCACTGTTACCTGTACAGATCCACTATTCCTTACAAAATTGTTGTTGTCTATCATAGTATTAACAGAGCACACATCCTTTAACATCCTTAAACCCACATATATGTAAGTAAATTTAGAATTTTATAAATTAACATTCAAACAGTTCTCTAAAAAGTTATTAACTGGTATCTTGTTTGACATGATTGATCACATTTTCCTTACTATATTTAATTATATAACTTTTATTATCCCTTAAATTCTTCGAATCTAATTTTGTTAAGACATTTACACTGATTAGCTCAAAGCTCCAATCTCTAAAGATGCCTGATTTCTCCATAAGTGTTCCCATATGGGTAATACAATCTTCCATCCATCATTATATTGAGTCATGGGTTTTTCCTGCATCAAAATCTGAATTCTGTCACATTCTAACATCTCATAAAGTTTCAATGCCCAGTCCTCTATGTTTGGAGATTCAACTTGTTTCCACCATTGTGCGTAACTTAACCTTGAGGCTGTAACTATGTATATTAGGATCTATCTAATTTGGGTAGAGAATCCATTATGTTCAACAGATATAGTTCTGGAGTTAATAGAAATTTAATCTGAAATGTTTCAGAAATTACTCTATCAATCTCTTTCCAATACTTTCTAGCTTTCACACAGGTCCACCATGCATGGTAAAAAGTACCTTTAAGTTCACATTTCCAACAGGTCTCCTTTCCACCACCTTGCATTTTTGCTAACCACAATGGCGTTTTCTCTTAAGCTTACTGGTTGCAATAAATCCCATGTCTGCGTCCATGACCTTATCCATTCATCTAATGAAAGAGAATGTCCTATATTCCTAGACCATTTTAACATACTTTCCTTAACTACTTCTTGTTCCAGATCCAGATCCAATAGTATCCTGTAAATTCTTCCCACTTTATGATTTACCTCTATACTCAATAATTTATCAAACTCTTTTTCTTTAATTTCCAATCCATCCATCTTTTCATCTATCTTGAATCTTTCTTTTAGTTGTCTTAATAGTAACCAATGTGTGGTGAGACCTTGCTCCTTTAATTCTTCTACTGATTCAAATTGCATATTTCCCTCCTGGGGTTTTAAAAGATCTTTATACATAACCCATTTGTCTAATCTGAGTTTTTCTCTTTTATAAAATGCTTCATAAACTGAGACCTATGAAGGGGATTTTAAGTAGAGTCTCCTTTTATACTTTAGCCATGCCCTTAAAAGGCCTCTTCTTATAAGATGATTTGTAAATCCTGCATCTACTTTGGCTTTCTCATACCACAGGAACACGTGCCAGCCAAAGTAGATACCTTTCCCTTCTAACTGTAATAATCTTTGGTCCTTTAAATTAATCCAATCTAATACCCATTCTAAACAATTAGCATAATAATATAGTTTTAAATTGAGAAGGCTGGGTCTTCTTTAATGTTCTGATCAAAAAAGGCTATTGTGCAAGGGTGAGCAAGTTGTGGCCCTTTAAATTTTGTTGGACTGCAATTCTCATCATCCCCCACTAATAGCTGTGGTAGCTGCAATTAAGATGTAGTAACATCTGGGGGCCAAAACCTGCCTGTCCTTGCTGCAGATGTTAACTCCAGTTGAGATGTACAGATCAGTAGTTCCAACGTGGAAAATAGTTTAGAAGTTGTCCAAGACAATTGTCCCTAGTTGTTCCTGCTAGGACTATGGTAACTGCACAAAGTTCTGTGGCTCTGATAATAGGAATTCATGGAAAGATTGGACTCAAGAAAGAAAGAACTGGGAAGGAAAGCCCAAAACCATGGGCCAAGAAGTCTCAGGAAGGACTATATGCTTTCTTGTAGCTTGCTAAGGGTATACCTGTGAGGTCATTCTTAAAACTTGAACAAACTTACCTCCAACTTAAAGTATACAAATGCTTTATTTTAATGAAGTATGGTCTAAATTTATTACAACACACAGGGCAACTCCTCTACACACAACGGTTAACATCTTCAGTAATGTTGTGGTCCTCACCATCACAACCTGTCCTTTCCTCCATAGAAGACATCCTGTTTGCTTGTTCCATCTGTGATTGGAATTCTTCCTTATTGCTATTTTTGCATTATCCCTGCCGAGAACCATAGTTGTATAGTGGTTTGAGCACTGGACTACAACCATGGAGACAAGGGTTCTATTCTATGCTCAGCCATGGAAACCCACTGGTTGTCCTTGGGTGCGTCACACACTCTCAGCCCCCAGCAACCCCATGATAGGTTTACCTTAGGGTTGCATTGGTCGGAAATGACTTGAAGAATGCAACAATAGCAGCCCATCCCTGCCATACCTCTGGCCCACAAGGAAGTAAGCCAGATTTTAATGAGAGTTAAACCTGACTGTATACAATAGCAGGATAAAACAACAGGCCAAACTCATATGGTCCAGCTGTAGTACAAATGAGCCACAGGCTCAACTATTTTGTGGCTATTGGTGATATAGTAAAAAATCCTACAGTTGGCAGAAAACACCATCCTACATGTAGCTTGCTTGCCCCTCCCTGATGAAGTCCTGCTCCTAACTCCCCACTGAGAACCCCGTGACCTTTTCAAATTCCTTGCCACTTATTGGCAGCCGGAGCAGCTGACAGAATCACTGCCTTTGTGAGGTAGAGTATCAGTTGCTAGGATACCTGGAGCTGCTGTTAAACAAAGGGCCCAGCCTTGAGTTAATGCAAGGGCGCATCTTGGGTGGAAACAGTGCGAAGACCCCGATAGAGCCTGGTGTGACTGTCCCAAAACAGATCAGCTGGGCAATCTTCACAAAGAGGCTGAGTCGTCTCAGCCTCCGGTAACTAAGGGGAAAAACAAAAACAATGGGAACAGAATTTTTAACCTGCTTCACTTATCCCTGACAGCAACAGAGGGCTCTCGGATGCAAGGCTAATATCAAAGACTGGGGACAAATTTGTCACGGGGAGGGGAGAACTAACATGAGGTGGTAAGAACAGTTGTCAGTGTGTGGATAGAAATAACAGAGATAGGTTGATGGGCTGTGGTGGTGAAGTCATCAAAATCCAAATGCCAGGGGCTGATGATGCCCATGGTCCTTACTATGTGTCCAGTGAAACTGCTTCTGTAAGAAATGTACTTTATGCAAATTCTCTTTCATGCAAGTCCCCTTTCATCAAGACTTCATTTCCATGAACCCCTTTCATTTTGAGGTATTCTGAAGTGTGGGCAGGATTGAATAACTATGGCATGTGCTTATTCAGTATCTGTCTTCCTCGCCAACTGACTCCAGTTTTTGTTATCATTATGAAAATTATATTGCAAGTCTAAAATGTGCAGACTGCCTCTTATAGAAATGAAACAGTTACTTGCATTTGTACTGTGCACTTAAGCAGAAGAACATTTTTCATTTTACCCGCCTCTTAATATCCTTCCTCATTCCAGGTACTGAAATGCAGGCCAGTATTTCATTTCCCTTCAGCAAATGGGGTGAGCCATATAATCAGTCATGACAAGCCTAGATTTTCTTTTTCTGAATTACAGCTGACTTCACCTCAGAACAGAAAACCTCAAGAGTTTCACATTAGTTAGCAACTGCAATAGAAAAGTAGTCACCTCAGCAATGGAACAGGCTTATAGTTTACATGTCTGTAGAGCTAAAGCACTCAACTCATAAAGCCATTTCTGTACACTTGCCCATCACCACCATTTCCACACAACTGACACACCACCACCACCAAAGCACCAAGTTTCTTCCAAATAATTTCTCATTTTAGAACTTTCCATTGTAATCATTCCAACAATGTCAGATTTCTGAATGAACAGACAAGCTCCTCGCAACTTCCCTTTGATGATCTTACAACCTAAAGAAAACAAATGTACCCTTACATTTTGAAAACTGAGTTCTTCTAAATATTTTCATTCTGAAAGGTCATGCAGAATTTGAAATATGATTGAATGATTGTGGCAGCATGGATCACTTCATCTGAGATTAAAATCATACAGATGGGGCTGGGAATAAGTAAATGAGAATGCTCACAAAAACGTGCATTAGTAGAATCTTCCCCTCTTGCTAAACTAATCCCTTGATACTAGTTTAGTAGAATAAAACACCACAATCATAAACATCTTACAGGCTTCCTCCACTTACCTGACAGTTTAGGGACTGGAGCACTGTCAAAAACAGAACTGGTTGGAAAGCAAAACTCATATACTGGACTGTAGGGAGCATGAAGGACTTATAGAGGCTCACTCGGGACTGACCATGTGCGCACTCCTTGCAGTCTCTCACCTGGCTTAGCACTCTTTCCCTTCTCAGCTTTCTTTGCAAGAAGTGCAGGCCTACACACAGTTCCAAGTGAGCCTCCACAGCCAAGAAGAACTGATGAAAGGGCAGAATCTCCATCAAATTAATAGAACTTGTCCTTAATTTGGAAGCATGAAAAGAACGAGTCAGATAACAGGCCATTAAAGGTGGGGGCTTCCTGTACTCAGAAACAAGCTACAATATATTCAGTTAGGCTTACCTCCAGGTAAGAGTGCATAGATTGTTGTGATTGACTGACTATGACCATGTTTGTATGGAACAACAGACTTTTGTTGAGACAGAATGGGGCAGCATGCTCTGTACTCTGCTAATTTGTTCATACTGGAAGCAGAAGCAGCTGAACAAACCACTGCTTTTCCATCCATGGCTTGTTCTTCACGATTTCCAAACCAACAATCTGCTTTGTCCCTTGCCACTTTGCTCTATGGTTATATATTCCCTATATAAGCCCTATATAAGAGAAATATAAGCCAAATTGCTGCATTTTGATGTTTGGATATCACAGTAAACAAACTGCAGAGTCTTATTTGTTGCAGGAGTAACTAGGCAGTGGGTACCATCATGCTGCCTCATCTTCCCTTATCCCGAACAAGTTCTAGAGGATGTCATGTATTCTACATGACATGTATTCTACACGACATGTATTCTACAGATTCTATTCTATAGAATTCTGGACTGTTGTTCCACACAAATATGTTCCAAAAGTAATTATGAACATCCACACTGTAAAATGTTTTTATTCCAATAGATAATAGTGATTGTGAATACTGAGAACCAAACTACAGATCATGTCTAAATGAATGTAACTGTACTCTGAAACCCTCTCTCTCTTTTTTTAAAATCCTGAGAAGCTGCTTCAAAATAGCACAGAGGTGGGGATTAGTAAAAATGAAGCAGATTTAATGTCCTTTTGCTTCCCATGTCTTGGCTTTTATTGTGATGGTTAAGTTCAAAAGAGGACAGGACTCCTGCACTTTAATAGTAGGGTCAAAGAGTGAGTTTTATCAACCTGAGCAGTAGGCACAGTTGACAATTTGTCAATCTCTGTCAAATCCCTTTGTCTCTTTGACAATCCCTGTCAAAGATTGACAGGGATGCTACTGTATGCTGAGTTTCGAGGAAACTAAGGGTGCCATTAAAGGTCTTTAGGGGTCTTCAGTAACCCATTACATAACTGTTTGTTGAAAGCTTGTGGGAAGGAGAAACAGGATTACAACTGCTGTCTTCAGCCTCCAAATATTCACCAAAGGTCTAATACAAGAGTGGACAATTGTGGCTCTCAGATGTTGGCCTACCCTTACCATAAGCTACACTAGCTAGGACTGATGGGAATTGCAGCCCAACAACAATATATTAAGAGCCTCAAGTTGCCCATCTCCAATCTAATCAAAGACAATATGAGTTCAAGTTTTACACACAGAATCTGTAATGGACAACTGGAGACTTTACTTTTTACTAGGTTTCTGATAGTGCAAAAGCCAATTTGCCAGCCTCCTTCTGCAGAACAAACCTGCAGTAAAGTACCAGAAGGCACATTCTAGGAGGCATTATTTTTGTGTAGGTGTTGGTGATGATAACGAATGGGCTCAATGGTCCTGGACAAAATCTTATATATGAACAATAATATAGTCTAGAAATCTGTGCAATGTGTAGGCAGGTAGGTAGGTAGGTCTTCATCACCAAAGGATTAATTGTGGTTATTGGATGATGGTTAAAAGAGACAAATATATGTCTGTCTAGTTACAAAATGAAAGGTGATATTTGTTAAACACATACGAAAAAGATCTAAGGTGTAACGGTGTTTCAGTCAAAGTCAATGTGCCTTTATATTGCCTGCTATTGCTTTTTCAGTGTGTTTCACACCACGGTCTTGGGAATATTGGTCCAATCATTAGGCAACATGAAGTAGCCATCTGTAGCAGAGATGCCACAGAATGGGAATGGCATCAGAGGACAAGAGCTGTTTGTGTTGCAGAAGGCAGATTGGGATCAGCTGGAAGATCTCTGCATGGTTTTGCAATTTTCAAATCTGAACTAGGCAATTAGAATCCATCATATGTAGTAAATCAGATAGAGATTTCTACTTGTATATGCGGCTCATCCTAGTTGTCACTCATGGAGTCCATTAGGTAAAGAGTTGTGCACCCTAGGCCACCATTTTTATAGCTGGCTGCAGTTGTGAACTTCTTGGTTCTAGTAAACAAAACAGATCCCAGAAGCCTGATGTCTATGCTCCCCTTCACTATGCTGGTTTGCTGCCCATAAGTATTGTGAATCCTATCCTGTTACCAATATTGCCTGCTATTCACCTGCCAGCTTCTGTAAGCTTCAGTACATGGAATGAAGGTGAGGCAACATTTTGTTTGTTTGCTTCATGCCAGTGGTAGCTGGTCACTTCCATTATCAGTAGAGTAGTGAATTTGCAATGTGCCTTAGTCTGTATTTCAAAGAAGCTATGCTAAATATTGAATCCTATCCCTAAGTTCACCATCTTGGACATATCTGGACTAAACCTTAAATTCTGGACTAAACTTCAGAGTGGATCTACCACTCCACTGACATGGGGACCATCAGTTAACTCTGTCTTATGCAGCAATATGTTTTTTTGTCAAGCCTTGTGGGGTAGTAATCTTAATATCACCACAAAATAGAGTTAACAATTTAAAGCAAAAGTATTCACAGGAGTTCTTTCTTTATGCCACAAAGTAATTGTAAAATGCTATTTCATACTTAATAGACAAAATTGAATATTTTTTTTGAACAGGCACAGTAATTATGCCACAGACAGACAAGCAAGTATGCATCCCTCCAGAGCTTCCAGATTTGCTGAAGCAGTTCACAAAAGCTGCTATTCGGACTCAGCCTCCAGATTTGATCCAATGGTCTTCAGAGTAAGTTTAATATTTTCTTCTGAAACACTTATGTTATGTTTGCTTAGAAATGATTCAGACATAGGTTTACTCTATATATGTAGTACTTGATGCTCTAATTTTTTTTCTTCTGCTTTGTCAAAGTGGAAACTTTTTTTTTTTTAAGCAAAGATGGGTAAGATTCATTATTGTGTTCCTGAGTTATGGTGGTGAAAACTATCAAAGGCAAATACTATTTTTCTAAGACACTGGTGATTGCCATAGAGAACTCTGAACTATGTGAAAATTCAGATAGGAAAAAACTGCTGGGAGTTGCAGCCCAACAATAGCTGGTGAGCTGCATGATCCCCATGACTGCTGTGGGGCCCATGCCCCTGTTGTTGTAGACACACTGAGCTACATTCACACTTTTGACTGAATGTATAGAAACTGGAGCAGATCTTGGGACTATAATTCCCAGAACCCTCTAGCAGTGTGGCCACTAGCCATGCTGGTTGAGAGATTTTGGGAATTATAGTCCAGAAAGTAAGATTTCCAAACTCTGAACTAGGACCATGGCCAAAAGGTGTGACCTTTTTCTTCCTGTCTTCATATATAGTATCAAGAGTAAGCAGGTGTGAAAATGGGCAGATGGGTATTGTGATCAGTGTGCAGATTTACTTTACAGCAGGAGTGGGCAACTTGTGCCCTCTAGATATTGCTGGACTGCAACTCCCAGCATCATCATGGTTAGCTTTGCCATTAGCCATAGCCATGCTGCCTAGAGCTGAAGGAAGCTGTATTCCAGTGACACCTGGGAGGCCAGACATCTCACTGCCTCTCTTTGCAGCACCCTAGGTTTGAGTTGGTGGAGTGCAGAAGGCATAAGTAGCAGTTGTGGCCCATGATGTTGCAGAGCAGCACAGAATTTGCTTCCTTGATTAATGTGTATACTTAAATTATAGTATGTTATTTCTTTAGCTTAGTGTTGTCAATTCCATCGTATTTTTATTGTTTCTTTCCCTTTCCCCTTTTAAAATTAACAGGACAGTAGTACAATTACAGTGGGGTGTAGTGGTTTGAGTGTTGAACTACAACTCTGGAGATGAAGGTTCGAATCTCCACTCAGCTACAGAAACTTACTGGGTGACCTTAGACAAGTCGCACTCTCTCAGCCTAAGGAGAAGGCAAAGGCAAACTCCCTTGGAACAAATCTTGTCAAGAATAATCCGTGATAGGTTTGTCTCGGCTGCCATCAGTCAGAAATGACTTGAAGGCACACAACAACAAAGTACAGTTATATCTGTTCTGTGGCAGTTGGAGATGTATTTACGTAGAATGAAATATACTGGTAGTTTTAGAGTGCCAGAGTGCCAGCGTCTGAAAGCTTTGTGATAGAAACAACAAAAACAAAAACAGCTCCAAAGAGCAGGCCACTTATACTGTAGGCATTTCCCCCCTAATATCCTTTCAACAGAAACCAAAATTTAATAGGGAAATGATACTTTCCAAATGGAAGCTTTCCTGCTCCACCCACCCACTCACACACTGGACAGAGGCAGCACCCCATGGGGTACAAGGTCTGGCCCTAGAATTCAGTATTACTCAACATCAACACCCATTAACACAAGGAAACATCTTATATTCAAGCTCTGTGTGTGTGTGGAGATTCTGGCCTCTGTATTTTGAAATGTGCCTTTTGGTTTTTAGAACAAACCTTTCTACAAAATGTTCAAAGGCAGACAAACAGCAGCTGGGGAGGGTGATCAGGAAAAAACAAAAGATGCCAGGAAGGATTAAATCTTCTCTTCTACATTTCCACAATTCCAGACCATATCAAACACAACCCTTCCTACACCCACTGCCAAGAGTCTGGTTTTGAGTTAAAACAGTAACAAACCTAAAGATCCTGTGTTACATATAGTTTAGTCTTTAGAGAAAGATAAATTTAAGAAAACAATGTTATTTCCAAAAGAAATGTGTCGGTTTATTATGCTTCTGCCCCATCTTCTGTGATCTTCAGCTATTGTATTCTATCTCTAGTCATTCAATTATAAGGTCTTACTTGTTTTCCTTAACTATAAATGTTTTTATATTAGCATGCACATTAATACTGTGCACATTACCTGAGAAAGCTTGTGCAGAGTTTCCAGGCATTCCTCTGTGCCAGTGAACCAAGCCATTTCCCCCCAGTGTGTTCCCAGGGACAAGTACCATACTTGTACCCATTGGCTATTGCTGTTACTTTCTTTCCTGGAAGTTCTCCGGAAACTGGCAGCTCATGGCTTGTGGACTGGCAGTGGCCCATGAATCACCACTTTGTCCAGTACTGCCCTATGCCATCACTAGCCCAAAGCTGCATCATGTGCTTTCAGACTATGTCCTTTTATTTCCCCTTTGTGTGTTTATGTCTCTGCATGTAGTAACCCACTTTGAGGTGTAATTTGGAATTTATGAATTTTGAAAATAAACAGTATGCAAATTTTATGCAAACAGTATGCAAGCCAACATCCCTAACATATATAGCTAGCAGCTATTGGTAAAATGTGAATATTTGTTTTGTCTTTATGTGCAGTTATTTCAATGCCTTGTCCCGGGGAGAGCTTCCTCCTGTAAGAGAGCGATCAGATAGAGTGCCTTTATCAAACTGGACAGAACTTACTCCAGAGCTCTTGAAGGTCTTGCACCAGAGAGTAAGAAACATCTCCTTTCCATTTTAGGGCAAGTACATGAGAGGCTTGAGTGTTTGTAATGTATATGTAACCTACCAGTTCATACAGTTTCTGAGCATGGTTTGTGTAATTGCCTTTACTGTTAAGTCTGCTACTTTAGTCACATGATAACACACATACAGAGATAATGCAATTATACAAGTTGGTGAGCTGAGAAAAGATACAAGACTTTTGCCCATGTATCGAATAATAAAAACGTACACATAGAGGCTGACTGTGTGAAGAAGAAAGCCTTCTGTATGTATGGAAAATCTCCACATAGTATGCAGAACACTGGAAAGCCAGGGGCCTTTTCTCACTACACATTTATAGCCCTATGATTCCACTTTAACTGCCATGATTCCATCCTGTGGATTCCATCCTGTGGTTTGTAGTTTCGTCAAAGGCAACAGAGGATCTCCTTAGCTGCAGAGTCTAAATGCACCTCTCTAAACTCCAAATTCCAGGCCCTTTCCACACCTTACCTTCTTCCGGTGCTGGGATTGCGTGAGCAGCCTCTGGCGAGAGGCTCTCGCATCCGGAGTCCTTTGGCTCCGCACGAGCTGCCTGCTCATGTGAGAGCCCACCTCTTCCTTCCGCTGGGGCAGGAAGTGCAACTGGTGTGGCTCCGGAGCCTCCGCATGCCAGGTAAGTGTGTGCGGGGCCCAGGAGCAATGCGCGATCGCACACCATTTTTGGCTTTTAATCAAAAATGGCTCCTGCCGGCCCCTGGAGCATCACGCAATTGTGAGTGTGTCGTGCAGATCGTTCCTCACAATTGCGCAATGCTCCAGGCACTCTTTCGCATGAAAGATGCCATGCAGAAAGGGCCCCAGTGTTCCACAGCATGGAGCCATGGCAGTTAAAATCAAATCATAGTGCTATAATTATATAGTCTGAAAGTGTTCCAGGATTTTAAATTACATGGACATCTTCCACGGACAGAAAAGGCACTCTTCTTCAATGTGTAGAAGCAACTGGGAATGTACAAAGAAGAATGGTGCTCTCACACTTCCCCTCCTCTCATGTTTAGTAAACTTTACTTCACATCTCTCAAATAAGGCTTCTTTCTCCAGTCTGTGCTCTTAACATGAGCATCCACCCTCAGCACATTTCAGCCTAGTGGACGTTGCATCAGTATAGGGCCTGTGGGTTTGAGGAATGAGAAAAGAACTTAGTAAACCCTAGTTTGGATGTTCCACGGTCAGTTTTCAAAAGACCTGTATTTTAGTTTTTTACTGGCTGGAATAGGGAAGGGGGACTAGCTAGTTAAAGTTTAGGTCCAGCCCTACCTAATTATGATGACAGTATTTAATATTTTGATTGTGTAGGGTAAGCAAGAAAAAATAAAAACACATGGAAAATTAAATTTCTCTCATGATTTCCATGTGTAAAATGGTTATTTTTCCCCCAGCCAATCTTCTAAGTACTTCTAAAGACAGAATAGATCTAGAAAAATTTTACTTATTTACAAATTCTTAACAGCTTGATGATATGTTACATATTAGACATTACATGTCTTTTGACGTGATATATAGTCTGTGGATAAGATGTGCTTAAAGTTGTTGGCTCTGCACAGATCTCTAATTACTGTCTGTTATTATGTACCATTATGCTACTAGTTGTTATGACAAAATTACAGTATGAGAGTCATATCATATGGGAGGAGGTATTTCTCTATGAGAGAGAATACCACTCCTGATTTGTACTGCTCCTCATCTCATAACTGAAGCTCAGTCTCAGTACGAACACATTTACAAATGTATCAATACCTGGAGAAAATGAACAGAGATTCGTTTCCTCAGCACAGAATTGAGAGAAGTAGAAACTTCATAACATTTCTCACTATCTCCCTTCTGGGGAGTTGTGACACATGATAGCATGGTTGCAAGACTGTACATGCTTAATGCAAATCTACCACAAATTCCACTAAAAGAGTTGTTTACTTGCCCCTTTAAAGAATTGTTTTGGTGCAGAAGAAAATTGGAACCTCAGAATACTTCTTTCTTCTTCCCAAGAACAGGTCACTAGACCAGAATAAGCACCCCTTACTTACTTATACTTAATTATATTTCAGTTCCTGTGATCTTCAGAAATATCTAATAATACAATATGGTCCTTCATGTTTATTTTTGTTTGTCTGTTGCATGTATCCCACATACCTACTGAAAAATAGCACTCAAGCTGTCTGATACACAATTTGAAAACAAGTTAAAGCAATAGAATCTGTTCACTGTAATAAACAGTATAGCTACAGGTAAGGGATGATGAGACATTGCAGCCCAACAATAGCTGAAAGGCCACATGTTTCCTATCTCTGGCCCTTTCCACACCTTATCTTTTTCCAGCGCTGGGGTGTGAGGATCGTGCGAGTAGCCTCCGGTCCTTTGGATCCGCACGAGCTGCCTGCTCATGCGAGAACTCTGTCTCTTCCTTCCGCAGTGCAGCCTGGGACTTTCCCAGGGCGTGCTGGGGCAGGAAGCTCGACCGGCACAGCTCCAGAGGCTCTGCACGCCAGGTACATGTGTGCAGGGCCCAGGAGCAATGTGCGATCGCGCACCATTTTTGGCTTCTAGTAGAAAATGAAAAGGCGTACGTTTGGTGCCTGCTGGCCTCTGGAGTGTTGCACGATTGTGAGTGCATTGTGCAGATCGCTCCTCACAATCACGCGACGCTCCAGGCCCTCTTTCACATGGAAAATGCCATGTGAAAAGTGCCTCTGTTGCAGAGCCAGCAAAATGTTTTCTGTCTTGGAAACAGTAAAATTAAGAATGAAATTATTGAACTGATGACTAGATCTGTGTAAAAAATAAACTTTAAAAAATGGACAGCAATTTCTTCATTTATCATAGACAGTATTATTTTATTTTTCAGGTGGGTGGGAGGCTGATAGTCCATGTAGATGAACTAGCCCAGATGTGGAAGGTGCTCAATCTCCCAACAGATTTGTTTGACAGTGTGATGAATGTTGGGCGTTTTACTGAAGAAATTGAATGGCTCAAGTTTTTAGCTCTGGCCTGCAGCTCTCTTGGAGTTGTAAGTTTGTCTTTTGTATTTCCAGTATGTTTAGAGTCTTCACATAATTTTATTTACATTTAGTGTGTTTGTGTCACTTGAAATCTTAAGGAGAAAACTGATTAGTTTTATTTTTGCTCAAACCACGTCCAAATGCAGTCCCATTCGATACACGTTGAGACCTTCTAAGCCACTTAGTCATAGATTTGCCAGGTCAACAGCACCCCAGTCCCTAAAATTTTAGGGTTAAAATTTTAGACCAGGGGATGAGCCCTTGTAATATCAAAATATGAAGGCAGGCAAGGACTGGAAGAGTGGCTGGACTTGCTTCTGAATCAGATGATTGTGGAAACACTCCTGAGACGAATTTGGGTGAACAAGCCCAGAATCTAGTAAAAACTGTCTAACCATTTAGTAAGGCCTCACACTGCTGCGTCCTGAAAGACAGTCTGAATTGGATACTTGGAGCCTGCTATCACTCCTTACCCTTGGGTAGGCTGGCTGGAGTTGATGAGAAGCTGCACAGTTCTTACCCTGCTGCAGAATTTTCACACCCACATAGCAACTGCTGGCAGAGAAAGAGCTCTAACCTCATTAGTCCTCAGTGACTTAGGCCATTTCCACATGGGGTTTTTAACACAGGGCAGAGCGTCCTCCAGGGAGGACGTCTGCACCTGGGAGCAGATTGGGTTGGACCTACTTAATGTAGATCCGCACCTCAGCCTGCTCCAGAATGACCCCAAGTGGTCATCCAGTGTGCTTTTGAAAGACCGCTAAAAACAGGTCTTTCAAAAGCATGGAGCATGCCACTGCGAGCTTGCTCCCTTATGCAGATTCGCAGGCTTGCATTAGTGTAAGCCTGCGATCTGCCGGGGGCGGGCTTTAGGCTGTCGAGCTTCAGCAGTTGGTTGAGACCCTTGATCAACCGGAAGCTGCCATTTTCGTCCCCGGAGCAGTGCGGAACGGCGGCCACGCACTGCTCCGGAGAAGCGTGGACTGGACCAGGGAGCCCAAAAGTCCAGTGAGTAGTGTCACAGTGCAATTCTCTCATCCTGTGCGGAAATGGCTTTAGTTGGCCTCCTCAGCCTGAATACCATATTTGGTGATGGGCTGCATTTTTCAGGGATCACAAATTGTGTATATCTGTTTTGGTGTATAGAAACAAAGAGTAATGTTTATTTTTGCAATTTAAATTACTAAATTCTACCTATTTAAGAGACTAATGTATGATTATTTTAGCCACTAAGTACCTTTCATGGAACAATATATATATATCTATGGAAAATAGTGCTTATACTAGAGTTAAGCATCTTTGATGAATCCATAGGAATTTGCCAGAAGTCAGTTTTTTGGTCTGAAAAACTAGTATTTTCATGTTATACAGTATTTTTATAAGGTGAATCACTACTCCTGGATGCATTTTGTTCTTTTTATTTGGTAGAAAAAGGGTGATTTGAAATAGCTGGTAGAACTCCAGTGCAGCCACAGAACCACACTTTGGCTTTCTGTATTTACACACACACACACACACACACACACACACACACACAGGGGAGGGGGAGAGAATAAGTAATAGAAACCATTCAGTGATAACATGAGAAATATTTTAGGACTGGAGTACTACAAACTTTCACCAAGCATCCCCAAACAAACCTAATGGAAATGTTCTTTTTTGCTTTATTTTGACACTTCTATTCTAGTCTCAGCACTCTTCATGTGCTTCCCCACAGACTGAGGTGGAAATTAGTTCCATATCTATATCCTTGGGATTTCAGCCATTATGAAACACTGTTCAGTTGATATAAAGCTATTAATGGCTACTAATAGCAAGCATGTGTGTATGTGGTTTAAACGCCATTTACAGTGAACAACCTGGAAAGCACCAATCCTCCTGCTGTGGGCTAAAGTTATCAGGTGCCTGATGTCTATCTCACCCCACCCCACAAAAAACCTTGTTAAGCATTCTCCTGATTCTAAATATCCCCTAATCACAAAATATTAAGTATAATTTTAGATGTACTATGTAATCAAGGGAGGGGAGATCTACTTCAAAAGGAGAAACTCTTAGGAAGTAGGTCTCATTTTCCACACTCCATTTTGTCCAGAATTCCCTCTGCTAAGAGCATCAGCTTGAAGTTGACATTTGATGTTTGGGAGGGGACTTACTAAAAGAGCATCACTTCTGCAGCTGAACTTTATTGCAGACATTTTCATCACACCTTCAGTGTGTTACGCTTATTCTACTGCTGGACTTTTTTCTCAGATGTTATTATAGATGATTTGTGAATGGTCAAGCATAAACTGAGATTGCAGGAGTTGTCAGTGACTGTAATGATAAAGTGTATAGACCACTCCATCATGGGAACTTATGGGTCAGAGAGTAGGACCACAAAATTCCTGCCTAAAACAGTTACTTTCCACTTATATTCAACTAAGAAGAGCTGTTGCATCACATTATTCCATGATCTTCTTTTCTACCTCCTCCTATGTCTGTGTGCAAAATAAATTATACATGATCTAGGCATGGGGGATGCCTAGACCATGTATAGAAACCGCTGCCTTGTTCAGAGCATTTAAAAGGTGCTGTCTGTACTAGACAAGATGAGACAAAACTCCATGGACTGGAGTTGTAACGATTTTAGTTTTCCTGATTCATAGGATTGCCCAGATCAGAGTTAAATTATAAGAAAAGATTTGAAATGTAAATTATAAGTTAGGATACTACCAATTGGTTATCAAAACTAAGAGCAGACTTTTTATGTATGTATATTACTGAGTTAAGTACTGAAATACCCACAAATTAAAGAAATATACCGGAGTCCCATATTTCTGAATTTGCTAATGATATCTGGAAATTCTATATGAGTGATTCATGAAATAAAGTCACTATGTCCCATTCAAACATTTAGAAAGCATGTTGAATCAATACTCAAAGAGCCCTGACCGCCTCTGATCTGGAAATTAACGAAGAGTATGTTAGCCCCTAGTCACTCAGAGAGCCGCCATGTATTGTGGAAATGTTTCAGTTTAGACTTGTTAACTCTCCATGTAAAATGACAAAAATAGAGACGGGGAGTGGGGTTAGCACATAAGCTACCTTCCTTGCATGTTAATTCAGTCTGCTTCCTAAGTGCCAGCACTTGGCTTAAATCTACTGTAGTTTTCACACATAACAATCATGTCCAGCCAATCTCAGGCAATTTCTACACTAGACTGTTACAGCGCTATTATTCCACTTTCAACATCCTATGGAATCCTGAGGTTTGCAATTTAGGGAGGGGCCTCTAAGGTTGTCTTGAAGGTTGTTTTAAATTACTGGATGGGGAACTCTAGATGTAGCCCAAAAAGTAACTTATCCAAGTTCTGAAAATTCTAGTTATGAAGAAATTGTTTGTATTAATGCAGTATTTCTCGAACCAAATTATCTTAATCCATCATATTTTCCATTTCTCCCATTTTACTCAAACTGTTCTACCAGAGGCACCTTTTATGTATTTGAGAATTCCTCTGTGCCTTAATTTTTTTTTCCTCACTTGAAGTCATAATCTTATATTTGTAACATTGCAGTTAGCTGCTCAGAAGATAATTCTGATTTCACAGAAGATGTTGACTTCAGGTGAGCAAAAAAACAAAAAGCAGATGGAGCTAATCAGCCCCTGTCCCTTTTTTCCTTCCTGTTAAATATGTTTGACAGTGTCTCGCTATCTGAATGGATGGCAGAATATGTATATTTCCATTTCTTTGTCCCTAAACATTTACTGGCTCAACAAAATTCTCTATGCCTTCATTCCCTTCTGTCTTCTGAATTCAACCAGAGTATCAAACTTGTGGGCGGGGGGAATCATTTGAATGAAAATAAATCGTTCAATTGACTTCTCTAATTTATTCCTATCAGAATACGGATTTTAGAATGGCCTATATTAGAATAAACCAAATCACAGTATAGAGAAAATGGAAACAGAGATTGAGGAACATTTTTTTCAGGCAGAGCAACTCAGATGTCACTTTTATACAAGGGCTTCTTATGGATAATTTGGTGCCAAGACTTTTCTTAAGCTCTGTGTATGTGAGAGTGAGTGTGTTATTGGCCATATTCTAACAGAAATTTAAGTGTACCTAACCACACTTGCATCATCATCATCATCATCATCATCATCATCATCTCACAGCTGTGCCTTAATATTTCTAGAAAAATATGACAGCTAGTACCAGTGTTATTAATACCAAATAACATTCTGTTTTTTTAAATAGTCTATTACAAAAACTCTGAAGATAATATGTGAGGTTTTATCCAATGAGAATGACAGTGGACCAGCTCGCATTCCTTTCAGTACTTTCCAGTTTCTTTATACTTACATTGCTGAAGTAGATGGAGAGATCTCAGCATCTCATGTCAGCCGAATGCTGAATTATATTGAGCAAGAGATGTAAGTAGCCCTGGTGTAACTAATACATTATTAACGTAAATCACTGCTACCACAGCTGCTGCAATAGTTGTAGTATAGCGGTGTACAGTAGCTTTTAAAAGCAAATGTAAAGATCTGCAGCAAAGTCCTATGACCAGTTTGTTCACAGAACTGTACATATGAGATTGACAAGTTAAGCAGAATAACAATAAGCAGTTTGGCGTTGGGGGCTAGGAAAATCCTATTGTGTGACTCACTGTGCATCCAAACTTTATGCAGTTTCTTAAAATTTTGATCCTTTTGCTTGAAAACATAAAATATTTTCCATGTTAATTTGCTCCCTGGAAATTCTGTTCCATTTATTTAAAAAGAAGGAATTAAGCAAATGCTGAAGCACTTCTGTATCTTTTCAAATTTATCCAGTGTTTTTTTCTGTTGAGAGAACATTTTTGTAAGACTCTGGCAGAACTCATAACTGCTCTCCTGGCCTCACTTATAGTTAAAGCTACTGTAGAAGGCACTGTTGCCATGAATTCTCTTTCATGCATTTATTTTTAAACAATTTTTTTAAAAAATCCTCTTTGGCTCTGAAAAAGTGTCATGTATGAAAATTGTTCAAAATATATATGGTTACTGCCATCTTGTGGCATTCACTTACGGTAACTACTCTTATGGGGTAATCTTTGCTGGGCACCTCAGTTCAGGAAGGATATCAACAAGCTGGAACATGTCCAGAGGATGGCAAACAAAATGGTGAAGGGTCTGGAAGCCATGCCCTATGAGGAACGGCTTAGGGAGCTGGGTATGTTTAGTCTCAGAAGAAAAGGTTAAGAGGGGACATGATAGCCATCTTTAAATATTTGAAGGGATGTCATGTCGAGGAAGGAGTGGGCTTGTTTACTGCTGCTCCAGAGACTAGGACAAGGAGCAATGGATTCAAGCTTCAGGAGAGGAGATTCCACCTGAACCTCAGAAAGAACTTCCTGACAATCAGAGCTGTCCAGCAGTGGAATATGCTGCCTGGGAGTGTGGTGGAGTTTCCTTCTCTAGAGATTTTTAAGCAAAGGCTGGATGGCCATCTGTTGGGAATGCTTTGATGTGTGTTCCTGCATAGCGGGGGGTTGGACTGGATGGCCCTTGTGGTCTCTTCCAACTCGATGATTCTATGATTCTATGATTCAAATAATTACATTATTTCCCATGCCATGAGAAATATTCTGTGGACATACTTCCCATGTCCATAGCAGTTGTTTAAAAATTAGTATATGTCTGTATATTGGGTTTTCAGAGGAGCCAAGAATGGCTTTTGAAAAGATAGAAGACATTGCAACTGTTACGTTTGAGAGAGAGAGGTTTAGAATGTTTGTTTCATGTAGAAACATCTTGCCAATTGAGAAAACGTCTATTTTTATTTTCCCTCCACAGTATTGGACCAGACGGGTTGATCACGGTGAATGATTTTACCCAGAATCCTCGGGTCAGACTGGAGTAGATGCTCAGCACATCATACACTACTATGTTACTAAAAGGAAGAAGAAACAGAGGATAGAATAAGAATTTCAAATAGGCCAACCTCTCAGTCTCTTTTGTTCCTTTGTGTCCGTTAATAAACAGTTTGGTAAAGCAAGCAATAAGAAAGATGGAAACATAGATTGAGAAGGTGCCACTGGAGTACTAGAGTATAGTCTACTGTTAACTTTCTGGGACTATGATACCCGCACGTTCACACAAATAAATATAATAGTCTACCAAATAGCATAAACCTATTATATTAAATATGTTTGAGGTCCACCTTTCTCCCTTTTTTTGTGCTTTTCAAATGGTCTGGCACTGCCATATGAAACTGAGGGATATGTCAGAATACAACTATAGCATTGTAGCCGTATAATTGTACAGAGGAGTAAACTTTTGAAGAGGCTTTAGTTTTGTTTCCCAATCTATTAGTAACAGTTCATATAGCCAGGTATAGTGGTATAGTATCATCACAGAATACAAGTGATGTATTGTTTTGAAAGCTTCTCTGTATTTAAAATATCTTCACGGATCATCCCCCATGCAACACCATACGGGGTAATATCATTCCAAAACAATTATGCCATGTTCTTTTCCTAACCATCTGAACCTTAGTGTAGGTTCTCACAGCTGTGTGGTGTCTCATACTGTTACTCCAGTTATGTTATGTCTGGTGAGAGCACTAGATATCATTTTGATATCAAATAATTCGGCCGTTACTTGACCTTTCTCTGCCACCCCACTCCACGTGTTTGCAAGGGTCCTCCGGACAAGCACATATTTGGCGCGGCCATTAA
Source organism: Ctenosaura bakeri (assembly GCA_948474755.1). Taxonomy (NCBI): domain Eukaryota; kingdom Metazoa; phylum Chordata; class Lepidosauria; order Squamata; family Iguanidae; genus Ctenosaura; species Ctenosaura bakeri. The sequence continues at coordinate 520,062 of CAOLHI010000357.1, forward strand.
TGGTTTTACATTACAAACCCATTGAGGCAGGCAACTCAAGCCTCTTCGTTGCTTCAGGGAACACATTGCAAACAGGCATTGCTCAGCACGATCCTTGTACAATAGACGCACAGCTCTCAGCCGAGCCATTCCTTTCAGTCGAGCCATTTACATACTGGCCATACTATTGTCATCCAGCGTTAAGCTCATCATGCAAACTTGACCTTTTCCAACTCCTTTGTCCAGCTCCAAATTTCCTTTGTTCTCACCGAGCATGGCATGGCCTGTGGGCACAATCCACTCGATAAAAAGTCCCCACTTTTGGGAGTCCCTCGGATCACCCTGGACTTCCATCTAGCCTTGCTGCCGGTTTGTCTAAGGAGCTCCCCTCAGCCAGCCACGCTGAGCTTCATCTCCTGCTATCTCCGCTTCTCTCCAGGACTACAAGAAAAGGTATCGTATTACCCACTCCCTTGAAACTCTCCATTTCTCAGCTAGCCAGTGTGTGTGTTGTTTTGTTTGCTGTTTATCTTTCAATAAACAGTTATTTTTGTTACTTTTAAGCTTGCCTGCCTGCTCTCTGACCTGAAGCCATAGACATAGGGTAAAAGATCCTAGCTAAAGTTATCCTGGCTCTCGTTTAGCTTAAGAGAGTGCTCGAGCTTAAATTCCCTCAACTTGTGTTTCTATTTGGCTATTTGGGTGTCCCTCCCGGGACCCCCAACACACAGGGTAACAATACATAATGCCTAATGTGAAATTAACTTCTTGTAGTTGTGTGCCTTCTAGCAATTTCTGACTTATGGTGACCCCAAGGCAACCCTACCACAGGGTTTTCTGAGTAAGACTTGTTCAGAGGGGGTTTGTCTTTGCCTTCCTCTCAAGCTGAGTGTGACTTACCCAAGATCAACCACTAGGTTTCCATGCCTGAGTGGGGATTCCAACCCTGGTCTTCTGGAGTTGTAGTTTAACACTCAAACCACTATAACACAGTTGCATCAAACTAACTTATTTGCAAGTACCTATTCTGGTAAATATCTGTGAATGAATATGCAATATTAGGGTGGAACTACACAGCCTGACTCTTTCTGTAATTCTTTTCTGCAGAGATTTGTCAGATAAAGCAACTTTGGGTGCCCTCAGAGGAAGCAAAGCATGGGGCGGGGGGGGGGTGAGTACATTTTTTTTCTTCCAAGGTCTTTTCATTGGTCAAACCATTTGACTTTTCATTCCAACCATTTCAACTGCTCAGTCTCTTCTCCCTACAACCACAAGTGATTTAAGGATCTGTATGACCTTGGACATTTCACATACTCACAACCCCAGAAAACCCTCATGACATGTTTGCCCTAGGGTCTCCATGAGTCAGAAATGATTTGAAGGCACATAACAACAACTCTTTTAAATACTGGGGAGACAAACAGTTGATGGTGTAAAAGGCTGATATACAGCAGACAGAGAGCTGAGAAGGAAAGGATTCAACATCTGGATCTTCCTATGGTCTTCAGCTCATCCTGGAAATACCTTAATTCTTTGGAGAGTATAATTTGGAATCACTTGTAATGTGTTCCACTCTTAAGTCTCCAAGAGAGGCTCAGTGTAACAGGGATGAAAATCTGAGGCTTAACCATGAGAAGAGATAAATGAAGATTTCTTGAGATGAGTATTTCCTTCCTTTCATTTAATTATGCTGGCCACCCTCATTACACTAAAATAATTTCTGCCTTACTCCATTACATTTACCATTGTGCCTACAAATCCACACACAGGAGCCTCTCCTGTGCTGCGTCAGTCCATTAGAGGCAGAGAAGGAAAGAATTTCTCCCATTTCCACCTTTCCTATTCTGGCTTCTTCCAGAAAACAGGCAATCCACACTGTTAGTTGCCCATCTCCTAATGTACTTTTCCTGAGTATGTGATGGCTCCAGGAAGCCCCCTTGGCCACCTCCTGATTGGTAAATTCCATCTGTCAGTCCTACTCCTTCCACGCACACCTAAAGCTTTTACTATCTTTTGTCTTAGCATTTAAAATAGTTTACTGGTTCTTTGCTTGGGGCAAATATGGCAAGATATTACCCACACATGACTGCTATAGGATTGTTTATAACTGTTTCATTTGTTTTGTTTCTCTGACTAGTAATTTCTTTTACTCTGTTGAACTGAATTTAAACTGGGCTGGCTTGCTCATGGGCCAGGGTGAGACACCTGGCATGCATTGACTTGCCTGCCATTTTATCTGGCTGTTACCTCATTTCACATGTCACCATCCTTTCCTTTCAGTGGTGGTCGGTGGCTCAGCCTAGAGTTTTGGTTGCTGCTTCCATGCAACATCACTGACTTGAATTTTTGCCACATTAGAAACCAGCATTCTTTAAGGAGAGTTCTAGTCCAAACAAGTAATGTTTTCAAGCTTTGGGAAACACTCATGGGAATGGTTTTATGGCTCTTCAGTTCAATTCCAACTTAGATATATTCCACTTGCAGGTTTGATTTCCCTGATGTTTCCTCTAAATTGTGAAATAAGTGATATTTTACTTAACATCAGTAGCAGCTGGTGGCTTTCATGTCAGTGGGACAATGAATCCACTCAGGATTCTAGTCTAAACCCAGCCAAAATGTGCTTAAGGTTGAACTAGGATTCTAATCCTCACCCAAGCATGGAAAAACAGTGGGTGATCCTGGGCAAATCACTCTCTCTGAGAATGAAAGCAATGACAAACCTCCTCCTGATAAATTTTACCAAGGAAACTCTGTTTTTGCCATAAGTCAGAATCAGCTAGAAGGCACATAGCAACAATGATGCTGGTCCTGAAAAACCACCTATACCCTTTGTCCCCACTGGGAATAATCCATGAACCTCCTCTGGAGTCATTGAACCAGGGAGTGTAGAAAGAGTGGCCCTCCAGATGTTCTTGAACTGCAGCTCACCTTACTATTACCTCTGCTGGCAATTTAATCTAACAAAAAGTGGAGGGCTGCACTTTGCTCACCTGGTGGAACATAAAAATGCCAGGAGGCTTTGAATAATAGTGATTCAAATGAGAAGGAAACAGGCTGAATGTTGGAGGCACAGCATCCAAAGGGAACATTTGGAGATGTATCTAAAACAGCCTTCTAGGGTTTGGCATGTTGAGGTTTACAGAGGAGGGTCCGACTGGGGTAATATGCAGGAATTCCCTCACAGTCTCAGATATGCCCAACAGCTCCTCTGCTAGTAGAAGACCAGGTGCTACACTGGTCCCAAGCCATAGCCACTTATTGGTATGTCCACAGCCTCTTCTGCTCAGTACAGAAAAGATGTACACACCGTGTCCATATGGTAATATAAAAATGGGACAGATTCTCCATTCACAGTTTGCAGCTGCCTCAGAAGGGGGAAAACGGTGAAGCAACACACTCCCTGATGCAGCAACCTCAATGAAGTTACAGTAGTTGTCTTCTACCAGGCAGAAGCACTGGTGTTCCCTAGGGTCTGAGGAGAGATACAAATCAGAGGCACATGCTGAAGGATGAAGTTCCACTATTTTCAACGTATTTGTGGAGAACCAAGTAACTCACAACTCCATTCATTCATTTTTTTTCTCTGTCCCTCCCAGCATAGCAAAGGTTTTTTACAGCAAAAACAGCAGTCTTGCGGCACCTCAGAAATCAATAATTTTTATTCAGCATAACCTTTGGTAATCAATTTCCTCTGACTCATGACCGTAGGCCATTTCTGCACGGTATTGCTGTCCTGTGATGAGGATGTGTTTGCCGTGGTCCATGAGTCATGCTATCGCATGATGTTGTTGTGGTCCTGCAGCCAATGTGTCCCCACCTGTTGCGATTGCGGGATATACCATTAAATATACCATTAAAGGAACCCTGGTGGCGCAGTGGTTAAATGCCAGTACTGCAAGCCACAAGGTTGTGAGTTCGATCCTGCCGGGCTCCAAGGTTGACAGCCTTCCATCCTTTCGCAGGTCGGTAAAATGAGTACCCAGCTTGTTGGGGGCATGTGTAGAAATGTTTCGAAATACATGCTATTTGTAAGTTGTTCGCCGCCTCGATCCATATGGAGAGGCGGGATACAAATAAATAATAAAAAAAATAAAGGAAATAATCTGCTATGGCCCCCAATCGTGTGACACTCCCATTGCTGGCGGAATGAGAGGAAGAGAGGGAAAGAGACTGGTTGCACCAAGGACGGAGTGTGTCGCTCACGCTCCTGTCCACAGGCAGCTGGTCAGGTGCAAGAGGAACATTGGGGACACACTCCCATCCCGGCAAAGGCGCTGCTGGGATGACGCCAGGATGACAACCGTGGCCTTAAGGTACTATTAGCCAAAATCCATTGCTAGTTCCAACTAGAGTACACCTCAGAGTACATCAATAGGATTTGCGTTGCAGGTTGTTTACCATTTGGGGGTCTGCTTCATTAGGACTAGCAAGTGGATTCATCTTCAGGAGCAGCAAGCAACTGGTTAAAAAAAAAATGCTACCTTTGAAAGGCAAAGAGTGAATTCATGCACATATTTGCTCAGAAGAAAGTCCCACTGAGTTCAACGGGATTTCCTCCCTGGTCATGGTTGCAGTCTAACAACTCATGCATTTCCCCGCGAGCTTCTGTAGCAAAAAAACACACAAAAACCCTGAGTCCTACTTTGGAAATGAAATAATATTGGTCAGTAAGGCAGCCTACCACTTTTATTTTTGTCCATAAGAGACAAACAGGGGCCATTTCCGCACTAGCCTGTTATAGCGCGATGATTCCACTTGCCACCTCCTGTGGAATCCTGGGGTTTGCAGTTTCGGGAGGGGCCGGGCGGCCCCTCCCGAAACTGCAAACCCCAGGATTCCACAGGAGGTGGCAAGTGGAATCATCGCGCTATAACAGGCTAGTGCGGAAACGGCCATGGTATTCGACCGCTTGAGCTGCCCTCTTCGTGAATCGACCAGCAAAAGGCAGAGGTCCCACCTGTAAACGCGTCTACTCGGAAGTAAGACCCTACTCCCAGCTAGGCGGATACCAATCCGCAGCCTGCAAAGACAACGGCCATACAGTCTTCCGCACTAGAGTGTTACAGCGCTATTATTCCACTTTCAACATCCTATGGAATCCTGGGGTTTGCAGCTTAGGGAGGCGCCTCAAAGGCCCGTGTGGAAATGGCCTAAGTAGTAAAGGAACGCCCACCTATTCCCTCAAAGTCCCCTCCCTAAACTGCAAATGTTGAAAGCGGAACAATAGCCCCATTGCAGTCTAGTGCGGAAATGGCCAATGCGAGCTTTCTTACAAAGGATGGAAAAGGGGCAACCCAAGCTCAGCCCCGCCTTCCTCTCCCCCCTCCCCTTCCTATTGGTCCAATTTCGAGACAGTTTTCGCCAATAAGAAGTCTCTCCACGCTCAGTCGCCTTCCGCCCATTCCTTTCCCGCTCGGGCTGCCGCCGTCCCAAAGGGAGGGGGCAGAGTGGGCGGGGCCTGGGGAGGCCCTGCTCCCTGAATGACCGTTGGGCCCGTCAGTCAGGCTCGCGGGCCGCGGTTACGCCCTCCCACCGCCCTGGCTGAGCGAGCGTCCCCGTCGAGGATGGCGAGGCCGGGTTCTCTGCGGCACCCTAAGGTAAAATGGAGCCCCCTGCCCCGGGGGAGCGGGAAGTGCGAAGAACCGGGGGAAGCACAGCAAACAAAGCACGTAATTCCGTGAAGCTGGTGTTTCACATGCAGCTCGGGTGGCCGGTGTGGAGACTGGAGAGGGCTTCTCTAACTTTAATGGCTGTGTGGAAGGAGGAGGGCTGGCTTGTCGTGCAGCAGAAATTCCCTCAGTCACACAACTGAAATTCCCTCAGCCACACAACCGACGAGGGCACAGGGAGCCTCCCCCGTTTTCATTCTGCCAGCCCCGTATGTAGCCATTCCAAAGCCCAGGGCTTGAGATCCCACCGGAGGGACTTTCCCCTTTTCCGCACTAGACTGCTATAGCGCTATTATTCCACTTTCAACGTCCTATGGAATCCTGGTGTTTGCAGTTTAGGGAGGGGCCTTTGAGAATGGGGCCTTTGAGGCCCCTCCCTAAACTGCAAACCCCAGGATTCCATAGGATGTTGAAAGTGGAATAATAGCGCTATAGCAGTCTAGTGCAGAAATGACCTTTCTTTAGTTTTGTTTTTTTGCAAGACCTAATTTTCTTACCCCAGAACAAAGAAAGCCAGTGTGAAGAATGCTGGACAGGAGGTTCAAGTCTGCACTGCACCATAAAAGTTCTTGCATTACCTTGGTCTAGTTGTGACCTCCGTCGAGCCCACCTCATAGGGTTGTTGTGAAGGTAAAATGGGGAGGAACACATCTGTGCTTCAAGCTCATTGGAGGAAAGTAGGGTGTACGTGGAAAAATGGGGTGAATGAGAGAGAATGAGCAGAAATAGCTGTTTTTCTCAGTATTCTTAAATGTATACCATGTTTTCTCCTAGTGCAGGACCTGAAGCAGCTTGCAGCAATTTAAAACAAAGCTCAGCTAAAACCTTATTTTTAAAAAGTTAAAAGTAGCAGTGTTCTCCTGTGAAAGCCCAGGGTCTGGCTTTCTGTTGACGCCCATGGAAAGTAGGAAAAATCTGTCTCTGTCCAAGCCCATGATATGTACTTTCACCATGTGAAAATGTGTGGCTCCCTGGGTTTTGGAGACCCTGCTCAGCCCCTTCTCTGATTCTCAGGTCCTGGGCTAAGAGAATATTGCAAGATGTGCTTTCTCTGCCTGGGACGCTGGAAGCCTAGCCAACCCACCGCAAATGTACAAACAATACACCTGCCCACTGTGTGGCTGAACATCGCAGCATGGGGGTACTCTGTAGTTCGTGACAGTGATGCCCTCCTTGGCACTTTTCTTTCCTCCAATAGCGTCCTGTCTTTCCATAATATTATTTCCTGATTTTCTGCTCCGGTATTTGGTTCACAGATTTATCCCTATTTCGTGTTACGTTTTAGTGTAGGATGACAGTGGATTGACCATGTAAAAACTCTTTGATAAATGACAACACAGGATAGATCTGATCTCTATCTTGTATTTTATTGCTGCTGATTTTATTGTTTACAAATATTTTTATACAGCTTATATCTGAAAATTTCAAAACAGTGTACGTGAGTAAAACATTCAAAACACACAAGATATACACTTTAGATGGTCTGTGAAATAGATATGAAGTTGGATTAACCAGGCAAAGCTTGCATGAATAATGTGTCGCATGTCTAAAACTAAAAGGATAGCCAAAGCATGTCAAATAGCTAATGGAGAAGCATTCCACATAGTGGGTGTCACCACATTAAACTCCATGCTTCAATTGCCAAGTGGACCTCAGAAGTATCTGACACTACCAGGAAGGTTTCCAGAGATATCCACAGAGTCTGAATGGACATACAAGAGAGAAGATGGTCTTTTAGGTAACCAGGTCTCAAGTTGTTTAGGAATTTATAAATTAGCAACAAAACATCTAACCTGTTCTGGGAGCAAATAGGCAGTCAGTGCAATTCTTTCAACAAAAGTATCATATGCTCTTGGTATGTTGGTTCACTTGGAAGCCCGGTTCTGCAGCAGTTTTGGACCAGCCATAACGGTAGCCACACAAAGGGTGCACTGCAAGTCCGTCTTTGATATTACCAGTGGCTGAATTGCTTTATCCAAATTATTCATATCCCTGAAGAGCCAGAATATGTTGTACAGTGGGCCCTCAGTATCTGCTAGAGTTTGGTTCCAGAACCTTTGTGGATACCAAAATTTGTGGATGCTTAAGTCCCATTATGTACAGTGGTGTAATAAAATGGCATTCCTTGTATAAAATGCCAAAATCAAAGTTTGCCTTTTAGAATTTTTTTGGAGGGGAGGATATTTTCAAGCCATGGTTGGTTGAACCCATGGATACAAAGTCTAGAGATATGCAGGGCCAATCTTATTCCATCTGTTATGAGCTATAACTTGTGAGTTGCTCATAAGCAGACCTATAGTTCTGTCCCTGCCTAAGATTTCCCAGCAGGGAAGAGGGCAGAATGTAAAAGATTGTATAAAACCGAAATAGATACATCTAGGAGGATCTACCTGTGATGTATTTGTGCAGTTCTGATTCTGGTAGAGCCAGTGAGAGTGTAACATCAGGCTTGTGGTGTTTGATTGAGGCTTTGTTCTGAACCAGTAACCTGATTTGCCTCTCATTTCTGTTCCAGTTCTGGTTTATCAGACTCTTTGAGACAATGATTCGTGCTTTGTTCTGATTTGCAGGGTAGAAAGGTTTGTTTCAGTCTTCCATTCAAGATTTGGTTTGAGTTGATTCTTGAAGCTGATGTTCACAAGTATAGTTAGAAACGAAAACTATAATCTAAGGCAGTATATTTTATTCTCGTTATTACTTTTTAAGCTAATTCTTCTGCCAAGAAGACATCACTTGTGTAGTAGCTTTAAAGTCTAAAATGTAATTTTCAATAGATTTTAATGCAAATCTACCATGTCTCATTTTTCATAGCCCAGGGTGCTTTGTCTAGTTTAAAATTCTCAGGAAAACTAATTTAAAATATTCAATGCTTGCTTGTGTAATCAACAGGTACTGACTTCAGGAAGACTGACTGGAGCAAGTAAATTAACAAGTGGAAAAAAACAGTAAGAATATCTCCTTTTTTATGTTAGTGCTGCACAGAGTGAGCAACTGATTATTAAAATAGCTGTAAGCCAGTGCTATGCAAAATGGTGGTCCATGAAACAGACATAGTACCAGTCTCTAGCATATTGAGGGGGAAATACTGCCCTCTCCCATGTTAGTTAGCCTGAAAAGCAGAGTTCTAAGACAGTGATGAAGGTACTGTGGTCTTCCAGATGTGATCTAGCAACCTTCCCTGGTCATTGGTGTGTGGTAGGTGAGGCTGATGGGAAGTAGAGTCCAAAAACATCTGGTGGGCCACAGGTTTCTCACCACTGCCATAGGTGTTGCACTACTAGCTGCCAAATTGCCAGGTTCCTGTAGGCTTCATCAAAGTAAAATCTTACAGAAAAGGTATGGTAACCCTGATTACTTTGAGAGAGTCAGCATGATATAATGATTTGGGCAATGGAGACCAGGATTCTAATCCCTGCTTGGCCACAGAAACTCACTGGATGATTTGGGCAAGTTACATTCTCTCTCCTCAGAGGAAGGCAAGGGCAAATCCCCTCTGAACAAATTTTTCCCAGGAAAACCCATGATAGGTTCACTTTAGGGTTGCCGTAAGTCTGAAATGACTTTAAATCACACAGCAAGTAAACAATTACTTTGATATTTAAGAATAATTAAAAAACAAAATGTCATGACAGCATCTGGCTGCTGAGGCGCTAATTTTGCTTTAATTATTATAACAATGTAGGCTTCAGTTCTTTTACCAAGTGGAACATGCAGTGCCTTCAAATTTCTTCTTTGGTTTAATTGTTTTTAAAGATTTTGTAATTGTGCATTAGCATTTCTTATTGTGTGGATATTAAAGTTTCCAGCGTTCCTCTGTTTGTAATTTGGTGACAAGATGTTCAGCACACTCTCTCTGTGTACCAGGGTTGCTCTGAGAAAAGTGGCACATTCAGATGCTGACTGTGGTTACTCTCTGTATTCTACAGACTCTGAGGATCAGGTAAGGAAAGAGTGCAGTGTAGAAATCAAAACTGTTTAATTCTAGCATATTTAATATTGCATTGTAAACTTTACATATATTTTCTATACATGTATGCATTTTCTGTGCTCGTGATTTTACATGTTCAAGGTGGCTTTTAGAGATTTGCATCATCACTGCTCTTCTGATATTGTCTTCCTAATTCATTTGATTCCTCTTGTTAACACATAGAAGACTTTAAGCATATAGTAACACATTTAAGTACATCCAATAGACCCAATTAGTTTAAGCAGAATAAATACAGATAATAGTATTAAACATACACGGTCTAACAGTAGTCCTGTTGAAATGCCAGTTCGTATAGTCTTGCCATACTCTGAAGGTTCATTAAAATATGAGCGCTGCCACTGAAAATAATTCTAAATATCCACATGCACAGTGTTGAAATCCATTGGTAGCAGTAGGAATCCGGGCAGTGTATGTGTGTTATCATGTGTTGTGTGTATCATAGGCACCTATCAGACAATGAAGGTGATTATATGGATTGTGTTGTGGCTGACAGATTGAAAAGAGGGACATTTTGCTCTAAAGGTCATTTTAAGTGACTCTTCTGACTGTTTATTTTTGTTGGATATGTAAGTAGCATTGGAAATCATGTACGATTGGCCTTCCACTTTTCTGAGGGTTAGGGGCACAGAACTCTTGCAAAAGTGGAAAAACCATGAATATCTCCCCCCTCCCACCTGAGTGAGTGAGCGAGGGAAAGCACACACACCCTCCCACCTCACGCTCCCCAGTCCCATCCTCTTGTCCCCTACTCACCTGCCCAAGCAAGTGAGCAAGCAAGAGAATGCACATGCACGCCTTCCCTCCTGCTGCTTCCCCTGCCCACCTGCAGGTGTGTGAGAGTGCATGTGGGAAGCAGAGGTAGCAGCAAATAATCCACAAATAATCAAATTCTCAAAGTTCGAACTTGCAAACGTGGAGGAACGACTGTATTGGCTGAATTTGACAGGTTTGTGAGGAATTTCACTCCACATCCTGCCTTCAGAAGAAGGGTAGAAGCTGCGCCTTCTTGGGAAAGGAATTGATTCCCCTCACCCCCAAGCCATTTAGGAGGTGTGGAGGGCAGTTTTGCCATGCTTTTGGCCTTCCCTGGCCCATTTAGGCTGATAAAAAGTGTGGGTATTTTTACAACAAGCATAACTTCCAGTTAATTTCCTGATTTAAAAAAAGCTTTTATAAGATCTAAAATGACCCAGAAGGGGTATAAAATTGACAAAAATGCCCCCACACACCCCAGACGTGTATTGGCATTTTGGCCTCTTGGGGCCACAAAACAGCCCTGGGGGCCATATGCTGCTCATGGGCCACATTTGTCCATCCCAGATTTAAAACTGTGGCATTCTGAGAGACCTCTGCACTCATGTTCTGGGCTATCTGAAAGCAACTTCGTACATTTTGTTTATTAGTATGTGAATAATGTTAAGTAACATATCACTTTGCAGATGCACACTTTGTAATATGCACTGCTTAAAAACTAAATAAATAATCTTCTGTTCTCAGTTTGTGCCTAGCCTAAAAGGATTATTTGTTAAATATGAAAATATGAAAAGAAGTATCTTGAGCTGATACACAAACTAGAAAGGGATTCGTCAGCAGTGCCAAAGATCCTGAAACCAGTCTTTTAAATCTCAAGCAATTCACTGCCATTCTTTTTGCACACACACACTGATTCATGCTGTCAGTTCAGCACATACAGAGCAGCTTTAGAGTGTTTATTCTTCTACCAAAACTTGGAAAGTGTTCACATGTTCATACTTGGCCTGGTGAATAATTTCTGCAAAATAAGTATATACAGAAGTCTTTTATTACCTTAACTCTGGCCCTTTCCGCACGCGAGTGGGTCCATTTGGGTCCATCCTGACGAGGAGCAGTGCAAGCTCATCGCTCCGCCCTGCTCCGGCGTCCAAAATGGCGGCTTCCGGAGAACCAACCGGAGAAGCTCACCAGCCTAAAGCCCACCCTCAGCAGATCTGCAGGCACGAACTAGTGCATGCCTGCAAATCTGCACTGGAGCGTGGCGATGGAGCAACACAGGGTCTTAAAAGAGGTTTTTAAAAAGCACGCTGCGCGACCAGTTCCGGTCACTCCGGAGTGGACTGAGGTGCAGAACTACAAAAAGTAGTCCGCCTCAGTCCACTCCACGGTGTAGAAGACCTCCGTTGGAGGTCGCTCTGCACCGTTTTAATAGGCCAGTGCGGAAAGGGCCTCTGAAGCAGAGAAAGTTTTGCTTTCATTGCTAGAGGTTATACATAGCTTGGGGCATTTACCAGCTCAGTGAATTATGAGCTGTTTTCTGTGATTAGAATGTACTGTTTGCAAACTTACTTATAGTGTCTCTGCAGGTTGCAACTATTCACCATGGCCTTGATCGTTGTGCAGCTTTGCTAAAGGACATATTGCAAAATGATTCTGAAGGTAGCATCCTTTTGATTCTTTGGATTCTCTTTTCAATGTATGAATCGCTTGTTTCATTGCTAAATAGTATTCTTTCAAATTATGCTAGGAATTGAGACAGTTTGTCGAAAGACTGGAAAAGCAGCTGTTGTCAGAACGACTGGCAAACCTTTATTTGGTAAAGTAAGTTGTTCGAAAAAGAGAGGGCAGAAGAAAAAACCCATTCCTACAAATGTGCGTAAGGAAATAGGTGAGTAAGTTTCCTTCTGCATAAAAGAAATATTTTAAGTAGATTTATTTTATTATTACATTTAGCATTTAGTTTGTCAATTTTATTTTTATAATTTTTAGCAAAATTGTAAAAAAAATCATTCTCAATTTTTGTTAAAACTGTGTATACATATACTTTCAGTACACTGTAAATATTCAGTAAATCTCCTCTGTACTAGAAGACCAGATTTGCTTCAGGGAAATATATTTTCATCTGTAACCCATGAGTTCATTGGTTTTTGTTAGTGGGACTAAGCCAGAATATTAACTATATTGTCTTGGCCCTAAAGCTGGCCAGCTAAAATATGTCAAACAAGGCTCAAATTATGATATAAAGAATAATACTGAGTGTTGCATTATTAGGAGAGAGTGAAAAGCTTTGGCCACTCTTTAAGATTTGAAGTTATACATTATATGAATAATTGTCATAACCAAGACTACAGAAATGCAGGGTTACTTCAAGGATAAGCTTGAGAAAGCAGGATTTCAAAAGAGTTAGTGCTATGTTTGGATTGTATTAGATCCTAAGGAATTAATATTTCTCTTTTTCTTTATAAGTTCCTGTGTCAGCTAGGAAGACGTCTTCAACTAATGTGAATGCTGTTGGAAAAGACACAAGATCTATGAGCACTGAACAAGCTCTTTCTGTTCAGCCAGTTTGTATACCTTGCACACAGCATTCTCCTGTAATGCATCAGAAACTGTGTGAGCAGATACAGACCCAAATGTCTCTCCTGAATATGCATCTTCCACAGAAGTCTAATGACATTCCTGAAAATGGTGAGTATGAAAGTAATGTTTTTGCAAGTTATAACAGATTTTCTTTATTAATTTTGACCTTCATAATTTTTTTTAATTTTTATTTTGCTCTTTGTTTGTTACCAGTAGTAGCCTGTCAGCCTGTTACTGCATTCAACAGCCGTTTACCTTCTTCTACCCCAGCTTTGTCCCCACAGCATACAGCTAATCCTACAGTTGTTCAGCCTGTGAGTATCCTGCTTAAATTGAAGTCATACCTGAGTTGCCGTGAATTACCATATACAAGTTTTTGATAGCAACATTTATTTTGCTCTGATTGAAACCTTTCCTACCGTAATTTACAAGCAGGTGTTGATTGTCCGGTTTAATGCAATTTAATAAGCATTGTTTTAGATGCAGATTAGTAATAATAGATTTGCACTAATTTATCTTTTCATCTAATTTATTGTGGAAGGCATGAATACCTTTCAATTCCTTTGGTGCATTTGGCAACGTGTTGAATCACTGCATGAAGATTGTCTTCAGAATCTTTTCCTTCCAGATGGGAGGTGACAGAACTTTATTTTAAGTGCAGTGGGTTGTGCTGAGACCAAGTTGGCATCTAAACAGATTAGCATGCTTTCCTATTCCAAAATCCATGTCTTTGCCTCATCTCCCTCCATTTCTTTGCACTCTTTTTATATTTCAACTCTGGTACTTCAGGATTTCATTAATGTAATCTGCATGTTGCACATTTTCCTTGATCAGAATGGAGAATATACAGACCTCAAATGTTGTTGAACTGTAACTCACATTTAGCTCTGGTCAACATAGCCAGTGATGAAGGATAATAAGAACTGCAGTCCAATAATTTCTGCAGGACCTCTCCTAGATCTTTCATCACCCTTGGAGACATACAGTTTGAAACAAATATTTTTGCTGGTTGAAAAATGCAAAACTTAATGTCTGTAACTACCTAGAAAAGAGATGAGGGCTCTATGATAATGGGGCTTCCCATTATCTAGACTTAGCTAAAGGGGGATACTTCCCTCTTCAGGTAAACCAAGGGTTAATGAGGTGTTGGGATTAGATTACATTTTAGTGTGGGTCAGCATCATAGGTCATGTGGGTCAGCATCATAGGTCACAGGGTGAGACTTGACCAATCAAAAAGGAAAGAGGTGAGCATCTTCAGGATGCGTTGAGATGCTTCCAAGGAGAAGTTATAAAAACTCTTGGGAGGCCATGTGGCCGAGAGATAACAAAGGGACAACAGAGAACAACAAAGGAATCTCCTGTGCCAGTCGCAGGCTTGCAGGCCTAGGCCTCGCCTCCTGGCTTCTTTCCTCTTAGAACATCTAAGCCTGAGAACCATCTGTGAGTACTAGACTAAAATAGTTAGCCGTGTTAGGCTTTTCTATTATTTTGGAGCTGGCTGATCTAAAGAATGTATCTGTGCTTTTATATCTGTTTTTGTAACTACTTGTAACTAAGCGTGCCCGGGAGGGGGGGGCCTCCCATGTGTGTTATTGCCTTGTTCATTTGCATGCCTTTAATAAATATTTTCTGTAAAAACCCTGTTTCTCTCCTTCCCACGCCAACGCTACATAGAACTTCCTCATCCAGAAGGAGGAGAGGGGGGAAGGGGAGATCCTTAAGATTAGGGATTGACATGTACTGGACAGCGTCCTACTGTGCTGTCCAAGGGTCCAGAATTCAGTGGGTGGTGGCAGCAAAGATTAATTAACAGCTAAAATTAATAACAGGCTGGAATCTACATTCCAGTACCACATGGTGGCAGTGGTTTTGAATTGGAGAGTTGGGGGTTAAATTGCAGAAAGTAGGGGCTTTGAGTCTCTCCAGTATCCCTGTGTCTCCTGTTAAGGAATTAAGCTCAGGGGAGGAGGGGTGTGGGCGAGAGGGGGTTCTGCATGCCTTTGTTTGTTTAAACATGCTTTGGAGATTTTGTTTTCTCCTTTCTCTCCCTCCTTGCAGCTTGAAAGGGAGAGGGAGTGGGAGCTTGGGGGGGCGGAGTTGCCTACCTGCTCACTGAGAGCCACTCTTCGCGAAAGGGTGATCTCTGGATTTTTTTTTTCCTTTCCATCCCTTCAGGCAGGGAGGGGGGGCTTTCAGGAAGAGCTGCCTGCTCTTGTCATACAAAGCCTCTGTTTGGGAAAGAAGTGATTTTTTGGGATTTCCTTCTTTTCTACTTTGGTAGTGAGAGATGGATTTTTAAAGCTGCTAAACTCTGGCATTGTGCTCTGAGTCAGCAGCCGGCATTTTTTTTCAGTTTTTTTTCAGTCTGCTTCTCGAGCATCCAAGCTAGTAAATCTGCATATCAATGGGAAGGTGCTTCTAGCAAGAATTTGCTAAGTACCTCATTGAGTCACTGAGGCAGAGATTTTTCTTCTTCTCTCTCTTTCCCTTCAGGAGGAGGAGGAGGGTGACGAGAAGGGTGGTGAGGAGAAAGGCTTTAAGATTTATTCCAGTTTTCTTTGGTTTTGGGATTCTGGCACTGTATATTCTTTTGATCAGCCAATCAGACGTTTGTTTGTTTTTAAGTTTTCGCGTGCACAGAGGTAGTTAGTCTACAGTTAATATACAGTATGGATCTTGAAGCTGCAGCAACCCCTAGTGGCAGCAATTTCACACAGCAGAATGCTACAGAAGATAGCTCATCTGCTCAACCAGCTACCCCTAGTGGTAGTAATCTGGCACAGCAAGGGGCTGCTATGCCAGCAACAGCCTTTGGTCCTCCTGCTGCTTTCTGGGAAACAGTACACCTCGTGCATGGCAAGTTAACACCTGAACAGATTTCAGTGTTCTTGGATAAAACTGTAGACATGATGCGCCTGAACTCTAGACAGGCCTCTACTGGACACCAGGAAGCTAGTCAACGGAATGCAGAGCCACAACTTGCTCTTACCCGCCTCAGACAGCTTCCAGTTTACAAGGACTTAGAGGATTTTGAAACTTTTCTCATTTCCTTTATTCGTGCAGCTAATGATTTTGGGATTCCTGAGGAGAACTATATGAGTGAGCTTCGCTCTACTCTCACAGGAACTCTGCGAGAAGTCGAATCCCGCATGTCCGCTGCTGACATGAATGATTTTTCCAAATTTGTGGCTCTAGCGGGGGAGAAACTTGGACTCGCACCAGAGAAGGCTAAGGCCCACTTTCGCAACACCAGGAAGAAACTTGATGAAACATACAAGGACATGGCCTGTACAATTCAGCGATCACTGGACTCTTGGATGCAAGCAGCTAAAGCTTCCACCAAGGAAGATGTCCTGTTCCAGATAGCATTGGAGCAATTCTTGAATCACATACCCCTGCAGACAGCATCCTTTGTGTTACAACAAGAGCTTAGAATGCTAGAAGAGGCTGCCAGGGCAGCAGATCGGTTTGTTGCCTCTAGAGGTGAGGAGGTATTCCAGCCTACTGTGGTAATGCCTTGTACAGACAAGCAGGAATACCAACAAACACGCCAAGATACCTCTCGATGACCTGTACAGAAGCACAACACTTCAGCCCCAAGGTCATCACTAAACGACACTAAGCCTCAGCTGAACAGCTCCACCACAAAGTCACAGCCCCGCTACAGCCAGCAGTCTGTGGCCAGTGCTCCGGGCCAGCCAGGGAAAAAGGCTAGCCCTAAATGCTTTCTCTGTGGAGAGCCTGGCCATATTAAAGCCAACTGTAAGCAGAAGCCTAAGTTGGCCCAGTTAGTGGTTGCGTTGGCCTCCAGGGACACTGCCACTGATTCTTCAGGTGATCCTGATCCTGACATGATCCCTCATCACAAGACACATGCTGTGGGTAGGGGGCAGGAAAGTTGTGGCTTACAGAGACACTGGAGCCCAACTTTCTGCTATTCATCGTGTATATCTGGATCCTGGTCTTGTTGATGACCACATTAAGATCACCATCAGAGCATTCAGAGCTCCTCTACCTCAACTACCAACAGCACGCGTTCCTGTTCTTTATGATGACTTCGAATGTCCTGCTTTGTTGGGTGATGATCTCGTCTTCCATGCTAGTCAGGCCCTGAACGAGTCCAGACAGCATGCCATGAGAACCCGCAGCCTGAGCAGAGGTCAGTCTTCACTGCAACCTGAGGACCAACCTGAACTTGGACTGCAGTCACTGTCTCCTGCTACACCAGAAGAAGTCCTACCTGAAGAGGTGGAGGAACCTGGGGCAGATTCTCAACATAGCATTGTAGGTCCAGAGATCGAGACCATCTATGCTGTTACTTCGGATGTCGGAGCAGCTGCTGGCGGAAATCCAGGAAGAGCTTCTCCATGCCAAGAGGCTAGTCACCCTGGTCTCATGCTGGTCCCTGTCCAACAGTCAGTGATTCTGGTCACACCTGACTCAGCGCTGCCCAGGGGGGCGGGAGAGTCTCAAGTGGGCACCGAGCAGAGTCAGGTGCTGGACAACTTGCCTGAGATGCAAAAGGTTGGTGCAGAGGAGGAGAATCCGACAACACTGACTCCAAAGCCAGCAAGGGATTCAACAGCAGCTGAAACTCCAGAGGACACTCCAGTCAAGGCAACAGAACCTGGAGAAGCTGCAATGCAACGAGAATCTGAGGCGAGTCTGCCACTCCAGGTGGAACAGCTGGTTCCTGTTCAGCGACAGCAGTTCCAGAAAAACCAGGAAGCAGATCAGAGCCTTCAAGCTGCCTGGACCAGAGCAAAGGAAGAGGTGAAGTCTTCTCCAACAATGAAGGGGTCCAGATTTGTAATCGTTGAGGGCTTATTATATCGTGAGTCTGGCCCAAGAGGTAGCAAGGGGGGCGTACGCGCTCAGAGACAGTTGCTGGTGCCTTCTAAGTATAGAACCAAACTCTTGAGTGTGGCTCATGATCATCCTAGTGGACATGCTGGGGTGAACAGAACCAAGGACAGATTGGGAAAGTTCTTCTACTGGGAGGGGATGGGCAAGGATGTTACTGATTATGTCCAATCCTGTGAGGTTTGCCAGAGAGTAGGGAAATCCCAGGATCAAGCCAAGGCCCCTCTCCAACCATTTCCTATCATTGATGTCCCATTCCAGAGAGTGGCTGTGGACATCATGGGACCTTTCCCTAGGAAGACTGCTAGGGGAAAGCGGTATGTGCTCACCTTTGTGGACTTTTGCACTCGGCCAGAAGCCATTCCACTAGGTGGGATCTCAGCTAAAGCAGTAACCCAAGCATTGACAAACATATTTGCAAGATTAGGTTGGCCTGCAGAGATTTTAACAGATGCAGCTTCCAATTTCAACTCCAAGGTCATGCAGCGCCTGTTAGAGGCACATGGTGTGTGCCATCTTATATCAGCACCTTACCATCATCAAACTAATGAGTTGGTGGACTGTTTGCTAAGAGGATGCAGGGACTTTGCTGTTGCCTATTTAGATGACATTGCAATCTTCTCAGACTCCTGGGAAGACCACCTCAAACACCTGGAGATTGTCTTCCAACGCATTAGTGATGCTGGACTGACAGTCAAAGCAAAAAAGTGCCAGTTTGCACTGGACAGAGTGACCTACCTTGGCCATGAAGTGGGACAAGGGACTATCACTCCACTGCAAGCCAAAGTGGAATCTATTAATAGCTGGCCCATTCCTCGTTCCAGGAAGCAGGTACAGTCGTTCCTTGGCCTAGCTGGATACTACCAGAGATTTGTGCCCAACTACACCCAAGTGGCAGCACCTCTAACAGATCTGACAGTTTCCAAGAAGCCTAAGATAGTGAAATGGACAGCAGAGTGTCAAAAAGCCTTTGCAGCCTTGAAGCAGGCCTTGATGGCAGATCCTGTGCTCATAGCACCAGATTTTGACAAGCCGTTCATAGTGGCTACAGATGCTTCTGACAGAGGCATTGGAGTGGTCTTACTACAAGAGGGTCCAGATGGAATCTTGTATCCCATTCTGTTCCTCAGCAAGAAGCTGTCTGCAAGGGAGTCCAATTGGTCCATTCCAGAGAAGGAATGCTGTGCCACTGTGTATGCGCTAGAGAAGCTGAGACCATATGTCTGGGGGCGTCGCTTCACTCTCCAGACTGATCATGCTGCCCTCAGATGGCTCCCTACAGTCCGGGGGCTAACAAGAAGCTACTCCGATGGAGTCTGTCCCTACAAGACTTTGACTTCGACATTCAACATGTGGCTGGAAGTTCCAATGTGGTTGCAGACTCCTTGTACACAGAGAACTGGAGGGAGGTTAAGAGGGATGAGCTTTACATGTCTGTTATTGATAATATGGTTAACCTGTACTGTTGTGTGTTTGCATGTATTCTCTGACTTTTCCTTTCTTACGTCCCAGGATGAAATCCCAGCCGGTGTGGCTCCAGCATTCAGCTGTTTCCAGACCGTCTGAGATTTGGAGGATGTGTGATAATGGGGCTTCCCATTATCTAGACTTAGCTAAAGGGGGATACTTCCCTCTTCAGGTAAACCAAAGGTTAATGAGGTGTTGGGATTAGATTACATTTTAGTGTGGGTCAGCATCATAGGTCATGTGGGTCAGCATCATAGGTCACAGGGTGAGACTTGACCAATCAAAAAGGAAAGAGGTGAGCATCTTCAGGATGCTTCGAGATGCTTCCAAGGAGAAGTTATAAAAACTCTTGGGAGGCCATGTGGCCGAGAGATAACAAAGGGACAACAGAGAACAACAAAGGAATCTCCTGTGCCAGTCGCAGGCTTGCAGGCCTAGGCCTCGCCTCCTGGCTTCTTTCCTCTTAGAACATCTAAGCCTGAGAACCATTGTATGTAACCTTCGTACTTCTGCTATTCTGTTGCTCTGTTAGGTGGTATTGACTTCTCTGTATATAATGCAGTTTTTTTCCCTTTTTGTTAATGTATGTAATCCGAGAATAAATAAATTTTGCTAAAAAAACAAACAATTGTTGCACTTTTCTAAATGTTCAGTTTTCGCTGTTTAAACATACCCAATTTACATTTAAAAACATATTTTGAGTTGAAATAAATTAAATATATACTTTGGGGGAAAAAGAAAAATGCAAAACTTGAATGGGGGAGCAAAACTTAATGTGTCTTCATATTTATACTGCCTTTTGCCCTACCCTATTCCACTCTTGCCTACTAACTCCAGAAAGAAAGTAGGGAGTTGTTCTTGTGCCTTCTTTTATACTGTAACACAATAACAACAAGGTTAACATAGAGGAATATCTGCCTTTTGTTGATTGGGTAATCTTTTGAATATTGTTGCTGCATTCATCCCTGCATATATTTGGTCGTATCTGGTTGAGAGTATCATCAAGTTCAAGTAAGTGTTTGTTAGACATCTATCAAGTGGTCCAAACAGAGAAGTTTTTACCAGCTGGGTTTATAAGAAGACCACAGAACTGTCTTCTCTTATGTATCACAGAAGCAAAGATAAGCAAGTATTGGATTTGAGGGTTGTGTGTAAGGCTAATAACACTGGTCTTCCTTCTTAAATTGTTACTTTTTATTTGCAACTGAGTTTGCAAGATAAAGATCTTCATCAAGAAGAAACTGTTTGTGCTTGTTTTTCTTAGGGTGTTTACATAAACAAATGCAGCCAGTGTGCATCACAAATGGGACCTGCTCTTTTGCCAGCAGCCTCTAGTGACTCAACTTCTACTCCCCAATTGCAGCCTACTGCATTGTGCTCAGCTCTGCCCCATGTTATTCCTTCTGCTGTTAGTGATCCTATACCATCTACAGTCCCTGCTCCACTTCCTAATAGAGAGGCTATGCCAGAACAAGGAAACCAGGAACAGTGGTTTAAAGAGGCAGACCTCATAAAGTGTATTCAAGCACACTTAGCTGTACTGCAGGCCCATGAAGAGAAGAATGTGGAAGCCAATGAAAAAGTCCAGGAAGTTGAAAAGTACCAAGATGTTGATCAAATACAGTCCAAGCCCTACAGTGTGAGAGAAGGAGACACTCCTGAAGAAAATAGCGAGAGCATTCCCAGCGAAGAAGAGGATTCAGATGAAGTTGATATTGCACCAGTGAGAGACACAGGCTGTCAGACAAGTTTTGACAGGGAAGTTTTAAAGCCTGAAAAACCAAGCCTGCAAAAAACAGCTCAAAAAATTAAAACATTGAAGTTCCTTTTAGGAGAGCTGAAGACCCTGCTAACAGACCATGGTAAAGTGGATTTCCTGCTTATGCTTTGATACATCTGTGAAGTTGACAAAATTGAAGACCAGTGTGGCAGAAACAGTGTTGGGTGCACTTTTTGGCTTTCTTTATGTTAAGGTGGCATATTCTAGTCTTACCTTGTAATAGTGGGCAGTAGTACACTGTAATATTTTGGCAAGCTTTACTGGTAGGATTAAGAGAGATATGCAGTATTCATATTTAGAGGTGGCTGAACAGTGTTTTTTAATTTAAAAAATGCATCATGAAGTGCAAATATAGCAGTGCAAGGCAAGACCTCCTTTTGATTTTTCTAATCAGATCTTCCTTTAGTACCTCCTTAATCAAGGAACCATGAACAGATCATAAATTTTTCTGGTGGAATTTGAAGTGTGTGAGGGAGCAGAATGTAAGACACCTTTAAAAATCTGATTGAGATAGGAAGCAGGTGATGAGCAAATTTAGCTAATTTCCTGTCTTAGTTCAACCTAATTAAATTGCATGGCTTGTGGAATTTGACCTGAGAGTTCCCTTATTGATTTAAATCTTATAACAGAAGGTACCTGTGACAGGAGAGCCAGCATGGTATAGTGGTTTGAGCATTGGGGACCAGGGTTTGATTCCTTCCTCAGTCATCAAAACCCACTAGGTGATCATGGGTGCATCACACACTCTCAGCCCCAGAAAACCCCATAATAGGTTCACCTTAGGGTCACTGTAAGTCAGAAACAATTTGAAGGCACACAATAACAACAAACTGTGACAGATTTCTTTCTCTGACTGGCCCTGCAGGTCCTAGCCTTGTAAATTTATCACTGTTGCCTTACCCTCTGGTCCACCTTTAAAATCTCTCCTCGTCTGGAGTCCTATGCCTTCAGATGACCTCATTGTGGATTAGTGTGTCTTAGATTTGTTTTCTTTATGGGAAGTATGACTTATTCTTGTTTCAGAGTAAATAATGCTGCCCAGAGTTAGTTTTACAAAATAAAAAACAGTTAGCTTTATTTAATAATGTTACTCTCAAGTTGTAGTTCTTAATTCCAGTTAACATTTTTCAAATTCAGTTATGTCAGACCCTTTCTCTTTAATCCACTCAGATGCCCAGAACTCATATATTCCTCTCATCCTCTCACAACTGACTCCTTTAACAGTCTTTTCTCAACTGTCATTAACAAACTTTATGTTGTAAAGTCGAAGGCTTTCACGGCCGGAATCCATAGGTTGTTGTGGGTTTTCTGGGCTTTGAGGCCATGTTCTGTTAGTTCTCAAAATATGCCAATGAATACCACCCAGACTCTGGAAGTCCCTCTACAAGAAACAATACAATAGATTACTAATGTACTTAATGCACTGTTATGCGTATCCCCTGACTAACAATACAACTCTGGGGAATATCCCACTTAACAATAGGCCATCACACAGGCCAACTGTAACGCATGCAAATTGTTCCCTCCCACCTAGGGACTACACAAGTATATATACTCTGTCTCACTTCTATGCCACCAGATCCTCTGAAGATGCCAGCCACAGATGCAGGCGAAACATCAGGAGAAAACACTAATAGAACCTGGCCTCAAAGCCTGGAAAACCCACAACAACCTATAAACCTTATGTTCTTTTAAAAAATGTCTCCCCTCTCTCCTCACAAAGTTCTCTGTGCTGGGATTAGCCGCTTTCAATTGTTCACTCCACGCCCTTGGATCCAGGAGTTCCTATGCAACGTTTTATCAAGTTCTTTTCCTCTTCAACTGAGTTATAGTATCATAGTACCCATAACTGAACCCCCTTCTTGTTTGGGAATCTACAAGTACAGTCCATCCTCGGCAGCCACAGGATGGAAGTTTATAATGCAACCCTGTTGATTTTTACAAATTTTTAGTTGCACACAGATTTATGAAGCTGGGAATGCATAGTCAGTCTTGCATTTTGTGTATTACTTTAGACTTTGATGAAGGTTTTTACTATTTTAAAATGAATTTTCTTCTTTTGCTTCCAGTCCCATATAAGGGCTGAGAAGACATATAAATGAGTTATAAATTGGGGCTGGAAAGCTCATAAATACTTCAGTCTGTCAAAATTCAAACTTTACAGAGGGAGGTATTGAAGGCAGGGCTCAGTCTTAATATATTTGTAATGCAGCATACGAAGGAAGCTGATGTAGAGATATTTTACCCTTTTAGTCCTCGAAAGTACATTCAGTACTGTTTCCAGGAAAATCAGTTTTTGACAGTAACATGTTCTGAAGAGTGGATGCTTGACTACTTACCAGATGTATTTTTCCCCTTTCTTGTAGATGACTCAGAAATGTTGAGACTGTTCGGTGAAGTGGAAGACACTGTGTCACTCTTCCCTGCAGTTGCTGGAAATACAAATGTACAAGCAGAAATAGCACTTGCTCTTCAACCTCTCAGAAGTGAAAATGCCCAGTTGCGCAGGTTGGCTGTGGGAGAATAGTGACAGTTCTCTGGGCAGTTGTTTCAAACAGTTACAAAAATACTAGTGGAAGGTTAAAATGAAGGCACTAAGGGATAGAAACATAGCTATTAAAAGAACTACAGTGAATTAAAATGTCTAAACCATTTTTTTTTGGCTAAAACAATTAAATCCCCTTTTTAAAAAACCAAATGTAGAACTAAAATGAGTAAGAAGGATTTGAGAGGTACAACAGTAATAGAATATCTTCCAGCTGTGGTGTTCAAAATCTCTCTTTAACTTAGGAGGAGAAGAATTCTTCTGCAGAGTGTATTTTATTTTATATTGCACCTTCCTCCCAATGGGACCCAAGTTCATACCGTCTTGTGCACATCCTTGTTTCTACTCCAGCAACTTCAGCTTGAAAGTGAAAAATAGAGGATGGGGGTGTCGAGGGGTGCATTCCTTTCAGGCTGAGCATGAGTATCTGCAGAGGGACCTGAGGAACATCGGGATGCCACATGGCAACTGCCTGTATGGTACTGAGGAGCAAGTCCACAGAGAGCAATTAAATATGCAGAGAGTTGTTAGATTCACTGGCTTGGTTACTAATAAATGTATGCCAGTGGTAATAATTAAGAATAGTTTGCATATAATACATACTATATATTTATAACAACATC
Source organism: Ctenosaura bakeri (assembly GCA_948474755.1). Lineage (NCBI taxonomy): Eukaryota > Metazoa > Chordata > Lepidosauria > Squamata > Iguanidae > Ctenosaura > Ctenosaura bakeri. The sequence goes on from CAOLHI010000357.1 coordinate 544,311, forward strand.
ATTCTTGTTCAAAAGATATAGGCCTAGCCTAAATTCAGTCACAAGTCCCTACTAAAGCAGACTCTTTGAAACAATAGCACTTATCTATCTGTCTGTCTGTCTCTCTCTCTCTCTCTCTCTCTCTATGTATCTATTTGGATTTATGCCCTGCTTTTCTCCTGGAATGGGATCTGAGGTGGCTATTTTAACTTACAATTCAGGATTTGATTCAATGGGTGTACACTAGTTAGGGCCAGCAGTTGGATTTAGTTGGATTCGGGTCATATTTGACTTTTTGCTGATTCACGTTAACCTAGCAGTAGTAACATTAAGCTTGGTTCAGAGTTGCCATCTCCTTTGCAGTTGCATTTCAGGTGCATAATGTGAATTGGTAATGAAAAAAATTCTAGATTAGACCTTTTGTCTCAAAGCAGGGTTTTTAACAGACAGAGGGCAGTTGTCCTAACAAAAAAGAATCTCTGCTGTGCAGAAGAGAATCTGCAAGAAAATGAAGTGTTCTGTCAAAGTGAACACAGAGTTAATTAAAAATCTGAGTCAAATGAAGGAAGAACTTGTTTCCCAGCATTTTTTTGTCAATCAACAATCCAATTTTGACATAGAAAATAATTCTTGAATAAATTAATCTCTTTTATATGTAGACGATTAAGAATACTGAACCAGCAGCTCAAAGATCAAGGGAGAGCTGAAAAGGAATGTAATCTGGACAGCAACTTTGAATGTAAGTATCAAGGTGAAAGTTCTGAATATGCATTTTCTTCAGAATTTGAAAAATGTTAATACTGTGGAAGTGTTAGTCCATTACTCATACATTAGATGGTTGAAGTTCTTTTCTGCCTTGTTCATTCTTGAGTTATTTCCAAGTGTAAGAATCCACTTAAATCCAAGGTATAGCCCAAGTGACATTATCAACTGGTGAACACATGGTTTACTTTGTGTAACCATGTAAAGTCAGCAGGTTTCTGCAAAACACTTTCTGGCCCCGGTGAGTTGGAGGAGACCATTCCTCCATTAAGGGGAAGGAGACTAGGAACAGGATATATTAAAAGCACCAACCAGAGAAGATGATAGAGAACAGAAACATGGGTAATATCCTCAAGTTTTCCCTGCAGTATTCTGACTTATGTTTGGCTAGTAATGGAATTTGGGCTGCATTGCCTTCACAGTTGGGTAGTTCTTGTTATAGGCCCTTTTCGCATGTTACCTGTTTGCATGACGGGGGAGGGCGTCTCACGCGAGAAGCCTCATCCGAAATGCTTCCGCTTCCCCCCTTCCTACCACAGGTTGCTTCCTCTTTGTGCGACCGTCGCGCTAGCGCCCCGCCCCTTCCTTCCGCAGCACAGTATGGGAGTTGTAGGCTGCGCTGGGGAGGAAGCGCGACCTGCCCGGCTCGCCGACGCACCGCACGCAGGTAAGTGCGCGAGGACACCACAAGCATTGCGCAAGCGCGAGGCATTTTCGGCTTAAAGCCGAAAATCAAAAAATGTGCCCGTGCCCTGCTTCAGCCTCGTGAGCGCCGCGCAAGTGGGAGTGTGTCGTACGGAGCAACGCTCCCATTTGCATGGCGCTCAAGGGGTGCTCGCACTAGAAAAAAAACATGCGAAAAGGGCCATAGTTTAAATATTTAAATCTCAAGTGCTGATTCATGCTGCTGAATTTCTGTATGCCATCAGGCACATGATTATGTGGAAACAGTTGTGGGGATTTGGCAATAACTGCCATCAGGATAACTATAGTTCCAGCATTGTGGCAGCTGCTTCCTAAGCAAGTTCCAACCATGAAAGTATCCTAATTTTGGCACAGAACAGGAGTAAGGAGCAAGTTACTCTCCAAATGTTAAACTGCAGCTCCCATCAACCCTAGTGATTGTTGAGACTGCTGAGAGCCACAGTTCAGCATTCAAAAGGCAAAGGAAAATGGACAGGAACAGTACATCTTCTCAGAACAGCTCTTATGCATTTCCATAATGGGACACTTCAACATTCTGCACTTCCTAGGATGTCCGGTCCTACTCTGACAGCAGCCCAGAGTAAGGTGTGTCACAGTAATTGATCCTAGAGATTACAAGACCTGTTTGTTTCTTAGTAAAATATCTGTTTGTGGAGCTGAGTTTGTCTTTAAAACTGTTTTGCTTTCCTCCTGTAGTTGTCTCCCTCCGTTCTTTGAATGTGACATTGCAGGCTCAACTGAGTGAATGTGTTAAAAGCATTGAATCACTGCAGAATAAAAATGAAGAGCTCATTAAAATCTTAGAAAGCCAAAAAGAAGAAAACAGGAAGCTAACTAGAGTAATCCACGAGAGAGACCAAGAGCTTCTTGAAAAGAGACAGCAGTATGATATTGAGTCAACAAAGCTCAAACTTGGTATGTGTGTGTTGACTACTTGTGGCGAGGGGAGGGGGTTACAGTATTTGTGCATTTAACAAAAATGTTAAGACTTACACTTTATTCATTTGTATCTTAGAAGCAGATGAGATGTTGACCAACATGAAGCATTTCCAGTATAAGTTAGAAGCTGCTGAGAAAGAGAACCAGATTTTGGGCATAACATTGCGTCAGCGAGATGCAGAAGTGAATAGACTGCGTGAATTGACTCAGTAATGTTGCCTTTGTTTTCTGTCTCATTTACTTTTTCATTCAGTGTGTTTAGCAAATTTCCCAGCACAATCTGGACATTCAAGCCAGAACTCTGTTGATGTGCAACACTAGTGGTTGTGTTTTTTGCAAGGTTGCACAGCCGTGGCAGAAGGAAGGGAAAGAATCTCTGCAGCTCCAAGCAGCCAGTTGCTTTAGTATCTGCCTTTCTCCACGGCTGATGCACTTGTGGCAATTTCCCTCCCTCCATTTCTGGTTGTGTGCATTATGCAGCAACAGGATTCTGGTCCTGGAATAGAACAACTGAAAGTTTCAGTGTGTGTCTGCTCAATAAGATGGAATGGACATATTAAAGGACTCAAAAATCCATCGGGGGTGAGAAGAGAAGCCACCAAAGTAGAAAACCATGAATTTCTCTCTTAGCTATCTAAAATCTCTCATACCTCTGAAACTAGCAAGTTTCATCTGTAATGAATGGGCCAGTTTAAACTTGCTCATACTCAAAGTGGTCAGAAAGTCTTCCAGATTAATTTCTGGGTAGAACTTTTAAAGCCTGAAATTGGAGCAGGGTCTTGCCATATTGAGGTCTACCATAGCTGTCAAATTGCCTTGCAATTCCATGTTTGTTTGTTTTTTTAAAAAAAGATTCTAAATGCCTGTTGGTTGTTGTGTGCCTTCAAATCGTTTCCAACTTACGGTGACCATAAGGCAAACTTATCACTGGGTTTTCTTGGCAAGATTTGTTCATAGGGGGTTTGCCTTTGCCTTCCCCTGAGGGTGAGAGAATGTGACTTGTGCAGGGCCACCCAGTGGATTTCTATGGCTGAGTGGGGTTTTGAACCCTGTTCTCCACGGTCACCCACCATTCAAACCACTACACCATGCTGACTCTCCATTGGACTTTTTATCTTTGAAGTAAAGGATGCATTAAATATCACAGAAATCAATGTGTCATAAATTTCGTATTTTGATAGGTAAAATTGCTTTGGTCTTCTGATATTATTTCCATATTTTAATGTATTTTTTTAAAAGGGTCATGAAATAAGTTTTGGCACTTAGCTGAAATGCATATGCTTTATTAATGCTTGAAACTTGCCTGTCTTGTAAGCTGCCATCAGAGTGAAGCAACATCTTGAGTTCTGCTTTGATTTGCCAGCTATAGAAACCATTCTAGTGATTGTTTTGCTCCCTTCCTTAGAGAGTCCAAGGGAAGCAGAACAGGTGAGGAAGGATAGTTTGTTCATCAGTTGCATTGATTGCTTGTACATTGCTTCCATCAGTGATTTTGGAAGATTTCGTTTTACTGTTTTGTTGTACGAATTGAATTTATCTGAGATGGGGTGGGAAAGTGTGTCAGGCCTTGGGCCAGTTTTCTACAGCTGTAACCTTTCAACAGCCACATGGATCTCCCTTCCCCCATGAAAGCAAACAGAAGTCCATTTTTGGTTTTGACAAATGGCTATTTGTTCCTGTGTTTAAAAGGTGAATTGCCTTTCCCAAAGGCTTCCAGGAGAGGCAGTTCACCCTTTTCGTGCCAGAAAAAGGATGGTCTGAGAATTCTGGAGGGGTAAAGGATCAAATAAACAGCCAAGGGGAGGGGGTACATGCATCCTAGGGCCTCAGTTGTCTCACTGTGATCTAAGACCTCACTGAGTGGCAAACAAATGGAACAAACCAGAGTAAAGAATTTATCTCCAGCTGTTTAATGAGATCTGGAAGCAGTCTCTGTTCATCTCACTTTAGCAGCTTACTGGGGGTAGTATTGGTAGTCAAATAAGCCTTTAAGTGAAATTCCTAAATCCATATTAGAGTAATATTTTTATTTTTATGTAGGCTGACCATAATGACACCATAGTATGCAAGCTTTTAAGTTCTGACAAACTCAGGCTACATTGGGGGTGAGAATCACGCGCCCTCCAAATGTTGTTGGACTTCAGCTCCTAGCATTCCTCTCCATTGACTATGTTGGCTAGGGCTCCTAAGACTTGCTCTCCCACATCTGGAGGACTTCATGATTCTCCCTCCCCTCCCAAATAAACAGTAAGTGAGGAGGGGGGAATAGGAGCCAGACAGCTGCTTATTAAGTCTTGGAAGCCTTAAATCTCAGCTGTAAGAGGAAATGTGGGAAGAGGCAGCTGATCTATAAGTTCTTCTAGTCTGTCTTCAGGCTGGGTTCCACTAGGGGCTATGCAGGCACCAGGCTGCTCCTAGGACAGCCCCAGAGTGCTGGAGTGAAGGACTACTGAGATGAAGGAATGTCCAGTTCTTGACTGTATGACTGTATGCTGCACCTTTTTGTCAGAATAGATTCTGCTAGTAGAATAGATTCTCCCTTCCCACCTTCAGCCTCCCCCTCCCCCTGTTTCCATGTCTGTTCTGGCATGTTGAAGAACTCACTGGAGCAGTGTAAAGTCGAAGGTTTTCATGGCTGGAATCCATAGGTTGTTGCGGGTTTTCTGGGCTTTGAAGCCGTGTTCTATTAGTATTTTCTCCTGATGTTTCACCTGCATCTGTGGCTGGCATCTTCAGAGGATCTGGTGACATGGAAGTGAGACAGAGTAGATATACTTGTTAGTCTCTGGGTGGGAGGGAGCAATTTGCATGTGTTACAGTTGGCCTGTGTGATGGCCTATTGTTAAATGGGATATCCCCCAGGATATATTGTTATTCAGGGGATATGCTGAATAACAGTACACCCTAAGAGTGTATTGTTATTCTGCTCTCACTGGAGCAAATTTGAAGGAGGAGGAGAAGCTCTCCATATGTAGGTGGGAGTATGCTCAGATGACTGTGAGTAGAATATTGATTGAAGAAGGTACTATGTTTATTCAAGTGTGCTATGTTTATTCAAGTGTGCTATGTGAAGTGGTAAGTGAAATCGTAAATACACTGAAGTCACTAGCTCATGTTGTTATGTTGGATGTTAAGCAGGATCAGGCCTGGTTAGTATTTGGAAGGGATTCTGCCAGGGTGTTGTAGACCAGAGCTGCTGGAAGTGGTAGTCCATGATCAATGCCGGTTCACAAACTGTTGGCTGAGGTCCACAGTGAATTTCCAGGAAGGAAAGAAACAGTTGTAGTCTATGGGCACAGATATAGTAATGGTCCATGGCACACTGGGAAAACAACCCTGCAGGTCTCCCAAAACAGATAGATTAAGAGAAACTGCTGCAGGCTATATTTAGAGGACAAATGTCCTATGAACAACTCTTGCCAAGAAAACCCGGTATTGGTCCTGCCATAAGTTGGAATTGACTTGTAGCCACATAACAAGTGTGAAAACTTGTCCTGTATTGTCAATAGCCAGCCGCTAGATGGTGGTGGTGATTCATGGAATGACATGAAACCTACTTTCATTGTAGAAAATGAAAATTTACAATTGACAGGTATATGGGTTGTCATTGGTTTTTAGCTTATATTTTTATTTCCTGAATCATTTTTTCACTCATTCATTGCAGCATGTGAGAAACAGCCTGCACGCTCTATCTTTAGCTGGAGAGGAATAGTTGCAAATGTATCACTATGCATGCTAATGCTTCTGATTCAGCCACGAGGCCCATTTTTAAAGTTAAAATTTGACCCAGGAACTACTCAAGAGTGGGAACAAAAAGAACTGGACTAGGCAAATACTTACCTCATTCCCAACTGCAATCAGCATTCTTTGGAAGAATTCAAGTAGTGCTACCTCACGAAGGGTGCCTTCGACTACCATTTGATGTCTGGATTTTCAGATTTGAATGCTCCACTCTAGGTGCTATGTGTTGAAGTCTTTCACTGATGTCTTCTGGCATTGAAGAGCCATTGCCTTGTGGTTCTAATGAATGGGACTGAGGAATGCTATAGCACATGTTTTCCTTACTTACTTAGCATCTTTTCCCTCACCTGGTTGCAGAGTTTAGTTTCTCTCTCACTGGAGCCACATTCCACAGGACAGGATGAAAGTGGCTCTCTTAGGGTGTAGGTATGAGGAGGAATGATGTTAATCATGCCAGAAGTGTGACACCTAACATTGGTAACAGGGGTTCTACACATGCATGGCTTCTCTTCCTACCCCCTTTAATTTAGCATAGGGTTGGGGTTCATGCAGCCCTCCAGATGATGATCATGGGATTGCAGCTCCGATCAGCCGTAGCATAGCCAGTGGCAGGGAATGTTGAGAGATCCAGTCCAGTAACCTCTGAGGGCTGTACTGATTTAGAAGGAATAGATAACATGTGTTACCTTCAATATTTTTATCAGTGATTTAGATAGTGGGGTAGAGGAAATCCTTATCAAATTTACAGATGGTGAAAAACCCGGAACGGTAGCTAACACACTGAAAGATAGGAACAGAATTCAGAAGGAACTTGATAAACTAGAAAACAGCTGAAATTCATAAAATGAATTTCAATAGAGGCAAATGAAAAATTCCTACATTTAGGCCACAGAAACTAAATGCACATCTATAGGATGGGGGATACTTGACTCAGCAGTATACATGGGATAAGGACCTTGGGATTATTGTTGATAAATTGAACATGAGCCCAGCAATGGATGCAGCAGCTAAAAAGGTGAATGCTATCAGAGGCCTTTTCCACACCGGGTGAGGGAATCGCCCCGCACCGCTACTCACCGGACCTTTCAGCTCCCTGGTCCGGTCCACAGTGCTCCGGAGCAGTGCATGCTCGTCAGTACACACTGCTCCAGCATCCCAAATGGTGGCTTCGAGTTGATCGAGGGTCTCGACCAACCATTGAAGCTCACCGGCCTAAAGCCCGCCCCCGGGCAGATTGCAGGCTCGCATTGGTGCAAGCCTGTGAATCTGCATAAGGGAGCAGGCTCGCAGCGACGCGCTGTGTGCTTTTGAAAGACCGGAAAAATCAGGTCTTTCAAAAGCACGCTGGAGGACCACTTGGGGTTGTTCCGGACCAGACTGAGGTGCGGATCTACCTTAAATAGGTCTGACCCAGTCCGGTCCGAGGTGCAGACCTCCTCCTTGGAGGATGGACTGCACCATTTCAAAAACCCCGTGTGGAAAAGGCCTTAGTCTGCATTAATAGAAGAACAGTTTCAAAATCAAGAGAAATAATAGTCCCCTTACATTTCTGCACTGGTCAGGCTTCATCTGGTGTACTGAGTTCAGTTCTGGGCATCTCATTTTAAGAAGGCTATAGACAAGTGGGAACAAGTTCAGAAAAGGGCACCAAGAGTGAAAAGAGATATGGAGAACAAAACAAATTAGGAGAGGTTGAAGAAGCTGAGTGTGTTCAGCTTGGTAAAGAAAAGATTGAGAAATGATGTGATTGCACTCTTTAAATACCTCAAGGACTGTCACAAAGAGGAGAGTGCAGGCTTTTTCTCTGCTGCTTCAAAGGGTAGAACCAGGTCTAATGGTTTTACGTTACAGGATGGTAGATATTGATTGAACATTAGAAGGCACTTCTTGACACTCAGAGAAGTTGGGCAGTGGAACCAATTGCTTAGAGAGGTGGTGGGTTCTCCTTTTCCGAATGTCATCAAAAAGAGGCTAGACAGCTACCTGCTAGGGATGCTTTAGCTGGAGATCTTGCACTGAGCAGAGGATTGGACTTGATGGCCCATGGAACCCCTTTCAAGTTTATGGCCATTTCCACCCACACTGTTCTGGTGTTATTATTGTACTTTCAACATCCTGTGGAATTCTGGGGTTTGTAGTTTACTGAGGCCAAAGAGCTCTCTGGCTGAGAATTCTAAATACCCCTCCCTAAACTGCAAACCCCAGGATTCTGTAGGATGCTGAAAGTGGAATAAGAGCGCTATAACAGTGTAGGTGGAAATGGCCTATGATCCTATGAACCTTTTAATGAAAATATTAGATGATGTTCTACTTCAGTATAACAACAGTTTGGAATGTACTTTTATGAATATCTTTTTTTGTAGTTTGTCTTCAGTTTCTACCAAACTTTATGTGCCTGGAGTTACACAGGTATGACTTAAAATGATTTTAATATTTTGTGGTATAGAAGTACTTCAGTTACATCAGGTCATTCTGCTGCATCAGAGGCAATGTGGGCTCTCCCCTGAAACAAATGTACAGCCTCACCTTAATATCTATTTATAAGCAAGTCACATTAAGCAGCTGCTGCATACACCTAATAAGTTGAAACAAATGCAAAGTATTCAGTTTCTGTCTTATTTGCAGTCTTAACTAAAATTAAACTTCTGAACTATTCTTGACAGGGCTTTGCAGGGCAGTATGTCCAAACTTCTTTCTGACCTCACTGTGGACACTGCTAAACCAAAACAGGAAAGGAGTCTGTCAAAAGCAGTCTTGGAAATTCATGAGAAACAGCTGCAGTCTGACGCATACCCTCTAAGTGATTCCATAATGAACTACCTCAAAAAATTAGAAGCTGACCCTGTTCTGACAAAGGCAGAAGCTCTCTTATCAAAGACTGAGATGAAAGAACTAAATCAAGCAGATGACATCAAGGCAGTAGAATGCTCTTCCCAAAAGAGTCCTGTTGCAGAAGAAGAAATTGTGGCTCCAAGGAATGTTTTTACCTTTCTGGAGGCTGATGTTGAAGGAGCCAACAACTCAAGTATTTTAGTGGAGGGGCCTGGGCTGGATGAGACCATTTACATACCTTTGAGTAGCAGTCCATCTCAAAAAACAGCAACAGCAGCTGAGAGAGCGATAGACACACAGCACCAACTTCCCAAAAAACTGGACTGTGATTTGGCTGAATCTAAGCAGTCAAGTAGGTTTGGGATAACGGGCAATGGAAATATCTCTGACAAATTCTACAGTAGCTATTGTCCAAAAAAGACTGTTGAAAATAAAGCTGAAACTGCAGGGAGGATAGCAATGCTGGAAGGCAAGAGGCCCCAGATGCAGCCAAAAGAAACAACCAGTGGAGCTGCTAAAGTGATTTCGGACAATCCAGACAGACTTCATCCTGATAAATTCCTTTACGCTCCCATTTCACATCAGAAAGGAAGCATGCACAACAAAGACGCTGGAATTTCTGCTCCTGATTCCAGTTTTTCAACTTTTGACTGGATGTCAGGAAAATCTGAATGGACTGTGTCATCTTTTTCAACATTCACATCTAGAGATGAAGAAGACTTCAAAAATGGCCTTGCAGCCTTAGATGCTAACATAGCTAGACTGCAAAAGACTTTGCAGAATAGTTTGAAAAAAACTGCAAGTCCTTAAATGAATTTCTTCAGAATGGGGGAGTAATGGTGGTGGTGGGATACTTTTCTTGATCTCCTGATTATTTATAATACTTTTCCACTGAAATGAACTTATAATACTTTTGTACTATATTTTTATAACCAGTTGACTCTTGTTGATGAGAATTGAACCTATTTTCTTACTGATGAAGGGCTGTTTCATGGTGAAAATGAATTAATGATAAAAAAAGAAGAATCTTAACTAATTTAATTATTCTAATAAAGAAGAACAGGGAGAAAACATACTTATTTTCTGTAGACTTCTCTTGCTGATTAGCTCAAAAAGTCCTTTTTGCCAAAGCATGCAGATTAAGGCCACAGGCTACATAGTAAAACTTCGTCCTTTTGCTAGTCTCCTGTCCACTCCCTACCCCCACCTCACTTAATTCATGTGTTTAGGACTAAGCTCCTGGTGCTATCTTGTAATGTATTATTTCTACTCAGACTTTCCCCATGGCTGCTCATCAAACTAAAGTTAATTGTGACTTACACCCAGTTCTGAACTCAGCAAAATCAAGAGACAAGGCTTTTTACTGGTATTGTACTGTTTTATGCTGATATGTTTTCAAATTTCACTTCTTGTTCTGGGGCCAGTGTTGTTCAACATCTTTATAAATGACTTGGATGATGGAATTGAAGACTCTTATTAAAATTTCAGATGACACCAAATGGAGATGGGAGTAAGGAATATCCCAGAAGACAGGATTAGAATTCAAAATGACCTTGATAAATTGGAGAGCAAGGCCAAAAATAGCAAAATGAATTTCTGCAGGGATGAATATAAGCTACTACATCTACGAGAGAAAAATGAAATGCACAAATATAGGAAGGATGATACCTGGTTTGAAAGCAGTTCATGTAAAAAAGACCTACAGATCTTAGCAGACTACAGGCTAAACATGAGTCAGTAGTATGATGTGGTGGCCAAAAAGGCCAGTGCAATTCTAGGCTGTGTCAATAGGAGTGTCAAGGGAAGTAGCAGTACAATTTTATTCTGCTTTGGCCAGATTTCATATGGAATACTTTGTGCAGCTCTGGGCACCACTGTTCTAGGAGGATATTGACAAGCCAGAACATCTCCAGAGAAGGGCAACCAAGACAATAAAAGGTGAGGAGTGACTTAGTGAGTTGGCTGTGTTTAGCCTGGAGAAGAATCATAAGAGTTGGAAGGGACCACAAGGGCCATGAATCTAACCCCCTGCCATGCAGGAATATACAGTCAAAGCAGTCCCAACAAATGGCTATCCAACCTTTGTTTAAAAGCCTCCAAAGAAGGAGACTCCCTCACACTCCTGGCCCAGCATATTCTATTGTCGAATTGCTCTTATTGTCAGAAAGTTCTTCCTAATGTTTAGGTGGAATCTCTTCCTGTAGTTTGAAGCCATTGCTCCATATCCTAGTCTCTGGAGCAGCAGAAAACAAAATTGCTCCATCTTCCATATGACATCCTTTCAAATATTTAAATGTGGCTGTCACCTCATCTCTTAACCTTCTTTTCTCCAGACTAAACATATGCAGCTCCCTGAGCTGCTTCTCACAGAACATGATTTCCAGACCTTTTACCATTTTAGTCACCTTCCTCCGGACACATTCCAGTTTGTCAATATCCTTGAATTGTGGTTTCCAGAACAGGACACAGTATTATAGATGAGGACTGACCAAAGCAGATAGAGTGATACTATTAATTCCCTTGACCTAGATACTATACTATTGATGAAGCCTAGAATCACATTGGCTTTTAAAGCTGCTACATCACACTGTTGACTCATGTTCAGCTTCTGATCTACTACAACTCCTAGATTCCTTTCACGTGTACTGTGGTCAAGCCAGGTGTCACTCATATCAGTGCATTTCATTTTTTTTCTGTCTAAGTATAGTACATTAGATTTCTGTCTATTCAATTTACTTTTTTAATTTTGGCCCAGATCTTTAATCTGTTAAGGTCATTTTGAATTCTGATCCTGGGGGGTATTAGCTAACCCTCCTAATTTGGTGTCATCTGCAAATTTGATAAGAATGTCTTCTATTCCATCAACCAAGTCACTAATAAAGATGTTGATTGGACTAGGCCCAGAACAGAAGCCTGTGGTACCCCACTAGTCTCTTCTCTCGAGGATGTGGAAGAGCCATTGGCGAGCACTCTTTGGGTTCGGTTAGCAACCAATCACAACAGCATCGTCCCAAGTTCTCAGTCTGGCCTGGGGATCTGTAATAGACCCCTACAATGACATTGCTGTTGTTTCTCTCCCTCCCCTTAATTTTTACCCTAATACCCTCAACCTGGCTTCCAGGATTTAAGTGGGATCTATTCACAGATGTAAACATCCTTGACATACAGTGCTAGTCTTCCTCCTTTCCTGTTTGGTCTCCAAAGTTATAACCCTCTATTGCTACATTCCAATCGTGAAAGTCATCCTATCAGGTTTCAATGATGCCTATAATATTTGCTTTGGTGTGTTAAGAATTCAAGTTCATTTTGTTAATTTCCCATGCTCTGTGCCTTAGTGTAGAGACATCTGAGACCATGGGTCATTCCCCTATCTGCTTATTTCCTCCCACTGTTGGTTTCATATACTATTCACCCAGTTCTCCCTATAAGATTTAAGCTTATAGGAAGAACTGGGTAAATACTTGATGAACTCCTGCCTTCCTCCTCAACATAACTCAATTTAAAGTCCTCCTGATCAGGTTTGTGAAGCTCCTTGCAAAAATGTTCCTGCCAATTGCTGTGAAGTGTAGCCCATCACTTGTCAGAAGTCCATATTCATGAAACCACAGATCATGGTCCAAGAAGCCAAACCTTTCCTGGTAGATGTAAAGTTGAAAGCTGGAATCCATAGGTTGTTGTGGGTTTTCTGGGCTTTGAGGCCGTGTTCTATTAGTATTTTCTCCTGACGTTTTGCCTGCATCTGTGGCTGGCATCTTCAGAGGATCTGGTGGCATGGAAGTGAGACAGAGTACATATACTTGTGTAGTCACCAGGTGGGAGGGAGCAATTTGCATGAGTTACAGTTGGCCTGTGTGATGGCCTATTGTTTAGTGGGATATCTGCCAGGGTGTATTGGTAGGGGATATGCATAACAGTGCATTAAGTACATTAGAAACCCATTGTATTGTTTCCTGTAGAGGGACCTCCATAGTCTGGGTGGTGTTCTTTGCCATATTTTTGAGTCTTGATTTTAGTGTTCTTCAGTACTGATAGCCAAATCTTGTTTCCTTTCCGAGTTTCTTCTTTCCTATTGAAATTGTCCATGTGCTTATGGATTTCAATGGCCTCTCTGTGTAGATTACACAGACATAGTATACATGGTATACATGTATACATAGTATACATAGTAGTTGTCAGAACGGTCCAGAATTTCTGTGCTTTCAAAAAGCATTCTGTATCCAGGTTGGTTTATAACATGTTCTGCTACTGCTGATTTTTCTGGCTGAATCAATCTGCAGTGTCTTTCATGCTCTTTAATTCATGTTTAGATGTTGCGTTTTGTAGTCCCTATGCAGACCTGCTCACAGCTGTAAGGTATGTGGTAAACTCCAGCGGAAGTTAGAGGATCCCTCTTGTCCTTTGCTGAACGTAGCATTTGTTGAATTTCTGGTAGCATCATATTTCCTGTAGCATCATCTGTGGAGCCAGTTGTTCACCTATAATATTTTTCTCCCTCTTCCTGGGCCATGTCCTTTTGAAATGACAACCTGTATATCAACGTCCTTCAGCTTCCCACCCAGAGTCTCATGATCCCTTCTGATCTCCTGAAGGCTTCTAATCAAACTCTCTGTTTGATTAGTAGCTTATTAAACAGGAACTAGAAGATAGAGCTACACAAGTATTTTTGATCAGGCAAAGGCAGGGATCTCTGGTGCATCTGTATTGGGAGGCAGAGATTGTTAGCTTGTATTTAATTTAGTTAGAATCAGGAGTGAGCAATGTGATGGTCAGGTTTCTGGATTACCAGGCCTGTCCTGCTTTGTACATTCCGATACTTACACAGAGCTTCATTCTTCAGTTTAAGGATCTCCCTCCCCACAATCATCTTGAGGAAATTAAGAACATGTGGAGAGCTCTGGAGTGCTAGAGCAAGGCAAGAGAGGATTACTCAGGCCATACTCTCCAGGTTTTCAAGTGCTCAGCTTGAACACTTGACTTGAGGAACTGAGCTGATGTTCTGGTGCCAAACCTGCAGAAGTTAGGAACAGTGATAGAAAAACACTCTGTCTTCAGAGTTTTGACATAACACAAACATCAGAAAGGAGAGCTGATAGACATCCTCCCATATCATTTTTGAGCACATTGGACTGAATTGATTTTATACAAAAATTACTTCAGATTTGATAGTAACTTTTATTGGAAAATTAAAGGAGTGGCTATGGGGTGCCCCATGGCTCCGAATGTAGCCAATTTCCAATATATGGAAAGTTTTGAAGGATATATTATTTCCCCTACCAACCCTTATAAAAAGAATAGAGGGAGTTGATATAGATTATTGATGATGTGTTCCTTATTTGGGCAGGAAGTCAAGAAGTTTTGGGGGAAATTTGTGGATGGGTTAGTTCTATAAATAACATTCAGTTTGGTATTGACTATCACTGTAGTGAGATTCAATTTTTGGACATCACTGTTAGGACAGAAGGCACAAAACTATGTACCTCTTTCTATTTAAAAAAAAAAAAAAAGACCAAATACCTATCTAAGTTTTGATAGTTCACACCCAAAATCTTTGAGAAACAATCTACCATATAAGCAGTTCTTGAGGATAAGAGAAAGGCTTGGCCTTTTTTATAAGAGAGGTGGGAAAGCAACACTGCAGCACATGGGCCCCTCTTGCTATCTCTGTGTACTGCAGTAGGTCTTTCTCTGTCTGCAGGCTTGTGGCAGGCCAATGCAGGGGAAGCACAGCCCAAGGCTGCTAGTCTTGGCTGGGCTCCCTGCCTTCTCCCTGCCAGTCCAAGCCAAACTCCATCTTCTCCTCCTCCTCCACTACTTCCTTCCAGTTCCCCTGCCTGCCTCTCAGTGGCTTTCCGATTGCCGAGCAGTGCAGCCCTGCAACTATCCTCTCACCTCCTTAACCTGTTCTCTCTTATCTTATCTCTTATCAGTTAATCTTAAAAGTGCTTCTAGATTTATCTTTTTGCACTCCAATGTTCCATCATCATTATCACCATCATCACCACCACCACATCTTCAGTGCCTTGGAAGTAGTGGACTAATATGCAGAAAAGCTCATGCTAGTTAATCAGTTAATTTTAAAGGTGCTGCTGGATTTATTTTTTTCAGCCTCCCTTTTACCTTTTAAGAAGAGTAACTGCTGCTTGCCTTTTAATCTCATTATTGGGCTATTTATTTACAGTTACAAGATACACATTTGAAATTACAGCAACTATATTAGTTACAAACATTTTGCTAATATGGGGGGTGCAATTTATAGAAACAGGCTGCTAAGGGGTACTCTGGTGAAAAAAGGTTGGGAGCCACTGTTTTCGGTGAATCAAGGTCACTCAGCTGCCAGCTCCAGAGTCTGTAATTAACAACAGTTTCAACAGGGCTGCACAGACAACACGCATTGATCTTTTCTAAAAACAGGAAAGGAAAACTAATTCCAGAATAAACTGCAGTTTGACTTATAATAGTATAATCCAAAAATTGCAGAGTAGTAGTGGAAAATATTGGCACATCTTGCAGGACATACGGTACATGGCTGCCACGAAAAACCTCTTATTTCCTTGACTCATAGCATTTGTGATATATTGATAAGGAGTTACTTCAGCATGCCCATCCCAACATTCTACCATCAGCAACAACCCCAAGAGCCATCCTCCGTGTGGACATCGCACTTATTGTAAGCACACATTTTAGATAACAAGAGTTTGTGAATCATAATAGAAAAAACATACACCCTGAAACAATTTTCAACTTGTGGCACTCCGTATGTGATTTATGCCAGCGGGTGTCCTTGCAACAAATCATATAAGAAAAATGTCAAGAGCTTTAAAATCTGTATGCAGGAAAACTTTAGTAATATTAGAAATAGAAGATCAGATGCCCCTTTGGTTGACCATTTTTTGGAACATGATCACTCCTTTAAGGGTGATCACCTCTTTGGGGTGCTTGAAAAAATTTTTCCCAGAATGAGAGGACCCTACTTGAAAAAAAAATTGGATTTGATAGTGAGACTAAACCTATTAGCCCTCCATGGTCTAAATGTAGACCTGGAGTACATCCATCTACTTTAAAATTGGAGTTTTCACATATCCTCTAACTTTCCAGCTGTCGAAGAATTGTTATGATAAAGATATCTTTGGTACATGTTGAAAAAATGAAACAGTATAATGCTCTGCCTCCTGCTTCTCCGACCATCAGTTGCCAGGCATAAGCTCAGAAAACAGTCTTTTTGGAATTCCTGCCGCTAGTTTTAAAGTTGCATTGTGAGTAATATTTTGTCTTCATATAACTTAATCTGGATTAATAAGTGGTTTTAAAACTGAGACTTTTTACTTGCATGTTTACACATAATAGACATAGCAAATTGTAATTTATCTCCTATTATAATTTTTGTCCCTTCTCTTTATCTCTTACCAGCCTCTGAAGAAGACTATTAAATATTACTAGGCTGAAATGAGTCAGGGTAATTGGAAGAATAAAATCATCTTTTTTAACACCCTGAGACTTCTTCCCTTTTCTACACCATTTCTACTGAGTGTTACCAGTGCTCATTACTTTCTGTTTTTTGGTAACAAGGTATAATAAGTAGATGTGGGACAGAAAAGTGGGGCATAAATAAAAGATAAATTTAAAATCAAGGAAGTCTCATGTCACCATACATATCCCAAAACCCCAGCTCAATATATTACTGTACATTCAGTTTTAAGCTACTGAGAGATAGTGATCAGATATTGCTCTTTAATTTCCCCAAAACAAATGTGAGCTATTTCTCCTTTATAGCAATAAATAAGTTTGCTTGAATTTGCATCCATTTGAAGACAGTGGCTGCCATCCTGTTCAGAATGTTGTACGCCAGACTTATGACATCACACATTTTGCAATATATGTTTACAGTCTGAAGCAGTGCAGTGACTGAAAATGTCCCCCCAAAGCTACTTCTCAGCAGCACAGCCCTACCAACAAAAGAATTTCTGAGGTGCTGGAGGTTGGGGCAGTGTGAAATAACACCTCGCCCTCACAGTAGTGAGGTGCTTTGTGACAGGCAGCTGCAGGGACCCCAATGCCTTCTCTCACAGCTGTCTGTGGTAGAGGAGAGGTTATTCCATACTGCCCTGCTCTTCAGTGCCTCATAAACCTACTATTGATGGGGGTGTGCTGCTGCAGAGGCAGATTTTTGGGTGTAGCACCAGGAAACGTGGCTATCATGATTGAGCTCCATTGTTATAGCTGCATCTCCCCATGCACAATCTCAGCTATAACACCTGCTGTTACACAAGCCAGGATTCCCAAAGTATGCGTTTTACCTCAGGGCCTATAATATCCAGCTGAACTTCCCTTTGACCCTTGATATGTAAGAAATCATATAGAAAATAACTTCTAGTGCAAGCACCTTTAGCCACCCACAACTCTTCTCCCAGCTATCTTTACTCTTTATTTGATGTCAGACGCTCTATACTTTCCAAGACAGTCATGGATGAAAGATTGTGATGAGAGAACTCCATAGCTGGTCAAATTGTCTCTCAGCATGGGACTGTCACCATAGTCCCTAATTTTGCCCATTTTTCAAGGGATAGTCATGTTAGTGTCTTCCAGTATAACAAGGAGTTTAGTGGCAGCTTTGAAGCAAGCAGATATAATCATGGGCTTTTTACTTCATCAGATTTACAGACTACAATATTTAAGCAACAGTTATCTATGCATAGTGAACATAGTGGTTGGAAGTGTAATCAGAGTGAAATTGGGTAAGAAAGTGACAATTGCGTTGTCACTAACATTGGCTGTAGACAACATAAACATCTTGGCAACTCTTATTTTAATTGCTCTAATGCCAGGAACAATAGCATACACAATGCAAACCATCTTGACACATCTCATCAATGTCCAGAACTTCCTGACAGGAAAGGAATTCCCACTGTTTCTTTCCTCAGTCAAAGTATTGGTGAGTACTAGTTGCTTTCTCCTGTGAGCTGTACTTGCCTATGTGAGCAACTGTTAGTTGAGCTAGGGAGTGACAGTACATCGCTCAGTAACTTAATCTCAAGACCCCATAAAACATAAGGGGTGGGTTCTCCAACCTTCCACCTTGAGCAAGTAAGATATTGTATTGAAAAACAAGCCACAAATTTTGTCTATTTTATTTTAGGACGAGCACTCCCTTCCTGCATTTTAGTTTGTTCTGTTGGTGATCACTGTCTTGTTTCCTGTGACACAACATTGCTTCTTAATCCTCACTCTGTTACACCTCTCCCACTTTAATCTTGACACCATTGCATTTATCTCACCTAACTTTCCCTTAGAATCCACTATTGTGTTGTCTCCAGGCAAATGAGGTGATTACTAATATAATGGCATGCGTTTCTATAGGTACTTGACCAGTACACAAGAAGTCTTGGCAGAATAGACTCAAAGAGGATAAACATCATATGGGAAGGGTGTGTCTTTTTAAATAAAATGTTAAAGCTTCTTTTTAAAGACCTTTACCAAGCTGGCTTTCCTTCCTAGTTGACTTAGATTGTGATTGCATATTTTCCTTGAACTCTCACAACACTCCCTCTGTCACCTCCATCCTCCCATTCTTCCCAGTAAGAACCATTACTAACTAAAACCATCCTCATCTCTAATCATTAATTCTGTAATTTAACATTCACCTTCTTTTCAGATGGACAAAGATCTGGCTATCCCACTTTGTTCTCAATTGTCCAAGTCCCTATCTTACTATTCCTAACCATCCAAGATTTTCTACCCCTTCACAGCATTCTATGGGCTGTCATTGGTTGACTCCCTTGACATCAATTCATTTGAAGAGATTTATTGAACCCAGAAGGAAGGAGGGGCTGGTTCTGTCCATCATACTTTTCCTACTCTATATTCCATTTATTGTCTTATACTAAGCTTTTTTTTTTTTAATATGGAGCATTGCGCTGGATTTGTTTGCACTTTCAGGAAAGAAAGTGCCCACACCATTGCCCATGACTATATGGTGCTTACTCCATAATTTGGAAGACCACAACAATTCATTATGGCCATTTCTGCACTACACTCTTATAGCGCGATTATCCCATTGTCAACATCCTATGGAATCCTGGGGTTTGCAGTTTAGAGAGGGGCCAGCTGGTCACTCCCTAAACTACAAACCCCAGGATTCCATAGAATGTTGAAAGTGGAATAATTGCGCTATAAGAGTATAGTGCAGAAATGGCCTATGTGAGCTTTGGCTAATCACAAATGGTATTTGTTTGACAACCCAGGCACCATTCCCCTAATCAGTCTGACTAGTTTTGTGAAAAGACAGTATCCTATGAAGTATTGAGTACCATGGAACTTTGTTTCAAGCAAATATGCACTGAACTACTTTGTAAGAGGCATACATATCATTTTGTTCCCAATTTTTTTCAAGTGTAGATATGCTAGAAATTTCCTGGTTCGAGGGGTGGAGAAGGAAAAACTGTTAGTGCAGCCATCTTCAAGATTTCTTCAAGATTTCTTCTACACAAACACTGTGGAGCAGAGAGCAACTTGAGATGTCTGAAGACTGTTCCATTGCTGTCATCTGTGTTTCATACACCTTTCCCCCTTGAAGGAGGGCATGTCTGTTTCCTTGCTTTTGGTGAAGGCAAATCATTCATTCAGCTGATATAAACATTTTATTGGCTTACTGCATAATTCGCAGGGCAGAAAGGACAGAAGGAAGTTTTGCCTTCCAGTTTCAACTATAAAAGTAACACCAGCTTCTTCAACTTATTCAATACTCTCATAGTTCTTTTTTAATATTTTCAGCAGCAGATAGCAAAACACGATCCCAGTTAGCTGATAAGAAAGCACAGAACACATACAAGGTTAGCGAAGTGCTTCATGGAAAAATAATCTGTCTGTTTTGGTTTCTCTGTTATTCATTTTTCCATGCATCAGTTCATTCTTTCCTGTTTCCACATCAGTTTGTCTTTTTTTTTAAAATCCATCTGATAATTCATATCCATTTCCATTCGCATTCATTCCCATTTAATTTAAAAATAGGCAGTTTTGCCTAATATGTCAATTTCTGCAAGCAATTTCCCTGATAATCCTTTTGGGTACTCTCCATTCCCTAATAATATATGTATTTTTTTAGTAGGCACCTTTTCTTAATTTTGTTTGTTTGTTTTTTGTTGAGAGAGTCTCATCACAACAGTCTGAGAAGTGTGAACACGAAGAATAACTGCATCCCAGGGACTGATTTGAGAATGCGAATTTGGTGAGGTATTTTCAGGATTAAAATTAAACAAAGATCTCATCTATTACAGTATAGTCTCAATTCAGCTAAATGTTAAGCTTGACTAAGCTCCACTGAAAGCAATGGGCTGCATTGCAAAGAGACCTCCAAACTGTGCAAAGACAGGGCTTGTTAATCTCTCTCTCTCATTCTCTTTCTCTCTCTCCCCCCACCTCTTTTCTTTTTCTTTTTTCTTTTTTTGAGGGTGAGCATTGAGAAATCCAAATCTCTTAGACCTTTTCTGCACTAGACTGTTATAGTGCTATTATTTCACTTTCAATATCCTATGGAGTCCTGGGATTCCCCAGGATGTTGAAAGTGGAATAATAGCACTATAACAGACTAGTGCGGAAATGGCCCTAGTCAACAGGAGAGTCCTTGTTTTCTCTCTTTTAAAGGTCTGGTTTTCACATTTGTCTCTTTTGCAAACCATCATAGGCAATGTTCAGATTTAGATTCACTCAGTATTCAGTTACAAAACACCTTATGCTTACCTGTACTAGTCCAACAAAAATGCCAACCCCTCCAAATACAACAATGTGTTCTTCAAACCAGTTCTTCACTTTTACAACACATCCCTGAGAAAGACAAACCACAAAGTTTTAACTGTTGTATCTGAGTGCCCATTGTCAAAACCAAGTGAATTGTTAACCATGATTATAATGCAGAAGCTTCTTAAAAGTCTGATTAAACAAAATGCTGCAATTGTTTCATATTGCAGCTAAATTATGGTCACCTAATTCACTGTCTGTTCTTTTAGATGCCTATATTGCTTGAAAAAAGTAAAAAGTTTAAAAAGTTTTTAAAAAGTTTAAAGAAGTAAAATCCATATGCCCTACTCTTTGGTTCTCAAGTATCAATCAAGCTTCCTATGCCACTCATAAGGGGGTCATTACAAAAGCCAAGTTGGTATGCCCTCTCTGCCTCATAATAAAAGCTTGTAGTTGACTAAAAGACTGGGTCAACATATGATGTTTCTTTAGCATGGAGACAACAGAAAATAGAAATAGGAAAGCTCTCAACCTTGAAATACTGAAAAGAAAACAAAAACCCATAAAAGTAACAGTCAGCTACAAATAACTCCTATGCACCATTGCAATGTCTGAATCAACTTGGAAGATCTGACAGGTCTGAAATACTGACAGAGGCTGCAAACATCTGTGTTTCAGTATAGCATAGTAGTTCTGCATTTGAACCTATGCTAGGCTGAACCATATGCCACCAACCCCGACTTACCATACTGCCTCTGAAGACACCCCACACACACACATTACCATTATGCCTCATGGGGAAAGGACAATACTGGAAAAGATTCTGGCATTGTCCCCATAGGCAGGCGCAAAATGATTACAGCAGTACTGAGACTTTCTGAGGTTCTGCAGATATAAATGCATAGCCAAGCACTTCTCTTATTCCCCACACTGTCCACCAGCCATGGAACAGCTGTTCAGAGGAGCTGTCTGGCAAAAACTACAAGTCCTGAATTTGGTGCACCATAACAGGCTTCTGTTCAGCATAGTGTAAGGGTACTGCAGGCAATGTAGGATCTCATCTGTTTTATAATAAGCACTTATTAATTCAAACTTTCGATGACAGACTGAACTGGAGCTAGCAGTCTCTGTCTAACCTCCCACAGAAGTTTCTTTGTACCATAACAGTGACTCTCAGATAAATGGGCAGACTGGCTTACCCCATGTGTCAATACAGGATTTCAACACTAAGGACCAGATCACTCAGTTTTCTGTACATGCAAACAGTGCTTACTTTTATTGATATACCACCATTTGAGGGTTAAAAGTCACTAGACCAGTAGAGGCAGGTGCCTCCAATGTCAGCATGGTGGGAATCAGCTCTTGCTTTTCATCCACTCTTTAAAGGAGCTGTTCAAGGAACTGAACCAAAAAGGAGTTTCAGCACCTTGGAAAGTTCCTCCCACCACCATGGAAGCCACCAGCCACTATTACACTGGAGACGTGCAGAAAAAGAAAAGGCAAAACAAAAAGTGGAGCATTAATAAAATGCTGTTCACAGAAATATGTGAATCGGGAACCTCTGCCTTTTACATTATACCCGTTTAGTTTGCTGACATGTAACCCCGCTGGTCCTGTGTATCCATCTGAAAGAGCCTTAAGAGGAATAAGCATTTCTACCAAACATGCAATTTAGGACCATGTAGAACTTACCTGCTCATTAATGCCTACTGGATATTTGTTTAGATCTGTGACACAGCTTTCCACAGGTACTTTACAGCAGCTTCTTGGGACAGATGAGGAAAGAGACCCAAATGTGGTATTTAGCCAGTCAGTATAGTTCTCTACACCACAACACTGGAACTGCAGTGCAGGAGGAAAGTGTTTCAGATGCTAGGAAACTTGACAGAAAATGACCTCAGTGAAACCATAACTTTCTTTACTTCCTTAAAAAAAAGCCTCACATCCTGTTCAGTCATCACCATCTTTAGAGTCAACTGGCAATGTAATCATTATATGAATTCACTGTTACGATTTTTGCAAAAAGTGCCCTCCAAAACTTACCATTTAAGCCATGTGACCCCCACACCACCCAGAGGCATTTCTGAAGTGCTGGAGAGCAAGGCAGTGAGTGATGACATTTCCAGCCTTCTCTCAGTACGGCAACAGGCAGCTGTCATACTGATATTTATTTCTGTCCCACCTTGTCCTTGAATCAGGACTGAAAGTAGCTTATAACAATTAAAATCCCACAAGACACAAAAATTAAAACAAGAATAAGCAATAAAAAAAATTAAAACCAGATTAAAACATACATCACTAAAAACATCCACACAACAATTAGCAATATCCAGGACATTGTGTATTATGGTCCTTATATAATCATTCATCAAATGCCTGTTGGAATAGAAAAGTCTTTAGTTGCCTTCAAAAAGAAAGTAGGGAGGGTGACATTCTAACTTCTCTGGGATGGGATTTCCAGCCTGCATGCAGCTACTGAGAAGGTCCTCTCCCATATTCCTACCAGATGTACCTGTTAAGGTGGCGGGACAGAGAGAAGAGCCTCCCCAGCAGATTTCAAAGCCCACACTGGTGCATAAGGGAGAAAACAGTCCTTCCAGTTACCTGGACCTGACTTGTGTAGGGCTTTATAGATCATCACCAGTAGTCTGAATTGTGCCTGGACATGAACTGCACTGTAACCAGGGAGTTGTGTCCTCCCTGTAGCCAACCCCAGTCAACAACCTGGTTGCAGCTCTTTGGACCAGCTGAAGTTTCTGAACACTCTTCAAAGGCAGTTCCATTCAGAAAGCATTACAGTAATCCAACCAGGATGTAACTAAGGCATGTGTCACTGTAGCCAGATCTGACATCTCCAGAAATGGACACAGCTGGTGCACAAGCTTTAGCTGTGCAAATGCACTCCTAGCCACTGCTGAAACTGGGCTCCCAAAGTGGAGCAAACTTAAAACTGCAAACCTGCATCATCAGAGGGAGTGTAACTTCTTCCACCACAGGCTGAATCCCTATTCCTTGATCTGCCTTTTGACAGACCAGGAGCACCTCTGTCTTGTTTGGATTAAGTTTCAATTTGTTTGTCCTCATCCAGCTCATTGCTGATGACAGGCCTTGGTTTAGGACCAGGCAGCTTCCTTGGCGTGTGATGGGAAGGAGTAATAAAGTTGGGTGTCACCTTCACAGTGATGGCACCTAACCCCAAACCCCAGGAAAACCTCTCCCAGCAGTTTCATGTATCTGTTAAATAGCATGAGGGACAGAACTGAACCCTGAAGGACCCCACAAGCCAAAAGCCAAGAGGTTGAACAGGAGTCCCCCAGCACTGTCTTCTGAGTTCAACCTTCCAGGAAGGAACAAATCCACTGTAAATCAGTGCCTCCAAGTCCCACCCCAGCAAGGTGACCCAGAGGTCCAGCAAAACCAATAGGGACATACTCTTCCTATCTAGCTTCTGGCATAGGTCATCCATCAAAGTGAGCAAAGTCACCTCTGTCCCATAACCAGGCCTGAAACCACAGCTGTTGAACAGAGAACCCTCGTGGAAAAAGCTGAGAGAGATTAACTCCCCAGCCTCATCCAACTAGGTCAGCATGCTCATCAAGGATCAAGCCATGTATGGCAGCTGTCTTCGTTTACCAACCAGGCATTCACCAGCAACATTTTAAAGCCAGTGATTGTATTGCTAAAGCCATCAAGGTTGTTTGAGTGGTGGACCATTTTAGAGACAACTAGCACCATACTCCTGTCCCATCAATTCAAGTGTCTCTCTCCTTTCCATACCTCCCTCTGCCCTATATACCAGTAATGGCTGCCCCCTCGGGTCCTTCCTATTGTAGACTGCCTGTACACTTTCAAATAATCATGATGTAGCAACAAAGTGCAAATTAACATAAGCCCTCCCCCTTCTTTCAAGCAGCATGACAGCATGTTCCACCAAAGGGGTGACTCCACCAGTGAGAGAGTCACCCACACTGGACTCTTGCTTTTGTCTGCCGGCTCCCTCAACTCTGCAGGTGGGGAAAGTGGAACTGGGTAGTAGAATCTGCTAGTCATGGCTGTTGGTGGACCTAAGTCTGCAAAGAGGTAGGAGGGGTGGCTCTTCCCCACATAGTTCCATTGGTAGAGCACAACCAGGCAGTAGCAGCAACAGCAGCAGTAGCTGGGTGGAAAGGTGCTTGCCTTTTGTTGACTCTCCTGGACAGGGCTTCCTAGGGCTTCCTCTCCTGGCAGAAAGTGCTGGACTTGTAGTCATAGATCACAGCCCCACAGTCCAGGACCTCAGAAATACCTCTGTTGGGGAGGGGCTTAAACAGCAGGTTTTGGGTAGGTAGCATCATAGTTATGGCTCCCAGTGCAGGTTCATGGCCATTATCTCAAGTGCGCCTTTCAGTTGTTTATGGAGATAGGCTAAAGGAAATAGAGAATCTTTTACAGGACATGGGATGGATATACCTTGCTTTTGTTCTGTACAAAACAGAGCTTGGAAATAAGTAATTAAAAATAATGCATATTAAAGTATGAAAGTACAACTAAATGAATTTATAGCTGTAACTGACTGAGAGATGGATTCATTCCTATTGCAGCCTATCTTAAATTTTTGTTACTTCTATAACTGTGTGGTGTTGTCCCACTAAATAATAGAAAAGGAATTACTGCTCAGTCAAGTTGTGCCTCAAACTGCTACTTTCAGAAGATGTGCTTTGTTGAAAAATAACTATTTATTTTACAGAAACAACAAAGTACAGGACTGGGTTTTTTAAAAGAAAACTCCCACTTTAGTTTATTTTTGTCTCATGTTACCAAATGGTTACTGTTTACTTTTTTATATTTTCATTAATTAAAATATAAGAAAATTGTAACAATACCTTCCTACTGTGTAGAATGGGGCTGTTGAGCCAAAACTAGAATTCACTACTTTTTAAAACTAACTTTCCAAGCACTGTTCCTTTTGCAAACTAAAGCACTAGATGTCTTCTTCAAACAATGTGTTCTTTTTTATATTTTTGGTTGCCTCTTCTTCCTTTCTTGCAGTACACAAACACACACACACTTGATTGAACAAGTTATTCACTAAATATACATTGGGAAGTCTATAGTTAACCATTTAAAGTGCAGGGAGAAATGATTAAAGAATGTTTGAGCTTCTTGACTCTAACCAGAACCTTGAGCTTTATGAGTAGCTCTTTACTCTTTGCAGTTTAATTTCTGCTAAAGAAAATTTTCTTTACCTGGGTCTGTAGGCTATCCACAGCTTTGCTGATGTGCAGATCTCCATTATACTTGTCCAAGGTCTTCAAGATATCTTTCACTAAAGTCTGATGTAACTGTGTTAACAGAAACAAAGGGGACAATATAAACATTGTTCCTGTATATTGCTTTGTTTTACCAAAAGACAGAGAAAAGCTGACTGGTGGCAATACTGCAGAACAACAAGAGGGTAATCTCTAGGTACAAAGTAACCTACCATAAGAGTGGGTGCACATCTTCGTTATTACTTCACTAGCGTATCTACCCAGCATTGCCTGGAATTTTATTTTCCTCTTAAGAACTCACCCAACTATCTTCTTCAGTACCTGTAACTTTTCCCCATATTCCCTAATCCAATCTGTATTCAGAATTGTTAACATACAGAGGTTAGGTTCCTGAGGGAATACACTGTCCTCCTCCCTGCTGCTAGGCATTGTCCCCATAGCAACCGGCCTATTCCAGTACCTGTAACTTTTCCCCATAGTCCCCAATACAATCTGTGTTCTCTGGTAACGCTGATGTACTGACTTTTTTTTCTTTTTTTTTCTGCTCTCCATTGAATTTGTGCAATGGCTTTACGTTTTTCTGGAAGCATTTTTTTTTTTTGAATTTCGACTTTAAGATTCCTCACGTATGGAGCCCATACAATCTACTGTGTGAGGTGAGAAGACCTTGTAACCATGTTGTGCATGTCACTTTAATTTTTCTCACAAATGCCTCCCAATTGTTTTCTGGCATCCTTATTGATGGTAGGCCTCATCTCCATAGCAACTAGCCTGAGGCCCAAGAGCTCCCTGGCTGAGTATTCTAAAGGCCCCTCCCTGAACCCCAGGATTCCATAGAATCTTCATAGTCAGCCAATCATATGAGGTCTTCGTGCCTCACACAGCCAATCTTATGAGGTCTTTGCCTGCCTGACGCAGACAGACAAACTCACACACAAACTTCAACCTTTATATAGTAGACTGGTTGCAAGTTTTGAGCAGGGATTAGCAAACTTCTGGTCCAGGGACTGAATGTGACAGGAGTAGTTCCTCCTATCTAGCTTGTAAACTGCTTCTGCTTTATCTCTGATCAAGGATAAGCGGCCTAGGATATGTTTGCATCCTGTAGTTCATTCCCATGTAGACATGGATGGAGTTGAGGTGTACTCTTCATGCATGGATGGGGAGGGAAAAATTGGAAATAATTATATCTGGTCCTTCTTGCTGTGCTCTGACCTCACCCTCTGCCCTTAAGGTGCAGAGGGGCTCTTACACTTTGTTCTAAAGGAGAGTCATCATTCCTGGAAGGCTCCAGGGGAGACCATTCTCATTTTTCATGTTGCATATCTGTTTGTGTGTCTGGGTCCTGAAGGGCTTCCAGAATATCAAAAATGGCCATGTTGGCTGCCTGCAGCCCATGGGTTGAATTATTTCCTTCTTTGCTTGCAGAATTTGTTACTTCCACTTGGAGTAGTTGTCTGTTCCTTTGCAAGAACATGGAAGCCCTAAGGCACTTTGCTGCCAAAGGTAGAAAGCAAATGGTTGCCTCCCTTCCAGGAATCAAGGTACGTATTTATCACAGCTGATATTATTTTGACAGCAGAACAGGAGTGCCGTCTACAGAGGCTCCTCCTGGCCAAACTCCCCCCATTGCCCTGCTTCTTTTTATTTCCCTAGTGGTTGTGGCAGTGGTAACAGCAGCTGCTATACCAGTTCTTCCTGCTACTGCCATAGAAAAATGTTGTGTCAGTCAGAAAGCTGATGCTGCAGCCTTATGAGGCACCTTGGTTAAATCTTTTCCTTTGCTAAACTTGACTGGCATCAAGATTAACCAGTCAGGACCGGCTTTTGCGTGTGCACAACTAATGAGAGAAGTGGAACAGGTAAAGTTTCCACTATGATGGTATCACTAGCTGCTTTTTCCAAAGCTAGTACCCAGTTGCGTAGGAACGGAGAGGGGCAGTGAGCCCCAGGCAGCAATGTTTTGGGGGCATCCCAGCTTGTAGCCATGTCCCCGCGTGTCAATGCCACACCCCATCACTGTGGCCACGCCCCATGGCCATACCCCCATGCTCCGCAGCCATGTCCCCCATGCCTTAGCCCTGCCCCCCTCCCTGCACTCCAAGCTCCACCGCTGCTAGTACCTAATTGATTCAGTTCACATGTAGTTGAATATAGCAAAGGAAAAGATATAACTTTAAAATGGGCTGATATTGTCTGCGGGCTGGAATATTCCTCCTTCCTCCACCCCCCATGTGGAACTGTTCACTGATGGGCTGCAGCATTCACCAGCCAGCTGCCACATTATTTTCCTTGGTTATAAACTGCACTGCCTATCAAGAGATTATTTTGGACTCTCCCCCTAGAGTGCAGTCACTTGGACTTTCACCCCTTGGTCCAGACGTGGCTGCACCACTGCATTTGAGATGGAAAAAAATTCCCAAAATATCTTTTCTTCATTCCCTAACAACAATAATAGAAAAATAATAATAAAAATAAACAGTAATCAGATAGCAAGTGTTGTGTTTTCATATCATTCAAAATCATCCAACTGAGGCTGCACATCACACTGCCTAATAATAGCAGGGCTGGCCCTGCTTGGGAATGCAGATTTTAGAAAATATAATACTTCAGTCAGAGATCTTTCTGCTGTCGTCCCAACTCTAAATTTGGGCTTCAATTAAGCACAAAACTTACCTTCTCTCTATAAGCATAGGCAACAGCGCCAACTATGATTCCAGTGCTCAAGTGAGCCAGCAATAGGCCTATAAACTAATAACAAAGAGGCCCTCTTAGCTTATAGGCCAGTGACTTAAGAACAAGAAATTCAGAAGTGTACCATGACAAGCAGAAACTTGTGGAAAACAGCATTTCTATTTTCTCAATATTATTTATCCACCCCTGCTTCCCTCGCTTTTCGGTCCAATTTGTAATCCATCTAATATGCCAAGCTGGTTTTATGATACCTACAGAGCCAAACTCAACATTAATCCATTACTTCTGGCACTGATAGGTTGACATAAAACAGAGATAATGAAGTAACAGTTAGGAATAGTCAAAAATCATTGATCCTGTCCAAGCTGAGCTATTAGTACCATACATGGTAAAATAACCTGCTGTGGTTAGAGAATGGCGACTGTTTATACATTCTTGTTCAAGAAAACATATTTGGGGGCATATGTTCAGGACTGTTAAAAAAAGTCAGCAAGTATATGCTCACACTGAATCATTTTCTCCATTACATCAAGGACTCAAAATTTCAGATGGAGCACAGCTACCTAACTGGGTGTGATTTGTAACCTATTATGAAGTATACTTGAAAGTTAATTTAATTCAAAATAGGAACATTATGTCCCTCCAAGTCTGTAAGTTGCTCTAACTACAGCCATTATACTAGTTACTTAGTAAAACTGATTTCCCACAGTTGCTAAGTGGGTGTGGTAGACAAATTAGCTGTGCGTGATTGCTATCTTCATTCTTGGAGATAGAGTGTACCTCCTTAATTAACAATTATATATTTATTCCTTACCTGTATGCTGTGCTCTCATGACTGCTGTCTACTATAATTCTACCTGAGGCTATTGTACAGAAATAAAGGAAAGGTTCACCAACCCAAATAAGCACCTCCCAGTTGGCTTGTCCCTCAAGTTCCACAGCCCAGACAAGAAATTGGTTTGTAGAAGTACTGCAATTGCAAATGAACAGCTATGGCAGAAATGAGAGGTGCAGTCCAACAACATCTGGGTAGCACCATGTTCTCCACTTCTGAGCCATGGCACTTCAGCAGAGATTTCAAAACAGCAGTGGTGGCCAAGATGTCACAAGACCTGGACCACTCTTGAATACATTTGAAGTTAATTAAAACATACAGAGAGAGTATGTTCAGGTGAAGACGAATTCTGGATCCTACTTAAATCTAAAGAGCACTTACCATTTTGATCATTTTAGGGTTGTGTTTTAGCAGAGCAATTGCCCCAAAGCCTGATATGATGATTATAAGTGCACCAACAACTGTTATGATCACAGGAACTCCTGAAGCAGCTTCATTCAACACCACAAATGTATCATGGAGTTTCACTTGGATAGACACGCCTATGCACATCAACACAACTCCAGAAATCTAGAATTACAGATGTTAAAGAGTCAATAACAGAAAATATAACAGCCAAAAATGTTTCTCAAGAGTGCAGTGCACCCCATTTCAGCAACTGCGTATGGGCCTCATCTCCCTCATTTACAGATGGCCTCCCATATCTTTGGATTCTCTACCCAAAGAGCCAACCAACCACAGCTTGTAAAAATTGCAGAAAACAGATATACAACCTGACTTTGATTTTGTCATTCTATATAAGGGATGCCATTTTACCACACCATTGTGCCTAATAGGACCTGAGCATCACAAATTATGGTGTCCACAGGGTTCCTGGAACCAAACCTTAGCGGATACTGAGGGCCCATTGTACATTAATCCTGGTTGATGGCAGACTGAAGCCTATCTCAGTAAATGTACATTTTTTTGGTTTGTTTTTTTAGTTCAGGCAAAAAGGGTGCAGTATAGAATGAGATTATTAAAGTGCAATTTTCCTTTTGTTTGAACATGAAGTCTAACTATATTCCCATCCTACAAACCAGAAAGCCGCAGTGGGTATGACTGCAAGGAGGAAATGTGATAATTACTGAGGTAAATAAGCTAAGACCTCTCTGAAATTACAAATGCTTTTGAGTGTTCTTCTCTTTTGATGGACAACACTAATACAAACTCTTTTCAAAGTAGGGCTTTATCGTATTCACCATATAAGAAAAAATGCTATTGAACAGTTAATGGAAGAAACAACCCGCTCTTTGTGACAGATTCTCAAGAACTCTGATGAACTAAAAGTGAGAAGATTCTTAAGAAGATACTTTAGGGTTTTCTGTTTTGCATGCAATCAAGACTACACACTGGAAGAACAACTTATGTTCTAGACAGAAACAATTAAAGAATAAACCTATGAATCAATACAGTTAAAATAAAACCAGCCAATTGTAATTAATGGATTTAAATTGGGATGAGAATGCCACCTCTCTGTTGCCTGTCTTTGGGTTAAACAATACAGAACCAGCTACTTACCATACATGAGCAATGTTTACTAAAATGAAAGATGACATAAGCCATTTTTAGTCTATGAAAAGGCTTCACGCTACCATATTTGACTATTATAATCCATTTAATATCTACAGGGTCACAATGCATTCTGAGATTAGTCCAGATGACTTAAATCTGAGAACTTGCAACATCTTAGAAGGGATGGCAAGAGCACTCACAATGGCCATTGCTTCACCACACTGTTATAATGCTATTATTCCACTTTCAACATCCTATGGTATCCTGGGGTTTGCAGTTCAGGGAGGGGCATTTAGAATTCTCAGCTAGAGAGCTCTTTGGCCTCAGTAAACTACAAGCCCCTGAATTCCACAGGATGTTCAATGTGGAATAATAGCACTATAAAAGTATAGAGTGGAAATGGCCAATAGAAAGCTCTCAGATGCAGCTTTGGCAACTTAATGGTAAGCATATAATCAGAACCTTGTTTTTTTCCCAGTCTGTGGATACAGAGGACAATATTTGCTAGAAGTAACTCTGCAAATAGTAGTCGTTCTAAGAAAAACAGCCAGTATAGACTAGAATAGACTTGTTCACACAACACTGCGCAAACTGAACCATTGACCTTATTTCTCTCATTGCCTTCGTTATTGTATGCCTTCAAGTCATTTCTGATTTATGGCAACCTGAAGTTGAAGCTCTCATGGGATTTTCTTGGCAAGATTTGTTCAGAGGGGTTTTGTCATTGCCTTTCTCTCAGGTTGAGAGAGTGTGACTTGCCCAAGGTCACCCAGTGAGTTTCCATGGCTGAGTAGGGATTCAAACTCTGGGTTCTTGGAGTCTGAATCAAACACTCAAACCACCATACTGTGCTGGCACTCTCTCTCCACATATAAAGATGATTCTTACCCATTCCCTCCCACTTCTTAACTGTGTTTCAAGGGAGTATTGCTTTAAAGATAGGATGGCGACAGTTAGAAAATCCAAAGAGCCTTTAGAATCATGACCAGGCTTGACAATGTCAGTAGAATGCTCTGGTTTAAAAGAATCCAAATTCAGAAAAGTTTTATTGGATTACAGTTCCTGAAATCCCCCAGGCAACATAGGCTATCACAAGCTAGACTGTTTTACTGGCATACTCAAGCCTTGTCAGGCACCTAAGAGCTCTTTGGCTTGCATTAACTGATGTAAGATGCCTGATGGGATTATAGAATCCTAGGATACAATCCTATACCCACTTAGGTGGGAATAAGTATAAGTGACACAATGCCACTTACACCTGAGTAGATATATACTGACACTGTTGGTTTAAGTGTTTTAAGCACTTGTGACCTCAGAGGACACATTCGAAAGTTTCTCTTTATGTATACTACTGAGCCACAAATATCTTGAGCTGTTCTAACCTGTTTAAAACCATTCTGCTTAATAACTTCATAACCTTGTGGAAGCCCACCTAAATAATTATCTCTGCAGTGACTTTACAGAAACATTACTAGACATATTAAGCTTCCAACATCTAATGCCAACCCCTAGACACATAGCAAGATTTAAATATATTTGAATAAAAAACTTATTAGCAAAAACCCTTACCCAGTAAAGTAAGATAGATAGCCATGAACAAATCTTAACTACTGTTTCCCAATTAGTAACTTCTTTCCTCATCATTCTGCTGGCTGATTTCTGTCCTATACCTCTGGGATCACTGGTAAAGACAGATATACTGACACTAATCAGCGTTTCCAGTTATCACACTTGCCACTAATTTCAAGCTAATGCTTCTTTTAGGTCAAACCCTCATGACTTTTTAGAGGAACAGATTTATTTAACAATCCCCAAGTATTTATTCTGGAGTAACTACACTAAGACAAATGGAATCTGCTGAGGTAATGCAATGGGCTGCTCCTGAATCAACTTATTTCAGCTGTATGTAGTGAATTGCCTGTCATTCAGTCATGACAGAACTTCATTTGTTAACACTTTCTAACAGCCTGCCAACTCCCTGTAAACAAGCAAGGTAAGATAGCTGCATACTTTCCAAGGTACCACAGATGAAAACTGGGACAGGTGCTGCCAAGCGACAGCAGAGTGTGGTTAAGATGGCAAAAGTTAATAATAAGGAAGAGCAGACAAGCTAAGAGAGGTTGCAGCACTTTGTTTCTGCCTGAGACCACTGGAAAGGGCATGATTCTGCCCCTTCTCTCCTGTCTACCCTATTGAGTTAATTGAAGGCAAACTACTTTTGAATACAGTTTGCAGCATCTAAAGTAAGCTGAGAGGGAAAGGGTAGGAGGAAGAAACTGGCACTTTTTAAAAGCAATTGAAAAAAGCTGCACGACAAAGGATTAATCGGGACTGTCCCTGTCAAATCGGAACAGTTGGAGGGTACACAGCTGTGCATTTGTGCTGCAAGCTCCTTAATGCTCTGTAATGAAGCACAAAGTTTATCTGCATTTTGACTAAAGATCATGTGTAACAAAGCCCAAGGTTATCTATGAATTATATCGGCCTTTGGAGGAAAGATGGCCACAGTGATGTTGCACATGTAGAACAGATTTTGGGACACACATAATGAAATTTAAAATACTTTTCAGCCACCTCCTGTCCTTCGCAGACATTACACAACAGCTTCATACTATCTATACCTCTGTATAGCTGAGACTGCAATTCTACACAAGGGATCAAAACCATGCAGTCCCTCAGATATACTGGACAGCAAGTTTGAGCAGTGCTATCCGCCATAGCCAATGATAAGGCACGCTGGGAGCTGCAGTTCAACAATACCTGAAAGGCTGCACTGTTCCCACCCTGCTACACACACACTTGGGAGGAAATAGCACTGAACTCAGTAAAACTTGCTTCTGAGTGTGTGTGTGTGTACATATACATACATACATACATGTTTGCATCATGAAGCGACAGATGCCTCCTCTTAATTGCCTTATAGGAAACAGTCCTGATTATAGGTTATTCACTCTGATAGACATAATGAAGTCCAATGCAGCAAAGTGTGGACTACACTTTAAAAAAATATATAGTAAAAAAATGATTTGGAAGGAAACAGTTCTACTTCCTCCTTTACCACACTCTCTAGTAAATAAAACAAAAGGCCATTGCTTCCAGAATCTCTACATTTTTCCTTATTGTTCATTTATGTGCAATGTAATGGAACTCTGACTGATTAAAAATAATACTTCAGTATCAGGTAGAAAACTAGGTGCCTCCTTGATGTCGCTGGGTAATGACTCCCACCATCCCCAACCATTGCTGACTAGGCCTGATAGGAACTAGAGTCCAACACTTCTGGAGAGCCACACGTTTTTCTCATCTCTTTTATTGGTTATTATCTGAAGCTGAAGTACTTGTGACATGAGTAATCACCATATACATTCACTATCAGAGAATAATCCTAGTGGCCAATAATAATAATAATATTTTATTTATTTTTTTAAAAAAACAGGTAAAATTTCATCTTGATGAATGGGGTGGTTCTTTGCTCTGTGCTCTCCTAGCAACAGGACTCAAAGTATCTCTGTTTAGCAGCTCTCCTTCCCCAAGGAACAACAGCTTGTATTGGAGCAGCATCAAAGCAGGGTGTTAAGAACAGTAATATATGCACCTGCATGGAAAATCTAATGGAGCCCTCTTGCCAACGTGTATTAAAATCAGCAGTCTGTTCTATTCCCTCCCCTTCTTTTCTTAATTCCAAGTATGGACTAGCTCCCAGCATCTTACCATTATTTCCCCCAGCCTATGGCTTGGCTTTTAAAGTGAATGAACAAAGCAATCTCAGCCATGCTCAAAATCTGGCAGCTTTCACTTGGCAGGGACAAACCTAAAGGGATTTTGATTGTTATTATTACTATTCTTGAAGCCTGCAGATCTCCAGCCAGTGCGAAAGTGTTGATGTTCAGAGCTTTGCAACTGACAAGCATTAGAAAGTTAGAAGCAATCCCAGCAAGCACCGAGGGCCCCTTCATTTTCTAGGTCTTCTAAAGAAGACTCAAGTGCTGATACTGGAGCCTAAGATTCCTTGGTCTGTACATGATATAAGTCTTGATGGAAGCAAAACAAAATTATTCCCTCCCTCTTCAAGTCTGTCTTTGTTTTTCTGTGCCCTATTTGGGTTAGCCAGACAAAGAGAAGGACTGATTAAATAAACTGTAAAGTGTGATATTGATGTGCAATAGGTGGTTAAGCAAGGCAGTCTTCTCAGTGGTTGCATCTAATGTGTAGATCTCCTTAGTGGCAGAACTTGGGAGTGGGAGGAACAAGAGGATGGGGCTATGGCATGAGAGGCATGGCTGCGGTGCGTGGGGGCGTGGCCAGGGTATGCAGGGACGTGGCTACATGCTGGGACACTCCAAAAACATTACCACCCAGGGTGAACCACCTCTCGTTTCAACACGATTGGATCTTCTTTCAAAAAGAAACACATTTGAATCTTTTGCCCAGTTTTAGTTATTGCACCAGCTGCACCCTTTCTTGGGAAAGGCAGGTCTGGCCACAGTGATTCATACCTTAGTTACCTCTTGATTAGACTCCTGTAATGTGCTCTATGTAGGGCTGCCCTTGAAAAGTGTTCAGAAACTGCAGCTGGTACAAAACACAGCAGCTAGACTAGTGTCAGGTGTGCATTTTAGAGACCATATAACACCACCAGCTTCCAATTTGCTTCTGAGTTCAATTAAAGATGATGGAATTGACTCACAAAGCTCTAGGTGACTTGTGGCCTAGATATCTAAAAGATTGCCCCGTTCCTTGTGAGCCTGCCAGAAATGTGAGATCTTCAGAGAAGGCCCTGTGGTGCGTCCCAACACCTCATGGAGTTTGGTTAGTGGATACATGTAACAGGTCTTTCTCTGTAGCAGTGCCTCAACTGTGGAACTCCCTACCCAATGAAGTTAGGCTGTCCCCATCTCTTTTAAGCTTCTGGTGGGGAGCCAAAACAGTGCTGTTCCCGCATGGCATTCAAGGCTTGAAATT
Organism: Ctenosaura bakeri; assembly: GCA_948474755.1. NCBI lineage: Eukaryota > Metazoa > Chordata > Lepidosauria > Squamata > Iguanidae > Ctenosaura > Ctenosaura bakeri. The sequence goes on from CAOLHI010000357.1 coordinate 580,293, forward strand.
GCTGTTTTAACTATTTTAAAACTGGATTCTACTCTGCTATTAGGTATGTTCAGTATGTTTTACTGTGTTTTAAATGTTTTTATCTTTGTATTGTTTTCATTGGTTTTTGTTTGTTAATTGCCTCAGGAACCCTTGTGAGCTGGGAGGTGATACAGAAATACATTAAGTAAAAATAAAATTTAAAAATTACGGAGATTACTGGGTAAGAGTGTTCTGTTTCAGACATCAAGTGGGGGGTGGTGGAATATTATGTGCATATGCCTTCAAGTTGTCTGTCAACTTATGGCAACCCCATGACTTTCATAGGAGTTCCTTAGGTAAGGAATTCTCAGAGGTGGTTTTGTCAGTTTCTTCCTCTGAAATGTAGCCTACAGCACCTGGTATTGGTTGGCAGTCCCCCATATATTACCTGTCCCTATATGTTGTCTGAATATATGACTTTCCTTACTGGCTGCTGTTTCATTTTATATTTAAACTAGTTTTAAAGTATATTCCTGATCAGTCTTCAATATTCTGGAAGGATGATAACATAAGCTGAGACACATTGTTTTTAATTAAATGCATTTAATTTAACAGAGGCTTGACAGAGAAGTCTCCCTACCAGTTTAAATGCAAGCAAAGTGTGAAGTGTTCCCAACTGGTCTGAAGACTCCTCATTTGTTGTTTTTACTGCATTAAGTTTAAAAAGATATTTTCCCCCTTGGACTAATATTCTGTATTCTTTGACCCTGAATGTATACACTCTCTAGTTAAGTACAGTTAAGTACATTACAGGCAAATCCAAGAATGTCACCTTTCCATTGTTCCAATTCACATCTCCAGCTGCTTTGATAATTGACTTCATTTGAGATTAAAGTGTTTCCATAATAAACACAAGGTTATACATGTGTTGCCATTACAAAGTCTTTCTGCTGCCAGTAACCTATAGATACAGACTCTGTTCTGAAATACTGGAATGTCTTCATATTATGGAATTTGCACTGCCAAAGTGTTGTCTATTCCAAAAAAAATACATCACACACAAAAATTCTGGATTTGCAAAAAACAAAGACTTGCGACATGGAGCACTGAAAAATAAATAGCTTAACTGTGCCATTCTTGTTGTTGTTAACTGTTATTAAGTCAATTTTGACTTATGTGGACCCTTTGAATGCAAGACCGCCATGTCACCTTTTCATCAACAACTTCGCTTAGGTCTTGCATACTCTCAGCCGTAGCCTCCTCGATTGAGCCTAACCACCTGTAATGCCATCTTTCCCCTTTCCTACTGCCTTCCAACTTGCCAAGTGATCATGTCTTTTCTAGTGAGTTGTGTCTTCTTGTGACAGCCATCCTTCTTACTTCTGAGGTAAATTCAAGTGGCTTTGAATTCAGTAGGGCTTACTCTCAGGTAAGTGTACATAGTCCAAGTCACACTGATTTTCATGGAAGAATTAAGACATGTTTTAAATGGATAATAAGGAGACTATAAACACATAATGTACAACATAATGTGATATGAAACAAGCCATGCAAAGTTTGTAATAAAAATGGGTAATATTTTATGAATAAAACACAACATAAACATTATGCAGAATGAGACAGAATGAGCTTCAATGTTATGAATGATTGGTTTTTAGCTGTATTTTGTTTTAACCCATGTTGTAAATTCTCTTGAATTCCATACTGGGGGGGGGGAATTAGATATAAAACAAACAACAAATGTAGTGCAACAGATCATACACAACCTATGTATGATATTTAGATAAGACCCATGTGAAACAATGTATATGCACATGCAAACAATCCCATGAGGTATAGTGCAAACAAAAGACAGAAACATTGTGAAATACAATATAGTATTTGATCTTGGCTTTGATTATAGTTGTCTAGGAATCAATATACAATTAAGTGCTTCCCAAGTGGTGTTTCCTCTGAATGAGAGAGCATTCAGAGCCTTTTAATACTTTTGTAATATTTATCTTATTTACCAATATAAAAATGTAAATAAGTGGATGCAAATAGATTGTTGTTCAGAAAGAATTTCTGTCAGAGGCCAATTAGGATTAGCCTCAAAGGCTGAACTTTGTGAGAAAGGCTGTTACATCTGCTTGCAGAGGCAGCAATACAGCAGAAAGGATCCTTCAAAAGCTCCCAGCCCAAGGAGCTAGAACACCTTTCCATGCTCATCAGGGAAAGGTATTCTAGAAGCATCTCAAGCAGTGAGATGCTTACACGCAGAGAGTGGTACAGGGGTAAATTATGGAAACTCATTATAGTCTCCAGAGCCAAACCTGTAAAAAAGAGTCAAGTTCAGGTAGCAGTGTTGATTCACATCAAGAAACTAGTTCTAGTAGTCTTCCTCTTCACCAGGAATAGGCATTTTGTCAAGCTAATGAGTCTTGCTCCTTGAAGAACAAACCAACACAATGTATTTCACATCAGAACAAGAACAGATTGTGACAATATATTGTAATTGGGAGAATTCTTTTGCTCCTCCCACTGCCAGATATTTTGGAGAACTGTAGCTAAGCTGAGAGGAGACAGGGAAGCTTGAGAGTGTGACAGATGACATCCATGCTGCACTTTGAAACTGTGGTACCTGGTTCACTGTACCACAGATGATTGGGGGTTGCCCAGCTCTAAGCTGAACCATCCCCCCCACAACTCTAGAGATACCCAGATATTGGTCAAGTGGCACACTCAATTAGGATGATGTCTGGAGCAGTCATACCAACAAAGCCATAAGCTGCACCTGTTCAAAAGCAAGAGCAGTGGCTGCCATAGCCAAGTGACTTGAGTTGAAATGATATCAATTAAGATGGAAGAGACTGCAGTTTTTCTAACACTTGTACATTTGATGACACATCCTGGCTCAAATTTCCTTTCTCTACATCAGAATTAATGTCTGTTCCCAGTTACCTGCTGTGTACATGCTGTTGACTTTTTGGGGAGGGGGCTGAATTAACTCAATAAGTATTAAAAAGGTACAACCCAGGTTATTACACTAGGACTACTGAAAGTGCCACCCCCTCATTACAATAATGAAAAATAATTTGAAGCAATCAGAGTTACCTGGGCTGAGGAAAGAAACAGAGTTGAAGTAACTCCCAGTCCCTTTTGGTTACACTGAAGCCTTTTCATAATATTTAAAGGCCTGATAGAAATCTTTTCTGAACTGGAAGAAAAAGAACTCAGCAGAAAGGAGATCTTAGCTGAGTGAGCACACAAATTGTTTTCACAAAGAACTCACTCTTTCTTGCAAGAACAACTGAAACTGTGCAGCCTGTGTGTCCCCCTTCAGTTGATTCAATTCGTTTCTACCATATCTACAGAGAAAAGGAAAATGCACCCAGGGGGAGTACAGATAGAGGATTATGAATCTTTCTTCTCTGTAAAAGAACCTGTTAGACTTTAATGCACTTGGGAGAGTTTGTTCTGACACACTTGGATGGACACTGAGGGATTCTTGAGCTCATACACTCACCCCCCCCCCGTTTTGTACATTGTGATTCTCTTTAATTCTTTAGATTAAACCATTGCTCAAGCTTTCTGTATGGTTTGCATAGTTATCAGTTTGAGGTTTGTTTTATAAAATGGAAAACCAGGAAGGAGGAGAAAATCATGGTTCATGTGAGGAGGAGCAATAACTAACTACTGAGTCCAGAACTAACCTACTGAGCCACATAGCACCAAACCAGAGTCTGAAGTTATATGTGAAAAATCAAACCCACATTTGACCTGTTCAGAGATCAGAAAGTTATTTTCTGAAAGGAAACACTTACCTTGCTTGATATTCTGATCAACAAGCAGATCATTATTTATGCTACTGCAATTTAGAAAATAATTTTCTGGATTATACCGGTATATAATTTATCTGTTACTCTTCATGTTATTGGAAAATCCAGGACTCTGTAGTTCCCTGCAGCTCTTAGCATCGGAATTCTGAGTCCTGTCTGGACCCCTCATCCAGTCCCCACTCACCTGCACAGACACGGTGTAGCAGACCATATGGCTACCACATGTGCTGTGCACAGATGCTTTAGGTCCCCATCCCCATCTTTCCCTCAAATAATCGCCCTAAATCCTATTCCTGATCTGGTTTCCAATGTGTAGAATAACATGCACTTCTCCTCTAAACTCTCTCACACAGCCAACCCAGGCATGCACCTTGTGCCACTGTTTGGAGCAGCCAGGCTGGCTCGACAACCCTCTCCACCATCCCATGCTTGCACACTGACTGTCTCTCACTTTCCAGTAGGGGCAGCAGCTTGGGCAAAAGAAAAGAACGCAGAAAAAGCAAGTGATGTTTGTTTGTTTGTTTGCTTATTCTGCAGTTTCCAGGCAACCCAACCCTCTGGTACAGCTCATGTTTTCACTGGGTTCCCTCCCTTCCAACCTCCCTTTTTCCTGGTCCCCCTGCTCCTTGCTAGATGCATACCCCTCACAAAGAAAGATTACATGGTTAATACACATGTGAGTCTTTTCCTTGTCTTTGTTCACACTGAGTCAGAACACATCCAGTAATGAGTAGTAGGTAAAATCTCCATTACATTACTCTGAAAAATAATGTATAATAGCTGCAGCTATCCTTAGTAAAAAAAAGTAACCAATCTTATACTGCAAAACAACAAGAAAATCACAAAAAAACCCACCCCAAACTCTACTTACTCACTTCCAAACTTTTATCCTACTGCTTCTCTCTTATAGTTTTTGACAAAATTTTAGTATCCTATTTTTGAAATATTTTTCTAGCATATAGATTCTGGTGTTTATCATTCCTTCCCCGGGATCTTTCGATCTATCTTTTAGCCTGGTGGAAGCTAGGAAAGGAAGGTCAGAAAACAGGGAAGTCAGGGTAACAAAGGATAAGTGTGAGGTAATTGTAAGCCTATTTTTAGTCCATGAATGTCAAAACAGCTTGTGTACAGAGTGACATATATTCACACAGGAGCAGAGTGCAGCTTTTTTTTTCTGCTTCTTTCCTCTTGCCCCTCCACTATTGTCTCAGCTTCCTTCATAATGCAGTCAGCCTCCAGATCCAAACTAATTTAAATAATATCTCATCTGAATTGCTTTGGCGGTTTTCTCCAACAAATACCTTGACCATTTTGTGCTGATCAAGTGATTGTGTGTCTGTACTATGTAACAACAAAACATTGCAAATGTGTAATACTTGCACGTGACAAAGTGCTTTTCCTACAGTCTTTTAAGGAGATTGACAGCCAGTATGATGTAGAGCTTAAGCAATGGGCAAAGAATAAATCCCCACTCCCTCTCTGATCTTGGGCTAGTTATTAACTCTCGTGTTGCACAAACATAAGTCTGTTCTGGTTGGAGCCCCCTGGTTTAAAAACAAATAAAACAAAAATTACATTATTACTAAAACAAGCAGAATATAAAAACATACAGGACACACACAGTAATTAGTATTAATGGAGAGGGGGATACATTCCATTGAACTCTGAGATGTATGGCCTTGTCCAACTAGATATTCCCAAATAATTAAAACAAATCAATGCAATAAAGCACAATATTTAGTGTTAACGTGTTTTTCTCCCTCAGTTTTTCATCCAGCAGGTTATAATTTCAATTACATTCTGAGCAGCATCTGTCTATCCATAATCATCCATAATTTCCTTCCTATTAATACTAGAGTCAGATGCTTGTTAGTGGAGGAAAAGTTATTATTCCACTACCAGAAATGCTATACATGTGAACACACTTGGTAGTGAAAACATTCAAACATACCCCTCAGGATATAATTAGTAATTACTTTACTCCTTAATTGTATGTGTGTGTGTGTATATATATATATATATATATCCAAACATTAAGGACACTGGCTGTATTGTCCTTTGTCTGTATTGTGCTGTTGAAAAGGGACTTGTATAAGAATTTTTTAAAAATCTGTACAAGATTGTACTTCTTGGCAGTTTGAATTGGCAAATGTTGCAGCAGCATCTTTCTCTTCCCCACTTCTATTCCTATTGTTCCTTATCCATGGCTAGATTTTTACTGTAACTCATTTTAGGCAACTCTGTTCCTAATCTTCTGATAATCATCTCTCAACTGCAGTATTTACAGTTTGACTTCAATCATCTGCTTCCCTAAACACATCCACTTGGTAACTTTATCCTTCTTTTTGTTTCCGACAGAAGCTGCTTGAAAGCTCTCTCAGGGGTTTGCAGACTATAAGCTTGGGAAGTTGTGATTTATATAAATCTTAGGAGGACAAGAATGTGCCCACTTAACTACAAGCTTTAAGCCTGTCCTGATTCTGATTCCTAGCACGCCTTTCTAGCAGCTGCCTCAAAGATGTTTAGTTTGAAAAAGTGTAGTGGCCAGTTATAAAAGCACCATGATATGTTAGATTCCACAACCAATTCCCTTCATATTGTGTGTTCAGTTTTCTTCTGTGACAACCTTACAGTTTCTTAAGAATTAATTGATCTTGGAAGCTAACCAGGGTCAGCTCTGGTTAGTATTTAGATGGGGGACTGTCAACAAATACTAGGTGCTGTTGGCTATATTTCAAAGGAAGGAACTGGCAAAATCACCGCTGAGTATTCCTTACCTAAGAAAATCCTATGAAATTAATGAGGTTGTCATAGGCCAACAGGTGACTTGAATGCTACAAATAACACAGTAGATTTATGACAGCTGCGAATATCAGTGAGAGCCAGCATGGTGTAGTAGTAGTTTGAGCACTGGACTACAACTATGGAGACCATGGTTTGAATTCCTGCTTGGTCGTAGAAACCTGCTGGGTGGTTGGGCAAGTTGCACCTGCTGCTTGGGCAAGTTACGCTCTCTTAGCCTTAGAGGAAGACAAAGGCAAATCCCCTCTGAACAGATCTTGCCAAGAAAACCTTGTGATAGGTTCATCTTAGGGTCACCATGCCAGACTAGAAGGGACAAAACAACAATAAGGGATATTATTCTTGACTTCATTTGTCCTTCTCCTGTAGATAAGACAATGCAAATAAATAAACAAATGTCTTTTAACTACAAGAGAAAGAGCTTCTTGTTGCACATGTTTATACCTTTCTTGGGGGGGGGGTGCCTTTCTTTAAAATGTGCCAAATTGACAAAAATGCACTAACTGCTGCTTTATTCCATGGAATAATAAAAGGAGAAGCATTAAATGAGTTGCTTGTGTCTTTGTAATAAAGTTTTGTCAGGCTTGTACTGTGCACATGCTTAGCTTTGCAGCAGGAAAAGGCACTAGTTTTGCTTAGAGGCATTTTGTGCAAAATGTACAGAACATGACCAAAACAAAACAAAACAGCTTGGTCTCTTGGTCTTGTGTTGAAGGCAAAATATCTTGTGGGAGCTGGTGGATTCTTGGCAGGATGTTTTACCATGCTGATATGGTCTCTCTCAACCAAAATCTCAGCATTGCTGAGATTTTCTCCATATTCCTAATGATAATAATTAAATTTAGGTGGAATACAGCTTACTTCGTCAAATGCATTTCTAGTCTTCACGATTCTTTCATGTTTCCTGTAACCAGAACTTAGAAAACCTGACCAGTTTTTGGTACTATGCACTTTGAGTTGGGTAGACAGAACTGTCACTTACCTCTTTGCCTCAAAATACCTTGAGCTAGCTCTGATAAGCAGGCAAAGATCAATCCACGCACCCATCCATCCATCCCATGGCATGTTTCTCCCAAACCTCCTAGTGTTGTCAGACTCTAGAGTTGGTATGCCGCATCTCCAACCCTGACTCTAACTCCTGTATTCTTCTACTGCCTGACTCTGATTCCTTCAAAAATGGCAAATATACATTGATTAGCAATAACAAATTTACCATCATAAAATGGATGCAAAAGGCACTTCACCACTTCCCTATGAATCATCAGGCTACTTCAATTGATAGAATGTAAAATGTATCTATTTGATTAAAATTTCTGAACAAGAAAACTGTTCTAAATTTCTAGGAAAGTAAATATGAAACAAACTAGGCATTTAGTATTATAAGTTTTGATTCTGAACCCAGAGTTGATTCTGATTCCACCCAAAATTGCTTCCAATTCCGACTCCACAGCTCTGGTTGTGGCTGAGAGCAGGTTAGGTTGGTGGGATGCTGCCAAAGGTGTTCTTGTGTATTCTTCCGCCCACCTCCTTTGTAAATTAGGAAATGCTAACAATATAAGTATGGAAAGAGGAGTGACCTCTCTGTTTGATTCTCCCTTCTGCCCCATCACCAAGTTCATGATTACAGCTCTCCATGCAACAGAGTGCTTCCAGCAAAATGGTGCCTGGGATAGTGCCTACCATTGGCCAAGCCCAAAGTATGTATGCACACTCATTCAGGTTAAGTCTGCAACGAACACAAGATAATCAAATGTACATTGGTATGAAGATTTTAATCCAAATAAAATGTTAAGCTCTTGATTTTGGATGTTTAATTGCATATGAAATATACATTCTAACATTATGAGAATAGCTTTGCTCCTTTTTGTGGGTTTGATTCTTTACAGTTGAGCACACTTATGTTCTAAAGTCAACTGTGAAAAAAATATTAAACTCTTCATTTCATATGTAACTGGATATGAAATATACATTCTGACTTAGAGCGAACAGTTTTGCTCCTTTTTGTGGGTTTGGTTGTTCAGAGCTGAACACACTTGTTTTGCACTTCAGTTTTAAACAATCAGAATGCAAAAGTTGGGAGCACCTCACCAGATATAATCCAGATAACAATATTATTCGGATTGTTCCTGGTAAGATGATTCTGTAATCAGCTTTCTCTCCTCCATGCCTCATTCTGTTCTCTGATAAAAATGAGTTGAGCAAGGAACATGAAAAATACCTGAGGATTCAGATTCTGCTCCTTTTCAACTCATGTGCTACACTGTAAGCTACTGTCTACCTAGTAACAATAGTAGTGTCGCCTTCTAGCAAAAAATATATATCCAAAAATAGTCTCCAATGAATGTGTCTGAGTGGGTCTACACTGACATCCTTTCTTCCAAACTTGCCCTTGGTTCATAGAAGGGCAAAAGAACTAAAGACAAAGATTTAAGGCCTTGCCTGATATATATATACACAAAGGTTATAGCATAGCCAGTGGAACGTTACTAGAGGATTACCTTCTGTTTGTACTGTCTACAATGGAGTGGTGGGAAACACATCTAGGCATGAAACATCGTACTAATATAGCTTTAAATGTGCAGATTCTTTTCTTTGACAAGGCATTGTAGCAATAGTGAAGGGGAATTCTGTTTTTTACCCATCCACCACTGTCCCAGAGTGAAGGGGTGCCAGATTTGTCTCTACCTTGAAAGACTATCACAGGCAGAAACAAAGGAATAAGGAAGTGCCAAGCACCTCCAAAGGGGTACAGTTTCGCTCAGGGAGAGGCCAAGAAAACCAAGGTGGGGCTTGACAGCAGGATCTTCCCAGGGATTTGATTCCCAGCCTCAAGAGCCACAGGTGGACCAGCTCCTTCCACACAACGGCTAAGATCCAAAGAGCTTGTATGGAATTCCTCCTGTGCCCTAAAGGGGCTTGCCTGCTGCTCCAGTGATGGTGAATGATCTTAAAGGTCTGAATTGTGTAAACTTACCCTTCTCCAGGAACCTGACTACACAGAGACCTGGAACTGGAAAGAGTCTGATCCTGTGCAGACTTGCTTTTCAAGTGCCTCAACTTAAAGACTGCTGGTCCAGGCCACGACTCTAGGGGAACACCTCAGAAAACTTTACTACTGTCCTAACAATGTAGTGTAACCAGTGGGAGAGATGGACTTTTATGCTTTGTAAAGCTTCGGAACCAATCAGCCTGCATGAAGTGGAATTATGGTTTATATCTCCTTAGTAGGCCATGGAGCTTGCGGGTTATGATATGTGCCTCTTCATGGAGGGAGGGGGTAGAGTTACACCCACCCACACCTCTGGCAGTTCTGGGATAATCAAATGCCCATGCTGGTTTTGAGAAGCTGCCCATTGCTGATATACATCACAAGTCATGTTTCCACTGTCTGCCTCTCAAGTTCTAACTTCAAAGTGCTCTTGGTTCATCATGATAGAAGCAATTGAATAAGATCCAGAACTTAACTCCCCAGTATTGATTGACTGATTGATGGATTGACTGTATTTATAGGCTGCCTTTCTCCCAGAACTGGGACCCAAGGCAGCTTCCAACAATAAATACACATTAAAACACACACCAAAAAATAAACACATTAAATACATTAAAACATTTAAAAGAGTTAAAAACATTAAAAGAATAGAAAGCCATAAAACACTTAAAACAATATCTGATTTGATTTGATTCAGTAGCATTATGGCACAAGTTGGTGGGAGGCAGATTAGGATTGCCTGACAGATTGTTGGGTGCTTTGCAATGGATCAGCAACAGATTTGCAGTTGCTCTAAAGAGCAATAAATACAGAGCTCTTCCCCATAAATGCTATTGCTGAAAAAGAATGCTTGTGGGGAAAACAGGGCTGAATTTTGTATTAGTGTGTATATAAAACTACTTGTAAGCTTTTGATTGTCACACCTTGGCTCAGCATTTGCTCAGAAGAAACCCTGTTCCATGTCCAACCACCTTAAGCTACTATTTCACATGGGGTTCTGGATGGTATATTTCAGAATTCTAAAAACAATGTAGATCTCAGGGTTCTGGGGGGGGGGAGCCAAAGCAGATTCCACAGATTCAGCATCTACCCTCTCTTGCATTAAAGTATCTGTCTATGATTACCTTTCCCCATATTCCTAAGTAGCAATGCAGGGATGTTACAATAAAGGCTCTCAGGCATTGTGTGACATCAGCCTGACCCTTGAAAATCAGGTACTGTACATGTGACAAAGAGACACGGGTATTTCCAGATTTATTGGGTGCTCTTGCTTCTTTTTATGTTTAATATATTTTACCCTGTTCTCAATTCTTGCTTCAGTTTGATGTTGTGTGCCTGCAAATCATTTCCAACTTATGGTGATCCTAAGGCTACCCTATCACGGGCTTCTCTAGGGCTGAGTGTGTGTGACACACCCAAGGTCACCCAGTGGGTTTCCACGGCCAAGTGGCAAATCAAACCCTGGTCTTCAGGGTTGGAGTCCAATGCTTAAGCCACAACACCACTCTGGCGCTCTCTTGCTCCGGTTGCTCCAGTACCCAGAAACTTTATGCTGTGCCAACTAATGCTATCTTGGGACATTTTTGTCTGAGGCCAAAGCCAAGATGCCTCCTTGCCCCTGTTCTACATATGTAAGCAAACTGGGCTGGTAGTTGAACCTTATTTCAAGGCTGGCAGTTCACCACTCATGAAAACTGCAGGCCAGCTGCTCAACGACTGCAGGAGAGGCCCTGTGATGCACACATACAGAGAGGAAGAAAGAGAGACTGTGCTCTGTCCTACAACAGATGGCAAAGGCCAGGGGACTCAAGAAGGATGGTTTTAACATTGTAGTTGTTCCCCTCCCCACCAAGACGGTTGCCCCACTTAACCTAAAGACAGGAACAAGCTTGGGGCCAAGCCAAAGGGCCATCTGGAACAGAGGCTGGAAGTGTGTGTCTCTTCAAATGTCAGACTGTAACTCCCAGCATACCTCTCCACTGGCTATGCTGTGTAGGGATGATGGGATCTGGGGTCCACAGGATTCCCATCCTTGACACTCCTCTGGAGTGGTCAGTCAAGTACAGTCATCGCCAAAGCATGAGGGAATCAGCAAACAAGAGCCCATGTCAGGTACAGGAGACAGAGAGTTGGACTTAGGTCCTGGAGACAAACTGTTCAAACCTCCCCACAGCTCAACAGGTCACTGTCCTTGGAGTCATTCACCACCTCTCAGTCAAACAGAGCTGAGGTGAGAATAACACAGGGAGACATGACTGAACCTTTGGAGGAGGGAAAGCCTGTTTTTTTAAAAAAACTAAAAAGGAGGACTACATTCATTAGAAAAAGTACATTTTAAAACTCTATTGCCTTTCACCGGATATTCACTCAAATAAAGGGAAAGGGACTCTTTGGGTGAGGTGTGTCCTTGGCCATTTCAGCACTAGCCTGCACAGTGCAAACCCCAAGATTCCATACGATGTTTAAAGTGGAATAATAGCGCTATGACAGGCTAGTGCAGAAATGGCCATTATCTTAGGCCATTTCCACACTAGCCTGTTATAATGCTATTATTCCACTTTCAACTTCCTTTGGAATTCTGGGGTTTGTAGTTTGCTGGGGCCAAAGAGCTCTCTCGCTGAGAATTCTATAGCCCCTCCCTAAACTGCAAACCCCAGGATTCCATAGGAGGTTGAAAGTGGAATAATAGCGCTATAACAGGCTAGTGCAGAAATGGCGGTATCTTAAAGTGAGAAGGGGCGAGGCGAGCATATTATGTGACTGAACTTTTCTGAATTGGGGGGGGGGAGTTGTTGCCAAATCAGGACAGCCTGTGAATGAGGCCATCCTGTGTTCAGAGCCCCTCTCCCACTTCGCTTCCTTTGATGCCTCAAACAACCCTGCCCGCTCTGAGGGTCTCTAGCTGCCCTGGGGGGGGGTCTTTCCAGCCGCGGGAGCCTCCCCCCAGGTCTCCCCTCCAACGCCGCGCGCCCAGCCAGGCCCCCCGCCAGGCCCTCTCCATCCTCTCCCTCCCGCCTCCCTCCCTCCCTCCCCTCTCTCTCTCTCTCCCCCGCCCGCTCCCCGCCTTCCAGTGTGGCTGCTGCAGCCGGTCAGCCGCGTTTGTTGTCAAAAGGGCCAGCAGTCCGTGCCGGAGGCTGCCGGCTGCCTCGGAGCCTCCCCGCCCTCCCCCCTCCCCCCTCCATTCAGCCCCCAGGCACCACAGACACCAAACCCGACCGCTTCCCGCCTGCCCCCGAATGCCTGCAAACATTTCCTAATAAGGCTCCGGGCATTTGCTAAAAAAGGCAGCCGGGGGAAGAGATAAAACGGAGACGGGGTTTGCCTGCTTGTTTGTTTCTTTCCCTTTGGACAGGGTCGCCGAGAGAACGTCGCAAGCGCCGACGGCGAGGGACGGAGATCCGGCGGGAGTTTCTAACTTGCTGGGCGGCAGGAGCCCAACACCAGGGAGCGCGGTGAGTCTCTTTCTTTCTCTCTCTCTCTGCCTTTGCCTTCCCGCAAATGGTTGAAGCCGGCGGGGGGGGTCTGCGCGCTCCCTCCTTCGGTCTAGTGAGCACTTTGCACTAAATGCGAGCGACAGGAAGGTTACTTTGGGCGGGGGAGGGTTAGAGAGCAATAGCTGCAGGTTCCTGAAAGCATTTCTTTCCAGGTGAAGAATATATAGTAGCTATTGTCCATCACTACTACTACTACTACTACTGTTATTATTATTATTTATTGTTGCTACTGCCACTTCTTTGCCTGTGGTCGCGATCCTGATGCTCCCCAACTCGAGAGTCGGGCGCACTCAGCGGGATGTGCGCGCGCGCTTCTCCAAGGGCTTGCACCCCGCGCGGCTGCAGAGCTGCGGAGAGGGCGGGAGAGGGAGCAGCGCCTCTGGACCCGGGGGTGGGAGGGGGGAGATGCCACGGAGCAAACAAACGAGGGTGGGATCACGCCACCACCCCCGGCTCTGGAGGGTTCAGGGACGGGGCAGGGGCCCCAGCGGCCCACCCCCACCCCTTCGGAAAGATGCTCTCGCTCGCCCCTGACTGAAAAATGCCGGCCGCCTGAGGGACCAAGGCGAAGGCGCGGGCGGGCGCGCGGGCGGGCGACCGGTTCTGAGTGGGCTCGGGCCAGGCGTGCCCACACAAAGCCTTGCGGGGCTGGCTCTTCGCTTGGCGGTGGAAGCCGCCGGGCGTGGTGCGACGTGCAGGTGGTTGCCTTGGAGCAGCGGCTTTTTTTTTTATTTGGCGTCGTCGGGAGGGAGAAACGCTTGAAGCCGGTCGCTGGGCGCGGGGGGGGACGGCGGCGGGCTCTGAGGGGGACTGAGCGCCGCGAGGGATTGTGGTTGGTTGGGGTGCTCCCCGCCTTGTTCCTGGGGGCCTCTCGGGGTTTCCTGGGTCTCGGACGAAGGTCAGTGTTTATCTCCTCAGAAACGTGCAACTTTTGTTGCCATTAGCCGTGGTTCCTTTGTAAGACTGGCCCCCAGTCCCTGTCTCGCTTGATGTGAGAACTGTGCACTATCTTGCAGTGGCTACTTTAGTGTCAAGGGGCGGTGGGGGGGGGGAACTAGCAAGATCTCAGGGGAAACGAGTGAAACTCAGGCCATTTTCGCACTAGACTGTTAAAGTGCTATTATTCCACTTCAACATCCTATGGAATCCTGGGGGTTCCAGTTTAGGGAGGGGCCTTTGAGGCCTCAGATGAGCCCCTGTCAGGAAGAAGACTTTGGGCCAAGACCCATCATTTTTGTCAAGGTTTGGAAAAGCTACTTTTTTGGATGACACCTATAATCCCCCAGCCAGAAGGATCACAGACCAAGTTCTGATTGTGTGTGTGTGTAGTAGAGAAAGTCACACTCTTCCCATCACTTACATAAAACACCAGTTCTGCAAACTGTTCTACCTGATTTCCTGGGAAGGGGGGATAATTGTGTTTGTCTGTTGAAGCAAAAAAGCCACACACACACCATTCCCCCCAGACCCTATTTATTACAGCATGAGCTTGTGCAGATATAGCCTATATCACAAGATGCATGGAGTATATTGTATTGTTCGCCTTACTATATGGAGTATATCTTCCCAAATTTCAAGTGTGTGTATACTTGAACACACAGTACCTGTGCTTAAAGGTGAGGTTGTGGGGAGGGGGAGGAACTGCACTGTGACAATTACAGTTGTTGACACTAGCCATTCACAACACTGTTGCTGATAAGACAATCATTTGGCACATATGACCTCGCACCATGAATTGAAAATACATGAGGTATGAACCTGCATTACAGATGTACAGCCATTCTCACAATTGTATCAGTTGAGAAAAGTATTCCCACACTAACAAAAACAGGTTGTAGCTGTATATTTTATTTACTGCTGAGTGTGCTACATTTTTTCAGGGATTCATGTGCCCTCCTACCCTGCAGGTTTTACGTGGGGTGGTTTCTGTCCAGCCCTTCTTCCTCATGCCTTACAAAAGATTCTCACAGTAATGTTCAAGGCAGGGCTAAGGCTGTACCATAAAGCCTGAGTGATATGCTAGCCTCGGTTAGATGTGGGAACAGAAGACATGTGGATGGTAGCAGGTTCTCCACTGCTCCTGCCTGAGCTCTCCTGCTGCTGTCATGTTTGGCAGAGGAAGTTGGTCCATCAGCAGTAAGATGCAGCTGCTGCTTTGCCAGGGCTTACCTGTGGAATTTGAGGTGTGTGTGTTTGTGTATGTTGTTCCATCTTTTCCTTCTCTAGGCAGCAAAATGTCTTGGGTCAACAACTCTTGGACACATCGCCTAGATTAAATGGGGCCAGCTATCCAGATTTATGATTTCCCCTGGCATCACTTTGTGTGCTGCCTCTATGCCTGTCAATTTGACTACACAAAAGGAAGGAAGTGGGGAAAGTATTGTTAAGATATAAATGTATTGTCTGGCTATTCCAAAAAAAGCTATGGGTTAATATATGCTATATAAATGCTATATAACTATAACTATATGCTACAGAATTCATAATATATATTGCTGTAAATCAGTCTGCTTGTAAGTGGTACCTAATTTCAGTGCAGTCTGATGTGGGTGCTCGTATTAGTTTGAGGATAGGATTGGCCCTCCAGATGTTGTTGGACTGCATTTCCCACCATTCCCATAGATAGGCCTGCTCGAACTTGGATTCCAACATGATCTAGAGAGCTGCATGACTCCCATTCGTGCTCTTTGGTAGTCTACAAAGCTAAAATGAGAGGCGACTGTTAGCCACATGTCATTTACAGTTACATGTTTCAAACTATGGCCATGTCTGCACTATACTGTTATTGTGCTATTTTTCCATTTTCAACATCCTATGGAATCCTGGGCTTCACAGTTTAGGGAGGGGCCTTTAGAATTCTCAGTAAGAGAGCTCTTTGACTTTGGTAAACTACAAAGCCCAGAATTCCACAGGTGGAATAATAGCACTATCACAGTGTGGGGAAGAAATAGCCTGTATGTGGGCAATTCTTCATTAGTTTTTTCATTGCTCTGCCTGCTGCAGTTCAACTGTTTACACATATGGGATAGTTTGTAGGATTATTTCCATGGATGCCAATCTAGAAGGGGTTATGTTGTAGTATGTTTGCCCATGCTGATTGTTCAAGCATGATATAATGAGATTTAAACTAAAGGTAACGTAGTATCCAACCCACAGTATAATCCTGGGAAAGAGTGTGCCAGATCATTGCCATGATTTTGTCTCAGTAATGAACTGTTATACTACAGATGCAAAATAGAATCAGAACCAGCACTTTTATCTTTTTTTCTAGTGGTTTTCACAACTCTGTATGACATCGATCACTGTCAATATTACTTATTCCGTTATACACAGCATATGGCTCTAAAAAGCCCCCGTGATTTCTGGAGTATGTACTTGTAGCCCACATTGACTGAAAGCAGGTCAGTTCTTTGTCTTGTATGTTGAAGAGGAAGTGATAACTTAGAGCATTCTTTCTACCTTGTGCACTTTGTATGACTACAACTGCCATTGTTTTTGCCCGTTGGCCATGTTGGCTGGAGGTGATGGGGAGCTGAATTCCAAAACACCTAGAAGGAATCATAGTTGAGGGAATGGAGATGCAGAACATCTGACTGGTTGGCTTGTGCTTTTCTGCCTCTGCAGCCAGGTTTTCTTTAGTTTTCTTTACCACAGGATGGCCAGTCTCAGACTTGCTTAATGTCCCTTGTTGAGTGGTTTATTCTATATTATCAGAGATATTATACGTACATGTTTTTGAGAAGGAGAATTGCTTCTTGAAATGGAAATAAAAGCAGTTGGCTTACTTTTTGTGCCATTAACAGCGATTTGAGTTGTAGAAACTGCCAGATAAAACAGAAAAGAGTCTTTTTAAAGGCTAACAGATATGTTAGAGCATAGGCTTTGGAGAACTAGAGCACACTTCAGTGGATAAAGCTTTCTATCTCATGGGGAAAAGTATTACTACTTGCTGTTATCACCCTTGTTAACCTATCTGGCATTTGCTAAATGTCTAAGAGCAGGTGTATGGTTAAAAAAAAGGGGAGAGGGACCCTATTTACAGAAGTACCATCAGCTTTTAAAGCTATATGACATTTACATAAGAACTTCAGGGATTCATTCACCCAGATAATAGTTTTTAGAAATATATTTGCTTCTTCTGGGCATCTTCTGAGTTTTGCATTTGTGATATTAATAGCATTGACAAGTAGCACCATGTGGACATAAAACTGATCATGGGACTCAACTCTGAAGGGTTCACTGGCTTAATAATCTCAAACCAATAATTAGGAGAGTTTCATTTCAGCGCTCTCCTTTAGTACGTTGCTGCTAATAATCCAGTCACCTAAAGACAACCTCTTCTTTCAAGTTGTGGCTGATGCTGTTATTATTATTGAGGTATCATCATTAGTTCTCAGGGTGTAAGGGTACTTCAGTGGAGCTTTCTGGCATGGCATTGTCGTGAAGATCTGTGGAAATGCCATGGAGCTTCAGAACAAATTCTGTAAATTCAGCTTCTTTTTCTCCCTGCTTGCTTATGCAACAGTTTGCAAAGTATGTGCTATATTCCTCTAGCATCAGTAGAATAAATAGTGCTTTATAGCCTCGGAATGGGATTACGAAGATAACATATTGAGAACCATTGTGCAAAAGTGTAACTCTGAATGAAAATTGTGTGAGTGAAAAAGTTTCTCTTAATTTATGTTCTTGGATGACACGTTAGTTTTCATCAGTAAAAATAAGAGGGATCCAAGTCTTGTAATTGCTAAAGTTGTGAACAATTATAAACATGTTTTGCATGATCAGCTATAGTAATTTCTTAAAGGGAGGAAAAACTGGCTGTTAAAACTGGCTTCTCTTTGACAAAGGACTGTTTTCATTCATACTTAATTAAAGCTGTATTCTCTTCTCAGAAACATAAGGAGTTTGCCCTACATACAGAGGCAACCCCTTAACTCTCATTCTAAAAACCTTTTTTCCAGCTTTGGAACCAGTGGGAATGATGTCTATTCAGTGCCTCAGGAGCAACACATTTTCAGTGGCAGAAAGTTTTACTGGCAAATGAAGGAAACCTGTATTTTGTTTGCCTCAGAGTTTTATTAGTTAAGTCTTTCTCATTTTCTTGGCTCCTAACATTAGTCTAATCTTCTTTTTTCCCCAAAAAAATGGAGCATAGTGATCTCAAAGGACTTTCTGAATCCTTGAAATGCCAAATTTAATTAAAGTGGCAGAGAGGATTACTTAACACACTTAACAGCAGTATACTTAAACACTCTTACAAGGGAAGGACAACGCCTTACAGAAATCTTCACACCAGAGATGTAAAATTTCTGGAAATGTTGAAGCTGGTGGGGGAATGTCACTCCCCCCCAAAAGAATAATATGGATTTTAATTTTTGTAAAAAAAAAAAAAAAAAGTGATGTCAGCACTCTTTACAGGTTGAAAGTTACTTTAGGAACATAAGATGTGTTAGGTATAATTATCTATGATATAAAATGACTGTGGTGTGTTAATATGATCATTTGTTCATACCACAATTACAAATTCATTTTCCTTTTAAATTTTTTTAGTTTTTGTTATAACTGCAGCTGTCAGTTTCTGAGTGGTAAGGAACATGTTTGGTTTTGCCAGTTTATTTAAAGGGTACAAAAGCAATAAAAACAGAAGAAACCATCAACATGATTAAAACTGAACATTATTTTTCCATGTCCAGTTCTCCACAGTGTCAAGCAGACATAATACATTCATAAAAAGAACTAAGAAAAGGAAATCAAGACTGGGAATTGTAATCATCAGATGCTGTACATAGTCTTACATAAAAGCCTTCCTATTACATTTTTTTTTAAAAAGGGAATGTGGATATGTCTTATGTATTTGATTCATGATTCTAATAGAAATTATTCCATAATGCATTTTTCCCCTTTCCTCCAATTTTCAGTTTTTTTTTTTCAATTTTCCAGAAAGGCTTTGGATAAAAAGAGGGGAACCTGTTTTACCATTTTCTCCCAGGTCTCCAAATCTCCATCACCTGCTTTGACTTTTCCATGTGTTGTTCTGTTACAGCCTGATACTGAAATGGGTTTAATTGGCACTGTTACCACTTAAGGTAGACATGATAGTTAACACCGCTGAGGTGCAATTTTTTTTATGGTACAAAAGTTAAGAAAGCAAAAGCAAAAAAAAAAAAAAAAAAAGACAGAAACAAACAAACACCCAGCCAAACAAAACAAAACACCGCAACTCCATGTTGGTTGCATGTGCTTGATTTGCCTGGTAGCTAAGTACTGACTATATCAGAGTGGGACTAATATAACCCCCCAGGATGATGTTGGACTTCAGCTCCCAATGATTTTATCCAGCAGAGCCAGTGGTGAGTGATGCTGGGAGCTGCAATCCAACAACATTTTAGGGGGCCATATGATTCCAACCCATGGGCTTCCACATCATTATTCTCGTTATTACAATCATTATTTATTTATACCCCAGCATTTCAACAGCCCTGAAATTCAACCTGGCTTACAAAATTTAAAATAGATACTGTACAAATAAAAGTTCACACTATATGAAAGTTAAAATATAATGAAGCTAGCTATACGGAGAACCAGTGTAGTATAGAGGTTTGGGCATTAGATTATGACTCTGGAGATCAAGCTTTGTATCCCCG